>CM046869.1:36239177-36856677 GCA_025617745.1 Heliocidaris erythrogramma | reverse complement strand
ATGTGATGACGTACAGGGGTTAAAGGTTATCATGATATGCAACATTAAGAACGTTCCGTGTACCATGTAATCGTATTGAATGTGAGATATAACATTCTACCCGAATAATCAGATGAATACCAGACTAAAAGTCAGACAATGTTGTAAATTATTGGCCAAAAAAAAAAAAGAAGAACTCGTGATGTATTGTGTTTCGTGAAGATTGTTTGACAGGTAAAAAAAACATGGCGACGTTGAGATTTACCGCCATCTCATCCGTCACATTTCCTACATTATGTACATAATTTTGGTCTTGTGATGACAGTAATAGTCTTACTGAATCCTTCTTTTCGAGCGGTGAAATTTGAAAAAAAAGATTGCACTTTGACAGCTGTGATGGTAGAAAGAAACTAGACGAGATAACAATAAAGATATTAAATAGAGAGAGACAAGATGAAGAACAATGGAATATGAGATACGTGAGTGAATAGTTTGAGAGTTAGCTAAGACAGATTTATAAGCCGATTGCTACACATTTGAAATGATGAAACAGTAAACCAAGCTTCTTGGTATTGCGTTACATGGATACTATTGGCATAATTGGGGATCGAATATGTGTCAGTTGCAGCATGTATACCTATTAGTAGGTCTATGGTCATGATTGTAGCAGGTTGTTGTCTACATTAAATCCGGCACTATCTGCACCCGAAAGAAAGAAGAAAATAAGGTTGACTCAATAAGCGACGACGAAAAAACTGAAGATGTCGAATGAAAGGAAGAAATTTTAACCAAGTCTACGAAGCAGCCAGAAAAGGACAAAAACAGTGAGGAGGATAAAAGAACAAGCAAGGGAAGGAAAAAATAAGAACCAAATTAACTGTGAAAGATATCAGAATTAAAAGGAATTATTGTAAATGAAAAAAAAAAACTGTGCATGGAAGAGGAAAACCAAAAATAGGCATAAAGTCATACTAATCATCTAAACAGGTAGTAACAAAATACAGGTAGAGGGAAAACGAAATGGAATCAGCCTACAGAATTATGAGTAAAGCAATGCCGGTATTCAACGTACTGTGTCCCACGTGTTTTCTAGACTTCTCTCATCGCATTCGTTGATCACCTCCCCAAGGGCGGACGGAATCACTCATCATCGAGATCGTCAGCCGAGGTTAATGAACTTGTAATGATCTTAAGATCGATATGGATGCTTCTCGGCGACGTGTACTTTGGTTTACTTACCTATATTTTTTAGCTGAAGTGAGAAAATTACAACAAAAATGTCAGCCTAAATATGAAATTGACGGACTGACAAATATACTCCAAAGGATGACAGTACTTCGAAAAAAATATGTCTTGTAATCTTCAGTATTTTGATAAAACTTTAGAACTTTAGAATTAAATGAATAATAATAATATTGAAAAAAAAAAGAATCCAAGTTAATTGCGAAATGTAGTGCAAAGATACTTTTGATATGTGCATACAATGGAATTCAGCAAAACAAAATTAATAAATAAAAAATCAATTAATCAATTAAAAGTCAATTAATGAATAAATAATTATGAAATAGTAAAAACTAAATATAAAAAGAAAATGAGCGAACAAAACATTTTACCCAAAAAACTTAACAAACAACTCCAACAACATCGAAAGCAACAACAACAACAACGACTCCAACATACATGAAAGTTAAAACTACGATGAGGGGATAGTGGTTTTCTAGCCATTTTACTGAACAATAAGTTCACATAATATACTGGCAAGCGTTTCGAGAATACGGGTGAATAGAAGAACATTGCCATGTTGAAAAATTGTTTAAATCAGTGCACAATAATAGCAAGTTGGGCCAGGAGAAGAACAATACCCGGAGAGATGGAAAGCTCCTCCATCTATACCAGATTTTCCTCCAAGTGACCCGTGACCTGGGAGCACATGATTCGTATTTATGTCTCGATATTGGTGAAACATTTCCCCTAAAAATAGACATGAATCAAAACTTGTCGATTAATCATTTTCCCTTCTTTTTTGGTCGTGAAAAAGAAGTGACAAATAATGACGGGGTCCATTATAACTCTTCCCATTTTCCCTGAATAATGATGCCGCCCTTGATTGTCATAGGGAAGCGAATTAGTCGCCTCGGCGTGAGAATACATTCCCGTAGGAATAGAATCTGATGTCGGCAAACAATAAAAATGTACTTTAAAGGTGGACTTAAAACTGGGGAAAAAACTTTGCATTTCGATATGGTTTATAAAGAACATCATAGTACAGAAAGCGTTTTAGAGTGCCGAAACGGCGTCCAAGTTCAGCCAAAGCAGATGGATACAGGGCGTACCACAATGCGGAATTTAGGAAGTTATAAACAAGACAATATTAATCTTTCGAGGTAATTTTCTAAAAAGATGATAGGCTTTCATAGTATTTAACTTGTTTAAAGCTCTCTTCCCTTTTCCTATCTTTGTTCTTCTCTTCATTCTCCACTTTTACCCCTTTCTTCTTCTATTCACTAGACCTCACTGATATATTTAACAAGATCATTCTGCAGTCAGAATGTTTTCACAGTCGATTTATCACGTTGTCGTAATGAGCAGTGGCAATGCTCATGGAAGTTGTTAAAACATTGACTCATAGCTGGTTGACATACACTAAGCACGATCACGAGTTTTTAATTTGTTACGCACTATGCCCCCTATTTTCTGTTTTATTTCTATAACACATTCTATGTATCTCTTCTTAGTGGCGTAACCAGTTTCGGCTGAAGGCGGCGTACGCCCCTTCCCTTGCAAAGGCCGAGTGAAAAAAAACAATACAACTTATAACTGATCTACAGCACGCGAGGCTGCACTGACAAAGCGCCCCTTTCTCTCCGGTCTAAGAAGCCTCCCCACGAGCCCCCACCTCCGCTCCCACTCTGTTGATCTATTCTAAATGCAATAGCACTACTGCCACCCTCTTCTCTTCGATATTTCTCCTCTTTCCATCCTTCTCTCTCATTCTCGTCTAGATTTTCAAAAACATTTTTTTTTTGTCTCTGCAATCCCTACTTCTAGTCACTCTACCTAACTCTCAATCTGTCTGTCTGTCTAGTTTTTTTTTTCTTTAAAAAACCCCCTTCTATCACGTTCCTCTCCCTGGTATATGAGTCTCTTGACTGTCTTTTGTGAATTCCAACCATACACCCAACCAACAAATTTATGACGTATTTACACAGCCAAGAGGGCAGGTGATGTATTTATTTTGCTGTGACAATTTTGTCATCGCGGGTGAGTTATGTAGATGGAAATGAAAATGTCAAGGCCCCTTCAAAACGTAAAAGACTCTGCTGGAAAACAACCCCTTCACAATAAACAAAAACATACCAATTATACATCATAAAAAATGTAACTCTGTTTCGGTATGTCCTCAAAACCTATACCGGTATATGCTCTAGTCTTCTACTCTTGTACGGCGCAGACAACTGCAAAAGACGAGTGTAGAGGAGATAAACCAATACATGGTGTAACCCCGAAAACATTATCCACAATTTTTTTAATTCAGTTTCTTTACCATATAAAATATGGCTGATACTTCACCAAACAATTTCATAGTTTGAAAATATGTTTTTCGATGGGATGTGCACATTGACAGACAAACAGACAAACAGACAAATAGACATGAAGTGAAAGTGCCTTTATATTTTCTTCCCAAACTACATGTAGTTTTTTGAAAATTTGCCGTTGAAGTTGGGTTTACTTTTTTAGAGACACACTGTATAGATTATGGTAGTGGTAGCTGGACCTCTCCGATTTAGTATTTTCATGTTCGTGGGGCTGTCATTTTGCCCCATCTCACCGGCGTATAGAAAGATCATTGGCTATCCTCTTTAGATATTGTGGCTATTGCTTCTCAATCATCATTTCGAATACAATAATTTATATTTCTTGAGATATTACACTGTAATCATTTTAACTCTTTAGTTCATGAGGATCATGATTTTGGACATTATTAATGTTAACGACAAAAGTAAAACACTTTGAAAGGCACATGATTGATACAAAGCTCTTGCTGGAGATGCGGGGAAGTAGAAGGGATGTATGTAGAAACTTTATGTCAATCATGTCTCCATTCCATCTCTTTAAAACTGAAATAACCACAAATAGCATGAATAGTGTAGAGAACCGAATTCACAGGTTTAGCTACGTGGTGAATACTTCCCACATCTGCAGATATTTTGTGGGTCATTTGGTGAAGGAATCGTGCTTCATGTTGATACCACCTTCGTAAATACCCACCATACCCACCCCTGGTTGTTTTACTGCCTCATAAATCAATCATTTCTATACAAATCCCTGTCAAACAATTGCCACAGCGCCCCCGAAATATTGTTCTCGTTTGATGTGCTGGTTGACGTTTATCACCATTTTAGGCACCCTTTCTCTTTGTGGTGTTTCAGACCGTAAAATCAGCGAGCTCATTACTCGTAATTTTACGATAATGGAATTGACAGTGGACTTCAGAGGAGCCGAATGGGACATTTACCCATAACAATAAAACGTGTTTTGTTCGAGTTTTGAAGCAGGGAAGTGAACACAAACAATATGGTTAGTAAGGCTTCGCTGGCACAGTTAACCAAGAAGTTTGGGATTTTAGGGGGCTATCAAGTTTAGCAGACCGTGTACATGGCAGATCATGATCTTGTAAAAAAAAAATTAAACTGTAATAAAAAATATGTTCCCACAAATAAAACGCCGAGCACGTGCAATAGCAGAGGAGTTAAGATCAATGCAAATGCCAAAAGTTGATGTGACAAAGAAAGTCACTTGTGTATGGCTGATTTATGGGGTATATTTTCATCTATTATTCATATAAGAAAAAAACAAACGAGCAGGTGAAAAGAGAAAAAGAGACGGCGGCAAACGGAATGAAAGAGAAAGAAAAGTATAGATAGGTAGACGCAGAGAGAGAAAGAGAGAGAGTGAGTGTGTGTGTGTGTGTGTGTGTGTGTGAGAGAGAGAGAGAGGGGGGGGGGAGAAAGAGAGAGAGAGGGGGAGAAAGAGAGAGAGAGAGGGAGAAAGAGAGAGAGAGTTGTATAGAAAGATAGGAAGATAGAAAATAGGGGAAAGAGATTATGTCAAAGAGGACGCAGGAAAATGGGAGAGAGAGAGAGAGAGAGAAAAACCCCGAGAGGTCTATAGGAGAAGGCGCGGGGGGGGGGGGGGGGGGGTTCCTTTTGAGAAAAGAACAAGAAAGTCACATGCACTTTTCAATGTCTTGATCTTGATACTGACTATATTCGAAAGTAGAAGACTAATAATCTTTTCTTTTTTCTTCTGTCGGTGATATTCGCATACTGAGGTACATGGAGGTAGGCCTCTAACTGTTGGTTAAAATGCTGTTTAGACGTCTCGGTCTTCTCTCAATTCATTGGTGGAAAGTTCTTTAAGCCCTTCTGAGGGCGCTGTAACAGTCTTTTCATAGTGTTCGATCAAAGGAGGAGTCGGATAGCTCTTGCTCAATCTCAGAAATAGGCCTTTATTGCCAATTTATGTCGAATTTAAAAAAGTGTATGATTATGTAAAATTATGATGTCGTTACACCGAGGCATGTAGCACTGTTGCGTCATTCGCATGTACGCATCCGTTGAAGGCGCAAAGCTAATAAGATAATTGTTACGTCATAATACTTATCGTGCATAACGCAGAAAATTGCCCAACAACGAAGAACTAAAGGAAACAATGACATAAAACAAAATAAGACACGGATACTTAGATTAAATAACTGGTGCGGTTAAAAGCCCAGTTTTAGGTCCAAAATACAATCTCAAATAAGTATCATCATGACGCTGGAATTTATTACAGGTAAGGGAAATACAAAATAACTTTGTGGTATAAAACAATAATCACCAGCATGAAACTTAGTTATTATTTAAAAAAAAACGGGTTATTTGTTTTGGAATCTTTTAACATTGATCCAATAGAATAGGACGGTTCAAGGGAACCTATACTGTAACTAAGGCGGATGACATGTGTGATGATGACTGTGCTTTCATCATTTCATTTAAATTGAAATTGCGAAGATGAAATTAAATTATTTCTCCTTTGTTATTTTCTTAATCATTCAAATATCTCAGCCTATACCAACAGCTATTTTTGAACAGGTAGAACTATTTCCAAGTGATTAAAATTCAAATAGAATTCGCACTTGTCCTTGGATATGTTCCCTTGTCTAGCATTGTAATCAAATAATTTAATCTTAGCATAGCTAAAATAAACTTCAATAATTTAAATTATTAGGACCCTATTATTAAACAAGCTAATTATCTGCTATCGCGGGTTATACTGTTAAGGTAATACATTTCCTTTCACTGTTATATATTTCATGCTGTAATATACTTATACTTTACGAATAAAATAAAATAAATAAAATCAAATATTTTCATTCTTTTTTTCTTCTTCTCAGAATCTAACCACTGGAAGGTGACAGAAACTCTCTATGATAGACTTAGGAGAACCCAGCGTCGAGGGAAGAGTCGTGACAATGAAATCATGGACCTACTCAACGATCTTGTCAAATACGTTGAATGGTATAGAGCAGACATTTATGATGAATTCATATTCGATCGCCATAATATTTTTAAAAACAGAATGTTTACTTCAAGATAGTAGATGGAAATCGTAATCACAGTAACATTTTAATGTTCTTTTAAATACTTATTCAGTCTTTTATTGGATTCTTATCCTTTAGATGGGACATTTCGAGAATATTGTAAAGCTTCATCGATAATAGTATGGGATACACTGTTTTGGGGGCAGGATGGAGAGTATACTCCATTTTTTTTGTGCTGCTACACCATTTTTCTGTACCATTTAGCACATGTCTATGGTGTATTACGTAAAACGCCAATTGCAGAGGTTATAGGTTATAATACGAGGTGTACGTTCATTCGTGGTAGAAACAATTGACCGAAGATTTGTAAACGCTGATTGTTGTATTATTTGCTAAATTATTTTATCGAGTTCCCAATGAGAAATAAGTTTTTTTTTAAATCAAGCATATTGATATTTTAACGTTTATTTTTAATTTCCCTGATAGGCAGAGATATGTAGCTGGTCGTCGCAACCATAAATGGGATGAAAACCTGCAACCGATGAACCGAGACAGGAACGGCTACACCGACCACGAGATGATGCAGGACTTCAAGAAGCTCAAGTTCGATGATGACCGCTCTCCGATCCAGAGCGCCCAGATAGCCGAAGTGAAGACGGCTCACGAAGAGTGCCAGATCCGTCAGTTCGAGGTCGACGAGCTTGAGATCTATCTTCAGCACAAGCTCGGCGAGTTGGAGAAGGCCCATGAGCTCTTCCGTGATCGCATGTGCGAGATCAAGAGACTGACGGGTCGTGCTCGTGCGCGATCCACTGTGCGCACACGACCTGTGAATTATCCCGCGCACGAAAGTCCACCGCAGCCGACAACAGATCGCAAAACGGACCCGGCAATTGCACAGCAAACGTCTTCCAGTGACTTCAGAGTAGGCTCCTTCGTTTGTGTGAAAGAGCGGGAAGACACAGCGAGGCAAATGCTACCACCAATTCCTAAAGACATACTCGAACTTTCACAGGAAATGTTCGGGAAGGAGCGTGGCTCCCGATGGAAGAAGCGATGGAATAGATTCAAGAAAACATTCAGCCGCAGTAACAATTAATACTTTAAATTAACCAATTACGAATCTCGAAGTGACTTAATGGCTTTGTTATTGGTAGGGAAATAGCTGAACTTGATGATAAACGGAATTTGGAATCAATAACACTCAGTATTTTCATTAACTACGACAGAATATTGAAGGCATGGAAGATTCCTATAGACAAGGCGTCACATGTAAAACAACATTCTTTGTGAGCTGGTGTCCTTTGACTAGAGTTCATTTCAAAAAGGAAAAAAATTAAAAAATAGCAAAATTCATGTTGCGTTTTTCTAAAAACTCCATTTCTGAAATAGTAATGGAACTCCGAGGCACAATGTGTTGCAAAATTGTGGGACTTAAATATACTCATCATTTAAGTTATGGTATGATATGATAAATTAGACAAGCTTCTCTTAAAAACTATGAACGTATGCTTCAACAGATCATGAATAAAGGTGTGGAGAAACAATTAAGATGTGCGTGTGTGTGTGTGTTTTTCCATATACCAACCATTACCACACTTGCTAAATAAAAAAGAAAAGAAATTTCATATAATGGTACAAATTATATAAGTTATTTACCTATACTTTACATTTAGATCACCATTGTACATGTGTATCCCACACTTTTGCCAATACGAATTTACATTAACCCCTACCATGCCGTGGGCGGCAAATGTTGAACATTTTGTTTAGGCTCACAGTGGCTTGAAAATTCTTCCTCAAAACCTGTACCATCAGTATAACGTTTATTCCTATGTAATATATCTTTGCCCAGTTTGCTCAAGAAAAAAACTCTTTGAAAGTCAATATTTAACTCTTGAAAGTTCATTTTTGACAATTGCTCAAAAGTCTGGTGGCATGGAAGAGGTTAAACATGTAACTTTCAGTAATTATCAACAGATTACATTTGCAAAACAAAACAAAACAAAACAACCACCCCAATTGTTTCAATTTGCCTTTGCATCTTGGTGTTCGTTTTGACCACATAAAACATCAAATTGTAACTCGATAGATCATACAGCAATCATAAACGTCAAATAAAAACATATTTGGAAAATTCTCATCATTTGATATACTTTATTGAAAATCTCTTATAAAAAAATCAGAATAAATACACTTCACACTGAAAGATAAGTTAGAATGAAAAAATGGAGTAAAAATTCCATAAAGACAAAATCATTCTAATTAATGATCAAAACAATATATTTCAAAGGTACATTCATTATAGAATTGTTCAGATATCAAAATTGCTGGACCACAGTTTCATGGCAATAATTGAGAGGTAGCAATCCTGCTTAAAGGCAATATCTAGGAGGGATTATAACCTACCATAATAATCTATGGTAGAAATTAAAACGGTTGTAGTGTTATCAAATTATGCAATCAAAGTGATAAATAAATTGTAAGCTGTAACAGACATGTTATGAGCACTGATGACAAAGCATTTACTGGTAGACTTAAATCCAATAAAACATACATAAATGACCATAGCATTACGAAGACCTTTTCACGGTTCAGGCATTTAATAAGAACACTCGGCCAAATTGCATATCTTAATAAAAGAAAAATTTCTAAATTCCAGTTTTTCTCCAAAATGTTTGTTCCCCTGGGTACTGGAAGTGACCAACGCTGTGCATGAGTTTACATAACGAGTATAACTCTGCAAATAAAAATCTTGATAAATGACCAAGGCATATGAATAAAATCTACATTGAAGGAAAGATGGTCTCTTTCTCTATATTTGGTATTTTGTCATTGAAGACAGCGTGCTTGAAGGTCTTCCTGACATATCACCTGCTTGGAGCCAGAAGGGCGTTAACTTCATGTCAAGTGAATGAGGTCCTGCATTGTCATAGGACTGGTAATATTACAGGGTATTGTGAGCCTCTAGTCGAAGAAGCCAGATCGACACGAATTGTAGTGATGTCAAACCAGTTGCAGCTGGTAAGCCCATTTGGCTCTTTCTCTGCCTGGCAGACATATAATACCATGCAATTCTGACATTGATATGACCATTGCACTCACCAGTAAGTCACATATCGTCTGTTGAGAGCCAGAAGGCATTAACTGTGTGTTAAAGTATATGAGTTAACACCCTTCTGGCTCCAAACAGACGATATATGATTCACATTTCTGAAATTTCAGATCTAATGCTAATGTAATTCTTTTTCATAAATTTCAGTTTTAGACAAGTTGTATAGTGTGCAGTGGCCTTCAAACATTCATCATGAACGCTCTTCTGATAGCTCTTATTGTGATTCTGGAGCAGTCAAGAATTAAGCCAAAGCCAAAACAAACCAAAGTCTAAACTTCATGCCAGGGGAGCATTTCATCAAGTGTTTTGTCAGTGAGTTTTACTGACAACTGTTATAAGCTACTGAAATCCTTGCGTCTGATTGGCTGAGAGCAAATTTGTTGGTAAAAAATCACTGACAAAACACTTGATGAAACGCTCCCCAGGACCAAACACTATACCTTACCTACACCTAACCTACAACCCAACTGCAACTCAAACCCTTCCTCTAGTCCTGTTCCTTTGACAAAATAAAGCCAAGAGTAATTGTCAACGGAGCATATCTTGGAGCACCATTATCACAACCAGACTAATTAACCTTTTAGTCACTAAACAGCCCAGGACCGCCCTTCTAATTACTCACTGAACCGCCCGGGACCGCCCGTGGACTTTGACCCGTGTAACACTGCTACAAGTGTATCGCAGGGGATATCGGGCGCTGAAACTTTGTGTGTGCTATCTCTACACATAGCCATTTAGAATCCGCACTGAAGCGATGCATTACTGTGGAAAGATTTTGTGGACAGCAGAGAGTCTATGCCGCAAGATCGTTTACTGAGACTAAGTTCAGTGAGTAAATTACTACAATATGCGTAATCCTCAGTGACTAAAGGGTTAAGAGAGGTAGACGTAGGTTAAAGTTTAAATCTTATACCTGACTAAAAACCTTGACACAGAATATGTTGAGATAAGATATGAAGCAGCAATTAAGAATTTTGAAATGGAATGTCAAATCACATTAAAGAAATGCATCTGAAATGAATATGAACAGTAAAAATTTACAAGCAGGTGACGTATTGCAGTCATCATGAAAATGAGTCAAACGTTCACAATTATTTTGCTCTTTTCTTCCATTGTTCTTGGTACTTATAAGTTTTATTTACCTCAAAATGTAAAAAGTAATCAACTATATTCATATATTTGGACTCTTTGTTTCATCTTAATCTTTCATAGTCCACCCAAGAAGAAGTTCTAGATATGAGCCTGATCGGTTAGTCACGGACGGACATTTGACAAATTTTGAAAGTTTGAAGGCCTGTAGAAAATAAGTATTTAATTGCAGAGAGCTATTTCATGTTTCATTGTGAAGGGCATCCCTGAAGGAGTTGAAATTCGATAAAATTTGGTTGCCACGGTCGCCTACTAAAATTGTATATCCATAAAATATTCAATATCATGGACGGACAAAATGCCTACTCTTAACTGATCAGGCTCGTATACAGCCCAATGCAAATACCTGATTTTTAGAACCAGTATTATTTAAGAGTTGACACCGAGTGTTTATAGGGATCATCATCAGCTCTGCAGTGTAAGAAGTGTCTTCTCAGTATTCTAAACACAATATATTGCATAGTTGATATCGTCTGTTGAGAGCGAGAAGGGAGTTAACTCATATTCTTTTGTACAGAGTTAATGCCGTTCTGGCTCTCAACAGATGATGTTAGGCCTAGTGAAATTGATTCCCAGTTTCTCACATCTGCCCAGTATTTGTTTTGCTTTTTATAATTTTGTGTTGACATGTAAAAACCAGGGGAAACAAAATTCATTGATAACAGTGCAATTTCACCTAATTTGTAGCCTCCGTGGTGCATTGACAAATCAAGAAATTCTGTGTTGAAATTGATCCATGTCATTTAAAGTGCAAATACTTTCAAACATCGAAGTATATGGAACCCCATCCTTGTTTTAAGAAACATGGAAAAGAAAAACTAGAAATCAATTTTACTTGGTCCTCACAAAATTGAAATGACCTATCTAAAGCTAGGAGAAGTAGACTTAATATCATCATAATGTTTCCAGAATGAATGGGTGTTTGAGGGCTTGTTCAGCAGTTATTCTCTTGTGAGGATCCAGCTCTAGAAGACAACTGAGAAGATCGTAAGCCGAATCTGGAAACTGATCCATGATGCCTTCCTCGCTCCCTACGCTACCATCGCTCCGCAGCGATTCCGGGCTACCGACGGTCCCTTCTTTGGGAGGCGAGGTCTGGTTGATGCTACGCCTCCGCCGTTTTGAGGATTCGCCGTTGCCATGGGAGCTCTTGCTCTGTCTACGCTGGACGGCACCGAGCCGTAACTGACGACACATGATCTTCAGATCCATAGCCGGAAGCTTCACACTGCACAAGAGATTTTTACCTATTATGGGAGTTGGATGAAAAAAATAAAGTAATTTTCCCTTTTTGTCACACAGGCCATTCTTATGAAATAAATGGTGACCCATTGGCTCATACACTAAGTCTTTATGGGTCATTGTACATAGAACAGGAACAGATAAACGAAGGAATCTTTATCTTGAAATTGTTAATGTCTTAAAAATTCTCAATCTCTACATATTTTCTGCCCTAGTAGTGCTAATTATGAGGAAGCAGATAAGATTAATGCAGAGAAAATATTCATCCTCGCTATATGATGCTTTAAAAAAAAAGAGGTACTTTCATACCTGTTTGCAAGTCAACACTCACATCTGCTATGAGATTTGCTGACATTTTTTTTCCTTCTTCTTTTTTTGGTTCATCAAGTCATAATGATCCACTTGTATGTGGTATGATGAAAAGATATTAGAGGATTATTATTTGGATTTTTAGATCCAATCCATTTTGCAATCCAATGACAGGACAAAGCACTATCTATTATATTCTCATAGAAGACCAGTTAGAAAGCTTAGATTGGACTTGATTTGATTTGATTTGATTTGATTGATTTTATTCAGATTCCACATTTACATGAAATTACAACAATATGTACAAATTACAAACACTGCAAAAACAGAGAATACATGGATATGACATGGAAAGATGACAAAAGGATATGTGGAGGGATCTACTAAAAAGCTTAGCTTGTGTGATGTAGACCCCCTAATCGAATAATGATACAATATTATATGTTAAAAAAAATGATTTTCGTATAAGATGGCATAGCTTTATTGAGGTACTGTGCAAACAGACATCTTTGTTGTCATCTATTTTGGTGCAGGTATTGTACAAGTACTCATTGTTTCATAACTGACCAGGGCCCCATTTCATAAAACTTTTATTAATAACAACCGCATCATATCTATGACAAATTCGCTCTCAGCCAATCAGATGCAAGTATTTCAGTAGCTTATAACTGTTATTGTAACTTGTCATATAGAGATCAATATTATGAAACAGGGCCCTGGCATGGGTTGCAAGTCATTCTATATTTACCTATACATGCTAGTCTGTATTTGCAGACTGTTAAGTAGCTATCACTACACTGTTCCTAGATTATCTCAAGGATATAGAGCATATGGACTTACCATTAGCCTTCGCTGCTTCGTTGGTTTCTTCTGTTCCCATGATGCTCATGATCTGAGCCAGGGCGGTGAAGTCATCGGGGGCTCTGAAGAAAGGATAGCGCCCACTCAGGATGGACAGGAAGATCACTCCAGCTGCCCACATGTCCACAGCTGAAAGTAATGGTTTGATCAGGAATATGAATAACAGTAAATTTGCTTTCTTTGCTGGGAGTATATATTTCAAACCATTGTACCTCAGGGACTGTTGAACATGAAGAAATGACTAATAAGGCTAGATTATTATTTCAAATTAATCTATTTTCAAATATACAAAGAGGAGAACTAAAGAAACCAACAGCTTGTGCCAAAATATATATTACTAAAATAAACAATAATTCTACTTATTAGCTGATGTTAGAAATATATATATATCATTCAATACAGATAACACAAAATTATTGTGACTTTTAATATGCTCAAACCATAGACAGGCCAATATAAGTATGAACCTTCCAGAAGTTCTACAGTCCTGTAGATTAAATGTCATGAATTTCAAATACAATGGAAAATATACCTAAGGGCTGTTTCATAAAGCTGTTCATAAAGTTACACATGACTTTACGAATGACTTGAATATGAAGTGCCAGATGGGATGCATAAAGTTTTTCCTGATGTTTTAACAAAGTGTGAATGTATTTCCAATAACCTCAATTACATTACGGCAAAAAATGTACTTTGCATTAAAAATGATTGTTATGATAAGAATGTTAATCTACATCTGCACAGTTCAACTTTAGTTGATCCAGTTAAATATTATTGAGCATCCCATTTGGCTTGTCATATTTAAGTCATCCGTACAGTCATGCGTAACATTACGAACAGCTCTATGAAACACCCCGCTGTTTCCCTATGAAGATTCTACTACAACGTTTTTATCTTGTATTTGTAAGTGTTACTGAAGATGAACTTAGAGATGATACTTTCATGTCTCTTGATCTACTCACCTGTTGTTTGGTCAGGGCACTTCAGCAGGACCTCCGGTGACCTGAAGCCAGGCGTACCTGCTCTAGGTGCCACCTGGTTTTTCCTTGCCATACAGACATCACAGACCTGAGGTAAACCATAGCACCCACAAACACCCTGAGGCGTCTTTGTTATGTCCTGCGGCTTCTTCGTCACTCCTCTAGTAGCGATTGTGGCACTCTGTCTGGTAAGGATGACTGGCTTCGTGGGCTTCGCAGGCTTCTTGTCCTTAGGAGGTGCGATGATTGCCTCGACTGTGTTCTCGCTACCTCTCGGTATCGACACAGGCACATTTTTCTTGAGGTCATTCTCGTTGATGGAGTCCAGCCTAAGGTTGCTACGGTCACGGGATGACTTGTCGGTGGAATGGAATGTGTTGGGGTCGAGTTCTACAAGCTTTGGGACTTTGGAATGGCTTTCTGATTGAGTTCTCTTTGGCTCAACCTTGGACGGAGCCTGCTGGGATTCAAAGAAAAGATATAAAGTATATTTTTATGTATCTGTGGTGTTTGTTACAGGTACCACAAAAGCAAGTGCTGGGATTCAAAGAAAAGATATAAAGTATATTTTTATGTATCTGTGGTGTTTGTTACAGGTACCACAAAAGCAAGTATTTTGTGCTTGCGGTGAAGCAACAAGAAGGCATGCCACTCCCACTTATATCAAAGGGACAAGATTATTTGAGGAATAATGTCTCATCCAAGAACAAGGAGTTTGCTTGGAAACCATGATCTAAAAGTTAAAAGATCACAGCTTATTGCCTTTTGCTCTCTCCAAATATCTACTCATGCATACATTCACTTTGCTGCTTTAAATATCCATTCACCTGGACTATGAAACCAGAGGAGAATTGGCTTTAATGCAGACAGATCTATATGTACTGGAAGTGTCCAGGCAACCAAAATACAGAAATATGCAGACACCCTTTGTCAATGGCCAAAGAGTATAATACCCAACATGTGTAATGGCACTACTAATAAAATAGTTCACTTTGCCTCTGCATATTTTTGCTAGGAACAATTTCTATTTGGTAGTACAAAATTATATTATGGTTTTACTACCTTATTTTCTGATGCAGACACAGCCCTACGAGTGTTCTTCCTTAGGAGAGGAGGCCTTGGGGTATCATGATGAAGGACACCTCCTACGGATGATGTCTTTGCAGATGTCTTTGCAGAGGATCTGTTGGGTACTGCCTGAGCAAGGCCAAAGTCAACAAGTGCATATCTGAAAAAAATTAGAACATAAAATCTTAAAACTCCTATCATTTGTTACAGAATTAATTTTGCAATATTACAATAAAATATGAACATTGCTAAAACCTGTTATTCTTCTGGTATCTAGCTTTTTGAGTTACAAAAAGCAAGCAAACTGGTTAAGAAATTTCATTGTAAGGATATATTGCAAACAGACCTAAAAGTAAAAATTTTCCTTTCATATTTCAGTCATCGTACAGGGCTGTGTTTAGTTAGTACAGTCACACTACCTAGGTCTGCTAGGTCCTTAAACAGGTACATATATATTTAGAATGTCAAATCACATTATTTTAGTGTCATTCTCCGTTTGTAACATCAATGATCAGCTAATTAGTTTTATTACACAAATGTTGACATAAATAAATAAATTCATAAAATAAGCAATCTCATAATCCAATTAGATTTGCGGAGATCAGTTAAAACTCTCCATATCAACACCTCTACCTCCAAAACAAAAGAAAAATCATTCCAAAGCAGGACTCACTTCCCAGAATGTCGATTGTAGAGGAAGTTCCCTGGTTTGACATCTCGGTGGATCACGTTGAATTTGTGGACTCTCCTGAGGGCTGTGAAGAGGGCTTTGAGGTAGTCCTGGACTTCTTTCACAGTCATATCATGGTAAAAATCCTGTGAAGGGTAAAAGTATTTAATAATAACATGGATATTTATATAGCGTCAGTATCCGTCTAGTATTACGCTCATGGCACTCTACAAACAAATTATATTACAGTAATTACACTAAAGGAAGGAAAAGGATATAGCATACATATCAAAATAATAATGTACAACAAAAATTAAGGAATTAATATCTTAAGCTAAAGTACAAGAACATGTTACATATATATATGTACCGGTAAATTACATTATCATTATTAAAGGCATTCGGTAACTTTGTGGAGGCTTGATTTAATAAATTGTTGAATTTTGATATATGTCTTGTATAATGATGTTCATCAGGATAAATAAATACCCAGGCATAGAAAGTTTTTTCATAATGCTATGATTAAGATATCTGTGACTGAATACTCCCATTTACGAAAGCGTATGGCCATACGCTTTAGTCTAACACTGAGTCTATGGGGGAAAATGAGTCAGGCATTTTCGGTCACTTGCATATGTTTACTTTTGTGAAGGATATGATGATTTGGAATTGTTTTTTTCCCCCTGGGCTTTATTTTTACACCATATTACATACACTGATAGCATGTAAGGCCACGCAGCTCAGATTTTATCAAGCCTCTACAGAGTTACCAAATCACTTTAAGGGCACTGTTTAGAAAAAAAAGGTGAGTTTTGAGAGCAACATTTGAAATTGCGGAGGGCAGGTAGGGTACGGATGTGAAGTGGGAGCTTGTTTCCAAAGAAATGGACCAGCACGAGAGAAGGCTCTATCCCCCTAGGAACTGCGTGTTATAGCGACAACTGATAAAGCAGAATAAGATGAATGTAGATGTCATAGAGGCTTATACTCAGAAATTCACATTGTAAGAGAGAGAGGAGAACTGGCCTCCTATTTCATTAAAACTGTCATCCATACAAGAATACAGGCCTCAGATTACAAAAACGCCATATAGCTTTTACTGCGATGATGCCCTGCTCGCTAGTTTCAATGCCTCTCTAAAGACGATAAAGCTTTAGGTCAATTGAGCCATCCCCTGTTGTTACAGTTAAACCCGCTTTAGCGACCACCTGTATAGAAAAACAACCTGTTTATAAAGACCACAATTTTTGTTTCCCTTGAGTAGCATTTCTCACTGAAACATGACAGTGTATTAAAGGAGCGTGTCCATAAAGACCACCTGTTAATAAAGGCCGATTTTTTTTTTGTCTCCCTTGAGTGGTCTTATTTGATCTCATCTGGTGGGCACAGTAAAAGAATATCCTTTATTTCATGAAAAAATAAATGAACAAACCTGAAATCTATTATGCTTGAAGTGTGGCATCACTATGACGATGTGGTCTTTCTCCCTAATAGTGAGGTTAACTCCCATTACATTGTGACAGCCACTGCAAAATGTGAGAACAGAGATATATTCATTAGTGCTGAAGGGGGGGGGGGGGAGCAGAAGAGAAACAAGGAAGAAAAATCCCACAATGATGAATCACAGAGCAAGCAGAAAACCAGAGTACAGAAGATGAAAAATAACACAAAAGATGGGAAGGGAATGAAGACAGGGAAACTGGGAAACAACAAAAAATACAAACAAACAAACAAGGAAACAACAAATGAGTAATTGATTTTGACTTTTAATGTGGCACATCCCTTTTGCAACTTTTGGAAACACCAGTCTTATGCATTTTGATATTCTAACATTATTTCCACATGATAAACATTTACTGAATACTGAAGTAACAAAGGATTATCTACTTTCCAATCTGAAGGTGCATACATTCAATGAAGATCAGTGCCGGCCGCACAGAAACGCTGTTAGCGCTAACAGTACCGATAGCGATGATTTGGCCGCACAGAAGAGTAATGTTAGTCAAATTCACTAACAGCGCTGTTAGCCTAACATTTCAAGGCCGCACAGAAGCTAACAGTAGTGGTAATGTTTTAACAAGTCACTAACGGTGCCAGGGGCACCAATAGTGACAATGTTAGTGAATAATTTCTTGCGTGCGCTATAACTTGTCTCTCCTTTTTTTTTTTAATACCAAGTACTTAAACATAGACCTAGACTAATTAAGAATGTGTCGGGTAGCGGGTGACATAGATTTTGCTGATAACGACACGAGGAGACCAAGATATGATCCTTTTCAGGAAGAAAATGAACATGACGTTTTCAATTTGGAGAAAACTCGTTGTATGTTATTTAGTAATTCAATCTCATCTCTGGACGGTAATGTATTACTTAAAAACACCACATTTAAAATGGTCGAGGAGTTAAAGTTTCTTGGTTTACTTATTGATAATTTCAGGAAGAAAATGAACATGACTTTTTCAATTTGGAGAAAACTTATTGATAATAAGTTATCTTGGAAACCACAGACTCTGTATCTAAACAAATTACTCTCTAGAAATGTTGGTATTATAAACAAATTGAAATATTTGTTTCCCTCTCATGTATTACTCTTGTTGTATTCCACCTTGGTTCTACCCTACATAAGTTATGGCATTCTTGCTTGGGGCAACTGTACTAAGTCTCAGTTGGATAGACTCTCAGTTATACAAAAACGGGTGATGAGAATAATTTTGAAAAAGCCTAGACTAGCTCCGTCTAAAATATTATTCTTTGAAAATAAATCGTTGAGACTAAACGATTTGTTTTATTACCAGTTAGGCAGTTTAATGTATCAAGTACGAATTCATGAATTGCCTCAGGTTTTACAATCAATGCTTAAAACGAATGATGGAATACATAGGCATTCTACACGACAATCATCTTTCTTTCATTTACCACTTCTTCGTACTCAGTTTGCCCAGAAAACATGTGGGCCCTTCTATTGAAATCATCTTGATTCAAATCTAAAGCAAGCTTCCTCTCTTAAATCTTTTAGAAGAAATCTTAAACATTATCAAATTAGCTCTTACAGTGTAAGTCCATAACAGGGGCGTATCCAGGATTTCCCAATAGGGGGGGGAGGCATTATTGATCGCCGTCCTGGGGGAGGGGTCTAAGGGGAGGGGGTGCCCCCTCCCCTTTGGAAAATTTTTGCTTCTGAAGAAGGGCTGAGATGCAAAATAATCCTATATGTGACCAATTTTGAAGCCTATTTAATGAACAACTTTTTTTTTTCCTAGTTTTTTTTTTACGACGGCCAATAGGGGGGGGGGGGGGCGCCTGTTGCGCCACCCCCTGGATACGCCACTGCATAACAACTGTACAGTATTTGGTTTTCTACCTGTGTCTAAACAGAACATAAACAAAACCTTTCCTAAGACATCTTTTTATTCATACTTGATACACATACATGTATTATGTGTATCTGGTTTTTCTACTACTATATAAACCCAATAGGCTGACATTAACTGCTAGTATAATACTAGTTCATAGTATGCTTATTTTATTTTGATGTTTTAGTGATGTTGTGTGTGTATTGTTTTTTTTTTCCTTTTACACACGTCTTGTCTCGTCTCTTTATTGCTATATATGTATATGTATACATATACATAATTACATAGATGTATTTCTTAATTCTCTCTGTTATTGGGGAACCTCGTTTTAACAAGCTGTGCTTTTCATTAGCTTCTCCCATGATACTGCTTTTTGGAATTGTTATTATGATATCTGTATTCGAAATTTTGAACGATGTATGCTCACCAATAATGGCAAATAAGCCTACTCCCATGAGTGAAGAGCTAAAAACTAAACAATAAATAAATAAATAAATAAATGAGAAGTGGGCTTGCATTTTTTTTTTGTGGTACAGTATCTTAATCTAAAATCTAAATGCTAGTAGTTGCAGCAAGCAATAATTTCACGGGAAAGTCTTTGGAATCAAAGTTAAGTGTTCACATATTGTCGTAGCTAATGTAGTAAGTTTATGATCAGAAACTTGAATAACCTTTGTTAAAGAATGAAACACGCTGAAAACCAAACACACAGTAGACCACCAACATAGATAAGCATACATGGGAACGTGTAGTATTATTGATTAGAAAAAAAAAACCCGTCACCCGGCAGGAATGCCATGTTTATTTTGGTCATTTGTCCGCAAATACACAACGCACGCGCACTGTGCTATGCTGCATCAACACGATTCATCAATCTATACATAGATTACTACGCACAAATCATAGATTTTGCCTAACTCTATGGCTCAAATCCACAAACAGTGCTGTAACAGCGCGAGTGTCTAACACCGCCCTAACAGCGCTTTCTGTGCGGTCAACTTACCTGTGTTGTTAGTGGCTGATTTGTTTGCGACTTGTTAGCGCTAACAAACCTGCTACTAACAGCGTTTCTGTGCGGCCGCTACAGTTTGCAAGGGTTTCCTATGAAGTAAGGCAAGTTTTTTTTTGGTTTTGAAAAAAAATAAATCTTATATTAAAATTTCTATGGAATGGATTCAGATTTCAGATTCAGATTAATTTTATTGGTCCAATAGGAAATTCACTTTGTCAGCAATACATGAAGCACATACATGTATTCAATATACAATATATACACAAATAGATAATACAACATAGTAGCAAATTTACGATAACATATAATGCAGATATATCGTTATTAATGGAATGATATCAGCATATACATAAACTTACAATATTGCAAAGATAAAGATCAATGTAGAAGGATAGATATAATATGACATACCCTATTCTGACCAAGCAACTGAGTTCACTGAGGATGCGATCTGGATGACTCGTTGGGATGATGTGTTTGAGAGCAAACTCCTGAGAACAGTCCGGTGTCTGCTTTAAAGTGGCTCTATACACAGAACTGAATGTCCCTGCAAGCAAATGATTACGAACAAATCATGTAATCTCATCATCTCTCATGTAGTATGCAGCACTGTATGAATAAAACCTAGCTCAAACAGCATACACAAATCTTCAGGGCATACATAATACAAGAGCCCCAGGGGGCACGACGCTCACCTGAGGTGGATCAATTCACATCTGGTGCATGTTCTCTCTAGCACCACCAGGAGATATGTTAGAAATTGAAACAACTAGGAGGATGTACATGAGATAATGTTAGAAATTAACATAATTCCCCCCCCCCCCCCACCCCATGGTCTACAATGTCATGTATTATTTGAATCTCCTACATCTAAGGATGATTCCCACCAAGTGTGGTTGAATCATACAACAAATCATGCAAAGAATGTACATTTCCCCTCCTGCATATTAACCTCGCCCTCGCAGGACCCCTATGGGGCCACCCTGAGAATGTCATGAACAACTTTCATTTTTCGTCTATAGAGGTATCTCCATACACAATACCAAGTCTGAGCTATTCCTGGTTCTGGAGAAGAAGATGTTTGAAATTTACATAGCTTTTACACTTGGGGGCCCTCCCCCTGGGCCCCCCTGGGGGCCACATGTACCATTTTAGCAACTTTGGATCCCCCTAAGGATGATTCCTACCAAGTTTGGTTGAATTCCGATCATGTGTTTTGGAGAAGATCAGAATGTACATTTTGCCTGGCAGCGCCCCCCCCCCTCCAGTATGTTACCCCCACAGGGCCCCTATAGGGCCACTCAGAGAAATTTCATGAACAACATTCATTCTTCATCTATAGAGGTATCTCCATACACAATACCAAGTCTGAGCTATGCCTGGTTCTGGAGAAGAAGATGTTTGAAATTTACATAGCATTTACATAGCTTTTACAATTGGGGCCCCCCCCCCCCCCCTGGGCCCCCCTGGGGGCCACATGTACCATTTTAGCAACTTTGGGTCCCCTACCCCTAAGGATGATTCCTACCAAGTTTGGTTGAATTCCGATCATGGGTTATGGAGAAGAAGATGAAAATGTAAAAAGTTAACGGACGACGGACGCCGGACAAATTTCCATCACAATAGCTCACTCGAGCCTTAGGCTCAGGTGAGCTAATAAGCACTGTATCAATATAGTAAACATATTATTTGAAAAAAAAGAAGGAAAAAAGAAGATGATCCAGTAATAAAGCTTCTGAGTAAATATTAACTAGTTTCATTACACAGATGATATAACAGGGTTATTCTCACCTTCTCCTATCTTGTCAAGCACCGTAAACAGCTCATCAATTTTAGGAACAGCCTTCAGCATGGTGCTTATATCACCTCGTATTTTCTCTGGATAGTAGAATGAAACAGGTAGACTTTTAGTCAATTTCAGAGAAGTCAATCTCCTCACTGCATTCATATGAGGATAGATAGAGCATCAGCATGCCTTATATTATAAATAAACATTATAACATATATATTACAAGGTGATTTTGATTTTGATTCATTAATCCATACAAGGGGTGGGAGAAAGGAGTTATCACCTTTCTCTTTCAAAAGTAAGCCTGAGTCATATCGAATATTTCATAATCCGGGATTCGACGGCTTTGATTCGATCGAATACCGGTGCATCGATAAATGATGGGCGGTGAAAACAGCGTTGCGCGCTGCACCGGTGACTGGTCCGCTGGTATCGCGGGCATATGTATGGGCTCTCGCTGCTCGACATTAACGATAGCCCGCTAGCCAATGGCTAGTAAAAATCACAGCGGACGAGCCAAAATCTTAAGTTTCTAGTCCGTATGGCTAGCCAAAATATCACTCTAGTGTCGCACGAAGCGATGCTCATTGTCGACACATCCGACAATGATTCAAATTCAAAGAATTAATAATCTTACTTTGTCTTTGGAGAGCTGAATGGAACACGTTCGTTCGATGCAAAAAAATAAAACAATACGAAATACATGTAAACTTTTCGTCGCTCATACTTGACTCGACTTCATTCAGCTTTAGATCATTTCCAAGAAGTACATGTAATTGCCAATTTGATGAGAGTGTGATATTAGTTATTGCGAATTAAGTAGGAACACTCGTACTCATGCCCGTATTTATCATGTTCAATTATACAATTGTCAAATTGACAATGCAGAGAGAATGCAAGAATATTATCGTAAACTTCAGTTCGTAACGACAAAACAATTTTTCCATAGAGAAAGCACAGGTAAAGCGCGACGTCCTCTACGAGCGAATTAGCGAAAGTTAGCCAACAGTTTGAAGTCGCCTTCACGTTCTCTGCTAGTATTATGCTGTATGTTACGGAGTTTCTTTTTTTATTTGCTTTTTTCATGGTGGCTACGGTAGTCAAAAATCTGACGGACTACAAATCGATGCATCGGTTTTGCCAAAACGAAATCGGGATTCAATGTCTTTGATTGAACACCGGCTAACCAATCGATTCGACTCAAGCTTATTCAAAAGCTATAATTACTGTAAGGTTTGAACTTTGAAAGGCTATAAAAGTGTTGATTCAAGTATCCCATCCATTTCCCAAGGATTCCACCGATGCAGGATAAGGTTTTTCTTAAGTTTCTTGCCTTTTGGAAACATTAAAGAGGGATGCTTAAAAAATGTCCACATAAGTTACCTGTCATTCTGACTGGGCCCTTGAAAGAGGATCTCTTCCGCTTCTTGCATGTCATCATAATTGTTGGTGTTATGGGACGCAAATCAGAATCTTTCTCCTCCATCTCCCCAGCATCCAAATCCAAATCCAAATCGAGAGCGCTAGTGGAACTCTGGTTATTTTCTTGGCCAAGCATCATGCTCTGATGTAAAAAAAAAAGGAGGAGAGGCGAAGAATAGGAAGATAAAGACAGTGTGAGTTCATTAAAAAAAATGGCCAAAGTCGTTATTATGCCCAGCCGCCATTAAATCCGCCTGAACAAGTGAATAATTAGTCAAGTTTCTTGGTTTTCATCGTTGAAATTCAGTTATTTATAATGGAATAAACGCTATCGTTATCGATTCATAACTGAAAAAATTATCAGCAAGAAAGAGCGGGGTTCGAACCCGGGACCTTAAACGTGAGTGCAGTGTAGAAAGAGAATACTCTGACAGTCTGACCAGACGCCTTTACCACTAGACCACAAGCAATTGACAGCGAATCTGATCTTGCTGCACTATATACCTCCGCTCCATACAAATCCTATCTATACCTCCGTTCTGCTGGTTTTTTTATATCCTAGGTAGGATTCTTGCCAATTTGAGGATTACTGGGCATATTAGCTATAATAGTCAAAAAAATAATATAAATAACTAAAATGAAATCAGACTTAACCTCCAATAAATATACATGTATCCAAAGTACCAAGTGAAATTGCTTAAAACCGATGTGATGGTATGGTAGCTTACTATTCTAATTTAAAAGTGATTGGTAGAATTCATGAATATGAAAATGGAAAATGGAGCATTTGGTACTGTTTTCTTCAAACATGTCAGAGTCATTCGTGCCCAAGTTAGAAAATTGACTGATCTTCTCTTGTCTGTAATTTGAGAATGTTAATCTCATGAATACTAAGCCTATGTGTAATATAACTTGGGCTGGAAAATGTGTGTTAGCAAAATCTAATCGTATCCAATGGGTTAAATGTGCTTGTGCTCCATCCTTCGCTAGTCTGATACCGTTGTCATATTTATACACCAATGCTTATGTGCTATATAATCAACTTTTTCCAATTCTTTCAAAATTCAATCTCATGACCAGAACTCAACTTTATCTCTAAATTATCATTGTCAGAAAGTTTCTGTGAAATGAATATATTTTGCAATGTAGACCTTGAATTAAAAAAGAAATTCATATCATTGTATTTCTTTGCTTTACGAGAGGTTGTTTGGGGATTAAAATAATATTTCAAATGATTGTTTTTAAACTTGTGGTAGCAGTTCAAGCCAGAAGCCAGAAGAAACCTTAAACAGTAGACTCTTCCTACTACAGTCAAACCTGCCTTAGCGACCACCTGTATAGAAAGACCACCTGTCTATAAAGACTACAATTTTCGTTTCCCTTGAAAAGTGTTTCTCATTGAAACGTGTATTAAAGGAACCTGTACATAAAGACCACCTTCTCATCAGTTTTTCTTGTCTCCCTTGAGTGGTCTTTATAGACAGGTTTCACTGTATTAAAAGTCAAGCCAATAGATTCTTCTGTCTAGTCTAGCTGTATGTATGTACAGTTTGAATCACTAAAAAGGTTCCCAGACTCAACCCTAAATATCGTTGCTATCACTACATGAAGATTTAATTTAAGATGCTCACGTTAAAGCCTATTAAGTTTCCTTTAATTTTGACATCTTGATCAATAAAATCAAAATAAGATCAAAAAAACTGACAGCCGAACAATTACATTTTCCTTGATTCATTTGCATCTGCCCAAGTTTTGAGTGAAATGGACGGTCAACGATAACCCAAGGTTGGTTGAATTGTCTCCATTCCAGTCGAATGCACTCACATATATAATGAGAGTAACTCCTGAACACCATTCATTTTTAAAAATTTGTAAGTGCTCAGTCATTCATGATCGGATTTTGATGAACAGCCTATCAAATTAAAGAAGACATTATCAACTATGCTACCACTGTAATACATTTCAGAATTCAGTGATTTCACTTAGTTTGGACTTTGGAAGATATTGGGGCTTGAATATGGGTTTCCTTTCAATTGACTTACACTGTAAAATTGGGATTTTACAGAAGTGTACCAGTAAGATCCATCCTGCCATGCCTGCTGTCTTAGCTTATTAGCCTATTCGATTATTTCAATGAAAAAAAATGGAATTTCCTCACCGAGCCAATCTTTCCCCGTACTGTACCGCGATTCAAATGACTCAATCGCACGGTGCGTAATGTGTACCGTATACCGTCGCTGACTCGATCACGCAGTGTGATTGAATCATTTGAATCGACGGTACAGTACGGGGAAACGGGAAAGATCGGCTCGGCGAGGAAATTCCAATTTCCATTTTTTTTTCATCAAAATAATCGTTAAATCGTAAAATCAAAGAGCCTCTAGATAGTTACAGTAATTCTCCTGAAATGTAAGTACAAATTTCTATCTTACCTGCCGAAATTAAGCGATGCGACTAGCCATGGGCGAGGTCGACTTTGGTTATTTGTACCTGAGCCATGTGAGCTGAAGCTCCAACGCACTGGAGTTAGCGCAGCGCTAGCTGCTCCACGTACTTACACTGCGTCTCATCTGTGCGCGCGGCCATTTTGTCATTTGCATATGCGCGCGTTGGCTCATCAAACAGCTGATCAAAAATATTGAAAATGAAAAGAAATGGTATGGAAAAATCAACCACTCAAAATTGATATCCCCCGATAGGTAATCTGAATCTCATGTTTATTCATCTACTGAATATGTATCTTCAGCCTCTTTCAAAATGATGTGATAAAATCTTACGTAGCTGCATAAAAATTCATACAAATATACTCTTAAAATGTTGAAATAATTTCGCAATTTACAGGGAAAATGGTAGGTATTGGAATTTGGCTCAATTTTTAAAACTGCAGTTTTTTAGAAATTATATTGAATGAATCATTATTATTCAAAATATGTAAATTACGTAAACACAAACCAATTCCAATACTCATTTTTTTCTCGCAGAGCTAGTGAGCACAAAATCTAATGGAAAAATACAAATTTTTCTTCTTTTTTGCTCACACATGTGGCAACAGGTTGGTTAAACGGAATTTTGTTCAAGGAATCATCTTCATATAGAATTTATGCACTTATCAATTGTAAGACGCACCCCTCGACCCCCGGAATGGTGCGTCACTTGTCAGATGTGAGTCGGATTTTCCTATACCATGACGCACCTGTGTGTCTCGACTATGACGGACCTTTTCTTACAATGACTGTGCCTGGACGAAAAAATATGACGCACCAGTTCTAGACTTTGACTTACCATTGTGACGCACCCCGTCATGGTAAAGCTCCGCGCGCACGTGGCACGCTATGCATCGGCGCGGCGCTAGTATACTTTCGCACCGGGCGCCCAAAATCGAGTTTGACGACATCAAATGAAACGGAAATCCCCAAATAATCGTTAAACCTGTTTCAAAACCTCTCTCGAGCTATCTTCCGTCTAGGTTCTTTAGAAAAGCGAAGAAATAAGGTACTTTTCGTCACTTTGCAACCCCGGTCGTTCAAGCACTGGACTATGTTCAGTTTCTGCTCGCAATGATCGTGATTGGTAGCATTGGTGCTGTGCTGGATTGAGACATGAATATTCATGAAGTGACGTCATAAGATTATCGGCGATGACATATGAAAATGTGCAGAAGTCACACAGTGCAATCGCTGACATTCTTGTGACGTCAACACATGAATATTCATGTCTCAATCCAGCCTAGCACAAATGCTACCGATCGCGATCATCGCGGCAAGAACCGAACCAGCCAACGCAGTGCAGTCTGGAACGAACGGGGTAAAAATAAACAAAGTAACGAAAAATACCTTATTTCTTCCCTTTTTTGAGAACCCAGACAGAAGACAGCATGAGAGAGGATTTGAGATCAATTATTATTATTTGGGGGTTTCCATTTTATTTGATGTCATCAAACTCGATTTTGGGCGCCCGGTGCGAAAGTATAGATTCCATGTCAATATATTTTTTTTTATATTCAAGGAGTTTGCATGTTTAAAAGCCCGGTACGCGGTGAGTATTGCGCGGACAGACCCGTTTGTAAACATAGCGAGGCATTATGACGCACCCATGTAAAATGACCGACTATGACGCACCCCATTCTCCATGCTGTGACTGACCAAATGCTTCCATGACCATACCCTGCGTCATTCATTTGTTGGTAAATTACCCAACCATGACGCACCTTTCCCGGGGGTCGAGGGGTGCGTCTTACAATTGATAGGTGCATTAAGCTATGAAATGTTCTCTCAAAGTATATTCTTAAAGAGTTATTTCCACTTTCAAGTCCGATGTCTGCAGATATTTCAGACAATACAAACTTTGATCCGAGACAGCGAGCTGCAGAAACGGCTTTCCATCGAAGCGCCAGGAGACCGTACACCAAGCGTGTCGGCATCAAAAGCCAGCCCCACTCCGTGGGCGGCTCAGTACTTTCGCGTGCTTTTTCAGATTAGAAGGGGAATAGTTCAGCTTAAATATTTACATTTGTAATTGTGCTGATCCTATGATTATGAAAACTTTAGCAGTATAGGCCTAGGCCCTAATCAGAAATATATTTGTCATTTTATCATTCGTTTAAAAAGTTGTTATTTTTTAAAAGCTAAATTTCTCTGTGTTTCTTTGCAAAACCGGGCAGCCAAGTCAACGAGAGGTTGACCTTGACGCGGCGCCCGCACTCTCGGCGTACGGTTAGGGTGTGTCGCGCTTTGATGAATTAGCTGTTTTTGCGAATGTATGATGATCATATTCATGAATATCTATTCACATTGGACTCAAGAGAGCGGGAAATAGCTCAGAAATATCCAGCAGTACTTTTATATGAATCAAGTTATATTCGATATGAGGGTGATGCTTTTAACATAGTGGCATTTTGACCTACCTGTGTCCGATTATTTGGGCAATATGTCGCCCACTATAAGTTATAACACGTAGGTGAAAGGAATAAATTTACCTGTGATGCCCAAATTCAGAACGTTGGGAAAGAAAGAAAAAAAAATGAGTATCCATTGCGACTCATATTAATATTACAAGAAGGTAGGCCTATTGAATTTTCAATAAAAGTATTACATCGGGAAAACTGCAGTCAAAAAGAAAATATAAGAAATATGACCAGTAAATTACACAAAAATGAATGGGCTTCCTGGCCACCTACAGTGTACTCTCGCGCAGTGATTACGTCACGGCGCGATACACAGATGAAACAGCGCCCATGTGTAAATACGTGGCTCATCTGCTCATCAGCAGACTTCAGTTCAGATTATAATTGTCTCATTCATTGTCTCACATATGGGTGATTCTTCACTAAGTGTCTCCTTTTGTGTCCCGCTACTTTCATAGTTTATAGATGGAAAATTCACTACTTTTATTTTCTAATTTTCACCCCTTTAATTTGAGAAGGTATAATTCTGATTACCTGAGGTACAAAAATTGTTTTATAAATTCTCTTTTTTTCCCCGCTACAATAATAGGTTTGAGACCCCCCTCAAATCACCATGTCCCGATGGGTATGCATGGAATGGTATAATTGCCATATTTTTTCTTGATGACAACGGTTTTTCATGAAAATACTCTTAAATGCTTAGTTTTCAATCATGCATTACTTTGGAATTCAAAAACTTCCACTATTAGCAAGCAAAATTAATATTTTTACTTTTTTGGGTACCAATTTTTCTGTCCCTCCATTTGCGTCAGATACCGTCACGCACTTTTTATAACGCCATCTATTGACAAAGCAAGTTTCTAGCAACACCCGGTTCCGGCCCATGAACGCCCGGTCATACTGACGATCATTTCTACAAACGTGAATCTTGGTGTTTGCAGTGGAAAATTGCTCCAAAAGCACGAATTTGCGGAATGATAGGTACGTACCTTTATTCATCGTCATATCCGAACGGCTTGGATTTCACTGAATCTGTGTAATTATTCTTTGTTTTTCATGTTTGTAAGATAAAGGCTAATTCAATGTACACCTACATCAAAACGATCATGCTAGGGGTAGCCGCAGGGCGAGACCACCTTGAATAAAAACTTTATGCTATCATATCCGTCACCGTCATTTCCATCACATAATGGAGGACCTCCTACGTGACGGATATGACTACATGCGACCCAAAGTGTGACGGACATGACTTTTTGTCATATTTTGCTGTTGTAATAAGTTTTTAAACGTTATTTAGACCTCATATATTCCAATAATAAGTTTACATCTAATGTAGATCACAGAGACTAGGACCAGAAAAAAAATCTTAATCAGTAACGTGCAATAAACAATTTATTTCAGCCTGGACTGTTACAACGTTCCCATATATGCCAATTTGTGTCATGTTCTCTGTCAACAAAAAATATAGGGTGTCGAGAAGATTATTTGACACTAATTTTAAAGGAATGTCTTGTAGATCTAGGTTAATTTTTTTTTTTTTAACTGTTAGAGTTAAAATATACGGCCTAGGGCCGTTTTGCTAAATCATATAATAAATTTTCTGCTTTTATGATATAATAATTACCAAATAATACCAAATAACAAAGTAGGCCTATGCTATGAAATTCCATGAAATCAATTCTTTCTTTTTTTATCCCTAAATTTTAGGATGGCCCTTACACCCGCAGAACGTGCGAAGCGATACCGTGATCGTCAGAAAAGTGACCCAACATTAAAAGAAAGATATCTAAAGAAAGAACAAGAGCGTAAGAAAGCAAACTATGTTCCTGTCTCCAATAGAAGTCAACGGGCACAGAGGAAAATCAGAAGAAGTTGGCGCAGAAGTAGCAAGGAATACAGGGATTTATTTGAAAGGAAGCATATAAAAATTGTTATTTCTTCATTTGACCACACATTACATTAATCTTCAAGCTGCATCGATATTAAAAACTAAAGATGTTTAATAGAGGTAGAAGAAACATTGAGATGCAAATTTAGTATTTATGGTTTTGTACTGAACACCATCTACATTGAATTTCCTTTTATACAGGCAGTCGTTGAAAAAAAAATTAAACCAATATACATTCTATCACCAAAAACAAAGCCTAACAAAGGGAATGGAAAAGTAAATTGATTCCTTTCGATAAACTTGTCTAACTCACATAACATGAACTTGCTAAATCATAATAAAGACACTTTTGGAGATTGGGTTTACTTTTTTATCACTATTTAACAGAAACCCACCTCTCGAAATACAAGGTGTGCGACCATGAATACTTGTATGGAAGCATTTGTCATGTCTTGCCAATGCTTGGGCAACTGGTCATTGCCGTATACTGTTGCTTTTGTATACTTTATGCTTTATGAAATTGAATAAAAATGTTTTCAAGTTTAGAGCATTGCACTACTTGTGTATGGAGATCGATGTTGTGTATCTATTCATTTTGACAAATTTAAAGTCACATCCATTGTGTGCATGAAATGAGTGATCATCTCCGTCACGGCTTGTCATATCCGTCACATGTAAATTTATTCTTTGATATTCCTAAACTATTGCAATAATAACCATGAAATTTGAAGAAAAGTGACAAATGAAAACTATTCTACCATCTATAAATGCATGATTAAAACAGCTTTAAGGCAAATGGGTAAAAAGTCACATCCATCTCGTACATGAAATGAGTGATCATCTCCGTCACGGCTTGTCATATCCGTCACATGTAAATTTATTCTTTGATATTCCTAAACTATTGCAATAATAACCATGAAATTTGAAGAAAAGTGACAAATGAAAACTATTCTACCATCTATAAATGCATGATTAAAACAGCTTTAAGGCAAATGGGTGAAAAGCATTGTGACAAGTGTCACTTTTGCGAAAATTCGATATTTTTCTTCGGCGGTGGATTATAAAGTAAATTAAAATTGCTTTATGTTCACCAAAAATAAAAACTCTTGAAGTATCTTAAAGAATTATATCTATAGATCTGTTTAATGGAGCATAAGAAAGAAAAAAATCTATCAATGACGAATTTCTAATGTTCAGTACTGATTACTCTCAAATGTGACGGATATGACGCAATGCAGTGAACAATGCCGAAAAAATGGGCAGGAAAAGTAAAATAAACCTTGTAAAGATCGTGCCAAACCTATTTTCCCGGTAGTAGAGATGTTTGTGCATATAAAAAGCGAATGAGCATGTCAAAAAGCAAATATTTTTTTTCTGCTTTCCAGAAACTCGAAAGTAGACACTTAGCGAAGAATCACCCATATACATGATATAAAACATGATTAATCGACACACATAACACAAACACACCTGCACACAGTCAAATCTAATCGAGATTTTTAGTTATTTCATCTTACCCTTTCAATTGATTTTGCAGAAATTGCAGAGAAAAAGCTCCGTTTCCAGCAAATCTTTTCGAAAAACGAAAAGCTATTCCAAATTACAAACCTACACAGGCTACAAATTTCCCGCGTTTGGGGTCAACCTTAACCGGAAGTACATTTCAGCTGAGGTTAACATTGATCCCCAAGAATATAGAGAAAGAACGAAGGAAAAAGTTACTTAAAAATCAAATTACATTGAAACTCTGTGGATACCAGTCATTTAACCAGCAAGATGATTAACAGCTTGTTCATGATAAACTCCTCAGGGTACGTATACGAGTAAAACAAGTAAAATATAAAGGAAAATACAGCAGATGTCTTGACACGACACCGACGTCGGCAGTCTCGCAAACAGAAATGGCCACTCATCCTCTTTGTGTAGTCCCGCATTATTGGAATTGTTGCTTTTTCCTAACCATGCTAACGGGGAAAAAAGGAAAAAGGAAAATCCGGTTCAAACCAGATCCAAAATGGCCAACCTTTTTATAATCATATTTGTATCACGATTACATAGTTGAACATGATGTCTGATGATAACAACAGATGACAGAAATAAATGTAAAATGAAAGCTTGGGTTAAATAAAATAAATTAGGCCAAGCAAATTCATGAAATTATGATTTTTGTTTGTCAAAATCAAATGAAATTTCACTTCAGTCTTCAGTCTTTTTTTCAGAACTTGCTCAGTTGCTGACATCATGATTGATAAATGCTGTTCTTTGTTGTCATAACATAACCAGTTAACCGCTAACTTAGAAGTTAGACCAAAACAAAAGACAAACTCAATGGCCCGTACACCTAGCATAATAACGTCCATGCGCATTGACTCGCCACCGTTGTTAACTCGCCACTCACCTGTCACTTATGGTCCGAACTCGTCCTCTAAAAATTATCTGCATCGCTTCAGACTTTGTTGTGGCTACATTGAATAGGTCAAAATATATTCTTCCGCCGTTGGAAGTCTCTTGTAAGATCCGGCGCATGAATAAGAGTTGGGCGCGATCACTCATAGCTACATTCCTATACTTCGTGTGTATAATGTAGGCAGTCATACACCTCAACTTTTTAAAACACCACTGCACAAAAGTCACCAACATTCACTCAAAATCGGCATTTAATTTACAAAAACCGACCCCAAAATATTCAAGAAATACAATAAATTCAACTCACCGATGTTGGAAAATATATTTCAAAAAATGAAATCCGTAATTTACTCTCGATTCTCGCGAAACGAGCTATCGGAGTCATTGTGTACATTTCCTTGTCGCCGCGGGCGCTGACATCTCCCCAAAAGAGTTTTGTCTTTAAAAATTCGGTCCCTATATGGCGTACACGGAAAAGTCCCGATTTTCTGTGTGCGCGATCGTAAAGATCGATGTGCGCTTGCGATCCCGAGTTTTTCGTGGACAAAAAATTTATTGGCCGATTTTAGTCTAAGACATCGGCAGTATGTAAACAATACGCGATCGCGAAACAAATCGGCGGGGATTTCTCCGGTTTTGGACAAGATTTTGACTTTGGATTTTGCTGAAAATATCAAAAGTTCTTCCTAACGGCCATTTGATGTAGGAGTGAGATTTTTAAGGGCTGAATTTGAAAGCAAGGTATTTAAAATATTTATCTTATTTTTCCCCCATACCTTCAGTACATGCGACAGAAAATACCAACTATTTTACAGAAATGTACCCGTGAGTGGGCGCGATCAAAGTTTAACTAGCACACACACTCTTGCAATAGCCGGTGGATGGAGCTCGGGCGACAAAGACGAGACTTCCCTACTCAACAATAGTTGTAGCCCAATATGATGACGGAAGTTGACTAAATTTGCTATCGAGATGAAGATTAAAATATACTGATCAAGCTGGTACCATTTTAAAAGAGGGGGTGGTGTGATCTAAAAAAATAGAAGGGGGTGGCGCTTTAACGTAGAACTCTCTACAAGAAGGTGGCGAGTCTGCGTAGATCTGGCACACGTGTATGACGTGCCTGTGTGGTGTGCGCATGCGCGCAGTATTGGATTTGTAACTACAGGTAGAGATTGATGGGCGCGACTCAACAGCAGCCACCTATTGTGTCGCCATCCCGGAAGTACGTATATAGTGACGTCATTCTCTTTGAAATGGAGCATTTTCATGAATCATGCGTTCGAGATTTTTTACGGGATACATTGATGTTTTTATATTAAATCAAGATTTTGGCAAGTATAAAGTTTATTTTAGCAGTATAGGAAGTTCAAGGCCGTCGGGTGGCGACTCAATGCGCATGTACGTTAGCCAGCACATCCCTCTACGGCCGGACAGCAGGATCTTTCATTTAAGTTTAACTCTTGAAATTCGTATTCAAAATCATGCAGTTACAAATTTGTAACTATTTTTTTTTTCATGGTCAGTGAACTACATGTAGCATTAATAACAATGTAACCTAAAGTTTATTTATCAGTTTATTACTTATTCAATTCAATTTAGTACATTAACATGATTAATGCTGCTTCTATGTATGTGTTGAAATCATGACTAAAGTACGCACCGGATTGCACCATTTAAAATATAAAATTTCCGAAGCTACCTACCGTGGAAATGGGGGCACCCCCTTCCACACCTTTCCCCCTCGGTCGCTTCGCTCCCTCGCAATGTCTCACTCTAAACTCTCAAGGATGGCAGCCCTGTTAATGTCCTTTGCTGTTCTCGATCATTTGTCGGGTCCCGGAGCTGATGTAGTGCTGATTCAAAATGTGATGTACATACGGCCGTTTTGGGTACACGAGCGCTGCATGTTATGGGCGTGCGTCGCCTGGGCTAGGGCCTAGGCCATACGGCTAGGCTTATTTGTTATGTGGACGTGGTTAGGTTGCAGTTGGCCTGCCATCCACGCACATAATTATGTCAGGCTAGCGCTAGGCGCACGCAAAGTGAGAATGAGGCTTTCGACAAAAGGCGGGAAAACTTTCACAACTTTTTCAGCACTTCCTAAATTCTTGATTTGGTCGCATAATTTATACAAATCTATCTGTTTTTATTATTATTTAGTTATTTAAGATTTGTGCCTGAGAAATTTCATTATTAGCGTGAGAGCGTGAGAGTGTTGGCAGCCCTGTTAACATGCGTTTCAGTGGGATGTCGGCGAACTTGTACTTACGACGGTTTGATGAAATGATGCCTAGGTCTAGTATAAGTATAACAATGTTGGTCTAACTCTAAGTTAGAATTTAGAAAATAAATTTCCACAATTGTGTGGAAAATGGACAGAAAAAAATAGAAACAAATAAATTCACAAAATTTGGAAAAGGTGTTTTCAAATGGAATTTTAAAAAATGATTATGTAGTCTGACTTGTTGGACCCTGGTGATGCCAGACGCCAGTGCAGAGCAAGGGGTGTGAGTGATATTCATTGGTAGACCTATACACTTCGTTAGCTGTGTGTGTATAATTCGTAAAAATATGATTTAATATTAATGGGAAGATTTGTCATAAATTTCATTTTGTGCACTGCTACTGAGGTGAATATACATGTACTTAGCTGGTCATTTAATTTCGTAATTCAGTCTTGCCCCTGAAATCATGCATTTGTAGGAGTCGTAGCAAGATCGGTCATTTGAAGATGTTGGTTCAAAGAAAAGATGGTGAGATTTATTTTCATCTTTTTCACTCTGATAATTCTTCATAGATGTAGTTGACAATATTCTGATTTGTATGTTTTTTGTTTCTGAATTTCACAGAGATATTTTTATGGAAAAACATTGGAAGAGTGTTGTGAGCAGATCAGTATGTGACTACTTTTTTGAAGCTCAAGAAAAGGTATGTTGGGATAAGTGCTTTAGTGATATTGTACATTTACTTCTTCACGATTTGTGTAGATTTATCTTTCTACATTTTTATCGTACTTGTTCAAAGGTTTTGTTTGGTATTTGTTATTCTAAGTGTTATAAGAAATAAAAGAATATAATCACATTTCAATATTACATTGTAAGTATGTGTACGGTTTGTTGTGATTTATGTTCCATGAATATCTCATGTCCTCTCTATACTGGTTAATTTTAATTTTATTACAGGATAGAGTCATTGAAATATATGTTTTGCCTTGAAAATGTACAGTAGCATAAGTTAGGAGTCTATGTGTTTGTTTATAATATATTCAAATCAGTGATTAAAACAGAAACAAAAACAAACTAACAAACACGGTATTACATCATTGCTTAGGAAGGCTCCACAAAAGCTTTGGAAAATTAGAAAAGAACCCTGAAAAAAAAAAAAATCCCCCCCCCCCCCCGAAAAAAAAAAAAAATGAAAAAGAAAAGAATATATCTTATGAAAAATTATGTATTTTCAACACTGTAATGGTTAATCATTAGAACTTTGATTTGGTTTAAACACCAGGCTTGCAGCAAATTGGATGTTCCTCCCATCATTGCTACCCCTCATCACTATCTCATCAGCATATACAGGAATCAGATCTACTTTGTTGCTGTTGTACAGACAGAGAGTAAGTAGAATTAATATATGCTGTGTATTTACAGAGGCATTTAAGAAAAACTTGAAATTGGTGCAAGTATAGGAAGATGAATAAAGATGAAAGAAATGATTGAATAGAGGAAAAACATGACCCAACCAATGGGGCTCCAGGAAATAAACAGGCTTCAGAGGAGGAGTGTCGTAAAAATGAGAACTAAGACCATGTACACTTAGGAAATATCTAAAGAAGTTTTATCAGTCAAAATCATATTTTTATGCTTTCAATGCTCTCTCAATATTCTAAATTTTGTTTTCATTCATTTTAATGATACAGACCAATCTGTAATTATTTTTTGTATGCAGTTTATGTTTTATTGTATACTATGATTCTTCGGCTTTTGATCTATTAAATAATCAAAATCATATTTGTATGCACTCCCTGCTTTCTATGTCCTTTTCTAAATGTTTTTATATTTTATTTTTTCATTCATTTTAATGATACAGGCCAATATTTAATTATTGTTTTTCATGCAGTTTATGTTTTATTGTATACAATGATTCTTTGACTTTTGATCTTTTTGTGTCAAAATAGCACCACCTCTGTTCGTGATTGAATTTCTCCATCGGGTCGTGGACACATTTGCAGATTATTTCTCAGAATGCACTGAGACATCCATCAAGGAGAACTACGTGGTTGTGTACGAGGTAAGGTTCAATATAGCCTTTTGACAAGGCCCTCGTGACTTGGCTATTTTTCTTGGCAAGTAAGCTAGTAGTGGCTGCATAACAAGACTAGCCGCCCAGCCCGGTGAATGCGCTATCGAGCGACGTGTCGCGATGGCCTTTTGGAACCTGGCTTGTATTTCTTATGTTATCCTTTGTTCCGAGCGAGGATCTGCTACCTATTTGGTAGGAGCCAATCAGCGGACGTATCTTCGCATGACGTCAGCATAAATTTGGTATGAAATTCGCCTTCATCTCGAGCACTAGCTCGCTCGGCACGTACTGCACCCGGCGCAAGCTACATCAATCATGACCGAATGGAAAGCAAGCCCCGCAGAGACCGTTGTGATTGGTCGATAATCCTCGGTGTAGGCGTGTTAGCATACGAATGTGAATAATTCATATCGGACGATGGAAACCCAGGTTCCAAAAGGCCTCGCGACTAAAGTCGCTCGATCGCGCGTTCACCCCGGCCGTGTTGATTCTTTTCGTCGCCGGCTAGTCTCATCTCAGGCACAGCATGGCGAGGAAAATGGCCAAGTCACGAGGCCTTGTCAAAAGGCTAGGTTCAATACATCTAAGGCACACTGCAATGTACTGTAAAAGTGGTTTCTTTCGCGGTGGTTTTATTTTCGCGCTTTTCGCGTGTTGAGATTGAACCGCGAATTTAACATCACGCGAAAATGTTTTGAAAAGTCGCGCGAAATTAACCACGCTAGGAAATGTTTTGAACTCGCCGATTGCAAAGCTTACGGCTTCTTACACGCTGTACACATACAACGCTATTGCACACACACGAAGATTCCGCGCATTGCCACATGCCACACACAGCCACGCACAGCGGTACACAGCGATACCGCGCAATGTAGGTCAACTCCTGTGTGGTCATTGTACTGGAGTATGTTGGTGAGGTTACTAGTAAAATAGAATTCATTCATGTGCAAAAAAACCCCAGTTTTTGCCGACTGTGAATTCACAGATTTTGCCGACCGCGAATTTAAACACACGCGAAAAAGTCGGCTCCGATGGAAACCGCGAAAGTATCTGTACGCGAAAGAAACCACTTTTACAGTAATATGTTGCGCAAGTATAACATTTTGGATAGAAAATGAAAAGCTGTTTTGTGCACACTTGTCATCATATTGTGTGAGGAGGAGAGTTTGAGAGATGAGAGAGAGAGAGAGAAAGATAAATATATAAAATATGTAGAAAGTATTCAAATTTGATATATTACAGTATCTGAAGGGGATATCAGGTGAACCATGAGTGTTCATTTTTTAATTATATCCCCCGGCAGTATGCCGGAGGATACTTTGGATTCAGCAGCGTTTCGCCGCCGCCGCCGCCGCGTCACATTCTTGTGTGCGCTCTAGCGGTCACATTTCTCGACGAATTTCTTTCAGACTTCCTGTGGACGTGTATCTTGGTAAAATCTGGACCCCTATAGTTTCTGGTGATGCTGCCCCCAGTGTTGCGTCTTTTATAGGGTAAAAGGCCATATTTTGGGGGATAGTTTGTGTGCGCTCTAGCGGTCACATTTCTCAACGGATTTTGTTCAAATTTGGTATGAAGGTGTCTCTTGGTAAAATCTGGAACCCTATGGATTTTGGTGATGCTGCCCCCAGTGTTCCGTCTTTTATAGGGTCAAAGGTCATATTTTGATAGATGTCTTGTGTGTACTCTTGTGTGCGCTCTGGCGGTCACATTTCTCAACGGATTTCGTTCAAATTTTGCATGAAGGTGTCTCTTGGTGTAATTTAAAAACCTATAGTGTTTGGTGATGCTGCCACCAGTGTTCCGTCTTTTATAGGGTCAAAGGTCATACTTCAGGGCATGGCGTGAGTGCACTCTGCAGGCCACATTTCTCAACGGATTTTGTTCAAATTTTGTATGGAGATGTATCTTGGTATAATCTACACATCTTTACTGTTTGGTGATGCTGCCCTCATTGTTCCGTCCTTTATAGGGTCAAAGCTCATTTGTCCCTTTTGTGCACTCTTACTTCTGCATTTCTTGACGGATTTCATTCAAATTTTGCATGAAGGTGTCCCTTGGTGTAATCTAAAAACCTGTACTTTTTGGTGATGCTGCCACCAGTGTCGCGTCTTTTATAGGGTCAAAGGTCATACTTCAAGGGATGGCGTGAGTTCACTCTGCAGGCCACATTTCTTGATGGATTTCTTTCAAATTTTGTATGGAGATGTATCTTGGTATAATCTACACATCTTTACTGTTTGGTGATGCTGCCCTCATTGTTGCTGCCCTCATTGTTCCGTCCTTTATAGGGTCAAAGCTCATTTGTCCCTTTTGTGCACTCTTACTTCTGCATTTCTTGACGGATTTCATTCAAATTTTGTATGGAGATGTATCTTGGTATAATCTACACATATTTAATTTTTGGTGATGCTGCCCTCATTGTTCCGTCCTTTATAGGGTCAAAGGTCATTTTTCCATTTCTTGCACTCTTCTGCATTTCTTGACAGATTTCGTTCAAATTTTGCATGAAGGTGTCTCTTGGTGTAATCTAAAAACCTATAGTTTTTGGTGATGCTGCCACCAGTGTTCCGTCTTTTATAGGGTCAAAGGTCATACTTCAGGGCATGGCGTGAGTGCACTCTGCAGGCCACATTTCTTGATGGATTTCTTTCAAATTTTGTATGGAGATGTATCTTGGTATAATCTACACATCTTTACTGTTTGGTGATGCTGCCCTCATTGTTCTGTCCTTTATAGGGTCAAAGCTCATTTGTCCCTTTTGTGCACTCTTACTTCTGCATTTCTTGACGGATTTCATTCAAATTTTGTATGGAGATGTATCTTGGTATAACCTACACATATTTAATTTTTGGTGATGCTGCCCTCATTGTTCCGTCCTTTATAGGGTCAAAGGTCATTTTTCCATTTCTTGCACTCTTACTTCTGCATTTCTTGACGGATTTCGTTCAAATTTTGCATGAAGGTGTCTCTTGGTGTAATCTAAAAACCTATAGTTTTTGGTGATGCTGCCACCAGTGTTCCGTCTTTTATAGGGTCAAAGGTCATACTTCAGGGCATGGCGTGAGTGCACTCTGCAGGCCACATTTCTTAATGGATTTCTTTCAAATTTTGTATGGAGATGTATCTTGGTATATCTCTCAACACATTTCTTTCAAATTTTATATGAAGATGTGTCTTAGTGAAACCTACACATCTAAATTGTTTGCTGATGCTACCCCCACTGTACCACTTTCTATACAGTCAAATGTCATATTCAGGTTGTTGTTAGGGTCAAATGTCATATTTTCGTTGCATGCATTCTGGAGGACACATTTGTTAACTCATTTCTTTCAGATTTTGTATGTAGGTCCATTATAGATTACACCTCTACAGTTTTTGGTGATGCTGCCTCTAGTGTTCCGTCTTTCGTAGGATCAAAGGTCATATTTTAGTGGATGGCTTATGTGCGCTCTGAGGTCATATTTCTTCCGAATTTTCTATAAAAATGCATTATAGTCTAATCTGCACAAATCGTTTTGGTAATGCTGCTCCTAGTGTTGACAATATTCCGGGCCACTGGCGGCAATTTCTACACCATCCTTTTGTTTGAGGGAGGGGATGGGGGAGGGTCTTTGTCCCTCCTTCAAATCGCTGCCAGTGCCGGGGGATACATTTCGCATTGCGCGGCACCAGCAATGCACATTTCTAGTTTTATCTGATAATCTAGCCAAGATTGTTATGTACTCTTGTAAGTGCCACTCAAACTGCCATGATGACAGGACTGTCAATAACATATTGACATATTGACCAATCTGTAGCCATATTATCTACAACGTGAATGTGACCTTGAATATGTCTTCCTCCCTGATGCAGCTCTTGGAGGAGATGCTGGATAATGGATTTCCTCTGGCCACTGAGTCCAATGTACTGAAGGAGCTGATCAAGCCACCCAACATCCTCAGGACAGTGGTCAATACGGTCACTGGAAGCACTAAGTAAGTCGGCACCTCTTGGAACATTCTCATTAGATTTATAAGAGACTGATAGTAATGTATATGGTTTGAAAAGTGTTGTTATTCAAACTGCTTGGTGACTTCCCCTGCCATCACACTTCTTGTAAACTTGTCATCTTCTTCATAACTATCACCTATGAACGTGGACATCTGTTTTTCTTATTTCCTGTTTTGCAAGATTTTGCCCATGGTTTTTACATCAACTTTGATATCAATCTTCATCTTTAAAGGCCAAGTCCACCCTAACAAAAAAATGATTTGAATAAATAGAGAAAAATCCAACAAGCATAACACCGAAAATTTCATCAAAATAGGATGTAAAATAAGAAAGTTATGGTATTTTAAAGTTTCGCTTAATTTCGCAAAACAGTTATATGCACATCCTGCTCAGTATGCAAATGAGGGAACCAGTGACGTCACCCACTCACTATTTCTTTTGTATTTTATTATGTGAAATATAGAATATTTTAATTTCTGCAGATTTCACAATTAGGAAGCTCTCATTGAATTGTGTATAGGTTGCAACAAAGGCAATTACACATGTTCAGCGAGGAATCAAACCTTGTTTCACATTATAACAAGAAAAAATTAAAATATTTTGTATTTCATGTAATAAAATACAAAAGAAATAGTGAGTGGGTGACGTCACTGGTTCCCTCATTTGCATACTGAGCAGGATGTGCATATAACTGTTTTGCGAAATTAAGCGAAACTTTAAAACACCATAACTTTCTTATTTTACATCCTATTTTGATGAAATTTTCAGTGTTATGCTTGTTGGATTTTTCTCTATTTATTCAAATCAACTTTTTGTTAGGGTGGACTTGGCCTTTAAGTCCTGTGAACTACTACAGTGTAATACTATTTGAAACAATCAGTCTTTCAAAATATGGGAGTGAGTTAGAAACCAGCATTGATCTACATACATTAGGTACCACAGAGGACCTGTGGTACACTGTAGTATTGTGATACAAACAAAATGTTAGCTTATACAGTGAAACCTGTCTATAAAGACCACTCAAGGGAGACAAGAAAATCGGTCTTTATGAGCAGGTGGTCTTTACGTACAGGTTCCTTAAATACATGTTTCAATGAGAAACGCTTTTCCAAGGGATACAAAAATTATGGTCTTTATAGACAGGTGGTCTTTCTATATAGGTGGTTGCTAAAGCAGGTTTGACTGTATAAGAAAATAGTGCACCCAATGTAAGATTGCAAAGGTGCATACATGTATATGTTTATCTCACATTGTTTTCTTTCTACATGTATCTCATCTAAATCATAGTCTGAGTGACACCCTTCCCAGTGGTCAGCTTTCCAATGTACCATGGAGAAGAAGCGGGGTGAAGTACACCAACAATGAAGCCTACTTTGATGTGATTGAAGAAGTGGACTGCATCATTGACAAATCAGTAAGTTACATTGGTTTATTGCCATTTGGTCCAATGGAGGTGTTGTGGTATAGTGGTTCATTCACTTGACTCTCAATCCAAGGGTTGAGGATTCGAATCGCAGCCCGGCACTAGCGTCTTTTGGCAAGACATTAATCCACATTTGCCACTCTCCACCCAGGTGTTAAATGGGTACCTGGCAGGATTTATTCCTTGAAATGCACTGTGCGCTGATTACGGCTGCCGGAGCTAAAGCCAGGGTAATAATATCCCAAACCCTTTGGAAGCGCATAGGGACGTTATATCATAATGTGATATGTGCTATACAAGAACAGTGGTATTATTATTATTATTATTATAAGCTCATCTAATTCCATTCTATCAATTTCCAGTCTGTCTACAATCCAACTGGTCTATCTTACTTTTCTAAACCCATTATTCATGTGAGCCATTGCCCAGGCAACCTATTGCCAGGTAACTCTGACGTGGTGGTCGATGATTTAATACCCTCAGTTTTGACCAATCAAAAGCTGAGAATCTTGAAGTGCGATATATAGATGGCTATAGACTGTTATATAGACTGATGTGTAGACGGATATTGATTGTTAATTTGTAGGGTGATGGTAAAAACTATAGCCCTCTGTGATTGTGAGACTGTTTCTCAAGGCAACAATTTCCTCAAGGCAACAGTTTTAGCCATTGCCCCTCAAAGCAGTCCATATATGTGTAGTTTTTTTTCTTATGGTGTACAGACACAATCAGAGAAGCATACAATAGTAGTTGTTCATTGTGTCCTCCAATGTAGGGTTCAACAGTGATTGCTGAGATCCAGGGGTACATTGACTGCTCTGTGAAGCTGACCGGGATGCCTGATCTTACCATGTCGTTTGTCAACCATCGTCTTCTGGATGATGTCAGCTTTCATCCCTGTGTCAGATACAAGAGATGGGAGGTGAGTACTTCATAACATCCCAATGAAGTTTCATGACATTCAAAGGAGGATAACTGTACATTCACAGTTCACTATTTACAGTTTGTGTCCTGAATATTGCTAGTGATTCCATCCAAGGCACATGAAACAATTATACTGCATGCCTGGATCCTGATTATCTGATTGGTTTAAAATATGGGCATGATCATTTCCCAAACAATGCTTCAAACCCCCTATGAGTTGCCAGAATTAATCTCTTTGTTTTGTGTAATTCCTCATACTAATCGATCAGACTATCAGAAATATAACCCTTTCCCCTATCTCCATTTCTCCATTGGATTTGTGACTTAGTGGTGGTTTTGAACCCTCAGGTTACATATCGTAAACTCTATTCATCGATGCAGTGATTGATGCTGCATTTGTGTCTTCTCTTTTCTTTTCTAGTCTGAGAGAGTGCTATCCTTCGTTCCTCCCGATGGTAACTTCAGACTCCTCTCCTATCACATAGGAGCTTCCAAGTGAGTATTGAGATATCTTGGTGATTTGTAAGCCATTGATGACTGAATCCAATCACACTGTGGTTCAAATCAACTATAAATTCTGGTTGAATAAGTAACCTTTTAGGAATTGAAGGCACTGTTTGACATTTGGACATGGTTGGGAATATAGTTGAATTGTGTAACAGTTTATCTAAGAATGTAAGGGAAAAAAAAAGAACAGCTGTAAGATGAGTGACTGGTATCAGTTAAGGAAAAGAAAATAATGTTCACTTTCAATAACAATAAGAATAATTCTATTTATACAACATGGTACTACTGTGCTATGAGTAATAAATTAAATATATTTACTTAAATAGAGTGTAAATTTCAAAGTAATGCCAAGCTACTGTCACCATATAATCTTCCTCTCCATAATCTTCTTGACTAAGTTTTCAGCATATATATTCCAAATTTGAATACAAGTGGTATCATTGATTAAATATCAGGGAATGAGTGTCGTCATGCATTTATGTGATTGTAAGTAACATCCGGATATATACTTTAATTCCAGCCTAACAGCCATTCCAGTATATGTGAAACCTAACATCATGATGAGAGAGACATCAGGCAGATTTGAAGTGATGGTGGGCCCCAAGCAAACTATGGGAAAAACTGTAAGTTCTGTTAGTTTCTTGTACTTTGATTAAACAGGTATTGCATGAAAATATATGTACATTGCATTTTAGTAGTTAAAATGAAGTCATATTTTGTTCTCTGTATGGACAGGTGCACTTGTGACAATTGGTGTGAAATGTTATACTACAGTGAAACCTGTCTATAAAGACCGCTCAAGGGAGACAAGAAAAGCTGTCTTTATGAGCAGGTGGTCTTTATGTACAGGTTCCTTTAATACACATTTCAGTGAGAAACACTTTTCAAGGGTCTTTATAGACGGGTGGTCTTTCTATAGAGGTGGTCGCTAAAGCAAGTTTGACTGTACTTGTATTAGGCATGTAGATGCTTAACATGTATGTTAAGCGTTGTTTTTATGTCACTGTGGCTTTGTAAAGATTTATTAGTGCATGTATCATTATCTCAAATCACTAGGCAAACTTTAGCAGGTGGCATACTGTACATGACTTATGATATCTTTATCATTAATGTTCTGAAATTTAAATTGTAATTAGATAATGCATCTTGCGTTTATGCTTTTGAAAGGATGATTGTGAAGGATCTTTGTGAATTTTTAAACTATCTTTTCTTTTATCCAACAATTTGTTGTTTTGTTAGGTGGAGAATGTTGTCATCACCTGTGATCTTCCCAAGCAAGTACTGAACATGACCCTGACCCCAACCCAGGGTAGCTACAGCTTTGACCCCGTTGGCAAGGTCATGTCATGGGAGGTCGGCAAGATCAACCCACAGAAGCTACCCAGCATAAAAGGCAGCGTAAGTTGTTTTGATGACTGATCATTAATATTTTCCCATTGACTTATAATGATGAAGAGAAGAGTTGAAATCAAGCTGCAGAGTAAAGAATAATGCAAATAGACCAGTCGTAGTAAGCGGTTCCATGGCATTCGCTCCTGTGACAATTGCTCCGGTCTAACTTTGCCATGTTAATCCTAAACCTTAATCTTAACCATAACCCCAATCCTAACCCTAATCCTAATCTTCACATTGTCCTGAACAAAAAACCAAATCATGACCTTGACCTTAACCTTTGACCTTTCGAGATATGGACGATGGAGCAAATGTCGCAGGAGCAAATGTGGTGTCACCGTGGGAAGTACGTGCCACAGATGACTCCAGATATCTCAAGATCTATTAAGAGGAGAGGTCCCACTCTGCATTTTGGAATAATTACACCCAAAGTGATCCATAAATAGCTTTATATTTCCCTTTGGATAAGAATATGATGGAATGCCCAAATATGTGTTTTGTTTTTCTTTCTACCTTTCAGATGTCACTCCAATCTGGTGTCCCTCCACCTGAAGCCAACCCCACCCTATCTGTAAGTATTTGGATGATACTGCTCTATGTGATAGGTGACAAATTCTGCCCAGAGATTTAAATCTACTCCGCCGTAATCTTCAGAGAAATGAAGTGTTTCAGAAAGAAAAGCCATGTATCTCTTTGGCAGAGTCATCTCATGGTAGTTAATTTGTGCTCACTTAAACAATAAGATTGAAAGTAGTAATGAAAAGGAAAATGTGTCTTTTATGGGCATTGCCTGCCTATAATTCGGCTATTTTTTAGTATGTTTAATAATTGTTAGAAAAAAACTGGGACGATATAATTTGTGATCTCTTTAGTTATGATATTAGGTATAAACGTAGCCTACTTTATGATAGTTGTAACCATGGGAAATCCTTCAGTAAATGTACCTTACCATTTCTTTTCAATATCAGGTGCAATTTTCAATCAACCAGCTGGCAATATCAGGCCTTAAGGTCAACAGATTGGACATGTATGGAGAGGTAAATATTCTGGATATTTCATACTTTTTTGTGGGGGGGGGGGGGGGGGGGATGAATGTATGTGGGCATGTGCAGATAAAGGTCATTTGTACAGAGTATCATTGACCTTTGTATGCTTTCAAGGTGTGCGCACCATGATACACCCACCAGTATGATTTTACTTGTTAAACAAGTAGCGCATCCACCAAAACAGATGCGCTTGCGCGTACCAATTGGGGTCCTTTACTCTGTGACCTTGTCTTAAGGGCATATCTGACTTTGCATGGCAAAAAAGAAGCAGAGTAGCTCTATCAAAATATTTTGTGCTATTGTTCAAATTACAGAGGATTAACAGATGTCACTTGGTTATTGGGGAGAGAGGAACTTTATTCTTAGCATATTCTAAGTAATCTGTTTCTTATGTACTCTTCACCAATTCTATGAATTAATATTTTCTTGTATATGTTCCAAATTAATTCATCTATCTATAGGTGCTGATTTTTGTTGAGATAATATTTGTTATCACTGAATATTATTGTGGGGACCATAGATAATATATTTATTTCAATTATAGAAATGAATCTTCATATATTTAGATTTCTTGAAGAAAGAAGGAAGAAGAAGAAGAAAAAAGGGCATATAAAGTTAAATGGGAAAGTAAAGAAGATAATTTAACCACTTTCTATACTGGATATACTTTGGGTATATCTTACAGAGAAGGTTGAGTTCTGGGAAATGTGAAAAATAATTTGTGAGCTTTCTCATTCTCTTTATGTCAGTTTGGAAGATTATCATAGTAGAAATATCCCCTGAAAAGGATTGCTTTCAAATGCCCTCACATTAAAAATATGACAAGAAACGGCTGAAATGTTCGGGCCGAACACGTGTGTGTAATCCCATATACACATTTCTGTGTGCAGTGCACGTGACTCTCAGCAGGGTTGAATCTATTTCTTGTCATTCTAGTGATTCCAAAACCTTACAGCATACACCAATTCTTATTGTGTTATATAATCAACCTTTCAATTGCTTTGAGACAGTTTCTTTCACAATGTAATCCCATGACCAGAACTCAACTTTACCTTTACGGTAATCTTTTATTTTGTTATCTTGTTTTTACAGAAATACAAGCCCTTCAAAGGAGTGAAGTATCTAACAAGAGCTGGAAAATTCCAAGTCAGAACATGATAGAAATATATATATGTTTATCAAGAATGTATGCTACAATATATCAGATGTCTTACTTTGTATAGTAATTTAAAGGTTATAGAAAAAGTACTTATTTGTGCAACTCTGTGTTGTCTTCATATGTACTAGATTTTATTTGATGGAAGTTTATTGTGCTCAAGTCATCAGCTTTTACATATGACTCAGTTTTATATTAGTGAAAAAAGTAACAGACAAGTTTCTTTGTGCTTATTATAGGTCATTATGTAGGTATAGAATTAACTGGATATATTAGATATGTGTAGAGAAAAATGAAATGAGCTGCGATTTTATTTATGTATGAACATGCGGATTAGACAGATATGTGTAGAGAAAAATGAAATGAGCTGCAACTTTATTCATGTATGAACATTAAAGAGTTCATAAGCCTGCATGAATAGACCCTGAAAGATGTTAATGTACTGCAATAGTAAGCCATAAGTACATGTTTGAGCATATTTAGTTCTGCAATTAGAGTTATTTGATGCAGACCACTGCCTATTCATCGCTGGTACATTGTTGGCAAAATTTGATTTTGATCAAAACTTGCAGGAAAGAGCTGTAATAAGGTTGTACTAGGCATCTTGGGTGGAAATTAAAATGTTACCAGTTAAAATCCAGTCACACTGATAAGACTGACACAAGTTGGACAGTAGAACGATCAAACAAAAAAGTTTTTTGCGCCAAAAGGCCAAGAAATTGTCAGTTTGGGATCGGTTTAGTGGTGTGACCGAGTTATAAAGTCAACAGTTTATTTGCCATTGATTAATGATTATGTGAAAAAAGAGAAAAAATGAGATGAATTCATTCAGCTTCAAATATGTCTATTTGATGTGTACATAATTCCTTGATATATAATATTTAAACAGGTGTGAATGTACATGGAGAGTGAATGGTTAGCAAAGATGTCATGGTTAGAGTTGTTTTACGGTATGTCATTTTATAGGCGTTTATAGTGATCAGCTGACAGCAATCTATTTTGATATTAACCAAAAACTGATGTCAGATGTATGTTTATATCACTATGAATACGACGACAAAGAGAGCAGACAAAATATACAGCTCCTCATTGTACCCTCCACAATTGCTCTGATAGATAAAAGAACAGGTGAATATATATATGCATGTGACACCCGTTCTACAAATTTTTAGAGCAATAGACCACTTTGGTAATTTTATACATACCTTACAAACAATGGTTGTTCTTGACAACCTGAAAGCTTGCCGGACATTGCAACAAATAATGTATGCAAACTGGATTCCAAGTGTTGAGGCTCATTTATAAAAAGCAGGTTAATGGAATAATAGCTCATCACTAGGTGCTCAGCGAATATATGTGCATAAATTTGTATACATTACAGAAGCGGTCTATTGTGGAAGGTACAAAGAGCTGTATATTTTGTCGCTTCTTTGTTCCCCATGTTCATAGTGTATCTAGCTCCCTGTTCTATACCCATAAAAGGAAATTAGGGTTCATGATACCAGTACCGTGTAAATGAAGTGGGACAGATCAAGTCTTGATGGCATATTCAATTAATCACAATTTCTGTGGTGATAAATTGGACAAAGCTAGTACAATGGAACCCCCTTATAACAAACTCCCTGGAACCAAGGAAATTACCTCTTTATATTGAAACCTTGTTATATCAGGGCTAACAAACAATAGAATACAAAGAAGTGGGACTGGCAAAATCACCTTGTTATAACGCTAGTTTGTGTATATAACGGTGTTCTTTATAACAGGTTCCGCTGTAAAATACTACATTGTTACAGCATTATTTAGCAGTTTTGGCCAGTAAACATACAGTGAGGAGCAAATGCCATTAAAAGTAATTTTGTAAATAGGAGTTTTGCCGATGATTTCTGGTCCGTTTTTTGTAGACAGTGCATCTGAAAACAAAGGAAAATGGATACATTTTTCTCAACACTGATAATGACTGTGGTCGGAATTTTAAAAAATGTATGCTTTTCTAAAGCATTTCAACATACATTGTAGATTGGATGCATTATTTGAACCACTTTTATTTTCATTTGAAATCTAGCTGTGATGATAATTTTCCCTGTGCTGTTCTATTTTCATGTTCAGGATGAAGATAGAAGTATACAACCCCTATTTATATAATGCATGTGTGATATCTGACTTGTTTTTGAATAACCAGCAATCCAATATTTTTTCAAATTTTAGCTGTAATGAGGATGTACAAGTGGTCTAAGTTACATTTTGTTCACTAAACCCATTACACGATATTTTTCTCATAACCAAATGTACATGTATATAGCAATGTTGCCATCCCTATTGAGACAAGCGTATGGATAAGTATTAGGTCAGCTGATGTGCATGTACTATTACACATAATTAGCAGGAAGAGTACAAATAAAGCATTCCATATATGTACTCCCTCCATACGTGTATGAGAATAACAGTCTTTTATTTTCCGCAAGTTTATTTATCTGGGCCCCGTCTTATAAAGAGTTGCGATTGATTGCAAAAAATTTGCAATTGATATCAATCGCAACTCTGTACTTAAGAGATAGAAGATGGGAAATTTGCGATTGACTCGAATCAATCTCAACTCTTGAGAAGACAGGGCTGGTACATGCAGTACATGTATAATAGCACAGTGATAAATGTACAAGTATACTTACGTGTATATATTATATATATACACGATGATATTTCATAACCGCGTGTTGGAAAAGCATGAATATATATATATATATATATATATATACACTGTATATATATGAAAATAAATTCGTTGTATCAAATGTCTACAAAATAATGATATATTCATAGTTCTTTGTGTATCTAGTTGATAATGTGTATTTGCACATGGACTTAAATTTAACCCATTGGGGTATTTGATATTGGTATAACTTGCATTTCCATAGACTCCTGCCCCAGTAATCTCGGGCTTAGTATTTAACCCTGTCATGACAGGAATTATGTAAGGGCTAAATTGATCACATTTTGTTGTTCAAATAGCCAACAAAATTATTTTTCTTTTAATGCTACATGGTTCTAATAAAATTGAAAATTTGAAAATATGTATACATGTACATGGTTAGTAGCTATGTCGAAAAGTTGAACAAATTGCTAATTTTGACTAAATGATTTTGAACCTCTCAATGTGTTGCCAATTTAAGGATTTTAAAGCTTATTCTCCTTTTTAAAAATTCCTAGCATCAAACGCAATATGGTCATGCAACAAAAATGGACAGTGTGTGCAGACATTTAAATTTTCTCTTTCTACTCATGCATCTGGTATATTTTTTAGGGCTCTGAAGTTATTGAGCCAAACCACAAAATGTGTTCAAATTGTCTCGAAAGGGTTAATGGGTAAAAGAACGAGTGACAAACATCTGACAAACAAAATACATGTACAGACATTTGATCCATGAATAACAAAGCTTTATTGATGTATTGCAAGACTTCAAATTTGCAAAACTTTTTCATTTTCATGATTGCATCAAATTTGAATGGACATTTGTGCTCATTAATATGGAATTTAACATTCCACACATACACATCATTTTCAAGTGTGTGTTTAGACAACATTGTAATGAGATTAATTCTGTACTGCACCAGAAATAGATTTAATAGGTACAAGCTACGCAGAGATTTTTGCTCTTTGTGGACTTTGTAGCATTCTCAATGAAAAGGAACATGCAAGAAAACACTCCAAATTGTTCTCTAGTCTAATGTGAGCTAAGCTTTCTTGAATGGCCACCAGAGAGTCTATTCATTAAATCTTTGTGCCGCAATAGTTTGTCTCATATCAAACCAGGTCGTCTGAGTCATTAATATACTATTAATACATGTTTGGGAGTGCGTTGGTGCAATCTGGCAACACAGAGGTTTTTATCGTGGTGTACTATACGCACGAGGCGCAAGCCGAGTGTGTTTGACACCACGATAAAAATCTGCGTGTTGCCAGATCGCACTAATGCACGCACTAAACCATGTATTAATAGTTTTATAAAACGGGTCGGCAATATGATTATGAAGTCTATAAAAATGGTTACGAACCCCATAGAAACGCCAAGAGTCGCACAGTCATGGCTGCCATTTGCATTCCTGGATGACATCACAGAAGCGCAGCCAACAAAAGTCATGCGCGTTTCAGTGCGCGCATGTAATCCCTGCGCTAAAATGACAAACTACGCGATTTCATTGCGTTTTAGGTTTGCACGCACCAGAGGTACAGGTACGTGTACGCGCAGCTCAGCCGTACTTTAGAGCCTTTTTGCCGTTATCACTTTTTTTTGCACGGTCACATGGTGTTATTTGACCAATCAGGATGGCTATATTCTTAAACCTGTTTTATAACATACACTTGATACTGACATACTAGTGACATTAAAAATAAGTTCTCTATCTCATAGATTTTTCATTTATGAAACCCTCTCTTTTTCTGTTAAATTACTATTTGGCTCTTCATTTGTCATCTATGCGAGTCTGTTTTTATTCTCCGGAGCACTTCCTTTGCAATGGACTTGTAGGCAAGAGCCTGTGGGCTTTCAGGTGACGATACCACAATAGGCTTTCCACTGTCGGAGGTCTCTCTGATGTCTATATGGAGGGGCACATCACCTAAAAGAAAAAAGAAGGAAAAACTAGATGATTCTTCGACCGCGCGGTCGGAATTTATGCCTCCGCCATCACCAAATTGAAAATGTATGGCATATATGTACACTCTAAAAAGGATTGGTCCAACAAAATTACAAATCTTTTCACTTAAAAGCCCTGGAGACAGAAATTTAATTTCATTTCTGAATCATTTCCATCCCGTACAAATAAAAAACGTACCATTGATGACTTACAATCATCAAATACACCAAGGAAATATTATAGCAAATAGACCACTGTCCCCTTGAAATTTCTAAAATAGGTAGGCCTAGACTCCATACATCATAAACCATTTTCATGTATATAATGAACTTTGACCTTGAGACCCTAAAATCTAATCCGTTCATCGTCCCTCACATATGCATACATGGGCCAAGTAGGAAGCTGATCTGTCAAACAGTTCTGAAGTTATTGGGAGAACGAACCATTTTTATGTACATAATGACCTCTGTGACCTTCAACCTTTGACCTTGAGACCCCACAATCTAATCAGTTCATCGTCCCTCCCATATGCATACAGGGGCCAAGTTACAAACTGATAAAAAACTAGAAATATTTGATAACGAGGCTAAAAACCAGTAATTTCATGTAATTTTATGTAAATTGACCTCTGTGACCTCTGACCTTTGACCTACCTACCCCAAAATCTAATCAGTTCCTCTTTCTATGGGGATACATACTGGTACCAAGTTTGAAGTTCTCACCTCAAACAGTTCTTGAAATATCGCGGTAACGGTGCTAAAAACCAAGAATTTCATGTAATTTCATGTAAATTGACCTCTGTGACCTCTGACCTTTGACCTACCTACCCCAAAATCTAATCAGTTTCTCTTTCTATGGGGATACATACTGGTACCAAGTTTGAAGTTCTCACCTCAAACAGTTCTTGAGATATCGCGGTAACGGTGCTAAAAACCAAGAATTTCATGTAATTTCATGTAAATTGACCTCTGTGACCTCTGACCTTTGACCTCCTTACCCCAAAATCTAATCAGTTCATCTTTCTATGGGGATACAAACTGGTACCAAGTTTGAAGTTCTCACCTCAGATAGTTCTTGAGATATCGCGGTAACGGTGCTAAAAACCAAGAATTTCATGTAATTTCATGTAAATTGACCTCTGTGACCTCTGACCTTTGACCTCCTTACCCCAAAATCTAATCAGTTCATCTTCGTATAGGGAAACATACTAGTACCAAGTTTGAAGTTCTTACCTCAAACAGTTCTTGAGATATCGTGGTAACGGTGCTAAAAACCAAGAATTTTTATGTAATTTCAGGTAAATTGACCTCTGTGACCTCTGACCTTTGACCTACTTACCCCAAAATCTAATCAGTTCATCTTCGTATGGGGATACATACTAGTACCAAGTTTGAGGTTCCTACCTCAAATGATTCTTCAGATATCGCGGTAACGAGAAGTGGGACGGACGCACGGACGGACGGACGGACGGACAACCCGAAAACATAATGCCTCCGGCACCCACCTTCGGTGGGCGGAGGCATAAAAAACCTAAGGACATCACACACATTAATTTTTTGGACCAAATGTTTAAATACAGTAAAACCCCATTATAAAGAGCTCCGATATAACAAGATTCCTGATATAACAAGGTCATTTTCTGGTCCCTGGTCTGTATGTTCTTACATTGTATGTTTTTTTTAACCCTCATGTAAGGAGATTCCTGATATAAAAAGGTAAGTTCCATGGTCCTAAGGTCCTTTTTATAGTGGATTCCACTGTAGTAACATCACATATACATGTAGGCACCTTGCAAGGGTAGGGCATCAATCTCTCATCAGAATAAGAGGCATACACATTTACTGCAGGCTTTTGCTCCATAGGATGATTTTTTTTTCTTCAAATTATGTAACCAAGCCTTCACTTCAAATTCTCTCATCAAATATTTAAAGGGATAGCAGTCCAAGAATGTTCCAGTGATAGTTAAAAGTGATCATCTTTTTGAATAATGAACACAATAATGATTTGGTCCTACTTACCGAGCACATCGAGCCCCATCTCCTTGGCAACACCATGGACGCCATCTTGTCCAAATATATGAGCTTGATGACCACACTTCGGACACTGATACACACTCATGTTTTGAACAATTCCCAGAACCTGAAGAAGGAAACAAAAGTAAGATATCACTTTACTGAGAATCCAAAAATTGTCCAAATAATTATATGAGCTTAATGACCACGCTTTGGACTACACTTTGGGTATACATTCATGTTTTGAACAATAAGAAGAACTTAGGAAGCAAACAACATTAAGAGGAGTACAGAACTTTCATAGGAAATTCAGATAATTTGCGGAATATAAGCCTCAAATTAAGTAACTATCCAAATTATGAGTCACTTTATTCGATTTTATACATAAAATTATTCTTTCTTTAAATATTTTATTCAGTAAACTCTGTCTTAAAATTACCAGGGATATATTTTCAATCAAAGTTTTCACGATTATGCATTGCAATTCAGGCAATATCATAATCAAAGAAGCAAGATAGTTTAATGGAAATGAAAATCGAGTACATGTAGGTGGAGAAACAACAACCAATATGAACATATACATGTACATTGCTTCCGACCACGAGTGTGTGCCTTATGTTTACACAGGGTTTTTCATTTGAATGGTACGTTGAAAGGCCGTCTGTAGAAATGTACTGATAAACTTACAGGAACATCTACTTTCTTGAACATCTCGGCACCTTTCCTTGCATCTAGTAAGGCTATATCTTGAGGAGTGGACACGATGACTGCACCTAGCAAAGCAAAAAGGAGGAGAGCATTCTAATACTTCTACAGATACAATGGAATTAATAATAACTAGAGCACTCGGAGGGGGGACCTGTCCGAGTACATGTATCCCCCGAACCCGTCACCCATCCCCCATTTGAATCAGTGTTGTGACTGAAATGGATAAAGTGGCAATTTGGGACCTTGGGTATCACTGCTGACAAATTTGACCTTTTTGTACTTTTGTCATTTTTTACTTGTTTTGAAATTGAAGGTGATCCGACAAAAACTGCAGCTGGTAGAGCGCTCACAAGAAATTCTTTACTATTTCTTTTAAAAATATGGTTACCATGGCAACGATGACTCCACCCACACCAAAAACAATAGGCGTCTTCATCTTACCATAATGCACCTCCATGCGAAATTTGAAGGGGATCTGACAAGAACTGCAGCCGGTAGAGCGCTCACAAGAAAATCTTTACCATTTCTTTTAAAAATATGGTTACCATGGCAACAATGTTGACTCCGCCCACACCAAAAACATTAGGCGTCTTCATCTTACCATAATGCACCTCCATGTGAAATTGAAGGTGATCCGACAAGAACTGCAGCCGGTAGAGCGCTCACAAGAAAATCTTTACCATTTCTTTTAAAAATATGGTTACCATGGCAACAATGTTGACTCCGCCCACACCCAAAATAGGCGTCTTCATCTTACCATAATGCACCTCCATGCGAAATTTGAAGGTGATCCGACAAGAACTGCAGCCGGTAGAGCGCTCACAAGAAAATCTTTACTATTTCTTTAAAAATATGGTTACCATGGCAACCATGACTCCGCCCCACACCAAAAACAATAGGCTTCTTCATCTGACCATAATGCACCTCTATGTGAAATTTGAAGGTGATCCGACAAAAACTGCAGCCAGTAGAGCGCTCACAAGAAAATCTCTGCGGCGGACGCGGCGCGACGATGCCAAATCCATAGTATCCCCGAACACTAGTTCGGGGGATACAATAATAATAAATGTAACTTATATAGCGCCAAATCCACTCTGTGGAGTGCTCAAGGCGCATGTAGAAATTAGTTAAGACTTGAACAGAAATGTTTTTACATGATTTTAAAAGAATCAGATGTTATGCACTTTTTGAGGTCTTCAAGAAGGCTATTCCATAATTTAGGACACGCATGGGCAAATGATCTTTCCCCCCAAGATTTTGCGACTTTAGGGATCACAAGAGAACAGGAAGTGGATGAGCGTAAAGATCTCACAGGGGTGTAATTTTGAATTAAAGAGGTATTGTATTGGGGAGCAGAACCATGAACGCAGTGAAAAGTGAGCAACAAAATTTTGAAAATAATTCGATGTTTGACAGGTTAAAGGTTTGATTACTTGAATGTGACATTATATTTCACATTGGGAATAAACTAACTTCTTACATCAATAAACTACATAACTTCCTTCTTGTCTAAATGAGAAGGTTGCCTGCAATGAAGAAGGCTTTTGTTTCAGCTACAATAAGATTGTTTGTGTACAGATGTAACAATCAAGGTTTGATAGTTTGTTTTACACGACTGCTAACAAAGCATGTGTATGCTTGTAAGTCAGCAACCAGGGGACCATCGTCCTTTTAAGTCCTCTCTGAGGGACTTAGTAAAGAGGATTAATAATGCCTTATCAAAGGGCATTTCTAGCACATCCAATTGGTTTCAAACCCGGGTCTTCCCAAGTTACAAGGCCACTGCTCTACCACTGAGCCATCGCGCCTCCTAAAATCAGATTATATTTCACAAAGAACAGACCTCACTCCAATCACGTGTATTGTTAGAATGATGTTTTCTGTCCGTACAATTGTAATACACACACAAAGATCACCAATGAAAAGTTATAATCATCTTGCCTATTTGAAAAAATGGGAAGGGGTGGCTCTAATTCTTTTTTTTTGTATTTACAATCAACTGAATCATATCATCATACCTGCTATAGTAATGAGCTGAGATATAGACAGTTGGGTATCTCCTGTCCCAGGTGGCATATCAATAACCAGATAATCAAGAGGTGCCCATGCCACCTGAAGAGAGATAGGGAGAGAGAGGGGGAGAGAGAGAGGGAGGGAGAGAGGGAGAGAGAGAGGGAGAGAGAGAGGGAGGGAGAGAGGGAGGGAGAGAGGGAGGGAGAGAGGGAGAGAGGGAGGGAGGGAGAGAGGGAGAGAGGGAGGGAGGGAGAGAGGGAGAGAGGGAGGGAGGGAGGGAGGGAGGGAGAGAGGGAGAGAGGGAGAGAGGGAGGGAGGGAGGGAGGGAGAGAATGGGAAGAAAAAGAAAGTAGTAAAAAGGAAAGTTACATTTTATTTGAAAAAACATGCTCTGACAACAATGAAATAACCTGTATACAAATAAACACTGATAAAAAATAATATAATGAAACACATTTTAAGCAATCCAAATTAGTGCCTGTAATTCTTATATTATTCTTACAGTATATATAAGATTTGGAATCCTGGGCACAATTATCACAAAATTACCTCAAGATTTCTCTAAAAATGGTAGGCGCTAAGCTACTTTTCTACATCGAATTAATTGCAGATCTTATCCTATCATTTCAAAAGTATAAGCACGAACTATGGAAGCTGACTATACCTGTTTGACCAATCTCTGTATAGCTGACATCACCATCAACCCTCTCCACACAACAGGTGAATTCTCATCCACCAAGAAGCCAATGGACATGCTGTAGAAAAGAGAAGTACCGGTATAACACAAGGATACAGTAAGATACAAGGGATCAGGGCCCTGTTTCATAAAACTTGTTATAAATTACAACTTTCAATAACAGTTATAAGCTACTGAAATACTTGTATCTGATTGGCTGAGAGCAAATTTGTCATAGATTTGTGGAAGTTGTTAATGCTAAGTTTTATGAAACCGGGCCTAGAGCCTAAAAGGAGGTATTATTTCTGTGTTATTTCAATAGACACTTTCTGAAGTGATTGCATCCCATGTAATATTACAAAGAAATCTAAATCCACCTTTTTTAATGCTCCCTTTTAACTGCATTCATATGCAATATTCATTTGAAACCATTAATATTATTATCCTTATTACATGTAGAATTACAAAGAAGAACAAAACACAATACAGGTAGGTAGAAAATAATTCCTTTGATATATGTTAACACATTTCGAACTTCACTTTGATTTATCAGCTAAACCTCATAAAACAACACAAAGATTTACAGTGTATGTGTAAAAAAGTTAAGCTTATAGAAAGAAATCCCATGAAAACAATTCAAGTTACATAACTATTTATTTTGTGAAACCCATGTGCCACATAGTGACACACAGTATTTTGACATACAGGTACTTTTGTAAAATAAGTATTTGAGATACCAAATCATTCTTGGTACTTACCATGATACACCAAAATTCCTTAGAGGTATAAGGTGGTTATCTGTGGAAAGTAAGCATACAAAAACAATAGGTATTTTATCAACCTACAAAAATGTTTTTTTTTCATCATTAGTGATGTGATGGAATTGATGTTCAATGTCATGTGATCTAGAGTTAAAAAAATCTTGTAAAACACTAGCAAGAGAATATCTAGGGATGGTAGAATGAAAATCAATTCAATTTCACAAATAAATCTCTTTTGACTTTATACCATCCCTCATATGATGGAAGGGCATTTATATACCTTTTATTTACCTTTCATACATCTAAGACCTTCAGAGAGTTTTCTTTCAATTTTGTATCTACATGTATACATTTCCCTTCTCATATTTTGTCCAAAGTTCATTTTTTGAATAAAGATCCCTTATTGTTACAGGATTTCTGTCTAAATGCAAAAATTGCAAAACTGAGATTTCCTTACAGTTTTTTAAATAATTTCTTTATAGGTGTTTATTTATTATTCCTTTTCATAAGCTTTTCCTTAATTTTTCAGAGCTCTTTTGGAGCTTTCCTGAGCATGATTGCTCACTAGTCCTGGGGGGCATCTTGTCAGTGATTTTTACCAACAAATTTGCTCTCAGCCAATCAGATGCACGGATTGCAGTAGCTTATAAAAGTTATTGCAACTTGTCACTGATGACAAGTTTTATGAAACAGGGCCCTGGGCATTTTTCTGTGCTGTGGCAATGGTTTCAAGAGATGACATTTTTTTCCTCTCTACTATTGGGACATCCCATTGGTCCTATGTTTACATCATTATTTCCATAAAATAATAATAATAATAATTCGATATTTATATAGTGCCTATTAAAAATTTCTCTAAGCACTTTACAATATACAACATAACTACCTAACTTAACATAACTACCTAACTTAACTATGGGCAAATTACAATATACAACATAACTACTTAACTAACACAACTACCGACTTAACTAACTTAACTACCTAACTTAAAACTTCATTACTGTTTACGGAAAAGATAGATCTTAAGTGCTACTTTGAAAGAACTGACAGAAGAATGACTTCTTAAGCTAAGGGGAAGTGGGGGAAGTGAGGGAAGTGTAGGAGCCACAACTGAGAAGGCTCTGTCACCGTGTGTATGAGAGGCTGTCTTGGGTACTTCCAGAAGATTCTTCTTGGATGATCGAAGTGACCGAGAAGGTTGGTAGGGGTTGATCATGCTCGCGATGTATGAGGGGGACTTCCCCTGGATGCTCTTAAATGTAGTAACAAGGATCTTGAAGAAAATGCGCTTCTCTACGGGTAACCAATGCCCCTTTAGGAGTTGGAGTTAGGGTTAATGCTATGTTACATTTAAGATTTGGGATAGAGTTACTGTAAATGTGTATATCACCTCTAATGAGGCATAATATGGTGATACTAGTGTAGGTCTACTCTAGGATCAACAGCGTGTAGGACCAATGTGGTGTAATCAGTCTTACATACCGTACCCTTATCAATATCAGGCTCTTTCCCTTGAAGGTTCATCATCCTTGGGATTGAAGGTCCAAAGACATCAGCATCCAGGATTCCAACATTAGCATTCTAGGTACAAAAACAAAATACATCTTAATATTCTAAAGAATGGTATCATTAGAAAGAAAATTGATAAAAAACTTTTAGTCAGGTTATGAATACTTTCTGTTTACATTATAGGGTTATTGATTTTTTTAAAAAATAATTCATTTATTTCTTCATTTCTTTTTTATTGAGGGACCCAACCATCTTGCTACATGTATACCAGTGTGCTCTTGTATTAACCTGGCAAAAATAGAATTCAGTTAACATAGTTATCCCTGGCTTAGTATTACATGGGTTAAATCAGATTTAAAATACTACACGATTAATCACACACTATAACAAACTTGAAATACGTATGGTTTTGTAGCATTCTCCATTCACATTCAAGCACTAATTTACATTTGTGTAAGTAAGAAGAATGACTGATGTTGGAGAGAAGATTTGAGGTGTGTGTTTCTTTATTGAGGCCTGGCATCCAAGTGACCAGTCAGCCTGTATACATGTACATTTGACCATCCATGTCACAAACAGAATGACTGACATGTATACAGCAATACAAGTTTCCGAACAAAGAGCTACAGGTACTTGTTTATTTGCCAGCTTACTGTGTGGCCTCCCCAGTTGGTGTAACCAAATAAACTCAGTTAATGACTTAGGTTGACCACCTAATCTGTCTTGGCTGTCACTCAAGACACTACAAGTTTTCAAATATATAATATATCATTGAAACATATATATGTTTATCATTTTATCAGGCAAGTTTAAAAGAATTTTCTACTCCAGTTATCCGCCTAGTTATGAAAAGAAATATAGGTATTTAAAAAATATGACATTACCTGTTCAATTGCAGCTATGCCCAATGCAATATTGACTAAATGAAAATGAAAAGAAAAGCCAAACATTAATAAAATATGTCTTCTGGTTATATTAAGTCTGCAGGTGTATATTGCCAAACAATGCAATGTAGCATGCAGCACCTTGGCAGCAAAAGATACAGGATTATATTTTTAAAGCTTTATGTAAACAAATATTCTTACGTGAGCATGCTGTTGAAGGAATTGAATGATCTAGAACTTGACGAACTGCTTGAGGGCGATTCTGTGCAATGTGTCCCATATGACATGTCTTTTTTCCACATATTTTTTTCTCCAAAAATGAGGAAACTCTTGACATGACCAATGAATTATGGTACTTTCTAGTATCACCCCCTATAGTCATGGTCATATCAAGAGATTGTGTACGGATGAAATATATGGATGAAATTCATATGTCGTACAGGACACTCCGCAAGGAATCGCCCTTGAGAGAGTTTGCTACTGCAAAGACCCCTTCCTTGAGTAAAGTTTTATTCAAATTAGTGAAAAGAAACTCAGTTTAGATTTAAAATTTACCTGCTGTTGTAGATTTTCCAACTCCGCCTTTCCCAGAGGCTACCAAGAGCGTGTTCTTCACCCCTGGAATTGGCTCCCTCTTAGGGAGATTGCGTGCCATCAGTCGCTTCCTTCGCTCATCTTCACTAATATCTGATGTCCCTTGACCAAGTGCACTGCTCTGAAGCAGAGAAATTTGTAAAGCGAGAGAAAGTTTGCAAAGATGTCCACATTATTTTAACAGACAACTCAAGACCTACCTCTTTCCGCAGAACTAGTTTTTGTTTTATTTTCTTATAGACCCCTATTACACATTTGTAAGCACCTCGTCTGCTGTAGACATTGTGTATTGTGCAGCATTGGCGGATCCAGGGGGGGGCACAGCCGGCCCGTGCCCCCCCTTTTGGAAGAGAAGTATGAATTTTTACCATAGACGATCCGCCATTTTGTCGATTGTGCCCCCCCCCCTTTTAGAGTGAAGACCATTTTTTTTTTTTTTTTTTTTTGCTTGTCAGAGAATTATGGAGGGAAACTGGACCCCATAACCCCTTACTAAGCGATTTTTGTCCCTACCCCCCCCCCCCCACTGAGCGAGTTTTCGAGAAGCTGGCGAGACCAAAAAAATACGGGTCTACCTTTTCACAAACTTCCATTTTTGTGCCTCCTCTTTTACTAAATCCTGGATCCGCCCCTGTTGTGCAGTATAATTGACACATGCCATTATTATTATTTATTAAAGATGTTTGCTTGTTTATAATCTGGAGATGTTTTATACTTCTTCAGAATTGAGTGAATAATATCAAAGAGGCGGCAAAAGCATTTTTTGTAGCATCCCTGGTACACCTGTGCCATATTAATCTTAGAAGTATGAATTGAAGAGGCCATGGAAATCTTTGCAAAACCGTTCTGGGAAGCGACGGTACATCATTATTACTCATTTCTGTCACACCCCCCCCCCCCCCCCCCCCCTCCATCATAATCAATCAACTTCTGTGATTGTGGGCAGCAACAGAAAAACAAAACAGTTTACACAGAGACTGAACTCGACTTTAGTCGAATTTGAACTTGAGTTCATTTGTGTGTAAACAGGGTAGTCGCAATTAGAACTGGAGTTCAAAACTCGAATTCGAATGACGACCCAGAGCAACTTTTATCGAATTCAAACTCGACTATTATCGAATTTAAATTCGCTATTTGCAGTGTGAACGGACACGTAATTGAAAGTCGACTAGCAAATATCCAGCCAGTGACCCCGTCATACGTCACTTCCGGTATTGCTAAGCAACGCTAAGCGTCGCGTCAGTAAAACAAGCGTCATTCAACAAGTGAACCACAACGAACGACGACACATTCACCGAACTGGCTTGATTCAATCCACCACACGCTCATCATATCTGCAAATATTTGTTCATAATTTTGTAATTCCGATGTAAAATCATACAAAACCAGATCAAAATGGCTGCGCTACCGCCATTTTGAACTCACTCGCGAGGTTTTCACAAATTTAACCCGGAAGTTGATTATCACGATATTCCCACCAAGCGAGGGCGTAATCAAGTCGAATTCACTTTCCTTCTGAATTCGAGTTCGTCCAACGCTTGGTGTAAACAGCAAACCGAAAAATAATTTATGCTAATCCAAGGTCGCAATCGAATTCGCTGTCGAATTTGAACTCGAGTTCACTCTGTGTAAACGCGGTCTAAGACAGTAATCAGTATTACCCTTGTTTTTCTGTTGAACCCTGTCTTCCGTTTAAGTAACTCATGTTTAATTTCTGCTGAAAACAAACAATACTAAAAGAGTAAACAAAAACAAAACAAAGCAAAACAAACAAAAAATCTGCGCTGACCTGATGCCTGATGGCTGATGCCCCAAACCTTTTTTTTAACCCCCTGGCCTTAACTTCTTAAGTTAGGGGTGTAACTTAGCCCCGGGACGCTGCCACGAAGTGGCAGCGTCCTGAGTGAAACCAGTACGATTCCGTGGGTCTCACAATTTACCAATGTTCAAATAACCATTGAAAATATGGCAATATAAGTTTTTTTTTTTAATTAAAGTATCATATATACGATGCCACTTACCTAAACAGACCTTCCGCAAATCAGCTTTTCCTAAAAAATGTGTAGAATCGATGAATGTCACTTTTTACTCTCAATTTTCGAAATCAGTCCCATTCGCCATGTTGTTGAAGCAGAAACGAAAATAGGCACTTGCGCATGCGCCTATGAATATTTATTACAATGACGCCTAGTTTTCGTCACAGGAATAATGAATATTCATATATCCACTGTGATCCGCCGATCTCTCGAGCCCACTCGTCTAATGAATATTCATAATCCTCCCTTCTTGTCTGTACTGAATTATCGTGGAGCTGCTGACGCATGCGCATTGCAAGCAAAACACCGACCTACGGAAATTTTTAGTACAGGCTCTTGGAGATAAATATGCCTTTTTTGTATCATCCTCATTGAAAAGAAAGACGACAGTCAATCGTAAAGTTTTGTAAGTACCTAAAATAGCCTAAAATCAACTAATGTCATGTTTCATGGTTTTCATTTTGACAAACGACCTTGTAATTAAGAGACATCCAAGCAATCAAAGGACTGCTGATCGCAGCCCGAACACTACGTGTTCGGGCTGCCGCAGTAAGGGTGTAACTGTAACTTTGTGTAAGGGCCTTTGTTTTTACTTTTATTTTTGAGGCTTTGTATTATGTTAGACTATTTTGAAAGTAATCCTAGCCTTTGTCACCACTCGTTGCTCTAATCTCACTTACTGAAAGAAATGTTCTTCGAATACATTTTGTTACTGTCGATGTAACGTTAGGTCTTCTTCTTGACGACGACAGGTGCGATTTAAAAACTTCTCGAGAGTTGATGCCTGTTTCTAGGCAAAAACATTCTTTTCTTGCTAAAGCTGGATATGAACTGGTTAAACGAGCTCCATGCTTCAATAAATTGAAGTTGCTTATCGGCACTCGCAATAATTTAGGGCTCAGTGTCATACTTGTCATCTATATTTACAGTTCTGAATGCAACATAACTAGCTGCTGGCTTCTGCGGCTGAGGGGTCTTTCAATGATATCTATCGGCCTGCACACGGGCAAAAAGTAGATGACTCTTCGATGTTAATACAGTACATCAGCTGATCAGAATCACACGCCCAGCTCGCTCCAGATTTAGATGCGCAGCCTGTGCCCACTCGAGCTCGACTCGTATTGACTACGTACGCGTAACGCACGTGCAAGGTGCTTGACTTGTTGAAGGAGGCATGTTTTATATTTTCTCTGTTGAATCTATTTTGTCCCTTTTTACAAAGTTTAAATGGTACTATGAAATACCCAAAAGTATTAAAAACAATTTACTTCACAATTTTAACGTTAAAATAAAATTAACATAAAAATTTACGATGAAAAAATGTAACGGTTTTAGGAAAAAGGCTAATCTACGGGAATTATCCGTGCGTAAGACGTACGCGCGACAAATGCATAAGCTAAAGACACGTAGCAATCGAGATTTGCAAACAGATTGTGGTATGTAATTTTATATTATCTTAAAATTCACTTTTCCATGAATATGTCCAATCAATTATATAGAGAAGAAGTTGTTGATGATGTCTTGATTATTGAAATGAACCGATTTATTTGATAAACGTTTGTGATATCGTGATTTATATGTCTGTTTTGCTGGACTGCATTCGCTGTTCTTGAAATGAGTTGACTGTTTCTGTGAATGTTCGAGCGTGTGATTTTCGCCGGTATTTTTCGTGTGATGCGATCTATGCCAATGTTCAGATGTTGATTGCAGCATTGCCTCTGTCATCTGGTCATGTCTGTCTAAAACTGTCTAACTGCACCACACTGTACCACACTCTAACTGCACCACACTCAGAACATTCACCATATCCTTTATGCAACTTTGTATATCGTGGTTCTAACATAGTTTGATCTTTAATTTGTTGAGAAAATTACGACAGGCGAATGTCAATAAGGACAATAAAATTGAATGAGCAAGTCAATATCAAAAGTAAAAGACAATATTGTCAATAGGGGCCTACCCCAGTAGGCCTAGTACCTGTCTGCCTGTATCAAATTTTGTTTGAAAAATTAAAAGGGACTCTTCCTTAAAACTGATCTGTCTGAACTACTGAAGCTATGTGCACACGTGCATCACTCCCGGGTACATTTCTGTAAAATAGTTGGTATTTTCTGTCGCATGTACTAAAGGTATGGGGGGGAAAATAAGATAAATATTTTAAATACTTGCTTTCAAATTCAGCCCTTAAAAATCTCACTCCTACCTCAAATGGCCGTTAGGAAGAACTTTTGATATTTACAGCAAAATCCAAAGTCAAAATCTTGTCCAAAACCGGAGAAATCCCCGCCGATTTGTTTCGCGATCGCGTGTTGTTTACAAACTGCCGATGTCTTAGACTAAAATCGGCCAATATAATTTTTGTCCACGAAGAAACTCGGGATCGCAAGGGCACATCGATCTTTACGATCGCGCACACAGAAAATCAGAACTTTTCCGTGTACGCCATAGGGACCGAATTTTTGAGGACAAAACTCTTTTGGGGAGATGTCAGCGCCCGCGGCGACCAGGAAATGTACACAATGACTCCGATAGCTCGTTTCGCGAGAATCAACAGTAAATTGCGGATTTCATTTTTGTAAATATCTTTTCCAACATTGGTGAGTTGAATTTATTGTATTTCTTGGATATTTTGGGGTCGGTTTTTGAAAATTAAATGCCGATTTTGAGTGAATATTGGTGACTTTTGTGCAGTGGTGTTTTAAAAAGATGAGGTGTATGACTGCCTACATTATACACACGAAGTATAGGAATGTACCTATGAGTGACGTGCATGTACGTGATAGTAATATTCTAATAAATGAATACAAATCTTAATTTTAAACCTGACTGATGTGAATTTCAGCTTGATTTCTTAGCTGATATAATTATAATAATACCACTAAAATTAAAGGAAAATTACTAATTTTGAAAAACCGTGATATTCTTGTTGCTCAGTCAAATCTGGAGTTTGGGGTATTATTTTATTTAAAAGTATCATCCAATTTGTTTATCAATGCATTAAAACATTGCTGTCACTGGTGCACGGCCAAATATCAGAGACTCCCATTCGGGAGACTATTGACTTTGTCAAAATATATTGCTTTCGTACACCAATATTGTTGGAGATTGCATTTGTTTGCAGGCTATCTTTAGGCTGAGAACACAACATACAGTTGTTCCCTGCATACGGTGGGAGGAGCGGGTTGGTTTTAGGGTTGAATCTACCAGTCTTTCTGTTGCAGGGGCTTTTCATTAGTGTACAAAAAACATGTGAGGCCTTTCACACTTCCTGTTGGACTGCTCCAAGTTAGACCACTCTAGAGGAACGGCTTTTGATGAACAGTTTGTTTGCTTCACACTCCACACATTTTTTATGTCTCAAATCGCTCAACGAGTCAAAGTGGTCTTGTTGCTATGGTAGCTCAGGTCAGCGGGTCAAGTTTTACGGGCGGAAATCAAACCGTATACTGCCTGCCTGATGCATTTATCTTTATATCTTTCCAAGGCTTCTTTTTTTTCCGCTTTCCTTTTTGTCTCGCCCACCGGAGGTGAAGGCGAGACTAAGGGTATCCAAATGGCGTTCGTCCGTCACAAACGTTATGACAGATAACTTTGCAACCGTCACTCACTTTTCAACCAAACCTGGGTTGTAGATGCACTGAGGGGACCTGCATGTTGTGGTGCTGTTGGAGGTCACATGATAAGGTCAAAGGTCATTTCAGGTCAAACGTTAAAGTTTACAAGGTCTGCAAGACTCTCTTATGACAGATAACTTTGCAACCGTCACTCACTTTTCAACCAAACCTGGGTTGTAGATGCACTGAGGGGACCTGCATGTTGTGGTGCTGTTGGAGGTCACATGATAAGGTCAAAGGTCATTTCAGGTCAAACGTTAAAGTTTACAAGGTCTGCAAGACTCTCTTATGACAGATAACTTTGCAACCGTCACTCACTTTTCAACCAAACTTGGGTTGTAGATGCACTGAGGGGACCTGCATGTTATGGTGCCGTTGGAGGTCACATGATAAGGTCAAAGGTCATACGTTAAAGTTTACCTGCAAGACTCTCTTATGACAGATAACTTTGCAACCATCACTCACTTTTCAACCAAACTTGGGTTTTAGAAGGACTTGGGGGACCTGCATGTTATGCTGCCATCAGAGGTCACATGGTAAGGTCAAAGGTCATTTCAGGTCAAACATAGTTTACCCGTAAGACTCTCTTATGACATAACTTTGTAAACGTCACTTTCCAAACATTAGTAATGTAGATATATGCAAGCATAACTTATGCAGATTTATGCACTTGGGGGACCTGTTGCATGGCAACAGAGATCACGATATTTCTAGTTATCGCATGTGGGCGAGACACATTATCGCTAATGCCTTGTTTTTCTCAGTGTGCATATTATATGTTTTTCTTGTTTTTTCCTTTGTTTCATCATTCTATCTCTTTTTTTACTGTTTCCTTATGTTATACGTTGTTTTATATTTCTATCACTTAATTTTCTCTTTCTATTTTTCCGTGTTTTCTTTTGTTTTATCATACTATCGTCTTTTCTTCTGTACATTTCTTATGTTTTTCTTTGTTTTTATCATTCTATCATTTCCTCTTTCTTTCATTATGTTTTTCTTTGTTTTCATCATTCTATCATCTTTTCTTTCCTTACATTTATAATAGTTTTCTATCATGCAGCGATGACCTGCACTTACTTCGGTTGAAGTACGCTTTAGGATCGCTTTTGCTTTCACCATGCATGTTAGAGCGGTCTAACTAAGAACCGTTCCTCAAGACCACCTCCCGAGGTGCTCTTCTGGAGCGATCCAGAAGAACGCTTCCTGGACCACTTTAGCATTCACACTCACCTCAGAACCGTTCCTGAGGAACGGGTCTCATTTAGACCGCTCGAACAAAGTGAGTGTGAATGGGCTGTATATGAAAGGATTTATGGATACCAAATTTATTTTGCGGGGATCCAGGGGAAGGGGCACTCATAGGATTTTTTAACATTAAAAAAAAAGTTGAAAATTAAGAAAAATCTGATAAAGCAAGAGAAAGCAATATGCTAAAACATAAAGCTTTAAAGTTTTGATTGATCCAGCACACTTTTTAAACTAATTTCCCTTGCAAGTGCTACATGTGTAATTGTTTCTTTTTTTCCCTGCCCCCGCCAAAAAAAAACCCAACTAAAAACAAACTGTAAATGTCTATTTTCTGGAGTCCAGACTCCAGAGTATTCTCATGTACCTGTGCCTAGATTAAGAGAATGGAGAGCTCCTTGCATCGGAGATACTAGTGGAGTTGCCAATTTGTGTAACTTTGGTCATAACATTGAAATTTCATGACTTTCCTGTCCTTCATAAACTTGTATCAAATGTACACTGGTCTGTTTCTGTTATAATTTTTTTCTTGTTTTATATTTTGTATGAGCAACTTGATAGATGGTGGACTTTCCTTCTTTTTTTTTAAACAAGAACAAAAGCTATGTGGAGATAACTCCACAAAAATTGGGGATCATATAGATGAAAGGTGATGATATCCTGTGTCAAATCAGTTATTGACCAAATAGTGGTTACCCATGATTGCATAGATTTTAGTGGCTGAGAGACATTGCAGCTGTTGCTACATAATGTAAACATGGCAGTTTAAGTTAAAGCCATTTACACAATGTAATTCTAGTGTACAGTTCTAAACAAATATAGTCAGAATTTAAGAACGTTGAAATACCTTTTTGCAGTTTGGAAAAAAAAAAGATTTAGCAGCATACTTGCCAACCATTCCTATATTTCAGCCTTCAAACTAGTGTAATTAGCCCGAGTTGCTCTCTTTTTATGAAAACTTTTATGTAAAAGCATACAAAATACATTGTATTCCTGATTTCACTATAAGAGATTCCTATTTTGTCCAATGGAAGGTTGGTAGGTAGTGTTACAATACATCTGTAGACACGTAGACCATCTGTGACATTTCTGGTTGCATTATGGATGTTGGTTATTTAGAGTCAGAAATAAGATTAATTGTGATGTTGAAAGTGCTCATGGTTGGTACTTCACTTTGATATTTACATTTCAAAGTCAAGACTGACGTGTCATGAAATCAGTGCTAGTCATGTGACCACTTGTTTAACATCCCTATGATGCATGCAAAGTGTCTCCGCCGAGTTTGTTGATAGATCAGATGTTATTTTTTACTTTGATTTTAATTCAGAAATACATGTACTGTATGTTTGTAGGTTATTGTTGAATTTGATAGGCCAATTAAGGTGATTTGAGATTTCATCAAATGAATGAAATGTGTTGTTTGGTCAGCCATATTTTTGTCTCATTTTCGTGATTTTTAAGGTCATGGACTTTTGATTAAAAACATTCTAATGATCATCAGCTTGGCAAAATACAGATAAAATAGATAACCAGAATAGAAAATGAGTAAGAGGTGTAATACTGTAAAAGTGGAAATTTCCACGAGATTAATTTTTCGCGCTCGGCCGAGTATGGTGAATTTCACCTGTCTCTAATTTCGCCGACGCGCTAGGCTCATGGGCAAAAGAATACATAAACAAAAATATTTGCGTATTATTATTTTCGCGCTAATTTCATCCTGCTTGAAATGCGCGAAGATTTCCGCATAGCGAAATATTCCACGTTTACAGTAGCCCAAATATAGCAAAAGAAAGTAAGATATAAATAAAATCATAAATTGTGATTTTTAATATACATGCACATGTTTGCAAGTATCTCCTAACCATGACTACCTGTATTTGAATTTCTTATGTACAGAAATCCTTAACAAGAAGGTTCCTTGGATCATGTCAGCAAATGAAGGGTCTGGGAATTCCAATGGAACATCGCATTATTTCAACAACGGTAAGATTCTTGGACTGTTGAATTTATTTATTTGAGGGCTTCTTTCGATGTACTTGTAATAATTTGTCCATGATCACCAGTCTGTTTAATTTATTTGATGTTTAGAAATCTTTTACACATTTAAGCGTTTGCAAATAAAAGCGATGAATGCTTTGCTTCACTTCCATTTGAAATTGTGGATAATATGAAAATGGAATTGTCTCTAGCAGGTTAAAAAAAAGTGTTTATGTTAACTTCTTGTCAAATATGATTATATATTGATTCTTTCTTTATGTTTATAACAGGCTCTTCTGAAGGAAATGGTGCTGGCTTTTTTGACCACAATCAAACCACCATGAACCAGTGGGGCTTTCCACCTACGGATCAGAACTCCGCTCCAGAGGGATATCCCCAAACCTCACAACACCAACAACAGTATCAACCTCAGCAGGCTCCCCAGTTCTATAACCCTGCAGAGTTCCAGAAAACTGCAGCGGGTCAAGAGCCAGAAATATTCAACCCTTATAGTGGAGAAAACACATACCAGCCACAGCAGCCTTTCCCTCATGATGGGTTCCAGCAGCAACCAAATGATTTCAGCCAGCAGCAGTTCAACCAGAATGACCATGGGGAAAGTATACCCCAGCAACAGCAGCCACCGAACCCTGAGGCTGACCATGGACAGGTGCCCTACCAACAAGGTTGGCAAGAGTATAGTGCATGTGTTGATTCTGGCTATGGTCATTCTGTTCCAGTAAGCCAAGCTGAAGGACAAGATGGCCATTGGCAAAACCAAGACAACCATACTGGACAACAGGCAAATGACGGCTACCCTTCAGATCAATATGTACATCCTGGATATGGATATGGAACAGATGTGAGTGCCTCGGCTAACAACCATCAAGAAAGTGGCCATGCCGAAAATCCCACACAGAAATTTGAGCAGGACGATACTTCCGGTAACTCAGGATTTGGTGCATTTTTCCATGATGATGGATCAGACTTTGTGATTTCAAGTGATAAAGGCAGTGCACAGATCAGTGCAAATGTGAGTGAAAGGACTAGTCCTGATACAAGTGCACATGATCCAAATAGCCAGTCACAGACAAATGAATATATGAAGTTAGAAGACAGTGCAAAATCAGAAACTGATCAAACAAACTCTAACATTGAGCCATTCCAACCTTCTCCACTAAGGAGCAGTCACATACCTACATCAGCCCATGATCAGACTTCTGAAAGAAATATGGCAAGTGCAGGAAAAATGCAGGATAAAACAACTGAGTCATCTTTGTCAAATCACGACAGTCAAAGTGTTAGTCCTCTTCGTAGCAACCTTGGTTCTTCCCATGATCTTGGCAGCGCTATGACTGATAACAGCAATTTTCAGGGACTCCAATCAGAGCCATTTATTCCAAATCAAACTCCCAATGAAAGTAATGTACATCATTCTGTTCCAAACTCTGATATTGAGCCTGTCCAACATGAGATGTCTCCAGTGAACTCCTTGGTTTCTGAGATGCCATTAAGTTCAGCGAGTTCTGAAGTAGTCCCTGCATCTTCGCTATCACCACAGTCCAGTCAACAAGATTCGGAATCATTTGTGAAACCTTTACCACCACCGGTATCTCAGGAAGAACCCATGTCTGCTCGGAGGAGTGATGGTGGCGATCTGACAGACAGAATTGATGGACCTGAGAATATAGCTATGTCTGCCACAAATTCTGTGCCACCTACTACCCAGGATCCCAATGTCAGTCAGACTGATACACATTTTTTCATCACACAACCCTCATCATCGCAACACCAACAAACACACGAAGAGCCACACCAACAACCACACCAACAACCACAAGTGAATCCTAACCATCCAGACCTGACTCTACCTTCAAATCCACCTTCTCTCTCAACCCAATCATCCCTTGACACAAATAAGTCATCAGAGCTGGAGGATTCTGGAAAGAAACGTTCAGACTCTCTCTCATCAGGCTCTCACCCAAGTGCTTTTCGACAAGTGCGTAGTCACCATGGTCACAGAGATATCTCTGTTAATCCTTCTCCACCACTTTGGCAAGCAGAAGTTCCGGCTCTTCCAGGAAACATACTTTTGGCACCTGCTCTGAACATATCAACCAATATCAGTCCAATAGTACCTACTAGTACCTTATCAACACCATCGCTGTCAACTCCGAGGCAGCTTGCTGACAGTGTTGCCTCTGTTAGCGTGCCACCAGTACCATCAGTTGCTGCTTCACTACTGTCAGGAACAAACAATCCTGCCCCACAGCCTCCAGTTGGCAACAGTAATCAACCCAGTGCAACAACATCAGCACCATCTACTGTTCAACAGGTAACCCAGAGTGTCTCCCAATTAGATATCGGCAAGACTGTGCCTAACACATCTACATCGGTTGTGACCCCAGTGAGCAATGTCCAAGGTATCCAAGTAAGCCAACAGCAGCAACAAATGCCAAACCCAAACCCAAACCCAAATCCAAATCCAGTGGCCTATGTCCAACCTGTCACCTTGTCACAACCTAATCCCATTCAACCAACCACTCAGCAACAGAATTTTGTTCCACAGCAAACAAATCAAGCACAGGCGACAACATCAATACAACCGACTAATCCTTCAGTTCCAACTCAGGGACTTGGTGTTGCCAGTACTCCCCAGCAGCAACCGCAACAAATAAGTGGTAATATGCCAAACCAGCAACAGCAAACAAATGTGAACAACCCACCACCCATGCAACAACAGAATGTTGTTCCCGGGCAACAAGGTGTGACTGCAGCACAACCTCAGCAGCCATTACAGCAAGACTATCAACATCAGCAACAAATGCCACAACAACAACAACAACAGCAGCAGCAGCTACAGCAACAACAGCAACCGCAAGGACCCCAAAGTCAGCAGCCTGGGTATAACCAATACCCTACTGGGGTGAGATTAATATTTTATTGAACCTTTTTTCAACGTCACAGTTTTCAGGACCTAAAACAACAAAGTTTAATGACTTAAGTTGAAAAAAAAATGTATAATGAATATACTATTTACGGGAACTGGGAAAAAATAATACTACATTGCTAGTCATACATGCTGTACATATTGCACCATTCCAAAGTCATTCATATGCATCTAGTCAAACCAGTTACACTATGGACTGTTGAAAATAGACGTGTTGAGGCAAAAACTGAGAGTAATTTTTTATCAGTTTTCTGTGCATTTCACTGTTCTTAATTCCCTCTTCATATGAACTCTTTCCTGTCCCTCATACAGCAGGGAGGTCAGTGGTACCCCAACCCAGCCAACAGACAACCCTACGCTCAGGGCAGCTACTACCAAGGTGGTGGGTACGGGCAAGGGTACAGAGGCTATGGCTATGGCAGCCCCTATGCACGCCAAGGCCCCTACTCCAGGCAGGACCCGTACTACCAGCAGGGGTATATGCAGCGAACTCCTGAGAGGTCAGCTGAAGGTCAGCAGTGGGATAGACCACAGTCAAGGCAGGGGAGTGAAAGGCCCAGGTCGCGGCAGGGATGGCCTGATGAGCAGGATTATGATCCAAGGTATCAGAGGAGTAGGAGAGATCCTAGGTACTATGCAGGTAGGTACCCAGTATTCTCTTACATGGCTCCTTGAGGGCTATATCTTGTGGTGAGCAAGAAAGGCGTTAACTCATTTGCTGTATTACAGATTAAATGACTTTCTGGTTCTAAATAGACCATATCATTAATTAGACTGAGAAAAATCCATAACTTTTGAATTTTTTTAAATCAGCTATACAGTTTCTTTGAATAGTTTCTATGAAGTCAATGACACATATTTGAAGGTAATCTCTCAAAATGGTGCTTTATTTGCAATGATAATTCAGTGATAGGAAAAATGCAGATAGTAATATAGACATTGCTGCTCCCTTCAAAAACAATTCAAGATCGAGTAATTAGTGAACAGTTCCTTAATAAGAATGTCATGTACTCTGATGTTTTTAAAGAAATCATACATCTTGGGCCTGTAACATAAAGAGATACAATCAATCTTACAATCAATTGTAACTCTTCATTACATGGTTTGCCATAAGATTGATTGTATGTCTTTATGTTACAGGCCCCTTGTCATAGTTTTCTTGTAGTACAATGTACATGAAAGTTCTTGATAACATCTTGACAGTGGCTCATGAATTCAGATTGAAGCTAATACCGTAATAACATGTCCAGTGTAAATATTTCCCGCCTCTGTTTTTCACCGTTTACAGGTGTTGATGAGTATGGGCGTCCTTATGACAGACGTTATTACGAATATTACAGAAGGAAACAAAGTGAACAGTACAGGGAGAGAGAATATCAGGTAAAACTTGACATACAAAGTAGTAGTGTTAAATCTTACATAGTTTTATTGAAATTTGGGTTAGATGTACAGAGGCAAGAAAAATGTCTGCTATTTAATTTAATCGACTGCGATCTCATTTTGGAAATAAATCAAAATAGCATTGAATATGGACATTTAACAAATAACTTCTTCCTGATTCAGGTTCTGAACAATAATATGAATGCTAAAAAATTTGGGCGTTGTCAGCCTTCTACCCAGGACAAGGGCCAAATCAGTTTCAAATCGTAGACAACCTTAGGACTGTTTGATGTCACTACGATTCGGAGCCGATTTAGCCTTCTCCTACCAGAAAGCTTGCAATAGGCTGTAACTTTGATTTTACTATCTATATGACAGTTCAGAATCTCGGTAAAGAGTATCTTTTTTTGTTTAAAATGTTTTTATCAAATGCTTCTACATTTTCTCCCAAAAATCATATAGTGTGCTATTTACATGGATCTTTCCCTGTCCATAATTCTCCTTCAGAAAAGTTTTTGAAGCACAATAAACAAGGCTTTGTTGTTTCATGATTTTAAGCACTGTCTTTCTTTACATTTATTTTGTTATTTATTTACTTTTTAATACTGTTGAATGAACTTATAATCAACAACTGTTAGAGGTACTATTTATGATTTATTATGATTGCTATTTCTCTGATAGCAGCTTTTTACCCGGTATGTTTCTATGATCCTTTCCCTGTTAAATCATCATGAACGTAGTTTCCCTTTAATATGTTTACTCTATATGTTCCAGAAATATTATGAGCAGCAGAGGAACAGGTCAGGATCTCAGCAACACTTACAAGATTCGTCCCTTAATGCGTCAGATGCATCTCTAACGGAGAAGAAGGACAACAGCCAAAATGAAAGGTATGATGTGAAAAGAGTCGTAAAGGAGTGAGGTGTGGCTTTGTTGGAACTTGGACTTTGTATTTGGTGTATTTGAGGTAAATTATTCTAGAAATCTGTAATTGATATTTCAATGAATAAGCTCAACCTGCAGAAGTGCTTCGGTCCTTCCATAATGTAAAGAGTAAAAAAATTATAGGGAGAAGGCTTTTTATGGGCTGTGTGTTGTCTGAATAAAGTGTAGTTCCCATCGGGTTCAAAGTGTCGTAATCTTGGTCGTACAACATATGCTTCGGCAACAAATGCTTTGTACTCTTTTCCTAACGCTGAGTGTACTAGCTTCAACCCTGCACCCAACAAGCAGTCACTGAGTGAATTCCAGTGGTTCTTTGTTGTAGTAGTAGTAGTAGTAATGGTATTTATTGATTAAAAAATCTCTCTTTAGCAGCCCGAAGGCTGAATTACAGAGGAATTTACATATAAATAACTTTAGAAATACAAAAAGAAATACACATCTACAGACATCATAATTAAAGTGTGGTGTACGGCGGACCACATCTGCACAGTACCAGGAATAATACTGCGCTATGGTCCCCCACCACCAGAGAGGGAAAGCCACAGGGAGACGCCACGCCAATTCAAGGCAACAGGATGGGTAAACTACACAAACATTCGTTCATGCTTGCACCACTGGGATGTCCATCCGCTCACGGTCCGTGCACAATAGACACCGCACACACCACCCGGCTAGGCTGACTAAAGTCAACCCAACCCAATGATATGCGCAGCGCACTCCGCGCACAGACCATGCACGGATGGGCACACCAGTGCTTACACCAGCAGACTGAGGCGTACATACACTCATGCACATTCACACACGGACACATCTATGTTTTCTATGGTTCGAATTTCAACCGATGACTCCACTATTGAATTGCGTCACAAAATTCATTGACGGAATAAACCTCACCAATTGTTGACAACCGATGACGTATTGAATTACTACCGATGAACCATTGTTCTCTTTGTTCGATGTCATCGTTTTGAATGCGTAAACATGTACATACAAACACACACACCCCCTCTCACATAAACAAGTGCAGCTCAACCACTCCATCAAAGCTATCCCACCCCAAAAAGGCAGAGCCCCCACCCCAGGGCCGCCCCCACCGGAAGCGGCAGACCACAGCGCAGCAACAAATCATCTGGGACCATGAAGAGAAGCCCACCATACACCACTAATGAGTAAAATATATTAATGATTAATTAGAGAAAGCATTCGTCCAATCACCATGAAAAGTGGCAAGATAATGGAAATTGAGGTATTGTTAGTAGTTCACAGTTTCAACACAATGACTGAATGTATTACAGATCCGGACCAAGTATGGAATACTGCTGTCTTGCATGCGTTTAGTTTTCCATTTCAATTCAGTAAATCTATTTTTTCGTCTCAGATTCTTATTATGGCTTACTTGAGGTATGAATTTTTGGAATCTGTCCGTTTTGCTCAGAGTTGTTATTGCAAATTTTTCACAAAGGTTTAATCTCCTGTTTTCAAGTGTATCTAGTTTGTAATTGTTCAATACATCTTCATATCTTGTGTAGTCTCCCCCCAATATTATGCGTAAAGCACGTTTTTGAATTCTTTCAAGTCTGGCCTTTTGATTTTCTGTTATAGCACCATTCCACACTGGGACCGCATATTCTGTTACAGGTCTTACATAGGACATATAAAGTGTAAGGAGATCTTGGCGTGGCACACTATAACGTTTTAACAATCTCAACATATAAAGTTTACCATTTGCCCTCTTTTCTATATTTCTAACATTGCTCTCCCATTTAAGGTCATTTTGGATTATCAAACCTAAAATTCTAGCTTCGGATACCGACTCTAGTTCTCGATTGTCAAGAAAAACTGGTTGTAAAGCTGGTCTGTTACAGTTTCGCATAAAAACAAAATCTAACCTTTGACATGTAGATTGGTTTAAGGTCATATTATTCCTATTGCACCAATACTTGAGTGAATTTACAGCAGTTTGAGATAATGACGGTTGAGTTGCTTTTCTACACTCTACTAAAGACACATCAACATATTTGAAGGTTGTGATGCCTTCAGTACATTTAAAGTCATTTATCATTATAAGAAACAAAATCGGTCTTACTTGTGTGCCTTGCGGAACTCCAGCCTTTATATTTAGCCAATCAGAACACACATTATGATATCGTACACATTGTTGGCGATTATTCAAGAAACTAATTGTCCAAGTTATTAAAGGTGGTCTAACATTTAATTCGTAAAGTTTTTGTACAATTATAGTATGGTCTATTCTGTCGAATGCTTTCGAAAAATCAGTTAATATAACAGTTGACACAGTTTTTGGTGAATCAGCTTTAACTCTTTCAGTGCCGATGGCACGTATATGTGACAGATAGACTTGTCATTTTCATTCACCAATTGCTCGACCACAGGAAAGGTATATGGTGCTCAAAGCATGGTATGCTACCATATAAATATTCTGACAAAATTGCAGATTTTTAAAAACATATTACCTTATTTCAACATTAAAAAATAGTAAACAAATGAGAAACCAACAAATAATGGACAAAAAAGAAACTCAAATGTAATTTTCAATAATTCTTCTGCATAAATTTGGGTAAAGTAATGTTTGGTATCACAAGATAAATTTCCTACAAATTATGTACACAATATTTTGTGAAATAATAGATGGTTATTGAAGTGCAGACATTTGAAAAGTAAGCATTGATCACATTTTGGTAAAATTTTGAAGAGAGCTAAAACCCTTGGCACAGTAAGATTTAAATAAAGTAAATGGAGCATTTCAATCAGATAATGAGATGTTGATAATGACTTCCTATTGCCAAACTGTTGCTTATCAAGATTTGCAGAAATATCTTGTATTAACCATTTATACATTTCAAAACAAGAAGGCAAGAAAATGATTCCAAGAGGAAATGTCATCAAATTTATGTTATGTTGATATTATATTCAAGAATCTGACTTAAAAGATCAAGAAAGAAAAATTTTAGAAAAAGGAAAATTAAAAAAGAAGGGGGAATGGATGTATTATTGGTATACTTAAATTCAGTCCTCATTTCCTTTTCCTTCTTACAACTCTTCCAGCTTCTCAGAAGAGTTCCACCACCAAGGCGGTGGCACTCCTGAGCAGTACGGCACCAACCAGAGTGCCATCTACCCCTCTGGTTATGATAACTACGACCCACGATGGAGGAGAGATCAGGGCTACCATGACAGCATGAACTCATCTGATAGGGCTACCTATGATGGCAGTCAGTACTACAACCAAGATTATCAATGGACACAGGAGGAACAGCAACCTGTTGCTGGTAAGCTATTGGCTTCCTAATCAGAGTTTTCATGATTATGTTCCATCATTATTTTAGACGCAAAAGATGATAATTGAGAGCAATAAAGGATGGATAGTTATACCCCCGCCAAACGAAGTTTGAAGGGGGTATATACGAATCAGTCGACTGTTGGGCAGACGGTCGGGCGGGCGGGTGGGCGGGTGGGCGGGCGGTCGGTCGGTCGGTCGGTCGGTCCGTTGCAAATCTTGCGGATCGAACTACTTCCTCAGTTTTTGACCGAAAGTCGTGAAATTTGGTACACACATTGGTCTTGGTGGGAAGATGTGCAAGACATATTTTTTCGGATGAGTCGGAATCTGCGTTGCCATGGTAACGGCATATTTATGGCAGAAAATCAAGGAAACACCTTGTGGATCGAACTACTTTCTCATTTTTTTACCGAAAGTCATGAAATTTGGTACACACATTGGTCTTGATGGGAAGATGTGCAAGACATATTTTTCGGATGAGTCGGAATCTGCGTTGCCATGGTAACGGCATATTTATGGCAGAAAATCAAGGAAACACATTGCGGATCGAACTACTTCCTCAGTTTTTGACCGAAAGTCATGAAATTTGGTACACACATTGGTCTTACTGGGAAGATGTGCAAGACATATTATTTTGATGTGTCGGAAGCTGCGTTGCCATGGAAATGGCATCTCTATGGCAGTAAATCAGGGAAAAATCTTGCGGAATCAGTCGACGGTTGGGCAGGCGGTCGGGCGGGCGGGCGGGCGGTCGGTCGGTCGGTCCGTTGCAAATCTTGCGGATCGAACTACTTCCTCAGTTTTCGACCAAAAGTCAAGAAATTTGGTACACACATTGGTCTTGGTGGGAAGATGTGCAAGACATATTTTTTGGATGTGTCGGAAGCTGCGTTGCCATGGAAATGGCATATTTATGGCAGAAAATCTATGGCAGTACAGTAAATCAGGGAAAAATCTTGCGGATCGAACTACTTCCTCAGTTTTCGACCAAAAGTCAAGAAAGGCTGTTGTCAAGGGGCGGGGGTATTAATCATCATCTTCAGTGATATTTCTAGTTTTATTAGATTTACTTTCATATGAAAAAAAAAGATTCTAAACATGGTGAATGCGGTTTGATTTTGGTATAAACACATTAAGCTTAGGATATTTTGAGCACTGTTGTCATGGGGTTGGTATGTTTTTTTGATATTTCAAACTTTAATAGCACATTTGAACACTTTTAACATTGCAAGATACATCAGTTTTGTCATAAGACAACCAAAACCAAAAAAAAACAATTCAATCTCACCATTATTTGAGTGATATGTTATCTGCTGCATACAGTGTAATTCTGTACGTTGTATGTTGTACAACGTTGCATAACGTTGCACAACGTTGCATAATGTTGTCCATTGTATGTTGTAGTTTGATAAATATAACCTCCTGGGGTGGTATTCTGAGATTATTTTATCTTGATTTTAGTGAAATAATTTTAATTGTCATAACATAATGTACGCTTATGGCGCATCATTGGTTAATGACTGCGCAAAAGTGGCTGTGTACGCGGAATTCATCTGCGCAAACACCAATGAAATGTTGCAATTTAAAAGGTGTTATGACAATTAAAATCTTTTCACTAAAATCAAGATGAAATAAATCTCAGAATACCACCCCTGATATCTGATACTTATCATAATTTTCCTCAGATTAGAAGATTTTTTTATTTGAAGGATCTGAGGATCTGAGAATACTGGGGATCTTTTTTCAGGTTTCATTTTTATATCCATATATAAACAGCTTTTGTTGCATCCCCTAGTAATGTTATGTCAATAAATCAGTAGTTGATCTATGTTATTAAGGAAAGTTAATTCACAATTTTGCCTTCTTTGTGTTTCAGTCACGCCCCCACCCCCAGAGAGGCGTACCCCAGTGAAGCATGCCTTACCCCATGTGATAGCCAGGTTTAGCCCTGGTGGTCAGCTCATTAAGGTCTTACCAAACGTACCAGCTGATGGTATGCCTGCTCTGGTGGAGGTGCACAATGTAGAGGTCAGTATACAACTAGACTTTATTTGTTTTATTTCATTTATAAACTTCTTTAAGGTTTTTTTTCCCTGTTTGTAACTCATTGGAAAGATTTTGTTCAATATATATTTTTAATGGTTTAGTTTTCAACAGCAATATATACTGCACCTAACGTGCTACTTGAATAGTTCTAATCATTTGCATGAAGAATGCTTAACTTAGTACCATCATGGATATTGTACCCTCATTTGGAAGTCATATTATTTGTAAGGTTCAGGCATATTTTTGATGAAAACAACTTTTTGAAATGCATGTTTGATGACAAGTACCTAGAGAGTAATGTAATAAAACATTAAGCTACAAGGCACTTTTTATATCATTGAAGGGATGATGGAAAAAGGGCAAAACAAATTTTGTTTTGAAAACCTAACTGTGACAGTGAGATGTTATGATTTTTTTCTCATGATGACAGGAGTGCAGTATAATTAAATTTCAATACATCCAAGCACATTGAAAAAACGGGGAAATGTGAGTTTGTCTCTACTACATAAGGTTGCTTGTTTATCATTGAAATTTGATTCTTTTTTCTTTCTTGGTGTAGACGATGATGGAGAATTGCGATGAAATTGCAGAATACAAATCATATCCTGGTCCACTCATCAAGTAAGTTACATCTGAATTGCTGGGAAAAAAAATCAACTCAACATTTTCACTCTGATTATGTCGTTACTCTTCTGATTCATGCGAATACACCGGAATTTTGTCGCACAAACTCCGTGGGACAAATGAAAGGACCATGTAATACTAAAAATTTACATCATGAATAAAAACCAAAAATCTTGGCTTGTTTTAATGAGCATTTTTTTAAAACTGTTCTTTGCATTAAGTTGCCTCATAAATAACAAAGTATTTACCAGAAAGTATTAAAAGCAGTATGCATGATAAAATTAGTTCATCGCTCTGGTATTGTAGACCAATTATGAATGATCCATTGATGGTTGTTTCTGAAGGGGAGAGACACACAAGAATGATGTCCTACATTTCGCTGCTGCCCAAGCCACAGAGTGCAGAAAGAGCACAGACCTTTCAGATAAGGAGTCGGCAGCCTTACTCTGGGACCTACTAGTATTGCTTTGTCGTCAAAACGGGGTAAGTGACAATTGAGTAGATGTTATGTTCATAATTAACTGAATTTTTGATTGACAGGATGAATCCATTTGGTTCACATTCCAGTTATTGGTAAAGTAATTGAGATTTTAACATGGATTTATGGCATTCACATTCTTTAGAACGATGTCCTGGTAATATTGTTTTGTTATATTGTTGAGTATGTTAGTCAGTGGAATTCAGTTTGAGAAATGAGATCATAAATGTCTTTATGATAGTGTGAGCATATAAAGCAATACTGATCCTGGTATCAATATGGAAACTCTCTTTGCATAATACAATATTCAAAATTAAATGCTCAAATTTGTAATTTGTGTGTTAATGATCATATCGTTTACCCCAATTCATTTTTTTTTTAAAGATTACAACCTCTATCGGTATGTTGAATTCTTCATTGATTTCAATAAATACCATAAATAAATGAGTTTATAAATATCCATGAAATGGGATTATTAAAAGAATAATGTTCATCTATGTGAGCACATTTTGCCCTCTTTTTTTCCCCTCAGACTGTAGTGGAGACAGATATCTCAGACCTCCTTCTCAAGGACCATCCAATGACGAGCAGGGAATCAACGTCCCAAGAAGGAAAGGAGGAAGGCGAGGCAACGCAGGAAGGAGCTGATATATCTGAGCTGCTCTCTGAGTTGCCCAAGTCTAACGATGCCCAGGATGCCGTGAAGCAGACTCATAGGTTTAGGGAGCTACTCCTGTTTGGAAGGAAGAAGGCAAGTGACACAATTCAGGGAAAATAGATAATGGAAGAGCAAAGAAAAATTAATTCATTGGACATTTTGTAGGCAATATTTGTAAAGTACATTAATGAATTCTTTGAAACACAGCTGTAAAAAGAAAAACACATCACATAAAAGGATATTTTTGTGAGCAGGTCTGGTATTGTAGACATGAGTTGCTTTTGTATATTTCCCACCAAGTAAAATGCTCAAAATAAGTTCTCCATCTATCTCTATCTCACTCTTTGCATTTTCGTCTTGGTCTTTTTATCTCACTGTTTCTTTTTTTTTCTTCTATCTCTCTCCCCTTGACTAAAACTTTCATCTCTCTCTCTCTTCCCTGTTATTCTCCACAAATTTCATCTTTTTATGTATCTCTTTTTCTCTGTTTTGCTTTGATTTTGATCCTCTTTCTTGTCTTGTTTTCAGGAAGCACTAGAGTGGGCAATGAAGAAATGTCTTTGGGGCCATGCTCTCCTCCTAGCTAGTAAGATGGACAACAGGACACATGCCAGTGTCATGACAAGGTATGTCGCTCCCTGAGTGAAAGTCCCCTGATAGTCAAAAGGTCATTAAAAGAAGACACCACTGACAAATTTTAGCACTTTTACAATTTTTAATGTTATAAAACTAGTCAGATTGACCAAAAAACTCATCGCTCAGGGCGATAAAATCATAGATCTCGATTTGTACTAGTACGAGCCGCAAAAATCTGTTACGTCACTGCAGCACTACTGCAAAAACCACGGCAAATCACGGTAATGCCGATATAAAGCAATACACAGATCGCTTTCACAGCGCCTATAAAAATGTTATTTGTGAGACAATTATGCATGACAAAAAGAAAATGTTATTAATTTTTAATTTTTTTGTATTTTTGAATATCTGCTGAAAAAATAAAGTGCTTTAGCAAAATTTTTTTACAATTGATCGAATTAATAAAATTAAAATTGGCACTACTGTTTGTCATCGTTCGTACGTGCTTCCCATTATTAACGCGTGTACTTTAAGGCACGCGCGGAAAGCTAATGCAGCAAGCTGCATTGTTTACGTTCTTACGTTCGCGATATAGATAGCAAGTACGACATTAACATAAATTCCTGGTTAATCTTCAAGTAAAATCTGATCACATTCTTCAATAAGCTTGTAATCTAAGCTAAGGAGATGAATGAGGGATTTTCTGGGCGAAGAAATATTCCAGTGGCATATGACTTTGCTCCTCGTCTTCGCCGTCAAAATGGTCTTCACAGACCACTCGAAAACGGGAATAAATGTACGTTTTGACGTTGAATTTGGTTGTTCCAATGTTCCTTATCCATACAGCACACCTTTCTCTATCCTTCTTCGGATCAGGGATGGCAAAAAAGGATTTTCCCGGCCAATTTTCACGACGATTCGAACAGTAAATTGCCTGGCACAACAGCATTTTTGCAACTCCACGAATACTATTGAGCTGTATGCATGCGAATATCGTCTGCTTTTACGGACGCGTAACGCACACGCATTGTGGTGGAAACTCAAAGTGCTGCAATGACGTGACAGCTTTGGCCGACACGAGCCAATTTGCGTATCAACAGTGGCAAAAACATACTTTTTATATCAAAATATACGCACTTGTAGGCTGTTCAAAAATTACAATTTCGATACTGATTAGTTCCTAGGGACATGCAGAACAACATATTTTTTCAAAATTTGTCAGTGGTGTCTTCTTTTAATAACTCCCATCATTTTGCATTGAGTTAACGCCCTTCTGGCTATGAAAGATATTAAAAGGATGAGAAAGCAATCATATGGCAGATTGTAATGACATCCATGTAGTTCTGGCAGCAATTTCTATCGCTATTTAAATTTTGAACAACCTTGCAACATCTACCCAACCCTACCCCTACAACCCTGCAACATCTACCCAACCCTACCCCTACAACCCTTCAACATCTACCCAACCCTACCCCTACAACCCTACAACATCTACCCAACCCTACCCCTACAACCCTGCAACATCTACCCAACCCTACCCCTACAACCCTGCAACATCTACTCAACCCTACCCCTACAACCCTGCAACATCTACCCAACCCTACCCCTACAACCCTGCAACATCTACTTAACCCTAACCCTACAACCCTGCAACATCTACCCAACCCTACCCCTACAACCCTGCAACATCTACCCAAACCTACCCCTACAACCCTTCAACATCTACCCGACCCTACCCCTACTATCCTGCAACATCTACCCAACCCTACCCCTACAACCCTGCAACATCTACCCAACCCTACCCCTACAACATCTACTCAACCCTACCCCTACAACCCTGCAACATCTACCCAACCCTACCCCTACATCCCTTCAACATCTACCCAACCCTACCCCTACAACCCTGCAACATCTACCCAACCCTACCCCTACAACCCTGCAACATCTACCTAACCCTACCCCTACAACCCTGCAACATCTACCCAACCCTACCCCTACAACCCTGCAACATCTACCCAACCCAAACCTGAGTCCTAACCCTTTAATTTTGTTGAAATATAGACCATAGGAAGTGTTGCTATTGGATAATCTACCAATGAGATTACTCATTTAATACCGTATGCGCATTGTCACTTACGCATGACTTTAAGTCAAACTTAACTCTTTGTAAAACACCTCCCAGATTTTAACTAAATATTACATTTGCTTCATGGCTGTTGATTTGTCAAGTGGACTGACTTTTCAGATCACTTGGATTGTTGGCATTTGATCATTTTTCTATGCTGATGTCGGCTAATGTGTAATATTACACCACAAAAGTAATTTAATTATACATTTATAATGGATGGATAGACCTTCTCTTTCTGTAATTTTTTTGTAATCTTTCTGTAATCTTCAACTGTTAACCAAGTTATGTTCTGGTGAGCGCTTATTGTAATATAAATGTTATTAATTAATTCTGTCAACATATTCTGTGCTTATTATCTCATATAACTTCATGAAAGAGAATTAAGTGTGCAAATTATTTGTAATTGAATTTCTTTATACCATCTCTCTTGTTGTGCAGGTTTGCCAATAGTCTTCCAATGAACGATCCTTTGCAGACCCTGTACCAGCTAATGTCAGATCGGCAGCCTGCAGCTGTTACTGTGAGTAGAGTCATGAATATGAGGGCAAATGACAGAAGTGGGAAAATGTGATGATAGAAAGCTCTATATTAAGAAGAAGGAGAATAATGAAAGAAACATTAAGATGTTTAAAAGAGGAAGAATATGATATTGTGGTGTTAATGCAAATTTAGACTGATTTGTTGCTGAAGTAGTGAATTTTTGTCCATCTTTTAAACACAGAGTGAGAGGCCCAAGGCTGTACTTCTATGTACTTTGAGGCACAACAAATTTGTATAAGTTCAGAAGTCAGAGCAGCAGTTACACCTATCTTATGGGGTGTTGCAAGAAAGTTGCAATCAATTGCAAATTGTAAAGCAAATTAGAACAACCATTCTGAATGGCTCACGGTCTGCCCATTCAAGAAGATGCGCTTGCAACAATGATTTTGATTGGTCAGTACCGATCAGTTGCAACTTGCAATCAATCGCAACTTTCTTGCAACACCCCAGTAGTGGCCACCACCCTAAAAGCTCTACCTGTTTACAGTGGTCACCTATATTGTTCTAGAACCTCACTTGAAAGACTTCCTCTCAGGAATGGCCATCTTTCCTTTCTTCCTTTCTTAATGATGGCCTTTAACCCATTCGCGACAGAGTGACCACATTATGTGGTTTGCCTTGTTTACAAGAAAACTAGAACGTTTTGTGACCCCAAACTTCGCCTGCCGATGCAGAAATATTTTGGCCAATCAGAACACTCCTTACTTCGTCTCACCAAAAATCTATTTCAGGTTTATGAATTTTAGAAGACCCATTATTGGCTATTTCACTTCAAATCTGTACGAGCCTGCAATGAATATTCATATCTATTGTTCCTGACCAATGTATCCTAGCAACAAGTGCGAAATCGATAGCGGCTATCGCGATCCTTTTTTTTATCTACAACTTCAGACTTATCAGTAGATTCAGGCTAGCCTAGCACGTCTAATTTCTCATCTATTTCTTATCTTCTGTGCATTTCTGTTTATTTCCCCCGGTTTTGTCCACTTTGTTGTGGAAGTTTTTGTGCTTTATTTTATCCTGGTGGACGTGTAGTACGTAATTTTAATTGTTTTCGGTGAAAATCTGGTGAGTTTGTTCGACGTGAGTGAGTCTATCGCGCTCGCGAGTGTTCGCGTGTGTTGTGAATGGCATGAATGAGCTGTGTGATGTGATTGTGTAATGCTTGTCATTTCGTTGAACTTTTTTCTTTGGGTTACTTACGGTCCTGTCATTTGAGCTTTGAGTTAGTTTATAACTCATTCATGTCTGTTTGAGTGGGTTTCGGAGTTGTAAAATATATACAACAACTGCATGTATTTTTAAAAATATTTGTGTGGATTTGCAAAATTTGTCTGGTGGCTGAGGCTCGCCGAATGTACGCCAGTATACACTTTGAGTTTGAGTGTGACTTTGTTGTGTGACTGTGAATGTGATGCATGTCATTTTGAAGTCGAGATCCAACTTATTTTGTCGTCATTTTTATTTTATCCAAGCCCGATGAAAAAGAAAAAAAAACCATTTTACAATGTAAAGAAAGAACATGAATACATTTACTAACACTGACATGACTGAACACTGAATACAAATTGCTTAACATTTTTTTTCCTCACCACGCCATGCTCTCTGACACGTCTAATCAAGTTTTCGGGGAGGGATGTTTCAATAATAAAATATCTTTTTCAGAAGATTTTTTGTCAAGGGTGGGGACACACAAAGTTATGACCTGGATATGGCAAAATTTATTGGGGGGAGATGTGCCTCTTGTGATCCCCTTTGAATGGCCACTGCTACTGTTTAGGGGAACCAACCAACCAGTAAAAATATATTTATTTCTGCAGTTTCAAGAATAATCAAGTAAGAGCTACAATTTAATTTATTCACCAACGTAAATCTTGTGCTTTGGGGTCATTATTCAGCCAAGCAAGGAGGTCTGTGATAACTCCTCGATTCAGCATAATATTATCAATTTCCACCAGTGTTATTGTTTACATTACCGAGAAAGGGTTGTTGAGTAATGAGTCATTCTTGGTCACTAGGCAACCTTTACCAGTGGGCTGCAGTAGTTTAGAATTACCAGTCCTGGGTAATACTATATTTATTTTTTGCTTGTATTTTCTGTTGTAATATAAGGTTTCTGGTAGTTCAAACATTCAATTGTTATTATTGCTACATAATATAACACCATTATATTCAATCCAACACGTTCAATCTGATAATCAAAGAACTATTTTCAAGAATTTCCAAATGAATGACTAGATGACAGACTATTGCACAGTACACTTTCAAAAGTACACACACAGGCAAAAATACACGTACACACTGGCTCTGTACCCGTACTGCGCGATGAATCACATTCCTTGCATACCTCCCTTTCCAATTCCCACGCTATTTTTTCCTTGGGCTAAAAATAACACAAGCTATCGATAGTTGAGGTCCTTCGCGTAGCTATACCATTTTGGGACAGGATGAATGATAAATTGGGGACAAAATCACAGACTCATAAAAACTTTTAGCAAGGTCAGTTTGCTAATAATACGAAACTTTTCAGATTCTGCATGTAAGTAAAGATATTACTTCTCTCATTTTGTGATTTTTATCCGACTCGATCCCTTACTGCTCGGGGTGTCATTTTTCAATCCCCCTGTACAAAGTCGACGAATCCAAAATCACGCCGTGCCAGCATGAATGACTAGAATAGATGATTCCACTTTGAAATGGGCATGCACTTTCACGAATGACAGACAAACGAACATAAATAAGATAGTTCTAAATATAAAAAGTACATTGTATCACTATTTCAGAATATAACAGATTACTTTTCTAAATGATGGCTTTCATAAAGATTTCATTTCAATTGAATGGTGTAAATCACAGGCATATTTAGCTTGGGAACAGTCCCTCTCAAACTGCATGTCCCTTTTGGTGAGTGTCGTGTTCCTAGACTTGCAAGAGCATGTACTGCGCTTGTTGCCGTCTTTGAAGAGTGGACGTCATGATCCATTTTTAGAAAATCGCGAATGGGTTAATAAGACAGGTTTGCCTTCATAAAGAGAAACAACCAATGGGTACAACCAAAGATGGGGCAGCATTGGATTCTACATTTCAGATCTTTTCATCCTGTTTTCATCCTATTATTCTTTTTTTCAGAGCTGTAACGATGAAAAGTGGGGAGACTGGCGCCCTCACTTGGCCATGGTGATGTCAAACCTGAGCAGCAGTGCCGATGTGGGCTTTAAGAGTGTTGTGACTTTGGGAGATTCCTTATGTAAGTTCCTCTTATGCCTATGCCACGAAAGGTCTCTCAGGCAACATCATGTTTTTCATTTGTCTGTCTGTTGTGGATAATATAGCTTAATCTACTGAGGACAAAACTACAAATGTCACACTAGTTTTGGATTAATCGATGGGAACATGGATTTCATACATCAAAGGCCAATGGAATATCATGGTAGAGGCATATTAGTGAGAATTTTATTATTTTTATTTTTCTACTTTATTAACAGTTCACTCTGAAAGGTTAAATTTGAATTTATTCCTCATTGTTTAAAAAAACCCCACCTAATAGACCAGTTCGTAGTTAGCGCATGGTACAAATGACCCCAAATATCCACAGATATTTTAGACATGGAGGGTCCCTTTATGTGCACTTCAGAAAAATAACTCTGGGAGTGCTAGAGGTGCCTCATGAATAGCTTTTGTTTCCCCCTTTAAAAAGAATACTTCCACCTGGATATCATGGAATGCACCATTAGTGCATAATTGAATAATGATTACATGACATTCATGAGCACATATCAAATAATAGTGTCAGTGGGTTTTAGAATTTGGTACAGATGACCTTTATCTGCTCATGCTCAGATTGCATGTAGGAACTGGCTTATTGCTGGCTGTGTTTTAAGAACTGTTAAGAACATCCAAAAAATTATATTACTTGTTGATTACAATGAACCACAGTATTACTGAAATAGCTGTGAAATATTGTAGGCATTTGTAAGTAGACATTTTATTTTGTACACATAATGTAAAGTGTGTAGTACAGTCCTGAGGATATCGGTGTCGCAGTAAATATACGTTACACTGAGTTTGGTCTTATAAAAGCTTATGACTGTAACTGCTTCACTTTGACAGCTTCGCGAGGTCTCCTTCATGCGTCTCAGTTCTGCTACCTGATGGCTCAGATAGGCTTTGGTATCTACAGCAAGAAGACCACAAAGATTGTACTTCTTGGATCAAGTCATAAGTAAGTCAGCCTGGTGCATTCCCTCGAGTATAGTGCATTCCCTTGAGTATAGTGCATTCATAGAAGTTCAGTTGTCATATCTGACATATCAGATATTTTTCAGAGTAGGCTGCACATTTAGTAGTAGTGAACTGTTTTTCAGTATTCATGGAAAGTGAATCTTTTTTTTAATCAGCACTTTTGTTCAGTGTGATGGGTACTAACATTGATAGTTATCCGTAAAGTGGTTGAAATTGGCTTTGATCTATTTCCCTGGTACAGTCAAACCTGCTTTAGTGACCACCTGTATAGAAAGACCACCTGTCTATAAAGACCACAATTTTTGTTTCCCTTGAAAAGTGTTTTTCATTGAAACGTGTATTAAAAGAACCTGTACATAAAGACCACCTGCTCATAAAGACCGCTTTTCTTGTCTCCCTTGAGCGGTCTTTATAGACAGGTTTCACTACTAAGGTCATGTGATTGTTTGCAGTGTCCTGAAATGAAAATCTGTTTTCTGTCGATTAGAAATACATTAGCTGTAGCTTTTTCCATAAAGATAGATGTCTATGGCTGTTGGAGACCCTTCTCTGTTAGTAGTAGGTTGTCACTAGACCCAAGTTTTATTCTCAAATTCATTCATAGAAATATGTGTATCTTTATGCTTCCATCAATTCACAAATGTAGTGCAGTATCTCCTTACATCTGTGTAACAGTAGTTCACTCTTCTATCAACCATTAACAGCCTGCCTTTCAACAAGTTCTCCACCAACTCAGCCATACAACTGACAGAGATATATGAATATGCTCAGATGTTGGCCAACAAGCATTTCCTCATCCCAAACTTCCAGGCGTATAAGTTCATCTATGCCTGCAGGCTCGCTGACTTTGGCTTCACCTCACAGGTGAGGGGATAATTGCAAGAATTTAGTTTAGATCTAATTCAATTTTGCTTCATTGATGGTTCATGTACATGTATTACTACAGTCAAACCTGCTTTAGTGACCACCTGTATAGAAAGACCACCTGTCCATAAAGACCACAATTTTTGTTTCCCTTGAACAGCATTTCTCATTGAAACATGCATTAAAGGAACCCGTCCATAAAGACCACCTGCTCATAAAGACCACTTTTCTTTTCTCCTTGAGTGGTCTTTATAGACAGGTTTCACTGTATTTTCTATTTTGTCAAAGATTTCTTACTGGTATTAAATTCTGGTATTATATTCTGGTATATTCAGTATTGAGTGAGAAAAAGGATATATTTTGTATCTATTAAGAAAAACACAATTTAGAAAACATATTAATGACAATAATTGGGGATACTATTAATACAGAAGCTTGTTTAATTAACAAACATATATAAATAGATATATTCTTTTGAAAAAAAAATTTCTACTTGAATATTCCACATATGCATGCATTTTTATTAATTTACAACAAATGCATTCTCAATGAAAAAGATATTGCTTTACAGGCTTTCATGAAAAAAATCCTGCAAGAAAACAGAAGGATGTATAAAGCACAATAGATAAAAGAGATGAAGTTGTGGAAGTAGTTTTCTATCTGCTATTTTAATTGAAGCACATGCTTTAAATGTAGAGTTCACATTCCTCTTCCCGTATAATAGAAATCAGTTAAAGGAAGATATTCATGTTTTCTTTGACAGGCGTTGAGGTACTGTGAAACAATTGCAAACACAATCCAATGCTCTGCAAACTACTACAACAGTACACTAGTGAACCAAGTTTGTCAGGTAACATCACGTTCTGTTTTTATGAATATTTTAAGTATGTCATTGCAATGGAGATGAGAATGATGGTGATGGTGATGGTGATGGTGATGGTGATGGTGATAGTGATGATGATGTTGATGGTGATGTTGATGGTGATGTTTGTCGTAATGGCGATGATCATAATTGTGATAGTGGTTATAAAGAGGGTGATGATGATGATGATGATAGCGACGATTATGATGGTGATGATGGTCGCTGTGATACTGGTGCTGTTGATGCTGCTGCTGCCGATGATGGTGATAGTGATTTACAATACAAAAAATGAATTGGCATCGAATCGTAGTCTGTGAAAGATTAATGTTGAAGATTTTTTCCCGTTTTCATGGCATGGAAGACAAATTCTAACACATTTAAATACTTGTACATTTCTCTATACACATATTTCTAAATGTATTGATATCTCATATTATGTAACATCCAGCATTTAGTAGTGGGTAAATCAAAACCTTTTCTTCTCCCATTTTCCTCCCACCCCATCTTCAGCTGTCACACAGGTTAAAACACCATGACCCTGAGTTCCATGATATGAGAGAGATAACTGAACCTCAATGGATTGTTCCACTTGAGAATATTTTGGTGCAGATAAATGTAAGTGGCATTCTCTTTCCTAATTTAATCCACGCTCATTCCTGCATTTTTCTTGTAATGGTATCATTGTAATGTCTTGCTTGCATTGCTAGTGTTTGTTTTTTTTTTAAATTTTTTCTTTCCATCTGTCTCCACCTCTTCAAGGTGCATACCCACAGCCTGGATTATCAGTGGCTGTTCTCCCCCTAGCTCCCTCACATTCGTTCACATTCCATATTTGAGACTCAAATCAGATAGCCTTCAACAACTTTTTGTCCTTTTCATACAACTTGAGTTCTGTTAAAAAGGAAAAGCTGAACTGGTGAATACCCCAACATACATCAGTATAATGTACTGGGCTTAGGGTTTACTGCAAAACCAAAAACTCTCACGACGTAAAATTTTCGCGAATTGTTAAGGACAGCCAATTTTGCGAATTGCAACAATTTTATGTTGTTTCAATTGTGATTTGATTATTCTGTGGCATGAAACTTTTGCGAATCTCGACCACTCGCGAAATTTGCGAAAGTTTCATGCACGCAAAAATTTCTGGTTTTACTGTAGGGTCACGGTCAGACTTAGGATTAAGTGTTAGTGTCAGTGTTAGGATTAGGGTTGGGCTTAGGGTCAGGGTTAGTATTGGGCTTAGGGTCGGGGTTAGTATTGGGGTTACTTGTGATGTTGGGCAGTCTGCTGTTGTTCGAAAGAAAATAAGTTCATGGTTGCAAAAACCCTCATGTTCTTTCAAGGAATCTTCTTTGCTGATTCCTTTAGTATTTCTTACTTTGTTAACAGGAGGGGCAATTAAAACCACCTTCATCATCAGGCACCCCTATGCCATGGGTGGAATCATCCTCCAACCTCAGCACACTTGGTGTGGAGAGCACAGATGGGACGGTCCAAGCCATGGGGGAAGGGGTGTTGACATATCCCTACGATGGACAGGGAGGTTACCAGCCAGATGAGCAGTTCGAAGGTCAAGGATTTGAAGGTCAAGATGGCCAACAACAAGGTGAGTCAACAAAATATATCTTTAAAAAAAATCTTATCTTGACCTGATTAACATGTTGCTACTCAACTTTTCAGTTGTCAACATACCTAATTTGTATCCAGTTTTTTCTTTTTTGAATGGATGGGGTTGTTGAATAGTTGTAAGTTAAAAGCAGTTTACAACCTCTTTGGGACATCTCGGTATCCTGTTAAATCATTTGTTTTGTATTGAATAGGACCTAAACTTTTTTAGTTTGAAATTGTATATTGAACAGTTATTTTGTTGTCATAAATCTCAATTTGTATCTTTGTCTGTGGCTGCATTCACTTTTCACTTTATTTTGTAAAGATTTCCCAATTTAGTACTTGTACATTATGGATGTTTACAAATAAACTGTCAATTTCATTTATCCCTAATGCAGCAACTCAATACCAAGAACAGCAAGCCGACCAGCAACAAGTGCCCTTCTATGACTACAACCAACAACAGCAGCTACAACAACAGGATGATACACAACCTACCAATCAACAGCAGCAGCAGCAGCAACAACAATATTACCAATATGATAATTACCAGCCTTACAATACCCAGCCCATCAGGTAAGAGTACTAAGAAACTGTCAAAACATGTGCAGGGATAAATTTGACTGCCCCTATCCTCTGGCTACATGTCAGCTGGCAATTGCAGTGTAAATCTTATTTCTTTCTTCTAGGCAATGAGGATGGAGGAGGGGGGAGCAGAGACATCCACTTGAAAGCAGATATTTGTACTTTCCTCTTCTTTTGTGGCTTTGTTATTTTTCAACGATTGATATTCCGTTTTGATCATTTGTAACCTATCCTGAATCTTCCTTTGTATTTTGAGAATCCAAAACTGTGGCTTTTAATTCGAGAAATTGATTTGATTTGATTTATAGTTTAATGCCATTATGAAGGTTTGGATTATTCAATGCATTGTATGTGTTTCATAATTTTGCTTTAATGAAGGATTTCTTCAAAAATCTTAGGTGATTAACATCATGGGATAATGATTTAAATTACTTGATATGCTTGGCCACTAGTAATACACTTCCCGTCCCTCCAACCAGTGAACAGTGTTAGGGATTTTTCAATTATCGCTCCCTAACCCTTCCCCATCAGTATTAAAAAATTGCCACACTCTCACAGCATTGAAGAATTGTATGAAAGCACATCTCTTCTAATTTTTGTTTTTTGTTAATATTATTCCTCTTTGTTCTTACGTAACGCTATTCATGTCATACTCTTTTCTTTCTTTGCTTATATGTTACTTATGCTTTTTATCTCATGAAGAGGCACTTTAAAGATGAAATATATTATTATTATTTATTATTACTCTTGAGAGTTGTTGATTAGTTTTCTTTAATGTCCATTGACACTTTTCTCCTGCACTTTTTGTCTCTCTGTTGCTCTCTGCAGTACCAACTTTGCACCCAACCAGGACCCAGGGGCATCGATGAGTAGTAACTTCTCAGAATACAGCACTACAACGAATCCTTCAGAGACGGAGGGAGATTCAACAGAGCTTGAACAGAGTGGTGCATCACAGTTTGATTTCAACAATTACAACAAGATGGTGAGACCATTTCTCCTGGCAATGCCTTTGGTTTTAGAACCATTCCAGAAACTTCTATGATGAATATAGTTAATATTACAAATTAAACATTTTCGGTAGCAAAAAGATAATTGGCATGAAACGTGTTAAATATAGTCTCGCATTGTTCTCCTTGTATGAAAAGATGAGATCATTTAATATTCAATCATTGATTTCCAGTGCCAGAGCATGGCTATACACTGCCCTGCGACCCCTACCACCATGACAGCTCCCTGCGCATTAATCTCAGCGCTTCATTTGGAGATGGCATAAGTGTCGCATATACACAGCCTTCATATGTTTTACACACGTCTATAGTGCACGTTGACGCTCTTAGAATTTACGTCCGAGGCCTGGTATCTACATTATTGTTTGGTTCACATTTAGTTGATATTCCACTTGAGGAGGGGAAAAATTCACAGCATCTTAGTATTGCTCGTATCTTGCTATTTATTGTCTAAAATCAAAGAAATCTGAAGAAAAGTTTTTGAGGGCTTACCAAAACTATACATTACCTGGTGTATTGAATTCTCATTTCTGTTAACCATGAGCCATGTGAACCTTAATGTGTCATTAATTTTCCAGTATTGTATTTTTCTTTCAATTCAGCAGCAGCATAGGAGCAGGACCAACACCCTCAGCTCCATGGGCGGTCCCCCATCCCCCCAGAAGACCCTAACCCCACCCGACTCACCCAACTCCTTGACAGCCTACAGGCGCAGGACCAGGACTACATCAGGAGGATCTACCGCTTCAGCAGCCAGTCAGAAGGGACAGCAACAGCAGCAGCAAAAACAGCCAGAACTAAACGAGGCCAAGCAACAGCCTAAATTCAAACCAAAGGTAGGATAGCTCTACAAAAGCTGGACAAGGCTTTGTTTTTGTGGACATTATAGTGCATGTATTTTACGCTTCCGTTACTTATACAGTCAAACCTGCTTTAGCGACCACCTGTATAGAAAGATCACAATTTTTGTATCCCTTAAACAGTGTTTCTCATTGAATTGTGTATTAAAAAAACCTGTCCACAAAGACCACCTGCTCATAAAGACTGCTTTTCTTGTCTCCCTTGAGTGGTCTTTATAGACAGGTTTCACTGTAGTAGTGCATCTCAGCAGATCTGTGTTAATTCACAGATTCATGTAGGGAAAATATTCTTATTCAAGCAATATGTAGTACATTTATTTATTTATTTATAGAATGTGTAGTAAAATATGAATATAATTATTTTAAATCCAAGAATACTGAGGAAAATACTTAGTAGTGAAGGTCTTTTGCAACAAATCTCTGCTAACATTTCAGAGTGTTATAGCAAAAAACAGAAAAGGTTACTATCAATTAGTGACACCATTGTTACTGCCATTAAGCAATTTTAGAACAGCACATGCTATCTAGTAGTTATATAAGCTGTAGGCTGATTAGTAATTGTAGGGCAATTAAGAATTTTAGAGGAACACAAAACAGGGGAGCGTTTCATCAAACGTTTTGTCAGTGATTTTTACTGACAACTGTTATAAGATACTGAAATCCTTGCATCTGATTGGCTGAGAGCAAATATGTCAGTAAAAATCACTGACAAAACGCTTGATGAAACGCTCCCCAGGCATCAAATTAGGACAGCTATCCCACTTATTTCAGCACATTTCACTAATGTGGTGACATTGGGATGCTGTTAAACTACCTAGAGAAACATGTAGAACATTAACATTTTTCTGCAATTTGTAGCAATATTATCCAGCAATTTCTAGAAAGCAACCATTCTTGTATCCGAGTTAGAAAGAGATAATAGTTACATATGTATAATGTTGTATATTCATTTTTATACTGATAAAAATACATTATGAAAATTATGAAACATTATTAAAACTCAATGTAGATGAAATATTAGAAGTTTTAGATGAGGTATTTGACTGCTACAATTGTAATGTAATTATAATGTAACAGTCCTCACAGGGCGGCTGGCTACGTTGGTTTAACAAAAAGCTGGGTGGCTCCAACATCCACCTTCCGGATGACACAAAGAAAACGGTAAGTTGGCATCTCTTGTATGTTCGTTGAATTAGGTATGATGATGATGGCTATGTTGATGAAGATTCACAGCATATCTATGGTGATATTATACTATTAATACATGGTTGGGAGTGCACTGGTGCGATCTGGCAACACAAAGGTTTTTATCGTGGTGGTGTATACGCTCGAGGCGCAAGACGAGTGTGTTTGACACCACAAAAAATCTGCGTGTTGCTTGATCGCAGTAACGCATGAACTCACAACCATGTATTAAGAGTTTTACAAAACGGGTCGGCAATATGATTATGAAGTCTATAAAAATGGTTACAAACCCCATAGAAATGCCTAGAATCGCACAGTCATGGAGGCTGCCATTTGCTTTCCTGGATGACATCACAGAAGCGCAGCCAACAAAAGTCAGGCGCGTTCCAGTGCGCGCATGTAATCCCTGCGCTAAAATGACAATTAAACTATGCGATTTAATTGCGTTTTAAGTTTGCACGCAGCAGAGGTACGCGTACGCGCAGCTCAGCCGTGCTTTAGAGCCTTTTTGCCGTGCGTTATCACTTTTTTTCTGCACGGTCTGGTGTTATTTGACCAATCAGGATCGCTACATTCTTGAACCCGTTTTATAAATTTCTTTTAAATCATTGAAAGGTGCGCATCAACCACCACTTTAATGTTTCAAGTTGCCTTCATTAGCCTTTCTATGCATATTCGACCATGCATGTATCCACTATAAAAGTTGGTTCATATACAGTTCTACTTAGTTTTGTAAACCATACAAGGGCCACTTGAGCATATGGTCCAGGTGACCAAATACATGTAGATAGCCTAGATGCTATATTTTATTTATTTGTATCTTACACCATGATTTTTCGGTGTTCAGCTGGGCCACCGATCTGACTGTTTCAGGTGGCCATTGGCACCCGGGCCACTGTTACAGTGGAGCCCTGCATATATATCCAGGGTAAAATGTCCTATTAAATGTAAAAAGAAAGAAAAGAAAAGAAATAAACATTGGAAAATAGAGAGCAATAATTTTTTGGATAGTACACTGCATACATGCCTGTCATTTTAAACATAATGGCCCGAATTCACAAAGGAGGTTTGGTTTAAACCATGGTTTAAACCCCCTCCTGGGTTTTGTAAGCGTTCTTGCGCACAGAATCCTATCCAATCATATATTTTCTTTGAGCGCGCATGGGCAATGTGCGCTTATTTACGCTTATTTTAGTATGCTTACGGAGGTTTAAACCTTACCCATGGTTTAAACCTCCTTTGTGAATTCTGGCCAATGAGACATGGAACAAAGCAGGCCAAGGTTAAAATGAATTGGGTAGCTACTGCAATGTAGAGTGTATTCTCATTTACTTTGAATGTGTAGTCATATACCAGGGATGTCAGTTTTCAAGCTTTATCTAATTGGTCACCATGTAATGACTAGTTAGCAACTAATTAATAACCAATTCTCCCTGTACAGATCGAGTAGGACCCAGTCAAGAAGCAATGGGCCATAGATTTATAAGACATAGAATAAAGGAGACTAGGAGAAAAAAAAAGCAACTATGAGATGTATTGCAATATAGTTTGTATTCTTTTTCACTTTAAATGTGTATTCATTATGTATAATCAGTTTCTACTTAAAGATGAGTTAAAGGGAAATTAACCTCAGCGTATGAATTAGCTTATTTTGAATGGTGTAGTATATGCCTCTTATTTGATACATGCAATTTCATGTAAAAACACAGGATATAGATATAAATCACTATTTTCCAGCCAAGTTATTGTCTGCTAGCAATAATAAGGGGGCTGCCATTACTTTATGTGTACACGAAAATATTTTTCATCCCAAGTAATATTTCCTTCATCGTTAACTTGTAATTGATTTTTAGAGGACAAATATATATTAGATATAGTCACATATTCTGAAATGTAAGTTTAGTTTTATATATTTTTTAAAAGGTCTTAATTTGTTCATAAAAATATACTTTCTGTACGTGGAGACGGAGAATTGACGTCAAGGACGGAGACAATCGTAACAATACCAAAACAAAGCGAGGAATCTGCATTACAGGATGGCTATTAGAACTCATGGGTCGTCAATTATCTAGGCCCATGGCCAATAACAATCGTAATAAAATCAGAACAAAGCGACGTATCTGTTGTAAAGGTAGGCTATTATCAATGCATATGGTACCTAATGATCCGTGTCATGCACAAAATGGCAGCCTCCATGGAAAGACGTAGCAGACAATACCGCATCTAGAATATCATGTGGGGTTAATTGTCCTTTAATGACTAACCACTAGCTAACACTACTACTCTACAGATTGAGTGGGACCCAGTCAAGAAGCAGTGGGTCAACAAGGCAGAAGATGGCGAGGAGACAGATAGTGGACCTCCTCCTCCACCTCCCTCCGATAAAGAAATCTCTGGTTCTGCCCCTCCCTCTGCCACCCCTTCTTCTGCCTTGCACCCTCCAGGGTCCACCCCTGGGCTTGGAGGAGGGCTAGGCTCTACGGCAGCACCCCCTCCTATGGGAGCTAATAAGTTCTCACGTAAATTTGGTGAGTAGTAATGCATTTTTTTCTTATCTTGTGGGATTACTCTGTAGTCACGATAGCAAGAAAGTTTTCTGTTGAAGTAGAAATCTGGATTTCTAGCAAATTATCATGCAGTTGATAATTTGTATAAAAGGAAAATGATTATGAATAGTAATACATACTTCTTATAATCGACACCTAAGGACATTATTATGTTTATGATATATGATGATAAGATGAATTTGTGTAGAACATACAGCAAATGTATTGTAGGGGATATTGGATGCTAACATTTTGTGCGTGCTATCTATACACATAAGCCATTTAGAATCCGCATTGAAGCGATGCGTTATTGTGGAAAGATTTTGCATACAGCAGAGAGTCTATGCCGCAAGATGGTTTACTGAGACATGGTTTACTGAGACCGAGTTCAGTGAATAAATGACTAGAATACGCGTAATCCTTAGGTGCTAAAGGGTTAAATGACTCTGTTTCCTCAATATTTGTATATAGGTTCTGGTAACTATGTGGATATTCTGAACAAGGGCAAGGGTACCTCATCTTTGGCTAAGACTGCAGACACAAGCAGTTTATTCCAGACCCTGCCAGCTCCTGGTAACACAGCACCTGTCAATTTTTTCATCCCAGATTCATGTAAGTAGAGCTAAAAGTAATGAGGAAAAGAATATAATGCCTGCAGTGTTACATATTTGACAGGGAAAAGGGCAGTGTCTCATAAAATGTGTTAAGTCTAGGTTTGTGGATATCTTATTGAAATGCATGTTATATTTATAATATGAGTTTCAATGGGATGTCAGCGAAGGTAGACCTACGACAGTTTTGTGAGACACTGCCTTTCGTGCTTAAGGGGCAAGCATTTGTATTTGTAAAATTTTGATACCATTTACTGTTTTTTGTACTCAGCATCCTCATAAACAATTTTTTTTTAAATTTAATTGAGTATGTCTTATATGGCAATATTTACAAAAGTTCTTTGCATTTTTCTGTGCATAAATTTCTTTTTTTACTAAATATATAGAAATGGATAAGACATTTATTGCATTACTTATTCTTGTTTGTTTTGATTTGTTTTGTTTTATTATCATTATTTTAGAATTTTTGCCTCTTAATGAAAAATTTCATGTGGTACTTTACTTGAGACAGTTTTATGATTGTGTGATTTTTTTTTCTTTTGAATAAATTTTTTACCGAAATCAACTTCATTGAGACTAATAAAGGCATTCCGACAGACATAAGCTTCTCCTTAACAAAATTCATGAAGTACTATCTTATTCCTCTACTTACCCGTATTGTTTTATATCATCAGCTGCGTCTGAAGACACTCAGACGTCTAACCAGGAAGGCGATCCTCAAGTTGGCAACCCCGGGTCACGACCTCACAGTCCTCCCCATGAGCAGGGAACAGGGCAGCAGAGTGAAAATGTAAGTTACATGTAAATGTCAGTGTGCTGTCAAAGCTCATTCAATTAACAATTTATTTGAAAATGGCTTCTGTGAAGTGTATTAGATGTTCACAAACTCTGCTGCATTGTGATGAGATCTTGAAATGGATGTTATTGAGTAAGGACTTTTTATTTTGGATTTGATTATTTGATATTTATTTCTAATATGGTCACTTTGTTACTTTGTGATTGCTATGAAATTGGACTAGTTTTATTCACCTTTTTATTATTAAGGATACAACTATCCTGATTTGTGTTTTGATTTTTAACAAATTATTAAAAGGAAATTTGGTTGAAAAACAGTTTTGGATGTGCGTAATAGTTTTGTTGTAATCCTCAAATTTACTGCCTGCATTTCATCATTATATATTTTATACCAGTGTGTTAAGTGAAATTGTGATATCTATACAAATGATATGTCTACACCTTGTTATAAGCCTGGTTGTGCATTGTGTTTCCATGATTATTTAGCATGTTATTATATTCCCCATAATGTACAGTCATGAGCTTTTGGTGGTGGTTGGCTAGCAGGCACAATTTGAATTTAAAAACTTTAGGAGTCACCATCTGCTATGCCTGCGTGCTTTTCTTGCTTTTCTAAGTTTTACTGATCAACAGAAGTTTTTACGAAAAAAAGGAAAAGATGATGAATACCTTGAAATAGATGAAGACATTTCCATTGAATGTTGTTTATGTTGCTTTAGAACCAGATAACAAAACCAGAATCAAATGCAGTTTACAAAGACACTGTCTGTTTTTATGTTGAGCTGATGGTGATGTAAAAGTAAATTTCATTTTTAAGCTATACCAGTTTACCAATATAGAATGAAGAATAAATTTCCTTAATATAGACTTTATATACTCAATTCTGCTTGATTCAGTTAAGTATTAAAGCTGTGCAAATGGTTAATTTTTGGAAGTAATATAAGTTAAAGAAAAGAACAATGTCTTACTTTATGTATGGGGGGGGGGGGGGGGGCTGCTGTAATTCTATTTTTAATTATATGGAGGGGATTTGTTAAAAGTATTTGGTATGATCTGAAAATAATTTTTTCCCTCATATTTGTGTTTATAAGAAGGCTTTCATTGCAGCACCATTTGTAACATTGCCTAAAATATCATTTTTCTTTTTGCTTTGATTTGACTGATAGGCATGCTCCTCATGATTTTATTTTTACATATATTCAGGGAAGGGGTGGGTCTTGTTTTTTAAGAATAGTCTGTTCATGCTTCTAAATAAGTCAGGCACATGAATGTGTACAGAGCACATATATTAGAATGACATAGATTAGATGGTTTCGCTACGTATTCTCGAAGAACTATAAGCCACTCAATTCCCAATCCCATCGCAAGTGAGCATGATTGGACATGAAACCTGTACCCACGGCCGTCTCAATAAAGTACCCTGGTTGCTTTTTACTCCCTGTACAGCTTTCTCGCTCTAGTTCGATGAGCGATCTCTCCAATGAGGTCAGTCAGCATATGGCCCATCAGGTATACCCTTGATCAACCCCTTTAAAAGACATGCAGAATCTTTTGTGTTTGCTCTGTTCCCTCTGTTGTAGCTTTTTGCTGTGCAGTTGATTAGCAAGTGGTGCTTAGCCCCTTTCAATAATGTTTTCATGGAGAGTATCCCAAAGGGGGAGGAGATACGCACTTGTAGCAATAGCTCTGCAGGACAGAAATCTGCAGCAGTGGGAACAGCGCTCGCTTTTAGCCTAGCAGGATGTCCATGCATTATTAACAACTATGCTTTTATTGTGTCATTCATTTATTATTCATCTTCTCTCTTGAGCCTATCTAAGGTTTAATGTGGATGACTGAGATGGCCTAAGGAGAAAGATTATTATTTTGTTTACCTGTGTTGACATTCAAAGGGGAAGTCCGTCCTGACATTTACATGTAGTTGGCTTACATAAAAAGCATAAAAATGAGAAACTCTGATCAGTTTTAGGAAAATCCAAGAAAAGGCTGGCTCCACTCCTATTTGCTCTCTACTAAAATATAAGTTTCTATTTTCTTGGAAGGAAATATTTTATTTTACCTGTTTATATTGCCCTATATATATTAGTGGTCTAGTGGACATATGTTTTTTTAGTCACACCCCACTTTGCATTATATCTATTCATTCATCAACAACCAATATAATGTCAATTTCTAGGACACAACATGTGGGAGATACAACAAAAGCTACAATAAAAGTTACAACAATTTTCAGAATACCACCCGTAGTTGCCAATTAAAATTTGATCGATTACATCTTTTATAGATGCATATCTTTCTTATCCTTTCTTGGATATTCCTCAAACTTTCAATGAACTATTTCCCTCATTTTCTTTGACTTTTATCAAAACCAATTAAGTCCAACTTTAATATCAGGGTGGACTTTCTCCCTTTAATACAGTGTACTGGTAGCTGCTTATGGTGTGAGCATTCAATACATCCTCATTTCATGCATGTCTGTATTATTTATGCCATCTTATATCCTACCTGCAGCATATATATATCCTAGGCTCACCTGAAGCTTGTTGCTCCATATGTATTTTTAACTCCTAAATGTTACATTGATTGATATGTATATGTTTAACAAGCCTTGTTCCCATATGACAAGGTAAAGGTACAGAACTGCTGTGGCAAAATTAAAAGACATAAGTGGGATGTGCCTCTCTGCATCTTATATGCTTAGGGGCCTTTGTTATGCACTGATACTCCGTTTGCCATTCATTTAACTCTTTCAGTGCTGATGTCACGTGTATGTGACAGATAGACTTGTCATTTTCATTCAGCAATTGCTCAACCACAGGAAAGGCTTATGGTGGTCAATGTATATCAAAATTTTGAGCATAAATCAAGCATTCTAAATATATGATTATAATTGTATGCTACCATAGAAATTTTCAGAGAAAAGTGCAGATTTTTAAAAGATATTACCTTACAGTGTATTTCAACATTAAACAATAGTAAACAAATGAAAAACAAAAAAATAATGGACAAAAAAAAAAACCCAACTCAAATGTAATTTGCAATAATTCTTATTCTTTAAGTTGGGTAAAGTAATAATGTTTGGTATCATAAGAAATTATGATAATTTCCTACAAGTTCTGTACACAATATTTTGTGAGATAATAGATGGTTAATGAAGTGCAGACATTTGAAAAGTAAGCATTGATCACATTTTGGTAAAATTTTGAAGAGAGCTTTTAACCCCTTGGCACGCACAGCAAGAGTCAAACGTAAAATAGTGTTTATCTTGCAGGCGTGATTTACCTTGTCATATGTGAACAAGCCTTAAATGTAGCTCCCTTTACAGCACTATATTGATTTCTTGATTCCTAGTTTATGGTGTTGTTTAAATGTATTCATATCTTCATGTTCATGTATTTATTTAATCATTTCTTTCTTTTGCAAAATTATGGGTAGATCTGTGTGTTCACATCGTGTATTTCTGTGATTCAAGTACTTCTACTAACATTCACATACAATGTAGCTAACAATGTAGTATGTTTTGAAACGGGCCTGAATTCACAGATGAGGATTTAGATTGAACCATGGTCTAAACGATGGTTTAAACCTGCACTGTGGACAAAAATGATTGTACATGCATAATAGTGTTGATAAAATCATGACATAGATCCTAATGAAATGATTAGTTGAGAGTGGACGTGTGAAATCAAATTTTCTGGTGTTCAGATGATTATCAACCCTCGGTACTTGGAAACAGTCCGAACACCCTTTGGCTATTGCCTAGAATGTCGGACTGTTCCGAAGGTACTTTGGTAGATAATTCTTACCATCGTCCTCAGTGATGTACTCGTTGCTAATCGTGTATACCTTTATGGAGGTTTAAATTATGGTTTAGATATATACCTCCTTGGTAAATTTTGGCCTATGTCATTTGACAAACTCTCTTCTACATGTACGTAACACGTTTCTTTCTTTTTCAATGAACATAAATGCTAATACATTTACTAAGGACAGCATATACATGTATCAAGTGTGTGAAAACAAATTGTACATGCTGTGTGTTATTTACATGTATGTACATTTATTTCTCTATTAGAAATTGGATTAGATGTGCATAAATCTACAATGCATGCCCATGTGTCCAGTATTCCTAGATACTTGGTTATCTTAAAAATCTTTACTATACAGCATTATCTTTAAAACTTTGTAGAAATGTGGTATTTAGTCACCAGGCTTTGGATCATGAAGTACAGGCTTCGTGTCTCTGCCACATGACTAACGTCCTTGGCAAGACATTAATCTGCATTTGCCACACTCGACCCAGGTGAGGTAGATGGGTACCTGTTAGGATTATTCCTTGATATTCATTTTGTGCTGCCAACGGTTGCCAAAATAAAGCAGGGGTAATAATATAATATAAAAGAAGAATATTATTGTTATTTTATTATTATTTTTATTATTAGAAGTTAGTAATGGTATGAATAGTAGTAGTAGTAGTTTTTGTAGTAATAGAAGTAATAGAAGTAGTAGAAGTAGTATTTATTTTTTTTATTATCTTTACAGGTATTTTCATTAAACTTTTATGATACTGCAACCATATCTGATGAATTCAGACTATCTTGGTGGAAATGACATCATCCTTTTGTTCAAATCTTGAATATTTTATTAGAGTAGTACAAAAGCATCATCATTTCTTATTTATGCCGATATCTACCTGCGTATGGGGAACACTTCCTCGTGTAAGATTGATGTCTTTGAGATTATGCGGGTGGAAACAAAGATAAAGATAAACCACCCCTGTCATGACCTTTCATGACCTCGCTGACTTTATATTTCCTTCTATTTAAAATAAACAGAAATTCATGATTTATTAAAGGTCTTCTGTAGATGCATGGAAGAGAGTTTTTAAAAAATATAACTGGGCTTCAAAATATGCTGAACAATATTTCATGTGGGATATCCTGTTTGGTAATATAAAATTTTTTTTGGAGCGTGACTTGTGTACATTATTTATAATCCTCAAGTCAGTACTACGTAGTAGTTTAGGGTAGTACCTATTGGAAGTCTTCCCTCCATTACCAACACAGCATAGATTCTATGAGATGTGTCTTTCTGAGTTAAACTCTGATGGAGAAAAAAAAGGAGTAATTTCACCAGTTTTTCTATTGATTACCATTGCTAAATAAGAAAGTGAGAAGAATCTACACACTGTAGACCTACATATATATGCGTACATTGTATTTAATCTATATGCAATGTATTTTCTATTACTCATTTGTGCCCTCCTATCATATCAACATATGTGACCCTCCACCACAAAACGACCAATAAGTCGGAAATTTGGGTTATTTAAATTTCAGCATAGTTTGAAAGTTTAGATTCTAAGCTTTAAAATGATATATAACTTGTTTTGTATGGACTAAACAAACCCTTGTAAATTTCAATGAGAAAGTCGACGTGTCAGACAGGCTAATGACCAAAACAATAGAGAAAACAGGCTCTAAAGAAGAGTGACCATTTAAGAGCGCCTAATCTGTGTCCTATTGTTTGTCGCACAAAAGGTTGAGTCAAAACTCCCTAGCATACACTGTGAAGTACTAATTGGATTGGGTTGAAACTTTCTATACCTTCAGAACAGACATATTTCTTTGTTTCTTTACATTTTGAATATCAGACAGTGCATAGTTTTTAAGCTATACAAGAAAAGCGATGTGAAGTACAATCCCAGCAAGTTGACACACAGAGTTTGAATGTCAAGGAAAACATGGTCATTTTGAATGAGAGTAAAAACATATTTCAACAAGGTATTTTAACCTGAAATTTTGTCAGATGGTAGATTAATAAATGAACTTTCAGAAAATATAAAAAACTTAAAATCAAAATTTCTACCCCATACCACCTTTTACAGCTGTTTACTCTTAAACTCCCATTGGGACTTATTGGTCGTTTTGTGGTGGAGGGTCACAAATTTATGTGTCGTTCTATAGATTGGACCTCTTTCTTGTCTGTGAAATTAAGTGTATTCCTTCTTGTTTCTTATCTAACAATTAATGTTTAACCCCTACCATGCTGTGGGCGGCAAATTCCGCCCAAAAATTTAAGTGTTGAACATTTCGTTTGAGCTCAAAATATTTTGAAAATTCTTCCTCGTACAGAAACCTGTGCCTTCAGTATGTTTAGTCCTATGTGATATATCTTTGCCTAGTTTGCTGAAGAAAAAAAAAACATTGAAAGTTAATATTTAACTCTTGACAGTTCATTTTTGAGCAATTGTTAAAAATCTAGTGGCATGGAAAGGGTTAATAACGGGTTAATAAGCCTTCAGATTTAGGTGATAACAGCATTTGCATGATCTTTTTTCAGGTTGATTTTAGATGATAGTATATATATACTATTGACATTTCCAATGTAAAGGAATACAGGTGTCATAATTTATGTTCGTTTTTAAAAATATTTATATCTATATTTCATATTCTTTTGTGAAAATGGAACATCATATACATATAGATACCAAACGTTGAGAATAATGACTGGAACTGTGATATTAGCCAGTTATTCATCATAAGTCTTTGGAACATGAAAAAATATCAATAAAAACAAATGTCGGGTGAAATATTTATCTTAGAAAATAAAAATAAGACAATTTGAGGCAAGTTCGATATTTTAGCACCTTGTGAGTCTCAGAGTGCACTCAGAAGAAATGCAAATGAAAGGCAAATGTCACTCCAAAATTTTTTTCCCTCTGAAACTTTCCCAAATACTTTCCACACATACTTTCCACACAGTTCAACCACTTAACATTTAAAGAAGGAAAATAGTACCTTTATCAAGTTGGTGGAGTTATATTGATTCAGGGTCCCGTTTCATAAAACTTGTTATCAGTATCAACTGCCTCATTTCTCTGACAAATTCACTCTCAGCCAATCAAATTCAAGGATTTCAGTAATTTATAACAATTATTGTAAATTGTTATTGATAGAAAGGTTTTATGCAACGGGGCCCTGATATTGTGCTGATGTGGAAAAGCAACATTTATTTGAAACTCATACACATTTACATCACTGCACTCTCTGCAAAAAATCTTTACTCGTTGCCCTGCCATTTACGCAGAAAGGGGTGAATCCTCGGGAGGCATGTCTCATTGAGGCCTGTACATCATCATCCGCGTACGCTAAAACGGATACAGCAAAAATCAAGAAAAAGGGCATCAAATTCAGAGGTGAAATGAAAATCGGATGAAAAATATAGTTCGGTAATGTGTTCAAAATTATGTTAAATTTCTTTTTTGGTTCCTGTTTTGGCCAAAAAAGGTCTATGATGATGATGTAATTCTCAAATAGGTTGTAAAATACAATGCAAGATATAAAATGGCTGTTAAGGGTATAAAAGTCAGAGATGATAGACGGATTTCCCCTGTTTAGGGTATCAAACCTACTACTGCAATTCCCGTTTAGGGTGCTTTTCAGAAAGTGATTTACCTGGATGATGTGCAGATCTCGATGAGACATGTCCCGCCAGGTGGTGCCAATGTATGAAATTAGGGAGCACAGCAAAAAAGAAACGTGGAAAAAAGAACAGTATTGGTATACCAGTAAGGTATAGAGGGCAGTTATTGCTCATACTGTGTAATATGCTTCAATTAGAGGAAAGAATGCACTGCCAAGTTAAAGCCTGGGTCACATCTGACCGATAATGATAACGATAACAAGATTTTCAGTTCAAGGTACACCTACTCCATGGTGTGTAGGTGTGAGTATGTTAGCATCTGTCAATAGTAGGCAGCTGTAGAGTGTACATGTACCTATCAGGAATATTCTCACTATCGTAATCGTTATCGGACAAATGTGACCCACGCTTTAAGGAGAAATAGCGTGAATATTATGTGGACTTTTTTTGTTGAAAGTATAACATTCCATCAAAAGATAAGAAAGAGAATGCAAAATTGTGCCGCACTTACACTTAAGCTTGCTGTTTTGCAATTGATGAGCAACTGTATGCTTCAATAAGGGAGGTTACTAATGGAGAATGGATTAGGGCGATTCTATACCAGAAAACAAAGAGGGACATTGTGACAATACTAATCCTACGAATGATTAATGGAGATTTGTTTTGTGGCAATCAGAGTTGCATATAAATCAGTGGTCACTGGGAGCGATTTATCATTTAGGGTAAAATAAGTTGAAAGAAGCCTCGTGTGGGACATCTCTCTGTCGTGCTCCGACATATGCTCCGACGAAAATTACTCCAGGCTTTATTTCGTTGGAGATATAGGGTTAGGGTTGGTTGCAATAGGTTTAAAGGTAATGTTAGGGTTAGGGTTAGGGTTAGGTATATTGTTTGGTCCAGGGTAAAAGTTCAGTATTCGGTTTGTGTGCAAAATTGACGTGGAGCAGTTGTCGTCGGAGCATATGTCGTACAACCCTCTCTGTGCCCCAGAATGAGATATCCCGCAATAGGACCATTGAATAATCTTTCTTTCTTGCAGCAGCATAATAATGACAACAAAACAAAGTTTCATCGATCATTTGTATAGTCAGGAAGCATTATAGAATATTTACGAAATGTCCTTTTTTTTTTCTTATGGAGAATTGCTCAGTGAAAAATAAAATATTGCTTAAAACTTAAAGTAACAAATGCTCATGATAAGAAAGCACAAGCTTGGTAAAAATGACTAACGAGTTTGAAACATCATTAATCATAACAAAAATATATTCGCATATTGAACATTTTTATGAGGTTTAATTCAGATACGGATTTGTGCACTTCGAGCTATGGTTGTGTCATCTTCTAAACTCATTCTCCATTGTAATATACAATATAGATGGATATTATTGAGTTAAATATGTAAACAAAAATATATATATTTAAAAAAGAAAATACATATATGCAATCATTTTTGGCAATGTATTACAGTGTCTTCAGTCTTGTGTGGTGTATATTGCCATCCTATATAATATGTTTCAAGTGTGTTGATGTGTATGTTAGTTTTATAAGAGTATTTTTTGTTTGTACTAGCCTTGTAATTTTGCTGGACATAGCACAATGTATCTGGCATTCTGTGATTGCGATTTCTTTAAAGAGCTTCTGAAGAACTTCTTTGGGTTTATAAAAGCAGAAAATTGGGAATTTTGTGACTACTCAGTCCTTATATGCTCTCTTCTGTTTGTAAAAGCAATGTCTATGCAAATCTGTACAAAATTTTCATCAGATATATAAAGTTAAGGAGAAAAGAGGGAATCTTGTTGACTGATCCATTCCTTTCATACTCTTTCTTTATCTCTTCTCCAGCCCACAGCCCAGCCACCACCATCCTGGCCACAAGAGGGCGATAATACCTCGCAACAACATCAGCAACAACAACACCAGCAACAGCCACAACAACCAGCTCAACCAGCAGGAGTTCCTATGTTCTACAACCCTCAACAGTTCACCAGTCCTGCAGCAGCTGCTGGGTTTGGGGGTGGTGCTGGGGGTCAGCCTAAGAGGGGATATGGACAACCCAGGCAGTACCCCAAGCAGAGGTGATGAAAGAGATGATGATGATCGCTATGGCGATGATGATGGTGATGATGATGATGATGATGATTTAGGTGTTCGTGATAGGGCCAGTCCTGCAGCAGCACCTGCTGGGTTTGGGGGTGGTGCTGGGGGTCAGCCTAAGAGGGGATATGGGCAACCCAGCTAATGCATGAAACCAGTATCATTTACCTGCGGATACAACTAGGTCAGTTTTGCATTCATGTTTCTGCACTATTGTGTACATTAATGGGCATGTCTGGATATTTGATACAGTCAAGGTTAGATTATCAAAGTGTTCAAGACTCCTTAGAAGCAAAAGTTGAAAAAGTCTGCATTGCCAATATACTTGTACATATTCACTGTGATAGTGCAGTAGTGCAAATGAACCATCGGGAAATGCTATGTACATTTATGGTTTTAAAATCATACACCATTTCTTTGTGATTTATCTCATTTCTGTACAATAAACTGTCATCTCTATAACTGTACATATTTGCACAAACCATCCTAGAAATTTGGTGCCTCCATGTACACAATGAAAGATGCATTAGCAATGAGACTGCAATCAACTCTGCTGCTCTGATGTTAATGCTTACATGTGGAGAGAGTAAATGTATTGAAGTACTGTACTGTGTAATTGCCACCAATCCTTGTAACATAAAATTTCAAACTCTTTTGACAGAATTTCAGCTATTCTTAGTGAAAAAAAAAAATGTTAAGATTATTTCACAGGTCTTCTTTTTGGTTTATAACTGAGCCGAAAATACTGAGGAAGGAACATATAGGGATGGGCATTCTGATCAGATGGTGCTTTGGCATATCTGCTCCGGCAACAATTGCTCTTGGCTTTATTTCTTCAAAGACATAGGGTTAAGATTAGGGTTACAAGTGGGATAGGGTTAGGTATGGTCTTTGGTCAAGGGTTGAATCTAGAAGTCGGTTAGCGTACAAAAATGATGCAGCGCCGTTGTCACCGGAGCATACATCATGCAACCTGATTAGGGCCCTGTTTCATGAATCTTGTTTTCAATAACGACTGCGCCATTTCTATGACAAACTTGCTTTAAGCCAATCAGATGCAAGTATTTCAGTAACTTATAACTGTTATTGTAACTTCTAATATTGATAACAAGTTTTATGAAACGGGGGCCCAGATAGTAGTGTTCAGAAATATTTTGAAAGTGCATAGTTTAGCAGTTAATTGTACATTAGTACTAATTATTCAATGGGCTAGAGAAGCTGTACGTGAGGGTCAGAATATACAATAAAAATCAATTTAAACTTCATGGATACATATTGATGTACAGAGAGAATTTATGTCCATGCATGTGATTACGAGAGTATAATCGGCATAGTTGCATCTTTTTGTAGCTATGTATAGACTGAGATAGAGAGAGAGGGGGGGGGGGGGGGGGGGGGGAGAAAGAGATGATCAAAAAGCATACTTTAAGATATATTCTACTTCATTGTATTTTTGTTTATTTTCTGCTGCTCAGTTATATAATTGTCACTTACAATAGCTCAAAGAAGGGCAGTTTTGTTTGAATATAATACATCAAATATTCTTTTGTTTTCAAGCTGTACTTGAAGATTAGAACACTACTCATCCATTTTCCAGACAAGCCAATTTTAATAGCTGCTTATATTTGCAATACAAATAAAACTTCTAAACTTATTCAGTGATAGTGGATGACTACATTTCCGTGTCTATTTTGGTATTTTTAATTGACAACTACGTTTGACATCTCAAATGTTATTACAGTGTGGCATTGTTCATTTCCCAGAATATTTAAAGATGTACTATTCTCATTTCGACTGCAGATAAGGAGAGATGGACTTGATCGCAAATGCTGGATGTAGAATGGAAGAAAAACAAAATGTGCAATTTATTGATGTAGATACTTATTTAGATGGCTTACAAATTATATGCCATGCTTGTGTAATGAATTAACAATATTATGAGAGATTTTGTGTTATATTATTTTGTTCATATAGGGTTCATTATCATTTAAGAGGGCCGCAATATTAGGTAAATCATTAAGATTCATTTGTTTTAGATGTGGTCTCATTTTGTCTAGGATATAATTTGTAAGAAATTAGAATTTCAATGTGAGGAAGTAAGTGAATGTGCATTTAAATGAGTTCTGTAATATTTCACGGTTCGTTTTTGTCTGTAGATAGTGAACATTCCAATAGAAGAGTTATTCTAAACATTTGGAATATTCGATATATATTAATGTCCTGTGTAGGAACCCACACCTATTTGTAAATCCAGAAATTTTATTGGTCGCAAATGTACCTCAGATTTATCGATTATATCTTTACTACTTTACGACCCTGTTGCACAAAAGCTTCAGTTGCAGGCAATCAGAACATACCTTTTCTAATCTGACAGCACAGGTCTCGATCTCTATTGGTGAATTTAATGAATGCTGCAACTGCATTCAAGTTGCTGCAACTGCATTCAAGTCGATGTTTCATGTAACCGGGTACTGCCCTGCCATGTGCATCATTGGGTCTTTATGTAATTGTAATTTTACCAGCCCAGAAAAAAAAAATAAAGGGAAATACCTGATGTGTTGTTTCATTAGGTAAGAGATTAAAATCGTTTGTTTTAATTACTAATAATTAGATCATATCACTTTTTATTTTGAAGTATAGTCATGACTTTGTAAATATAATTTTATTCAATGCCTTTATTTGGATCATAATGTTTTCCGTTTTGAATTTAATTTCTCAATTTCCAATTTTAGTGGTGCTTGAAAAGAGATTGTATTTTGAAATAATTCAGATGTTGTTAGTGTACTTGGAATGCGTAATGTGACTCAGATGGAAATGTTCGCTTTAAAACGAGGAGAGAAAACAAACTGTATATTCTTTAAAAGATTTTTTTTGCGATGCCCATTGTGAATTTTATATATATATGGGTATAAATATATACTGTGGAGTACAACATAACAGTTTACAATTTTGCATAGTTGCTATGCTGGATAGGACAACATATTAATTACTCTTTGAAAAGTCATTGATAGAATATGAATAAAGACACAAGAGATACCATAGTATTAACATGTTAGTTATACCTCCATATGTATATACATTATTGATGTACACATTTACAGAAATTAGGTCTATATTGGTAAAGCAATATTCTTATCCATGTATCTAACCACAAATTTTCTTCAAAGTAGTGTGTCATATTCATGCCTTTCTCTCGACTAAACCTGCACTTATTCTTTGTTTAATGTTCTTATTATTTTAATCATATTTTGAATAGCATGCCAAATCTGGTGAATTTTACCATATGGCAATGATTGAACCACTCGTGTTACCGTGAAACGAATGTACAGATTGGAATGAAATGATTTAAATGATTCAATCATTATTATATGTCAGGCACATTATCTTTGATTGCCCTTCAAGCTCATGAAATGGGGCAAATAAAGAAAAATATGAAATACATCAAATCAGCTTAATTGCCATCTTCATTGGCGTCAAGTTTAAAAATGTCAAATATTCATGTTTGTATCAGGGAGGGGGTGTGTCAGGTCCGACAAAATGCTTAAATTTTCCAGTAAGAGAGAGAGAGAGAGGGGGGGGGGGGGGGGGAAACGAGAGAAACAAAAGGGAGCGGAGACGGAGATTGGGGGGGGGGGGTGGAGAAAAAGGGGAGATAAGGAGATAGGGACAGAGGAGAGAGAAAGATAGATGGAGAAAGATGAGGAGCAACGGCGAAAGAAAGAACAATAATTAATGAGGTGTGCGGAATTGTAGATGGAAAGAGCAATTAGGTGAAAAGAGAGAAATAGGGCAGCACTGCCGTTCGTTTTATGTTGTACCAGTGATTTTTTTTTTTTTTTTTTTGGATAGAGATTTACCAAGCTGTACAAACAATAACCGGTAGCCACCACGTTTTTCACGTTAGCAAACAGTATCTTTTCAAACTGAATAATTTTTAACGAGAAGGTTGACACAAATACCCAAAGTCACACAGTGTCATCAAAAAGCTGAGAGTAATTCGTGTTCATGCATTGTATTCAAATACATACAGTGTGTTTCAGAAAAGTACGAAACCAGATTTCATGGCAGAAATTTCTATCATAATGAATAATTTCTTAATGTTTGTGTAAATGCAACCAAACACTACGTCCATCGTCAGCTGTTAGGTCAAGAAAGCTGCATGGCTTCTTTACTCAACTATCCACTCATTTGGGCTGAAATCGAGCATATTTTCGTTTTACCTGTTCTTTGGCATAAATCATTCATTTTTTTACGCATGAGGTGTCATATAAAAGAAAAAAAAAATTACCTTAACTACCCTACCCTAAAAACTCAATTAAAGTTGCAATTTGTGTGTGCAAATGGAATTTTAGCACCGCCAATTTCCATTGTTTTAATTCAATCATGCGTGAATTATGAATAAGTTGTGCATCAAATGAAAGAAGAGAAGCAGAGCTTTTTTTGAAACTTTCATTTGTTTATCCGATTATGTCACTACGTTTCCAGCGACGTTTCGATTCTTTCTAATATTATCTTGCTCATGTTGAATGAAATAATCTGCTGAGAGGGGTTATTTCTATGAAATTAACACATAACTTTACATGTATTTAACAACATGAACAATAGAGTCTATCACTTTGATAATAGGTGATTTTAAAAAAATCCGAAGTCGTGACCTCAACGTACTGGAATGGTTAGATCTAGACAGTTTGATTTGAACATTGAACTTACAAATTGGATATAAACATTGACAACTGGACATCACTGATATCAATAGGATTACACACATTTATGCTTATGGATAACAGTGAAATTTGATTAATCGGGAATATAATTTTAAAACAAAGCATCGGTGTAGACTTTGTAACATGAGATGAATAGCTTGCTGGTTACATTTCGGAGAGTATAGTCATGATATATTATTGTTAAAATAAATGTTTTAGGATATTGTGATCTTTCAAAAAAATCTGAATCTTAATAACAGTGAAAAATATTAAAGAATGAACGACATGAATATGAATACGTCTGACCAATTAAATATAGTTTTTATGATTGTGTCTCGTGGCACACGTCGCTGCTACCGAGAAGCCGCCGCTGACCGGCCTGGCCCCGGCCTGTCGTGTCTTCAGATCAGACCAGCCCTTTTCTCAATAATCTGTATATTTTGCGGCAACTTGCCAACAAAAATACTGTTTTTTGAAATATTTCCCAGTATTTCCCATAGTGGTCAAAATTTCCTGCGTGGAATCCGATGGCTGTATTTTTTTTTCTCTGAAAACATTGGCCTTCCTTGTTTTCAGGCTTTGCCATATTTATATCTATCCATATATGTTTTATTTCTTATTTATTTCTTATTTTGTTTTGTTTAATTCATATGTTCCTTTTAATTATTTTGGTACTTACTGAACAAGAAATTGAACTAGGTATATATGTTATGTAGTCTATATCATTGTACTCTGATACCCTAAAAGGGTCTTGGGTTTTCAATAAACTTTCAACCTTTCAAACTTCAGACCAGTCAACCCTGACCCTGTTTGTCCTAGATAAGTTTTCTCTCTTTTTTCACATGCAATTCTCCATCCTTGATTTCCTAGATTACAATGATAATTTGTGACACTCCTCTAATTGGCTTTCAGGCTGGATTCGGGCCAAGTTCCATTCAGTCACGGACCTGTGGTAGTCTGTGGTACTGATCTGATGCCACACGTGCCGCGTCGACCGGGTAGGGCCCGTCGGGGGCGGCTTCTCGGTAGCTCGGCGAGTGCCGCGAGACAGATTCTCGTTTACTATGTTGTTTTTGCGGGATAAAATATATTTATCATTTTCCCTTCCCGGGCTCCGTAGATTGTAGAGAAAGTGGAACTTTTTTACTTTAATTACAAATTAAATTAATTACATTTAGATGAGAATAACACACACTTGTATTAGTGAAATCAAATTCATATTGATAAAGAAGCATAAATTCTGTATAAAGAATATGTGAATATTACTTTATTGCCTGTTTTGTGTTTTACATGTACACTCTATGATTTGTCCTTTTGACCTATTTTTTCATTGATATAAAGATAATAAAGCGGATCTCACACACTGGGAATTACTAGGGTTTTTTATGAGCGTTACCTTATATTTCGCTTTATTTATGTTTTGTGATATGATTTACATTATCATATGGTAACAGTTCAGTGTGGAATATCATTCTGAACAGAATGTCCAGGTTTCATTGAATCATGATAAGGAGATAAAAAGTAACAGCCTATCAAGTAAACGTTCATGTGCTCGACGTGTTAGCAAATATAAAAACAGAGGTTTTTGTGGTGCTTTGCAGGGTACTCTGCTGAGTAAGCAACTAAGATGTGCATTATCAGAAAGGTGTTTACATGCATCAAAGAGATTATACAATATCATTTTACTGTCTGAATATTGTTTCAAACCCATATCAAACCTAAAGTATAAAAATCGAATCAATTTTCACCCCAACATATTAAAAAATACTTCTCAAAAACGTGTCAGTTTTCATCGAGATAGATGGTTGCCATGGCAACAGTCAGTGAGGTACATGCATTTGGTTGGTATTACAATGTGCGGAATATGATTCTAAATACGAGGACAAATTTCCATGAAATCTGATAATCATACATTAAGTTAAGGTGAACATGTCAAAAGGTACAATGGACGCCATCTTGATTTTCGCCATAAGCGGCCATTTTTTATTTCTTGTTAACATTTTGAATATCTTAAAGTACATTATAAAGAATATAAACACGTTTGTTTCGTTTAGTCCTGGTGGGGGTGCACGGATATCCCCGTTATACCCTACGATATTGTAGTCCTGCATAAATAAAGACACATTTACTTCATATTATGTACGAGACAGTTAGTATTATTAGAATAAGGAGAAACATCATTATCTACAATATTGGTTCTGCGAAACATAACAATATGAATATATTTTCAATGGACTCCCTATGATTGAATTCAATTAATTTGTCCAACATATATATTACAAACAAATTTGTCATTTTCATATTGAATTTGCTTTAGCTTTATTCAATTAATTTAACCTATTTGTACTATAACCATCGTGCACATGGCCAAATGGAAGTGGAGGGGCACCTTTTGTCAGCCAAACAAAAGGTGCACCCCCACTTTCATTGTCCGAGCACAACGTTCCGCCGCCTCTGGGTGCGCGAAGCCTGAAAGCTCTGACGTTTTAGCAAATTTGAGAGAAAGATAACGGCTTGTAGCAAACATTTTTTTAGGCGGAAATTTATAGTTCGACGCCCTGACTGCTTTTCAGTTATTTGGACGCAATACTGCACTGTGACAGGGGTTGGTGCAGGGAGGTGGGAGTTTCCCCCTTCCCGCGCGATAGCTCTGACGTTTAAGCAAATTTAACGGGTCGTAGCAAACAATTTTTTTTTAGGCGGAAAGTTATATTTCGATGCCCGGACTGCTTTTCAATTATTTAGACGCAACATTTCACTGTATGTAACGGGGGTGGGTGCAAGGAGAGGAGAGTTATTTCCCCCTTCCCGCGCAAAGCGCGAAACTTTGACGTTTTAGCAAATTTTGAGAGAAAGATAACGGCTTGTAGCGCCTTTTTAGGCCCTTTTCTCTCACTTCCCGCGCTTTTTCGCTCTCGCTTTTTTTTTTGCGTGTGTGTGGCTGAATGGGGGAGGGGGGCGTGCCCCCTGTGCCCCTCCGTCTACGCCAGTATTTGTATAGATATTCAGTTAATTTGTCCAACATATTACAAACAAATCTGTCATTTTCATATTGAATTTGCTTTAGCTTTATTCAATTGAATTAACCTATTTGTACTATAACCACTGTGCACATGGCCAAAGCATTTGGTTGTTCTTTTTTAATATGCACTCATCTTTTGCAGTAATTCAATCTAATTCATATCATTTGTTTGTCCAACGTGCGAATGACATGGAAAAACGATTCGTTTTCAGAGACATTCTCCCAACCTATTCTGTTCAACTGTTCTGTGTAGTTGAAGACTTCTTATTTTGATATCCCACTCCATCCTATTTGAGAGAGAATCATCTTATGAAAATTTGCCATTTCATAAATTTTCCTGTAGCTTGCTTCAATTTATTCATGATTTCATCCATTTGTACTACAAATAACGTCCATACGCCGGACATTTGAAATTTTCACTTATCTTGTCCTCTTAAATTCAATATGATTCACGTCATTTATTTGCACAACGTGCGTAACAATTATGACCAGGAAATTTGCTTTCGGTCATGTCGGTGCCGGGTTTTTTTTTTTTTGTAATTAATGACATCCAGTGCTGATGACCACTCAATTTTGCTGTTCTTTAGAAATAATTCCTGGGGGTGTTTCACAAAGAGTTAAGTTTGACTTAAAGTCGCGCGCAAATTCCTAGTTGCGTGCGGTATATGACACATCACCGCATTGGTGAGATCATGCTTAGGGGACGCGCGATATTGGGTAATCTACACTCTTAAAAATGCGGGGTCGGATATTGCGTGGTCGAATTTATTCGACCACGTTTCGGGGTTGTTTTCGATCAATAATGCTCCCGCTGCATTAAAATGACCAGTTTTTGCGTGGTCAAAATGACCACGCAAAAACTGGTCATTTTATGACCACGCAAAAACTGGTCATTTTAATGCACTCTAAAAAAGGACTGGTCAAAAAATGTACCAATGCGATTGGTCAACACCATATGGGTTATTTCCAAAAATATGTTGGTCACAATGTTCCAATTTCACTGGTTAATCACTAACCATTTGAAATATTGCTTATTCATCAGCAAAGTATTGGTCCGACTTCTACTTGGTTAAACGTTGGGCCATTGTCATGAATATTCATGATGTATCCTGAATACCCATGAGCAACCGTAAACAACCAGAATTTATATATATAAATGACACTTGATTTTTAAGTTTTTATGCAATGATTGCACTTTGAAATGTGATGAAAAATGTATGTATACTAATTATTATGTTGTACATATTCAAACATGTAATTAGGAGTAAGATCTAAAAATCTACATTAGAAAATTAAATTAAAATCTTTAACCACTTTTAGCAAGCACTGCAATACAGTCCCTATATAATAAAGTAAAGGTTTTCAGGATATAGGTATAGGATAGGATGTAGGACTATAATAGGAGTAGGGTTAAAGTAGGATGATAGGTGTATAAGATATGCTATACGATAGGTGAGGATAGGTTATAGGTCATAGTGAGCAAAATATACAAAATATGTTATGTTATGATATTACTTGACATTAGCTTCTTTTTTTTAATCTTTGAAACGTGGATGGTACACGCGCATCTGGCAGAAGTATCAACCCCGTCCGACGGGAAATGACCCCGTACGTTTTGACGGGGTTATAAGGTAATGATCATTAGTATGCGGGGTCAAATTATGCGGGGTCAAGTTATGCAGAAATGACCACGCAATCGTGGTTAAATTTTGACCACATTCGGGGTCGAAATGTAACCACGCTATGTGGTTACTTTGGGTGACCCCGCATGGCGGGGTCAAAGTGACCCCGCACGGGGTTTTTGCATAGTTGATCCCGCATGCGGGGTCATTTGTAACCCCGTTTGGGGTTATTTTTGACCCCGCATTTTTAAGAGTGTACCAATGAGATTACGCGTTTAATACCGGATGTGCATTGGCACTTACGCATGACTTTAAAGATCACATTCCAAGAAAATTCCATCAAAATAAATATTGGCTTAATACTTATTATTGCATAGATGGCAATTAATGTATCACTAGAAACTGGGAAGCTTACAGATGGCAATCGTATAAGTTTTATGTCAACTGCGTATCTGATGATTATAAAAACAACACAAATAAAAGCTCTTCTCAGCATCTGGAATATCCGAGGATTCGCCAGAAATATAGCGATGTTTTGATGTCGTCACACTCGGGATCGATCCTGCTTAAGCAGACGACGTCCTATAATGAATGAACGTAATTGCAATGCAATTATTTATCAAATTATAAAGAGTTTGGTGTATTTAAACATGACCTTATTTCACACCATTATAAAGGGAAAGTGAAACTGATTCTGATAGCTAAAACCGTTTGATTGTAAATACACAGGAGAAGGGTCAATGATCAATGAAATAAACCCCACTTTCAAATTGAAAAGCCCTCCGAATAATAGCAGGATGGTATTCGTTCCCTCTTGAAACGCCGAACATGCCCCGGTGCAAGCAGCTGAAAATACAATGGCGTCTTATTTTGTTTACAAGTGACTGATTCCTTTATTTTTTTAACGCTGCATTTTTCATCAAAATAATACCATACACGAAGTTAAGAGTGAGGCAACAGACTAACATTAAGACTGACGCTAGTTAAGGAAGAGAAATAAGTGAAGAGGAGATGACAAAATAGGCTCTGAAAAATGCGTAAGATGTTATGGGACATCGTCTGCTTAGACAGGACTGGTCCATGGTGTGTCGTCACATATCTCAGCAGCGTTCGAGGAGCTCTTCAGCTGCTATATCGGGGGCTGTATTTTACCGTTTTATAATTGATAATAATCATTACTTCAAATGTTTCCAAGCGTTGAATTTGGATAACCTTGTTTAATTTATGCCATCTATGCAATAATAAATATTAAGCCAATATTTAAAATCATTAAAGTTCTACTTTAAACACTTCTAGAACATATCGGATGCAACCATTATAGCGTACCGTACAGTGAGATACAACACTTTTAAAATGCTGTCACTCCTCGACCATTATGCATGTTGCAAATGGTGATTTAACTCTTTGATAACAGTTTCATATTCTCAGGCTCGTTGCGAAACTGATTTTTTTTAACTACTCAGCATCCATTCAATCTTTGACAAAGTGTATCTCGCTATTGCAATTCGTTTCGTCATCTCTTTCTCACATGTGTGTGCGCGTGTGGGGGAGGGGGGGGGGGGGGGCGTTGGTGTATGTGTTTGTAGAGAAGTGCTCTCATTGCTTCTATAACTATATCGAAAAGGAAATATCCCGCTGGAGACCCTGGGGCGGTATTCTGAAAACTATGTTAACTTTTATGTTAAGGAAAACTATGTTAATTGTCATAACAAATTGAAATTGCGGGCAATAAACACTAATCATTGGTGCTTGCGCAGATGTCTCTGTTAACTTTACCGGGCACAGCCATCTTTGCGCAATCATTAACCAGTGACTTATCCTGATTTTGATTTGTTATGACAATTAACATGGTTTTACTAACATAAAAATTAACAGTTTTCAGAATACGGCCCCAGGTGTTAAAGGAAAATGAAACCCCCAAATAAATGCATTTTAATAATGCAGAAAAATCAAAGAAGCATATCCATGATATCAGTCAGTCAGACCCAACTCCGTAATACCGAGCACAGGTATATACTCCGAAAACGGCGTATAGAACAAGATGAATATAGAGCCCTCATCGTTCAGTGCGAGGCAGTGTGTACAAAAGGCATGGGGAAAATCGTGCAGTGTCGACCTGCTGTTGATAATATATTTTTCAAAAATAATGCTGCGGATATATTTATTTCAAATGTTTGTCATTTGAAATTCACTTCATATGACGAATCATTCAAGGATTTTGAAGATAATTGACACGCAGCATTATTTTTAAGAATATGTATATCGTTGGCAGGTTGACTTTGCAAGATTTTCCACATGCCTTTTGTACACACTGTCTCATACTGAACGATGAGGGCTCTATATTCATCTTGTTCTATACGCCGTTTTCAGAGTATATACCTGTGCTCGGTATTACGGAGTTGGGTCTGACTGTCAGTGAAAAGTTGAGGAAAACGGACAATTAATTCAAAAAAGTTATGAATATTTGAAATGCTAAAATGCATAAATGAATAGAGGCAATGTCCTAATGAGATGATGTTATGTAAATGTATTATACTATACACTTGCCTTATACCAATAATGTCAAAATCCACTTTCCTTGAATATATCTTAGAAAATTTGATTTCTGTATTATAGGTGGTGTTCATAAATTGATTCCTCACAATATATTTCAAGCACAATGTTGATGATTCAATTTTCATAGTTTAAAAGCTGAAATCTGATCCTTATTTATTACCTATAAAGAGAGAGCACGTCATAGCATCTCATTAGCATAATGAATATTTTGCCAATTTCATTTAGCGATTTTAGGTTTTTAAAATCTTCATAACATTTTCATTCTTTATCCGTTTTTCTTCAAACTTTCAGTGATGTGCTTCTAAGATTTTCTGCTTCTGTTAAAGTGCATACAAGTTTGGGGTTTCATTCTCCTTTAAGTTGATTTGAATATAAGAAGAAAAATTAGAAACTTTGAGCAAAATCGGATAAGAAATAAGAAAGTTATGAATTTTTGAAGTTGTTATCAATCAAACACAAATTGGCAACTCCATGACGTATCTTGCGAGCTCCTCTCACATTTGCTCAATACAGAAAATCTCATAAATTTTCATTTTATTGGTTTTTGATGAAGGAATGGATTCGTTTCATACAGGTTTTTGTGTAAAAACATATGAGCAGTGATTATATCGAAGGTACATGTATGACTGAATATTTTCTTACTACACTCTTAGAAATGTTGGGTAAATGCCACTGGGTAAATGAAGATTGGGCATAGGTTGGTTAAATCTTGCTCAACTTTTACATGCATTTACCCAACATTGGTCAAAAATAAGAATGAAATAGGTAAAGTTTACCCAAAAGTTGGTCGGACTCATAAGGACCCTCATGTTGGGTAAACTTTGGGTAAAATTTTGCCCAATATTTCTAAGAGTGTAGCCCAGGGCAAATGGGAGAGGAACTCGGAAGATACGTCACGGAGTTGCCAATTTGTTTTTGACTGATTACAACTTCAAAAATTAACAACTTATTTCTTAACGGATTTTTCTCAAATCTTCACTTTAAACGTCGCCCCTTTCAGTTCTTTGACCCATTCTTGTCTCCTTTCCTTTTTGTTTTCTTACGAGGAGTGGTGGGAATTACCCCCTTCCGGTTTGTATTGAGGGAGCGGGTTCATGCTCCAATTAGCAAATGCCGTCGCCTTCCCGCAAGAAGGACGTTATAGCCATGTTTTTGCAGTAATGGCCTTCTTGCGGGAAGGCGACGACGCATCACCCTACTTGATGCTAAGAAAGCAAAATAGCATTTATGATGAATCATTGTGTTGGTACTATATGCAATCTGATGAAGAACAGCAAAATAACCTCTCATTATATAATAGATGTAAACAATCACTCATTAAATCGTAATCATGAGGGCACCACAGAAATTGATTTAACGGTGATGATATGAATAGTAATGTTTATTATTATTCAGCCATCTATAAGAATAGAAATTGAATTTACAAAGAGCCCCAGTTTGGAAACGTACGTCAATGAACGCACTTGCAAATTTATTGCGTGCCTCTTTAGGTCTTTATACATTCAAATAAAGCCGAGCAGACAAGAAGAAGGAGACACAGAATTCCATTAGCATCTAAACGAAATTCGAACATATCGTCTTCTGACCACATATTCATATCAGCATTCGTGAGCATCCCTCCAGTTTTTTCTGTTAATGGACTCGAACGGCAAACGAATGGTAGTTCTTATCAGTAGCAGCGTTATTGATAATGGTCTTTGAATTTGTTGCAGTAAGTTTTGAAGCTCCTGTAAGATTTCTTTTCCCCCACTCTTTGACATTAATCACAGGGATGTGCTCCTCTTGTCTACATGTTTACAAGTTGCGTGTAGATTTTGCTGAGAAAATTTTCTATATTTCAACTCGAAAATTCTGGCATACCTTCTTTTCTTCCATGAAACTAACACGCATCTTCTATCTCGATACCGTACCACTTAGATAATTATAACGAAACCGATGGATATCTTCAGTACATCAGTAACATATGAAAACATTACAGAAAAGGAATTGTATTCTGACTTGTCTGAAGCTACTATTCAATCCATGTTACCCTCGTCAACGGTATCATCAGGAGGACATTTTTCTGTCAGTGACGTGGATATTTCTTCTGGGCATCGAACTATAGTTGCTGTGATTTGGTGCGTCGTGGCCGCAATTGGTCTCTTTGGGAATGCCCTCGTCGGCATCTCTGTGATCGTCGCAAAGAAGCTGCAAACGACTACAAACATCTTGGTGGTCAATCTCGCTATCGCTGATTTCCTGACGTGCCTGTGTCTACCGATACAGAGTTTTATGCTGCTGCTTGGACGCCGGGGGAAATCTCCGCTCCCCGGAATCATTTGCGCCATCGTTGGCGGCACCACCTACACATGCGTCCTCTGTAGCATTTCTACGCTGGTCGCCATCGCTTTCGTTCGCTGGTACGTCATCACCAAATCGGTACGTGGCCATCGAGGTTTTCACACACCACGTAAGATCATCGGGGTTGTGGTGGTCATTTGGGCAGAATCCCTGTTGGTCACGTTTGTTCCATCTCTTTTCGGAATTGTCGAGTTCGGTCATTCTCGTTTCTATTCGCTTTGCTCGATAACAGACTTCAACCCACGTCGCGTCTACTACACTCTGCTTCAGGGCCTCATCCTCATCATAGCCCTCATAACCATCGGAGTCTTATACGCCTTGATCCTGTCTCATGTGGTTTGCCATAACCGGGATCTCAGAGCAAGATTGTCTTCACGAACCGGTCAACCTAGCCATGAGGAGTCCAGCAACATCACCCTCAGCACCATCAGCGGCACCGTCACGACTACCACCACCGCCGCCGCCGCCGCCCCCACCACCACCACCTCAAGAGGCCGAATATCTACTTTTGATGGCAAGCGATCAAGTGCTAGACAGGTCATCCACAGGAGGGAAGTAGCCATCACCAAAAATCTCTTTGCAGTTGTCTGCGTCTTCGCGCTCTGTTACCTCCCGACGGGGGTAAACCTTGTTGTCCCCGGTGCCAATGTGTTTACTCTCTATTCCATAATGATAGGCCTAGCCAACAATGCCGTTAACCCCATCATCTATGGGCTAAAGCACCCCATCTTTCAAGATGTCTTCAGGAACATGTTGCTTTGTAAATTCTCTGGTCTCTCCGAGTCCTAAAAAACGTTAAGGACAGGAAACTTCACTATGTCCTGGTGGCCAAATATTCTTTTCTGAACTTTTACTTTGTCAAAGTATATATTTATACATTGTAAATACAAAAAGAAACAGCAAAACTTAATGAAAGGTTATGTCTAAAAGGCTATCCATCAGGCATAAAGTGTGGTTTACTCAGCGCCCTTCCAAGTGGAGACTTTGCTATCCCATCGGTTGCTGCAGAGTTTACCCAACACCATCATGACCATGAAGAGTCTGTGGGCTTGTTTAAGAAACTCTTAAAGACACACTTTGTTAGAAAATGGATTGTTAAATGTTTTGATTGGCTCAACTTTTTTTATTAAGTGTCCTATATATAACCCTTTGGAGCAAATTGTGAAGTGCTTTGTAACCATAGTAGCTGCAAGGAAAAGGCACGATATCAAAAACTCTGTGGATTTGATAGCGTTCGGAAGTACAAATGAATTTCTGTTTCATGTAAAATAAAATTATTATTTTTAGTCACCTTAGTATTGAATTGGGCATTATACACTGTGTCCCAGAAAAGAACGAAATCATAATTAATAATTTCCTTGATGAGAAATGTATGAAAAGCTGCTTGCAAATTTGAGTGAGTTTTTAGAGTAGTAAACGTAATTTCTTTTTGATAGAAGGAAAACATCAAATAAAAAGTCATAATGTTCTCTGTCATATGACACCTGATGCGTAAAAAAATGAATGATTTATGCCAGAGAACAGGTAAAACGAAAACATGCTTGATTTATGCCTAAATGAGTGGATAGTTGAGTAAGAAGCCATTCAACTTTCTTGACCTAACAGCTGAAAATGAACTTAAAGGGGAATGAAACCCTACGGAAAATCCATTTTAATGAAAAGAGAGGATAGAGAGAAGCAATTTAAAATAAGTTCCATCAAAATCGGTTAAGAAATGAGAAAGTTATGAAAGTGTGAAAAGTCTCAATTTACTTTCTATGGCGATCCTCAAATTGGCAATGTTGCTTCCAAGTCACAGGTATATTAGGACAACTCTCCATGTGTTTTCTACAAAAAATGTCATCTTTTCTCCATTATCTCTAAAAATGATGCTTGTCTCTTGGTGAACTCAACATATGTTGTGTCAAATACATTTCTCCATGATATATCTTGAGCTGAGAAGGAGACAAGCTGCACCTTCTATAATTGAATGAGGTTTTTACATTGTAAAGTTGAAGGGTGTAAAATTACAAACACTTATTACAGGGGTTTAAATTCGTACTTATTTTGTTGGCGAGATGAATTATTCAATTATTTTCAAAACTTAACACTTATGTTGATACACTTGAGGAAATTAATATACTATGCCAAAGTAAATTTTGAAAAAAAAATATCCTAGAAATGAAATTCGGGGAAAAAATCATCACATTGAAAAGAGATCCATGGGAACAAAATGACATTATGGATGCAAAAGAAATTCCGGTATACCCTCTTTAATAACAACCGAAGACATATCGAAAGAAAAAACTGTTTCATAAACTTGTATTAAGTCATTATCCGTACACGACCGCTTAGTTTGATTGATGTAACGCTCTGGTTTTATATTTCTTTCAAGATAAAAAAAAATAAAAAATAGAGCTTTGAACAGGATCATCTTCTGAAAGGGCGAGGAAATTCTAGTTAATCCTACTCATAGTTATCATTTCTTCCTTCTCGGTGTAGAACGCCCACACTGTGAAACCCTCAATAGCTTTATAGCCGGTCAGGCCCCTGGGAGCTGGGGGTGCTGGGGATTTTTTTTGAGAGGGTACACAGCACCCCCAAATGGTTGAGGACGCTGGGGGTGATGCAGCACCCCTAGATTTTTATGAAGGGTAGCATAGCACTCGTTAGTAATATTTCATATTTCATCTTCATCTTCTTCATATTTTCAAATAGCAGTATATAACCTGACTCCATTCCCTATCAGATGTAAGAGTCTTGATATACAAGTAATGTCAGTATAAAGCACATAATTATATTTCATAAATTACATATTCTATTCCTATCCACCTCCAACATCGGAGTGAATAGGAACGATCACAAGATTTAATATAAAGATTGACTCTAATACTGATGAAATTTCTGTTTTATGTCAATGCAAAGGTATCATGAATTGACATTTCACAGTGCCAAAGTATTTGTCACTGGCGACGTGATAACGATTTTGTAGGGCAAAATATGTCAAATCTGTTTCTATTAAAGGGGTACTCCGGCCTGAAATTAATATGAATTGAATAAATAGAGTAAAATTAGACAAAAAAATTACTGAAAATAATGAAATTATGGAATTTTTAAGTTTTGCATTATTTTGGTAAAACAGTAATATGCACGTCATCATGAATATGCAGTGAGTGAGCTGATGATGTCATATCCCCACTTTTTCTTTTGTATTTTATTATATGAAATTGCAATTATTCAAATTTTCTGCTCCAAGCCTATAACTAAAAGGACTGACTCCTTATTTTATGTGTAAGTTCATCATTGTTGTAACTTATTTTGTTACAAGGCAGATATATTTTTATAGACATTTATGAAAAAATGAAATAATGAAGATTTCATATAATATAGTTAAAAAAGGAAAGTGGGGACGTGACATCATCAGCTCACTCATTACATATTCATGATGACATGCATAGAACTGTTTCCCAAAATAATGCAAAATTTAAAAATTCAATAACTTTGTTATTTTTTATCGGATTTCGATGAAATTTTCAATGTTTTGCTTGTTTAATTTTACTCTATTCATTCAATTAATTTTATTTTCAGGCCGGAGTACCCCCTTTAACCTACGGTACTACAATTACAATTACTAATACTACTAAACTAGTACTGCTGCTACTACTACCACCACTATCACTACTATACTACCACTACTACTACTAAAACAGCAACTACTACTACTGCAGTTCTATTATTACAATTAGTATTCCTACTAATACTACTACTACTACTACTACTACCACTACTTCTACAGCTACTACTATATTACTCCTGCTGCTATTCCTGTAGCTGCTGCTACTATACTTCTATTACTGCTGCTGCTACTAATTCATTCAATTCAATCCAAATTGGTATTTATTAAAAATAATCATGCGTCGCAACATAACGCTGAATTGTTCACAATTTACAAATATAAAATGTACATGCATATACATCGTAAATAATACATTCAAATGCATAATTTACATGAGAGGTAATTTACAAAATAACAGTAGTTAGTTCTTAGATAATGAAAACTAAACTTATAATAATAATAATAATAATAACGTACATTTATATAGCGCAATAACTATACACAATATACTCTACTGCGCTTAACATAAAGGACCAATTGCTTGATAATCAAATTGTTCCATAGTAGTTCATTACACAAGTGATATACACCAAAAGGAAACTACCGAAAAGCTTCTACAAACAGGTGGGTTTTTAACTTAGTCTTAAAAGAGCACACTGAATGGGAATTCCTAATGTTAAAAGGAAGATTATTCCAAATCTTAGGTGCTGCGCAAGAAAAAGCTCGATCTCCCATTGTCACCTTAGTCCTGTAAGTTGGCATTTTTAGAAGCAATGTGTCATTTGTACTCCTGAGATTATATGAATGTGGATTTGATTTTAAAGTAAGTAATTCAGAAATGTAATTCGGAGATTGACCATTTAAGGCCTTAAACACAATCAAGAGAATTTTAAAAGCAATACGCTGCCTCACTGGCAACCAATGAAGTGTTTTTAAAAGAGGAGTAATGTGGCAAAATTTTGAGGAGTTACAAACTAGTCTAGCGCAGGCATTCTGTATACGTTGAAGCTTCATTGTATGTGACTCTGGTAAACCAAGCAGTAATCCATTGCAGTAGTCAATCTTACTAATAACATAAGCATGCACTAAAGTTTCTGCACTTTTCTGGTCTAGATATTTTCGAATGTGACGAAGATTGTAGAGCATATAGAAAGCTGCTTTACACACTTTGGATATATGTGTCTCCATGTTCAGAGTGGTATCAAACCAAACACCCAAATTTCTTACAGTATTGGATGAATTTACAACTGAATTACCGACTCTTATGCTAGTGACATCAAGTTTTGATATTTGTCGGGATGTTCCAATTATCATAAATTCTGTCTTACTTTCGTTTAGCTTAAGTTTATTTTGAAGCATCCATGAGCGTACATACTTAATACATGCCTCAAAAACTGATATTTTTTCATGCATTTCGTGATTAGGATTGAAAGAAATGTATAACTGAGTGTCATCTGCGTAGCAATGACAAGAGACGATAGGAAAATTTTCTTGAATGTCTTTGATAAGTTTGCTAGTGTATAAAGTGAAAAGTAAAGGGCCCAGGCGTGAGCCTTGGGGTACACCATGGGATACCTTAAAAATATTTGAATCAACATCATCAATTCGTATTTTTTGCTGCCTATCAGTAAGATAAGATTCGATCCAATCAAGAACTGTTCCATCAATACCAAAAAAAGTACGTAATGTGTCTAATAAAACATCATGAACAATAGTATCAAATGCTGCACTTAAGTCAAGCAAGATCAACAATGTAACTTTCTGTCTGTCCATGGCCATTAAGAGATCATTCTTAATTTTAAGTAGAGCTGTTTCGGTGCTGTGAAATTGCCTGTATGCAGACTGCCAAGAAGGCAAAAGCAAATTGTGACCGAGATGTTGCTGGATCTGTTGTGTCGCAGCACCTTCAACTAATTTAGATATGTACTGTAGGTTATTAACTGGCCTCAAGTTGTTGGGACTAAGCTCAAGACCTTGCTTTTTCAACAGCGGTCGAACCAAGGCTACCTTCCAACTGGAAGGGAACTGACCATTACCAAGTGAAAGGTTGATCAATTTTGTAAGTGTAGGAAGTAATATGTCCGTACATTTAATAAGTAAATGGGTTGGCATTGGATCAAGAGGGCATGACTTTTTACTCAAATGCATGATGAGTTTCTCAACATCTTTATGAGTAAGAGGTAAGAATTCTGTCAACAAATTAGAAACAGAAACATGGGAGGACGAATGTACTGTCTCTATTCCAGATGTTACTGTATCAGTGCAACTATCAAGACTAGACTGAATATCACAATGTATCCTAAGTATTTTGTCTTGAAAAAATTTGCCTAAGTTATTGGCAAAATCACATTTGTCTATAGTAGGGGGTATCATTGGATCTTGCTTTGGCATATTCAACAAAGATTTCGTAACATTAAACAGTCGTTTTTGATCACGACTACTTTCATTAATCATCTCAGAATAATATGTACGGCGAGCCTTGTTCATAACAAATAGTGTTACATTGCGAGCAGTTTTATAAGTCTGATAATCTTGTTCAGATTTTGATTTTAGCCATCTTTTCTCTGCTTTTCTTCTCTTCTTTTTCTCTGCTCTTACTTGATCTGTAAACCATGGCACTTGCACTCGGGCAGGTACCTTCTTGGTCTGTATTGGTGCATGTTTATCTATGATTGACCTCAGAGTAACATCATATAACGAAACCAATTCATTAAGAGATGGATCTGAGGATTCTGAGCACAATATGCTTTCAGATATGTCTTTCCTAAATGATTCCAAGTCAACGGAACATATTCTACGGAATGACATTTGCTTATCATTTAAAGGTGGTTTGCTTGAATTAAGCAAACAATTCACAGGAAAATGATCAGATATCAATGAATCAGTACGCCATGGTTGGCCAATGATAACATTATCAGATTGACGTGAAATAATCAAATCCAGGGTATGACCATGTATGTGAGTACAGAATTGAACATGTTGGGCACAACACAGTGACTCAAGAAGATCATTGAAAGACCTAGATTCAGGATTATCACCATTGTCTACATGAATATTAAAGTCTCCAATGACCAATAAAGGAATACTAGATAATAGGTGTACCTGTAAAAACTCACAAAACTCATTTAAGAAAGCTTTAATTGATACACGATGTGAGTCAGAATATGGCGGTCTGTAGACGTTAATCAGCTTAAGTTGAAAACCTATAACCAATATATGATATTCAGCAAATTCAAATGACATCTTTTCACCAGCTACCACTTGACGTGCATCTATTGCTTCTTTAAAAAGAAGACCAGTTCCACCACCCCGACGATTAACACGTGGTTGATGGATAAAATTATAACCTGGCATATCAATCGGTTATCATTAGCTACGCACAGGAATGTATACTATTTTAAGCATTTGGTAATGGTAAACATTTTCTACGAATAGGATTTAGCGTAAGCAGAGTGCCAACAGAGTGCCAACATTGTGGTGGGAGCAATAATTGAATGGTATACCCGTGCATAAGACTTAATGAGCTACTAGTTATTAATTTATTTAGGTGAGTGTAGGTAAGAAAATTGCAACCGATTGATATGCCTTGATGCCTATAGATTGATAGGCATTGATAGTGATAACAGTATTGGCTATACTAAGGAGAATTATAGTTGTAAAAAAAGAGAGAACTGATTGCATAAGAATGATAAACAAATACATAACAACAATGCAATATGACAATTCCCGAATCGTGAAAACTTTCACCGAAAATAGCAGGAGTATTAAGTAAAGTATGAAATAGAGAGAAAGAGGAAGATGAAAGGGAGCGCTTTGAGAAGTCAGGACAAGTTAAGGGAAGATAGTAAGAACAAATGGAGATATAGGAAGGGTAAATGACAGAGAACAGAGTATGGATATACCAGTAGTTAAAAACTAACAATTTAATCAGTTCTGGGGATACGCCATCACATTACTTGTATTGGTTAAGTGTACGAATTAAATACGGAATTGCGCTATTTTGCATACGATTAGTTTTACATCGCAATTCAGGTATTTGGGGTTTGTGTCTCAGAACTCTAGTGGATGGAAAATACTGTTTAAATTGGTTGGTGTACTGCAGACTCTTTGGGAAGAATGAAAAGCACAAGCCTTTTCTTCGGTCAGCTAGGGATTCGTTGTGTATCTTCTACCAACAATGACCCTCAACGCTCTTTTTTTTTACTCTTTCTAACATAGTGATTTGGTTTTTGGTGAAAGCTCCACTCCACACAGGTGCATTTCAAATCACTTTTGAATGAGCACTCCCAGTATTTTGGTTGTATTAAAAGTTGCCAGCTCATGGTTTCCAATGCGAACTTTTGGGTGGGTTGGAGGAGACCGTAAAAAGCAAACATTCATCTGAACACATTTTGGTGGATTCAGTTTCATTTGATTTTGCTCACCCCAGGTTAGAAGGTAGTCCATAGATTTTTGTAAGACGGACTATTCTACAGCTATTACATGTACTATATCACTCATGCTGCTATTCCTGCAGCTGCAGCTACCATGGGCGCAAATCCAAACAGGAATTCTATTCAAGTAGTGGGGGGGGGGGGGGGACACACCTGGATGCAACAATGGGGTGTCCCCCCCCCCCCCCCCCACTTGAATAGAATTCCTGTTTGGATTTGCGCCCATGGCAGCTACTGTACTTCTACAGCTACTACTAAACACAAAACAAAAAACAAAAGACTCCCCCTTATTGACTAACTTTTCTATGAAAATGAGATTGATCCATCGAGTCATGCATGGGTGAGCAAAATTAAAGCAAAAATTTTTCACTTTTCAAAAGTCGCAAAGGTCATTTTTGGGATTATGTGAAACGAGATTTTAGCGAATTCGGTTTCTGGTGCATATTTATGTGTTGTTGTTTATCATCCATCGCTTGACCCCCTTACAATTATCCCGACACTTTTCTCATTATTATGGTTGGGTGAGCCCAATTCTTTTTTTAAAAATTGCAAAATCCATTCAGCTTATTGAAAAAAAAATAATTCCAGATATTTTACCAAAATGTATCCTCACCTGTTGTGTGTATAAAGAGGTTGTCAGCGAGTCATGGTTGAGTGAGCACACTTTAAAAATCGCACAAGAAATGCTATATGCACTGTTAATACAGCATAAATATGACCCTTGTGACTGCTGAAAAGTGACATTTTTGCCTTTAATGTTTGCCCACTCATGCATGACTCAATGAATCAATCTCATTTTTACAGGGAAGTTAGTCAATACGTCTAAGAACACTCTTGCCAAGTTATTTTGCTCACAACTTTTTCGTTAAGAAGTTATGCCAATTTGATTAAGGGGAGAGTTACTTTTTGGTTGTGTTGATATTACTTCTGCTGCTATTCCTCCTGCTGCTGCTACTATACTTCTATTACTGCTGCTGGTGATCCTGCTACTACTATACTTTTACATCTACTACTGTTTTACTCCTGCTGCTGCTGCTACGATACTTCTACTCCTGCTGTGACTACTACTACTACTACTGCTGCTGCTACTACTACTACCACTACTTCTGCTACTACTACAACAATAAATACTGCAGTTCTACTATTAATGCAATTAGTATTCCTATTACTACTACTACTACTTCTGCAGCAGCTACTACTATACTTCTATAGCTAGGCCTACTACTGTATTACTCCTGCTGCTATTCCTGCTGCGACTACTACTATAGCACCAATTGCTACTACTACTACTACTACTACTACTACCACTACCAGTATTACAACAACTAATACTACTACTACTACTATTGCAATTCTACTACTACTACTCTATATAAAGCTACTACTCTGCTGCTATTCCTGTTGCTGCAGCTGCTGGCTACTACTATACTTCTGCTGCTGCTACTACTAAGCTTCTACTGCAGTTCTACTATTACTACAATTAGTATTCAAACTAGAAAACTACTATACTACTACTACTACAACTACTACTGCTGCTGCTACTACTACTCTCCTTCTACAGCTACTACTATATTACTCATGCTGCTATTCCTGTTGCTGCTGCTGCTACACACTAAGAAATTAGGGTTCACTTTAGGGTGCAAATTTTGGCGGAGCACCCGTATATCTACTCGGGTGGAATTTTGCACCCCTATGGGTACGCTTTGCATAAACCGGGTTTCAAAATTGTGTAAGGTTGAATTCTGCACCCTTCGAGCAGAAGTATTAGTCTTACATGAATACCCCCACTAGCATTGTTGACACTTATGTCACAATATATCACGAAGTATAAGACTAATTATTCAAAAGCATAGAAATGAAATTAATTAGAAAAAGAAATAATAAATTCATTTCGATCAGCTTGTGTCGTAAATGTGCTTAAATTGAACATCTCCGTACTGACGTGTTTCAAAAGAGTAATCGCGCAAAGACTAACAGTAACCGGCTTGCAAGTTGACAGCAACCAACGTATCGCTACTTGTAGGGATTAAGGCAGGAAAATTTGCATAATTCGCATTTTTAAATTATATGGGGATTTTATCACGGCTCATTTTGATAGTTTCTTTGTAAAAAAAAGTTATTGAAATAAGAATACGTGTTTACATTTGATAATTCAGTCGGGATTATATCATTTTGAGGGAAAGTGCTAGTTTTACTAACAGTTACTATACTGATTTGTTATAGGAATAGATAGTAGACTATACCCTGCAATTTAAAAGTTGAATATGATCCTAAATGTGAGACTATAGAAGCCCCCGGGCGTGGCCTGATGGATTTCACCGAGGTCCCCTCATGGCGTGTATTGTACTGTCTGTGTTCTATGTGCGTGAAATACATGTATGAAATAACGGCAACTTTAAATGTCTGGCGCCAAGCTGTGAAGAGGCGAGAATGGTGATCGATTGTCATCGACGTTGCACCCATTAGGGTGCAGTTATGAACCCAGAGGGTAAAAATGCACCTTATATTGGGGTGCAATTTTGAACCCCATACAGGGGTGCTGCTATTGTACCAGTAGTCTGCACCCCTAGGGGTGCACATCTGCTCCCAATAGGGTGCATATTATATGCACCCTAAAAGGTTCAAGTCTGCACCCTTAATTGGGGTGCAGAATCTGCAGCAGCAGCAGTAGTTTAGTATACTAAACTACTGCTGCTGCTGCTGCTGCTACTATTACTACTGCAGTTGTACTAATATTACAATTGTTGCTTTTACTACTATTGATGCTGCTAGCAGATGTAATTGAAGATAAATGATTACTCCGTTTTAATGATTATGAACTGTGTTTGGGGTTTCAAAATTACATGTGTATGTGACCTCCGTGTTTTTTTTTTAAAAAGGAACGTTTAGCGTGAAAATCAGGGATAAGACCACACTATTTATATTCCGTTCCGTCATATCTGTTCACCTATATCTAAATTTAACATGGTTCAACTAAGGAAGTGTATATATGTGAAATGAAATGAGAGAATAATGGTTGCGTAACTTAAATCAAAGTTCCCCAGAGCTGTCCTCCCTTTTTGAAATTTTTGGTTGAAAAAATGTCTCCGCCGGGAATCGAACCCGGGTCGTTAACCACACATTGCCTTAACCACACATTGTATTTATTTATTTATGTTGCCAAAGCTGTTGTATATGTTAATTCCTTACAACTGCATACACACACACACACGCACCCCCTCCCCCCCCCCCCCCCCACACACGCACACATATCGTTTCATGCGTTAATCCAACGTTTATTTGATCCTGTCACGAATTTTAGACACTTCCTAGTGCCTTACTGCCTTTTTCAAATGATGACAAAATGTTTATATATATATATATATATATATAATCTAATATAATTAATTTGCTAAGGCCACGACGTCCCGCGCCCGCCCCGATGGACTCCATAAAATGTTTTCTCGCTACCCGCCGCGAGCCGCCTTCCATCCCGACCGGTCGGCCTGGCCGCCCGCATGTGCAACGTCGCCTTCGCGATGCACGACGACGTCGCGTTGGCAGCAGGTGAGCGATCTCCTGAACGACCAAATCCCATTGGCCCGCGTGCTTTGCTTTGCCGTTGACCGAATCAGACGACGACTGCGCGTGCGTCCGGCGAACGGTACGTAGTGCAGACTCTGTAGCTCTCACCGGGGGAACCCACGTAAGAAAATAATTATGCCATGTGTATGTTCAATAGAGGTCCGTGATACGTACGTACGATTTGTATCATAGTCCGCTTTGTGATTAGTATACCATGTAGGAACAGCACCCACCAGACTGCGGTGCAATCTCCATGCAAGCTCAATGCATGCGACGCGATTGCATATCCATCCAACCATATACTAGACGGGCTTACGATACAACAATACACTGCATGCACAGCACTCAACATGAGATGACTGCGAATTCCCGAGCGAACTCATACATTCTAAAGATGATTTTGGACGTGAGTTATTTTATATTGAACTAAATAATGTTAGAAACTTTATTTATAGACTTTGTTTGTCCCTTTATTCGCTGTATAATTAATTGATGAAATTCTTCTCTTTTTAGCCGGACTCTGTCTCGGCGTCGTTGCACTCTGCTCTGAGCTAGAGGTACCAGCACTGCAGCCTTGGCTGCATGAACTCCGGGGGAAGAAACCTGCAGTAAAAGCCGTTTATTTCGATATTTTAAGGTTAACTTTGGACGTGAGTGACGTTGTTGAGAACAAAAAATGTTTGAGTATAGTATTTGTGGGCTCTGTTATTACCTATTCGATTTGTATTTAGTAACGGCTTGGCTGGTTCGAAATGTCCAACAGTAAATACCTTACTGAGCGCTGCTTATTTCAAGATTGAAAATAGGTATAGGCCTACTTACCATTTTGTTCAAACTGCAGTTAACATTTGACGATGAATTTATCCTACCGTAGCCTATGTCACAGCAGTGCCTTACCCAGGATTTTTTTAAAGGGGGTGGTTTTTACTTTTTTCAAAAATTATCTGACAAGCAAAAAAAAAAAGGGTCATCAGGAATTCTAAAGGGGGTGTTTTAACTTCAAATAACACCAAACCGGGGGGGGGGGGGGGGGGTGTTTGAACACCTAAAACACCCAAAACACCGCACTGCAGTAAATGCCATGTTTTATTCGATGGTAAATTCATCTTATTTGAGTATATTCTACATCTATTTTGTTTCTTTAAAAAAGAAAAAAAATGGTTCCATGAATATTATTATCAGTTTGAGGGGCAAGCATTATGCTAGAGGAGCGTTATTCCATTAAAGGTTGACTAAATTAGAGAGAAAATGGGTGCTCTTTCTATGTAGTTTTGCCTTCTAATCACGAATCTGCCAATCGATTGTCCAAATTATGTCTCGTTTTGGCGAAAAAGGGGGAAAAGTAGAGGTTTTGGGACCGTTCCTTAAAACTCGTGAGCTGATTGGCTAACCCCCAAGTGACGTATGAAAAGTAAGAGGCACAAGATCTGCAGGCTGCAGCATATAATATTGTACACAGAATGCGGTATTTGACCCCTCTGTTCAACGGACAATTTATGAAAAAAGGAAATTAATAAATATAATCTTAGGAGTGAATAATCATTAGCAATATATTTTCTACAAGATCAGAAAACGCTTTTGTCCAAATATACAGCTCTTGTTTTGTTTTTTAGCTTTTCTTGTGAACAATGTTCTCATCCATCTGAACTTGCCGAACGAAAATTTTGCATTGGTCATAAACGCGTGCACAGCCGTTTTATGCGTCTATTTGTACTACACACCTTTAGTACGGCAGTGACTATGTTCCCCTCGTACATAGCGACTGGTTAAAGCCTTTGTTTTGTTTATTTCACTTACGGCTTTTTTTTTTACTTCGCTTTACATAGTACATTAGTACTGACTTAGATTTTGGCTGAATTCGAGTAACTTATATAGGCCTAGAGAGAGGAAAAGTGCCCGCGATTCCGAGTTGGAGGACTTTTCTGAGCCATGGAGATACGAACTCTGATTTATCAGATGATTTATCAGACCCCGAAGGCAAAGACGCCTCGAGTGGCAAGGGGAAATTCGACCATATTATATGTTGAACCCCTCGCAGAATACGATGAAGGGCCGTGAGTGAAGTAACTCCAGGGAGCTCCAACGCGTTGGAGCTCCCTGGAGTTACGGGTGAAGTAGACCGAAAATGCTGTCTCGCGTTCGTTAGGTCGTCGTAGCTAACGAACGAGAGACAGAATTTTCGGTCTACGACTGAAGCTGCTGCAGCTGCTGTCGTTGAAAAACAAATTGGAAGACTTGACTCCAAGTCTGATCTTTGGAATAGCTGAATCTTTTAGCTAGCTTATCCTTCTCTTCATGCCAAATTCGGAATACAGGCCAGGTTCCTAAAAATCATCTTCGGCAAAGTGATTGCTGCAGATTGTACTCCACTCACTTGGCCGGCCCTTGCCACTCTGCCCGCGTGAGCTTTATATTTGCGACCCACAATTTCCATATTTTTTCATCTTTAGGAAAATGATGTAGGCTTACACCATCTTTAGGGGTCTTGCTACCGCCCGCAACTATACACCGATTAGGCATTATAGATGAAACTGTGTCCCAAAATCAAAGTTATTGTGAGGAATTAAACACACGAAAATACGCAATGCAAATGGTCTATGCGGTGAATATCATGCTCGGCACCGGGCTGGGCCTGCCGGGGGCCTCCGGGCGCGCACGGTATAGGTTAGTGGAATATTTTCCCCTACTTTTCATGCGTCACAGATCACGTGATCACGATGTCGCTTCGATGGGTTTTTTTTAGGGGCGGGGCTTATGACTGCGTAAATCAGCAAAAATGTACTTTTCAAATGATTATAAAATATGAATGAATGCATAAAAAATTGTGTGATGGATATTTTTTGGCTCCTGATGACACCTTCCTACGAAAAATAGGCAATTATTTTTTTATTTTAGTGACCCTTTAAAGCCATTGGCGTAGATATATAGCGGGCAGGGGGTGGGGATATGTGAATGCACATTACATTTTTTTTTATTGTAGAAAAATAAACTCAGTGTAGATAGCACTAACAGGGGTTAAAGATTGGATATGTGACGCGGGATTATGTGAATGCTTCAATCATTTTTATTTTCATTGTATTTGGGACCTTTCTATGCCACCGGATGGAGTAGAGTGAGGGCAGGGGCGTGATAGGGTCTGCCTTCACCATCCACCATGTCCAACGGCGGATCCAGGATTTTGTGAGGTAGGGGGCCCCAATATTCGGAAAATCACACTTCTATTTTTTAAAAATACTTTTAATGTGTATTGTAGGATGTAACTGAACGCATTTATTGCTCATACATGTTTTTCATTGAATTTGAGAATATGTGTAGGTGAATCTTCGCTCAATTACTTATAGAAAATATATTACTACTACCAATTTCTAACTAAAATTGTATTTCTAGCTAAGTAATGAGCGACCACTACGATGACAATATTCCATACACAAAACATACATAACTAGGCGATTAACTTGCTAATTTAATTTTACAACTATTTTCAGTTCTCATATAATAAAACAATAAGCTAAATGGAAACACCAACATCAAAAGAAAGTCTTTATTCCACTCTCTTTCTGTTATGTTTATATTCTCTACATCAATTTCTCTCTTCTTATCTGTCTACCAACACCCCCTCTCTCTCTCTCTCTCTCTGTCCCTCCCCCTCTCTCTAAAAAAAGAAAATGTTTACACATCGATTATGAAAATGTTGAGTGTATAATGTAATAAGTGAACCACGGGTCCCGCTAGTCTATCTTATGGATTTGGGGCCTTTTTTTTGGGGGGGGGGGGTTGAATAGGCGCCTCCCTTGGCCCTTTCGGTCCCCACCTTTTGGTACCCACGGGCGGGGAATGGTTCTTAGAGTGGTGGGAGGCACTTCTTAAGGGCTGACATGTCGTCCATATTTCATAAATTCATTTTAAACATTGAATTTCCGGAGGGAGTAATAATTCTGCTAACCAATTCTTCAAGCATGGCTGTGACACTGGAAGTACGGTGGTAGTCTCTCTTGATAAATCTGGCAGCTCTGCGCTGGACCATTTCCAATTTGTGAATGGAGGTTGGCTGATTCACGTGTGAATAGGCTTCAATAGCTTTTGTGTGGGTTAGCAGGCTCTGAACCATTCTAGATCATTCATGAGGAATTAAAATTTCACTTTCAACTCTGAAACCTTAAATTTGTAGCACAGTAAGAGTTGAAGAGTCCATGAATCAGGTAGATTAAGAAATTTAAACCTTGCTTAGAACAACTATTTTTGACTACTGCAACAGTGAATGTTTGACACAGTTCCTCATAGACAAGGGTCTGTGAGTTTATCACGAGCTCTGTGGTTTATTGCTACTGAGGTCATACAGCTATGATAGTGCTATTCTATAACCTCGTACATGTGTAAAACAGGCGATTGTCACTTTCATGAACAAGGATATTGTGGAATAAATAGCTGGATGATGCATTAATCGGCCCATGAATGTCAGTGGTTAATGCAACAGATGAAATTAAAACCAATTTAAATAGATTTATGCATTATGTTTGCTTCCTTTTGCTTCATTTTCTATCAGGCTTCTGTGCCTTTAATTTCGAGATAAATAAGGTATCCCAAAGAGCACCCCCTAATCGGAAAGAGTTCCTTTTGCGACAGCTACCTAAATTTGTTGATGGGGGTCGAGTAAAAATCTCCCTGTCTCTGTTATCTCTATCTCCTCAGCCTTTTCCATATTATATCTGTAATTCTGTAGAAAGAAAACATCGGTTAGTAACAAATGAAACAAACGACAAATGACAAAGCTGGGAATCGAACCTGGGTCCTCGATATTGCCAGTACTCTGACTTAACGATGTATCTGCGAGAACGAGTTGACATCGAAGGTGTTCAAATCATATACCCTAACCCTAACCCTATATCTATAGACATTTTGCACCTTTATATATTTTTTTCATTTTTTTTTCATTTTGGGTGGCTGTCGCAAAAGGAACTCCCCCCCCCCCCTATCTGCGCTTGAGAGACATAGGGATTCTTCCCGAGAAGCGTTAAGGACAGGACTGCGGTAATCTAGATATCATTTATCTCACTCTTAGTTTTTTAAAAAAGAATGAATGTTAAAAATGAATTGTAACAGTAATTGACAATAGTAAGACTGGTTGCCACTAAAACCAAAGAGTTTAAATACGAAGAGTACTCAGTGCCGAAATAAAGCACGCGTATAATTATATTGTGGTAGATGTCGATCGGCCCAGAGGGAAAGGTTATAGTCTTTATCAAGATGTTTGTATTTTTAAATTTTCTTTATTTTTTCTGGATAGCGCTTTTGCCTTTTGGTAAAGCCGTAACTAAAGGGCATAATCTTGATATTGTCCCTTCAAATACAAACTTATGTCCCAAAACAGATAGGAATCAACTCTAACTGCACCAGGGAGGGGAGGGAGAGAGTTGGGAGGGGGGCCTCGGACTAGATTGTAGTTTTGTTAAAGTTATTTACTGTGAAATTTATATTAATATTTATGTGATGATGGGGGGGGGGGGTCCAAACATGTTCCCTGATATTATAGCTCTATATGAGCAAACACTGCGATATCTGACGGGAATGTCGAGAAAAGTTATTTAAAAATAATAATGTGCTATCTTTATTTTTCTATTAAATCAGAATTTTTTCAATTGATATAATTTATGGAAATTATAGGGATTATAGACGTGCAACGAAATTTTATTAGCCTTATTCTTTTAAAATTCAAGACAGAAAAGGCTTTAATAAAATGAGATTGCGTGCGAGCAATTCCTTATATAAATATAAAGATTACATTAAGAGTGGCGTATCCAGGATTATATATCCAGGAATGTACGTGTCCCCATGTGCCAGCCAAAACCAAATCTGACATTTACACATCGAATGAAAGGAAATGTGTACCCCCCCCCCCCCCCCCCCCGCACAGAAAGAATCTGAAAACTGTGATAATTTTTTTCCTTGCTTGTCCTAAAATTCAAAATAGAATGCATCTGATGTTTTTGTTCGTCAGGCGTGAGCCTCCCCCTCTCCCTGCATTCCTGGATACGCCACCAATATAACCAACTTATGGTAAGTTATTTGTTATATTCTGCTGTAGAAATGTGAGACGACAGGCGAATAAAACAGTATAGGGGCTTGCTCCGAAGCCATCGCCAACGCAATAGGGCTTTTATCGATTGTACATAAAAGGGGGATGGCCTCCGTGTTTTGAATTGAATTAACTAGTAACCAACAATACAACAGCTGATGATATAATTTATTTATTACCAGTCCTATTCTGCCTTTGTAGGAATGTCCCATTACTTTTGCCCCAGCTCTCTTTGTCTCTCTCTGTGCAGTGGCGGCACCAGGATTTTTAAAGTGGGGGGGGGGGGGGGGGCAAAAGAAAATGTTGGGGGTGGGCAAGGGCGAACAAAAACATTTTTCCACCCTTTTATTTTTTTTCACTCCGAAAATTATTGGGGGGCAACTGGGGGGGGGGGGTGCATTTGGTCTCTCTCCTCCCCCTCTCATTTTTCTCATACTCTCTTTTCTCTCTTACAACCGATCTGTAAAAAAATTACTCCAATAGAATTGAGGAAAAAATAATGATCTCTTATTTATTTTATTTGTGTTTTTTATTAGGAAATCAACATAAATCACAATTACAAGTGATTTACATGATTAAAAACAAAATCACTGAGCAAAAAAAAAAAAAGCAACCCAACGAAATCAAACAAAATCAAAGAGTAAAAATAAAGCAATTGGAAAAAAAATTTTAAAAAAAATAAAAATAAAAATGATCTCTAATTGCTTTCCCCCTATATTTCATTTTAATGAGATCGACCACCAACACTAATCAATCATATTCTTCACATCCATGACAGAATAGCAGGGGCGGATCAAGAGGGGACGAATCGGTCGCGGCCCCCTTCTTGAAACCCAAGTTGGCATATACGGGCTCTTACCTAAATTATGAAAAAACCCGGATCGAGCACCAAATATAGTTTGGAAGCCCAAGAGGCTAACAATGTCGTTAACCCTCGGAGAAAAACTTGTAAAAAGGCCCACCCCGCAAGACTGACGTGACAGTCCGGGCATGGATCGGTGGCGGATTTAGGAGGCTTTTAAATAAAATTGTATCCCCCTTTTAGAACTAATAATTTTTTTTTGCTTGTCAGAGAATTATGGAGGAAAAAATGGACTCATAAAATCTGATACCCTACACCCCTCCACTGAGCGACTTTCGGAGGGCTGGCGAGAAGAAAATTTTTTGCCACCCTAAAATTCCTTGTTTTCGCGTGTTAACCTGGGGCAGGCGAGACGTTTTTGATCAAAAGCATGCATATTCCCGGGGATTTATGGGGGGTTTACTGGACTCATCAAGCCTTAATTATACCTTTTCAGAGCTTTAAAGTTCATGTAGGTCACGTTTTTTATATTTTCAAATAAAAATTATGGGAATTATAATCATCCTAAAATTCCTGTTTTCGCGTGTAAACCTATGGCAGGAGATATTTTTTGGGGGATAAAAAGCATGCACACTCCCGGGGATTTATGCGGGGTCTTTTCAACGAGTTGAGTCTTAATTATACATTTTCAGAGCTTTAAATTTTATTCAAGGAACATTTTTCAAAATTTTGATTTAATTCAGCGGGAATTATAATCATTCAAAAATTCCCGTTTTTTGCGTGTTAACCTATGGGAGATGGAAGGCCAAAAGCATGCATATTCTCGGGGATTTATGCGGGGTCCCTTGCACCTTTTGAGTCTTCATTAAGCCTTTTCAGAGTCTCAAATTACATGTAAGCCACATTTGCACTAAATTCAAGGTAATACTAGAGAAACTATAATCATTTTTAAAATCCATGTTTTCACGTGTTAACCCTATGGCAGATCACTCTGTCAAAAAGCAGGCATGATCCAAGGGATTCATAGCGGCATTTATTGACAAAAAAGGTTTTTTAACTATCCATCCTTTTTCTTGTGCAAAAATCAGACTTGAAAAAGAGTAAGATATGAAATATCAAGAAAAATTGAGACATCTTTTCACGTGTTATACCTATGGAGAACGTATTTTTCCGAGTCTGTTTTTAACACAGCAAATTACGCCTCCAAAATGTACTACGAAAGTAGGTCAGAGTAATCTGTCTTGATACTATTTAAAGTCTTTGTTAAAACCAACCAACCAAAAACATAATTTGCTTTTTCCACCAAGGCGACGACATTATATACCAAATGAAAGGAAGATTATTTGCCTTTACCTATGTCCTGAGCGGTTGATGTAGGACACAAGAAGGCTATAGCAATGAATAACAGTATCATCTTGAAAATTCGTGCTGACTCCAATCTTCTGCAACTTGATTCTGGATAAGGTATCGACAAAATCGCTGATTAAACCTGCCTTGAGACTGATTGATTGATGATGTAGTTTACAGAGTATCGAACGAATCTCATTCTCTCATTCAGGAACTTGCGTCTATAGGCAGGCTCTGAAACGATCTCCCTTTTCTTTACTTTTGGCGCCAGAATCACGAAGCAAGCTTACGCTCCAGTAGTCACCAAAACACACGGTGAAGGAAACAAAATAGTAAATATTCACAAATTCTTTCTGCCAGAATGTATCCGAAGCTACATCCACTCTCTATGCTTAAATACGTTCTCTCGAGATTATGTCATTGTACCCGCAAAGGGAATAGACCGGTTTACTATAATAATAATAATAGTAGGATTTATATAGCGCCTTTTCCAAAGGATACAAGGCGCAATACAAAGTATCACATTATTACCCGGCTTGTCTCGAATGGGTGGGTTGCGGGAGCGGGATGGGAGCGGGAACGGGCACACCCTTTCGAGACAAGCCCCCCCCCCCCGGTTATCTCGAATGGACGCGTTCCCAGCGAGAAGTTCAATGAACGCGCCACTTCGAGACAACCGGGGGGGGGGGGGGGGCTTTCCTCGAATGGGTGTGTTGAGTAGACTTTTGTAACAGACGTTTTAGAAATTTTTGAAAAATGTGCAAACGTATGGCAGTGCAAAAATGTGGTTATACACGCAGCCCCCCCTCCTTAAGCCCCTCCACTTTCCAAGACGTTCCGAGGCCCCTGTCTAAGGATGGAATAGACCTGTTTACTAATGTATTTCAATTTATGCAGGTTTCTCTCCAGAATCTTTAGTTACCAACTATTTAGTGCACCTGTTATGCATAATAGCATCTCTATGGATGGAATCCATTTTGCATGCATTAGTTGTTGCTATGTCGGGCAAGCCTCTGGCAAGCTTTTGAGTCATCAAGAGAAATTTTTTTTCAAAAAGTATGCATAAAATTAGTAAACAGGTCTATTCACGTTGCAGAACAGTGGAGTCGGCACGAATTTTCAAGATACTGTTAGTCATTGCTATAGCCTTCTTGTTTCCTACATCAACCGCTCCGGGCATAGGTAAGGCAGATAGTTGTTGCTATGTCAGATAAGGCCCTGGCAACGTTTAAGCCGTCAAGAGCTTTTTGTTCAAGAGGTATCCAACCTTAATTGCAAGACATTAGCCGATAATCATGTAGATAATTTTTCAAATAACACACTCGTGTCCGGTATTTTGTCCCATCTATTCATCTGTTGAGAAGAAATTTCAATACAAAAATATCGACAAATTTAACTGTGATCTTATTCAAACTGACTGGACAGTCGTGTACGTTGCAACTGATGCTGACGATGCTAACTCTTTTATGAATAAATTTATAGCTCCTCACAATAAGTACTGTAAGACTTCTCAAGCAGTAAATAAGGCCCCCAAAAAAATTGTTGCAGTGGCGTAACGGGTCTCTGAAAAATAGGGTAGGTCGGTCGGGATTTTTTTTTTTACGACAGTATAGTACATAATACACGCAGCGAGTTCTGTCCGCAGCACTTCCGGGTTTTTCGCTATCGCAAAGGCAGCACGATACGCGATATCGATAGTCAAAAAAAAAAAAAAAACCTAGGGTCGGCGACATTTTTAGGGTCGGGCGGGTTACGCCAATACAACTATTTTTTTTTTTTTTGGCCTAAACGATCTATTATTCGTAACCATGGCTGACTAATACACTCCTTCGTCATATTAACCACAGAAATAAATTGTACAAGAGGTTTGCATTAAATCCACGTGTGAACACCAGACAAAAATAAAACGTGCTCGTAACAGAATTAATTATTCATTACGACAAGCAAGGAAAAATTATTGTAATAACTTATTTACAGTAAACTCAAACAATTTGAAAAGTACATGGAAAACTATTAATGGCATAATTAATAGAAAGACAAAAACTTTGCCATCTTATATGATTTTGAATGAAACAAAAATTGAAAATCCCTTAGACATCGCAAATTCTTTAAATTCATACTTTAGTGAAATTGGTTCGAAAACATGACTCCTATACCTAAGGTCAATAAAAATCCTTTGGATTATATCGTACCAATTCAAATTTTTTTCAAACCAATTTCAGTGCATGCAGTTACGAAAATAGGGATAGGTTTAAACAGTAGTGAAATCACTGGTGTTGATGGTATAAGTCAAAACGTTACTAAAAATACATTCATGTAATAGCTCCACTCATATAATCAATTTGTCATTGAGTACAGGTAAATTTCCAAGTAATATGAAAATATCGAAAGTTATTCCTATACATAAAGCAAGTGATATCTACGATTTAAAAAAAAAAATATCGCCCGATTTCCTTGGTACCATGTCTATCAAAGATTCTTGAAAATGTTGTGTATGACCAATAGACCGCTTCTGTAATGTATACAAATTTATGCACTTATATTCTCTGAGCACCTAGTGACGAGCTATTCCATGAACCTGCTTTTTATAAATAAGCCTCAATGTTTGGAATCCAGTTTGCATACATTATTTGTTGCTATGTCCGGCAATCTTTCAGGTTGTCAAGAACAACCTTTGTTTAAAAGGTATGCATAAAATTTGCAGCATTACCGAAGCGGTCTATTATATATACTAGCCATCTTACCCGTATCGCGATTTTGAAATGGAGCGTTTAGTGCATAAACGTGTTTAAGATGTGGGATTTTTAGGCAGGAAAACAGGATAGTACAATTTTTGGACTTTTTGTTGCTATGATGTACAGCACTGTGTACAGCACTGTTGATTTCCTATGCGCGCGGAGAAGTTTATAATCGATTATGTTCATGATCGACTGTATGTGTTATGAAACAGTGTTTATTTTTACCTTTGACCCCAGTGATGACCCCAGTGACGTTTTAAAAAAAAACCAAGGGCAATTCTGGGGTCCCCCTACATACACCATCCGAGTTTGGTGAAGATCTGTCGAAGGATCTAGGAGGAGTAGGGGAACAAACAGACAGCAGACGAACAGACAGACAGACAGACGAACAGACAAACGGTTCTCGAATTATAGTATGATGATGATGATGATGATGATGATTCTTGACCTCCAATAACCTTTTATACAATTTCCAATTTGGGTTTAGAAGGATGCATTCAACGGAGCATGCTTTTATTGATTTTTATGACAAAGTCTCAAAGGCCTTGCAATCAAAACAATTTTCAATTGGTCTGTTGCTTGACCTATCTAAGGCGTTTGATGTAATGAATCATCTAAAATGAGATGCTATGGTATACGGGGTATCCCGCTCGCTAAATTTTTTTTCCCACGAACTTTTTGTCCCGTCCTCCCTGGCGCATGCGCACCTGATCCTTTCCGATCTGAATCAATTTCGCAATCATAGGGTTTATTCCGTAAGCGATATAATGACGGTTGCTCCCAGCGTCTTGCTGTGGCGAGATGCGTTAGTCCTCGGACATTTAACCTGAGGTATGTGGGTTCGACTCTCAGTTTGGACATTACAAAAATAACGTCTTGTATTTTTATTTTTACTAAAGTAGGATGAAACTTTGAAACCCCATCCAACTCCAAGCATTGTAGGGCTATTTCAAAGTTGCGCATGCGTCAAGGACGATAGTGACAAAAAGTTCGTGGGAAAAAAAAGTTCGCATCCCGCTCAGGTGGTTTGAAAGTTATCTCAATAATAGAATACAATGTACAGTTTACAGATCAGTCACTTCGGATAAACGCTCATTGTTATGCGGAATTCGGCAGGGACCCATAATTGGCCCACTTCTCTTTACACTATACGTGAATGATTTTATATACTGCATCAAATATTTTTCATGCAATACAATATGCTGATGACACTATAGCTTAGTGTCATCCGAAAACAGCCAGTCAATCTTAATAGACCTGTTTACTAATTTTATGCATACTTTTTGAACAAAAGTTTCTCTTGACGACTCAAAAGTTTGCCAGAGGCTTGCCCGACATAGCAACAACTAATGTATGCAAAATGGTTCCATCTATAGAGATGCCACTATGCAAAGCAGGTGCGCCAAATAGTTGGTAACTAAGGATTCTGCAGAGAAACATCCATAAATTTGACTAACTTAGTAAACAGGTCTATTGATAAGGTAGAAAGAGAATTTTCTCGAGTGGCTGAATGACTGAAAGCCAACAGGTTACGTTTGAATATCAATAAAACCAAATGCATATTCTTTTCAAACAGGCAAAATAACAGTCATGACAACACATTTGACTTGAATATTCGCTTAGATGGCGTACGTCTCAATTTCTCCGAGTCGCTTCCTTGCTGTATTTGTTGATAGATAATTAAAGTGGAATATCCATATTGATTATGTATTGAATAAATTAGGCTAAGCGGATTTATTGGTATTATACGTAAATTGAAGGACATACTTTTACAAAAACACCTTTTTCTTCTTTATAACAGTTTAATTTTACCCTATTTAATGTATGGGAATATGCTGTGGGGTTCTTCTTGTCCAAACAAACTAAAGAAATTGTATGTATTACAAAAAGAAATGTTTACGCATCTGTACGAATTCTCATTAGCTCCATCTGCGAATATATTACTGCGATTTTTATGTTCAAATACTTTCCAACTTACTTCTATGTTCTAATACTTTCTAACTTACTTTCCAAAGCTCTTTTCTTATTGCTTTTCCAATTTCATTCAAACTTTCACAAATCTGCTTCTCTGATTTTTCTTTTTTCTTTAAGAACAACTCGCCATTAAGGTTGGATTTCCCTTTAAGTGTACCTCTTGAACAAAAAGCTCGTGACGGCTTAAACCTTGCCAAACCTTGTCTGACATAGCAACAACTAATGTATGCAACGCGAATTCCATCCATAGACATGCCAGTATGCATAGCAGGTGAATAAGATAGTAACAAGGGGTTCTGGAGAGGAACATGCATAAACTGAAATATATAGTAAAAACCGGTCTATTCCCTTTCCCGGGTACAAGGACATAATCTCGAAAGAATGTATTAAAGCATATAGAGCGGATGCAGCTTCGGATACATTCGGGCAGAAAGAATTCGTGAATATTCATCATTTACTATTTTGTTTCCCACACTGTGTGTTTTGGTGACTACTGGAGCGTAAGCTTGCTTCGTGATTCTGGCGCCAAAATTAAAGAAAAGGGAGATCGTTTCAGAACGCAAGTTCCTGAATGAGAGAATGAGATTCGTTCGATACTCGTCTGTAAACTACACGATCAAGAAATCAGCGATTTTGTCGATACCTTATCCAGAATCAAGTTGCAGAAGAGTGGAGTCAGCACGAATTTTCAAGATGATACTGTTATTCATTGCTATAGCCTTCGTTTTTCCTACATCAACCGCTCAGGACATAGGTAAGGCAAATAATCTTCCTTATTTGGTGTGTAATGTCGTCGCCTTGGTGGAAAAAGGAAATTATGTTGTTGGTTGGTTTTAGTGGCAACCAGTCAAATTCTTACTATTGTTAATTACTGTTAAAATTCATTTTTTTTTAAAACTAAGAGTGTGAGATAAATGATATCATGCCAGATTACCACAGTCCTGTCCTTTTTTAACGCTATCCTGACAAACCTGCTCGAGGTATCTTGCGCTTCTCGGGAAGAATCCCTATGTCTCTCAAGCGCAGAATAAGGGGTGCTCTTTGGGATACTTCATTTATCTTGAAATTAAAGGCACAGAAGCCTGAAAGAAAATGTAAGCAAAAGGAAGCAAATTAAGGAACATAAAGCACAAATCTATTTAAATTGGTTTTAATTTCATCTGTTACAATAATCACTGACATTAATGTATCATCCAGCTATTCCTTCTTCTTCTTCTTCTTGTGGTGTACTGCCCAACGCCCCAAAGTAGGAGCCAACCGGGCAATATCCTTGTTCATATATAAGTGACAATCGCCTCTTACACATGTACGAGGTTACATTAGCATTATCGTAGCTGTACGACCTCGGTACCAGTTAAACCAGAGCTCGTGATACACTCATAGGCTCTTGTCTATGTGGGACTGTCAAACATTCACTGTTGCAGTAGTCAAAAATAGACAATTGTTCTAAGCAAGGTTTAATTTTCTTAAACTTGCTAATTACCTGATTCAGGGACTCAACTCTTACTGTGCTACAAATGTAAGGTTTCAGAGTTGAATATGAAATTTTAAAAAAAATCCTCATGTATGAATGATCTAGAATGATTCAGAGCCTGCTAACACGCACAAAAGCTATTAAAGCCTATTCACACGTAAAAACTATTGTGGAGTAAAACATGTATAAGTGGTGTATATATACATATATGTGAAACATTCCAAAACAAAAGTCATTTTGAAACAACAGTGTGAAGCGTTTACGAAAGAAAGGCATAAATTAACCATTGGCAGATCCGGGGGGGGGGGGGCGAGATTATGGAGGGAAACTGGACCCCCATAACCAACCCCGCCCCCCCCCCCCCTCACTGAGCGAATTTTGGAAGTCTGGCAAATTTGTCACCCCCCCCCCCCCCCCCCCCAGCGACTTTTCGAGAAGCTGGCAAGACCAACAAAAAAATACGGGTCTACCTTTTCCAAAGGTTGACAAACCTGCATTTGTGTGCCCCCCTTCATACTAAATCCTGGATCCGCCCCTGAATTAAGGACCAATCTTTTATTTCTATTTTGTTAATCACTTTAATAAGAAAATACCTTGCAAAAGCAGGGAATTGTACAGTATTAGCTTATTTGTAGTTTATTCACACCATGTAGCATAGAGCATGTATGTCTATGTGCTCTGTAGCTGAACACATTGAGAGACTTGTCTACAATAAAGTTCAAGTAGACATCAAGGCTAAAATCACTCGAGGTGGGTAATTCAAAATTAACAGATATAAAACATTGTAAAATGGAACAGTCGGTTAACTCAGTTGCTTCCCAAAATGGGCCCTGAAAAACCAAAGAAAACTGAGGAATTGCTCTTGGAGCTTACCAAAACTGTATTCGGGTCAACTATATAGACAATGGGACAATTAGTGTGGTGAACTATTTTCTACATGCTGTATTGACTATGTGCCTTATATTAACATTTAATAAAGTTGCGTAATGACATTTGGTTTCTTTGGCATACACCATGTACTTCCACATAGTCAATACATCGTGACGTCATCCAGACGCCATTTTGTGAAGATCAACTCTTGGTCATATCTTCATAACGGGAAAGTCCATTTCTCATTCATATTTGGCATAATTAAAGCTAATACCAGTCCGGTCAATTTCAGAAACTTATGGGGTGTTGCAAGAAAGTTGCAATCAATTGCAAATTGTAAAGCAAATTAGAACAACCATTCTGAATGGTTCAGGGTCTGCCCATTCAAGAAGATGCGCTTGCAACAATGATTTTGATTGGTCAGTACCGATTAGTTCCAACTTGCAATCAATTGCAACTTTCTTGCAACACCCCATTAGACTCGCGCGTCAGTGCTCGCACCACAATGAAAAATGCCACCCCGCGAACTCCTAAACAAGGGGGTAAATCTTTCTGAATCTTGCCACAATTATCTTCACAAATCATGCACACAAGATTCATAGCTAAAATATATTTTTTATATTCATTTTGTTTTTTGACCCCCCCCCCCCTTTTACGGGGAAAATAACTCAACGAAACCGTGATCTTTTTTCAAATTTGACAAGTCATGAGACCTGATAAAAGTGTTGACGGTAAAAATTTCAAGTTCATGATGTCATTACGTCATCCAGGCTTCATTCAGTGATTTGTTTGGGTGAAAAATGCAATCTCGGACCTCCAACAAAACTAAAGTTGATTCAGATGATAGAGCAGAGAATTCTACACACAAAAAAAACAACCTAGCTTCCATATCGTGAAAGGATCGTTTTCAGGGCGAAAATGGCTTTCAAAGTTATAATTACCCATTTTCCCATAGACACACACGTTATAGATGTTATTTTTTTCTTTATTGGGTGGGCTGTACTTAAAGATCACATTACAAGAAAATTCCATCAAAATAAATATTGGCTTAATACTTATTATTGCATAGATGGCATAAATTAAACAAGGTTATCCAAATTCAACGCTTGGAAACATTTGAAGTAATGATTATTAATTATAAAACGGTAAAATACAGCCCCCGATATAGCAGCTGAAGAGCAGCTCGAACGCTGCTGATGTGCGACGACACACCATGGACCAGTCCTGTCTAAACAGACGATGTCCCATAACATCTTACACATTTTTCAGTGCCTGTTTTGTCATCTCCCCTTCACTTATTTCTCTTACTTGACTAGCGTCAGTCTTAATGTTAGTCTGTTGCCTCACTCTTAACTTCGTGTATGGTAGTTTGATGAAAAATGCAGCGTTAAAAAAATAAAGGAATCGGTCACTTGTAAACAAAATAAGACGCCATTGTATTTTCAGCTGCTTGCACCGGGGCATGTTCGGCGTTTCAAGAGGGAACGAATACCATCCGTGCCATTATTCGGAGGGCTTTTCAATTTGAAAGTGGGGTTTATTTCATTGATCATTGACCCTTCTCCTGTGTATTTACAATCAAACGGTTTTAGTTTATCAGAATCAGTTTCACTTTCCCTTTTAGAATGGTGTGAAATAAGGTCATGTTTAAATATACAAAACTCTTTATAATTTGATAAATAATTGCATTGCAATTACGTTCATTCATTATAGGACGTCGTCTGCTTAAGCAGGATTGGTCCCTAGTGTGACGACATCAAAACATCGCTATATTCCAGATGTTGAGAAGAGCTTTTATTTTTATAATCATCAGATACGCAGTTGACATAAAAACGAATGCCATCTGTAAGCTACCCAGTTTCTAGTGATACATTAATTGCCATACTTGTGATTTTCTTTGGATAGCTACTTATCACCTGTTTTTGTATGAATTTTTTTTTTTAATTCTACACTTTTTTTGTCCGATATATCTCAAACTGCTTTGTCAAATGTAAAGTTCGGTATGATGGTAGATATGGTTATTCTCTCGGCACACGAACATTTTCAACAGTCAGTATCGTGACTTCATCTAGGCGCCATTTTGTAAAACTTCGACATACTATATCTCTGCAAAAGAAAGTTATAACCTAAACCATATTTGGCATGATGCGAGTTAATTAAAAGAAATTAATTGAACATAGGATGCGAACGCGCAAAATCTGAAAATGCTCAAAACGGTCTATAAAATTTTGGGCATGTTTCACGCCATTTTATAGACTTCAACATTTTCTACGCGTGCGCCCGCATTGTGACGTCATCTAGGCGCCATTTTGTAAAATTCTGACATATGCTATACATGTATCTCTGCAATACAAAGTCATAACATAACCATATCTGGCATGATGCAAGTTAATTTTAATAATAGACCTGTTTACTAAGTTATTCAAATTTTATACATACTTTTGAAACAAAGGTTGTTCTTGACAACCTGAAAGCTTGCCAGAGGCTTGTCAGACATAGCAACAAGTAATGTATGCAAACAGGATTCCAAGTATTGTAGTTCATTTATTAATACGAGGTTAATGGAATACCTTGTTACTAGGTCCCCAGGAAAGAAACATCCATAAATTTGAATAACTTAGTAAACGTCTATTGAACATAAGGTGCGTACGCGTCGGTGAAGTAGCGCGCACGCAAAATCTGTTTCAGGCCATTTTAAAAAGTTTCCGCGCGTGCGCGCATGCGCCTGCGTAATTAGCCTTAAGTGGAAATGGCTTTTTTTGCATTTCTCAAATGTGCGCGTACGGTAAAAATGCCTTAGATTGACTAGAATAGACTTTACATGTGTTATAGTTCATCGTTGAACATGGGTAATAATTGGTAAGTGCATTATTATACTATTAATACATGGTTGGGAGTGCGATCTGGCTACACAAAGGTTTTTATCGTGGTGTACTATACCACGAGGTGCAAGCCGAGTGCGTTTGACACCACGATAAAAACCTGCGTGTTGCCAGATCGCACTAATGCACGAACTCACAATAGTTTTATAAAACGGTCGGAAATATGATAAGTCTATAAAAATGGTTACGAATCCCATAGAAACGCCGAGAGTCGCACAATCATGGAGGCTGCCATTTGCTTTCTTGGATGACATCACAGAAGCGCGGGCAGCCAACAAAAGTCAAGCGCGTATCAGTGCGCGCATGTAATCCCTGCGCTAAAATGACAACTACGCGATTTCATTGTGTTTTAAGTTTGCATGGTCGAGAGGTACGCGTACGCGCAGCTCAGCCGTGGTTTAGAGCCTTTTTGCCGTATGTTATCACTTTTTTTGCACGGTCACATGGTGTTATTTGACCAATCAGGATGGCTACATTCTTGAACCCGTTTTATAAAACCCTATAGTATGCGCACCTGCAACTATATGCACATGTATGTAAAAATGCTTTTATATGATTTTGACATTTTAAAGTAGATATTCAAAGAAAATCACAAATATGGCAATTAATGTATCACTAGAAACTGGGAAGCTTACAGATGGCAATCTTATAAGTTTTATGTCAACTGCGTATCTGGTGATTATAAAAACAACACAAATAAAAGCTCTTCTCAGCATCTGCAATATCCGAGGATTCGCCAGAAATATAGCGATGTTTTGATGTCGTCACACTCGGGATCGATCCTGCTTAAGCAGACGACGTCCTATAATGAATGAACGTAATTGCAATGCAAATATTTATCAAATTATAAAGAGTTTGGTGTATTTAAACATGACCTTATTTCACACCATTATAAAGGGAAAGTGAAACTGATTCTGATAGCTAAAACCGTTTGATTGTAAATACATAGGAGAAGGGTCAATGATCAATGAAATAAACCCCACTTTCAAATTGAAAAGCCCTCCGAATAATAGCAGGATGGTATTCGTTCCCTCTTGAAACGCCGAACATGCCCCGGTGCAAACAGCTGAAAATACAATGGCGTCTTATTTTGTTTACAAGTGACTGATTCCTTTATTTTTTTAACGCTGCATTTTTCATCAAAATAATACCATACACGAAGTTAAGAGTGAGGCAACAGACTAACATTAAGACTGACGCTAGTGAAGGAAGAGAAATAAGTGAAGAGGAGATGACAAAATAGGCTCTGAAAAATGTGTAAGATGTTATGGGACATCGTCTGCTTAGCCAGGACTGGTCCAGGGTGTGTCGTCACATATCTCAGCAGCGTTCGAGGAGCTCTTCAGCTGCTATATCGGGGGCTGTATTTTACCGTTTTATAATTGATAATAATCATTACTTCAAATGTTTCCAAGCGTTGAATTTGGATAACCTTGTTTAATTTATGCCATCTATGCAATAATAAGTATTAAGCCAATATTTAAAATCATCAACGTTCTACTTTAAGACACTTCACCTGCACGCGTGAAAGCTGTAATGTAGGAACATACCTACTTCATACATCAATATTACTCTATTGCATTTCAAGACTCTTCCCCAGCCCACCTGTATAGTTGTACTTGTTCAACTCTAGTTTTCATATTGGTTTTATTAAAGCTTAATTGTCAACCAAGCTTGTCGTTTACATATTTATTTCCATACAATAATTTCATTTCCATACAATAATTTCATTTTATATTCACATAGAAAGTATTCAACCCATATGTGTCTATGGTTTAAACGTTGGCCTCTCGCCGGGGCCCAGGAATGGCCAAGACTGTCCACAATCAATTGGCGGTAGAGAAGGAGATAGAGATATAGTAAAATTACGACGTATGCTATATCTCTGCAATACAAACCATATTTGGCATGATAGATAATTAAAAAGGAAATTAATTGAACATAGGTTGCGTACGTGCGCATCGGTGAAGTTGTGCGCGCGCCAGATCTGAAAATGCTCAAAATGGTCAGTTGATTTTGGGCATATTTATTATTTGACGCGTTCGTCAATGGCTTTAAGTTCCTTATACGGCTTAAATGACTTTATATTGCTTTAGCATTTTAATTGATCATACATGATTTATAGAATATTTTCTCAACCCCTCATGTACGTGCATATACGCGTAAAAATGCCTTAGATTGGAATAGACTTTGCATGTTATATATAACCCTTACTGGTATGCACACACGCGCAACAATATGCGCATGTACGCGCATTACGTGCATACGCGCAAACATGTAAAAATTCTTTTATAATTCGTCTGTTTGGAGCCAGAAGGGCGTTAACCTTCAACACAGAGTTAATGCCTTTCTGGCTCCAAACAAACGTTAGTGTCTAATTGGTAAAATTTATTTCACCTTTTGACATTTTAATACACTGCACTGTGCACGCGTCAAAGCTGTTACGTATGAACATGCCTACTTCATACATCAATATTGCCCCTTCCTATTTAACTGACTTATCATACTACCGTCCTTCCCGAACACTGCGATCAAGCTCAAAAGCGTTATTCATTGTTCCTCCCATCTCAACTAAGTTATATGGTGAACGGACTTTTGCACATGCCTCCGCTACTCTATGGAATGCACTTCCCGATACCTTGAGGTATCAAAGTCACTTAGATAAGTTTAAAATTTCCCTCAAACAATATTTAACACTTAGAGTATTTGCCAGTGAACTCTGTATCCATTTTTTGATTGTATGTACCTCCAAGCCTCTAACCTTTCATTCTTAATACTTTCTTACTTCTCAGCGCATAGAGGCATGCGTTTTTGCTATGTGTAATGCGCTATAAAAGAACCAAGTATTATTATATTTTTACTCTACCGCATTTTAAACCCTTCCACATAGTTGTACTTGTTCAACTCTAGTTTGATATTCGATATGCTTTGATAACAGAGGGATCCGTCAGACTTGTAGATGGTGCTAGTGCATCTGAAGGTCGCGTTGAGATAGTCTACAATGGACAGTGGGGAACTGTCTGTGATGACGGATGGGAAATCACCGATGCCAACGTAGTTTGCCGATCCCTTGGTTACTTTCGTGCTACTGAAGCCGTTTCTTTAGCTGGACTCTTTGGCCCAGGTACTGGGGCCATTGTCCTTGACGATGTCGGTTGCTCTGGAAGTGAAGCCAGTATTTTGGATTGCCAACACTCTGGTCTTGGAGCGAACAACTGTGCACATTCAGAGGATGCCGGAGTTCGTTGTGAAGTGCCCCCAGGTATGTCATTTTCATTTCTGAGAATATCAATTTTTATGAACCAGTTGACTTTGTACTTTCTATTGCAGGAAGCAGACAAGCAATCAATTGCAAATTTTCGATTAATTACAAGACTTATGATCGATTCTAAAATTGACTTGCAATTGATTGAAACTTTCTTGCAACGCCCCTTGTTTAGACTAAAGTCTGAGACTGAGTGAGCCCCGTTTCCATCAGCTTTTTGCCCTGGCCTAGCCTTGACTTGACGTTAGGGCTAAAGTTAACTGTTAACAGACCTACACTACACTTAAGTTATTAAGTTTAGGCCTTGCCAAGAAGCCCAAATTGTCACTCTCGAGTATTAAGTAGGCCCTACCATAGTAATTTTTACTAGTAAATTCTCTAACTTAATAAGTTAGAAGTTAAGTGGGTGGCCATATTTTCATTCAAAATAGGATCAGATTTTCTATTTTGTATCATGTCCAAATTAAATGTAACACTACAAGTTACATATGTGTCCTTGAAACTTCATCTAAGAACTTTGAAACTGATCTCTCTTCCCTTGCCACTTGCTTGAAGAAGTCTCTCGACAGGAAAATGTGTTTTGGGCCTTGTGGCATTACCAGTTCTGATGTGGAGAAATTCAATAGAATCCGTCAAAAGTCCAACAGCCACTATTTCAGGAATGCTTGCTTCTGCAGAGCTTGTTAAGAACGAGCTACATGTACAAGAGTTCTGTTCTGAAGAGTTTTAAAGCTCTATATGAAGAAGCAATGAAGAAAATCGAGCAGTGGAAGCTGGATCCCCTAATGTCACGCAAAGAAAGAATTCCAGCTAGATACACTGAGGGATCGCAGCAATATGTTCAGAATCTCTAGAAGTATCGTGTAGAGTTCTTCAAGCTAATAAACAGTGCCCTTTCCCATTTCAGGATCTACTTCACCTCAACAGAAAAGACTGGCATCGATTCTACTATGTGGATCAATGTGGATCTCATTGACAAGTTTGAATTTGGGACATGGTCTTGGATGTGAATTGGTCTTCTCCCGACATCAGTTCAAATATGCAGGAAGGCATTTCGGGGCATGATTCCGGAAGTTAGGGGGATTTTGAGCAACTTCTGAGACTCCTGCTTGTTTTACCCGCAAGTTCTTGCCAAGCAGAGATTTTTCAGTTCCCTAAGACGTGTAAAAACATGGCTCATAAATACCATGAAGCAGGAGAGATTGTACCATGTCATGTTGTACCATGTCCATAGGGAGTGACTTACTTGCACATGCCAAAGCCAGGGACATAGCTGCTGTATTTGTTTAAAACTCAGAAAGCAGAGAACGAATATTTGGAAGAATAAAATGAAACTTTCACCACATTTTCCATGCAAAAAAAGGAAATGTAATTATATATGCCAAGAAAGGATGCTATCAACGCCAAATTTGTAGGGAACTATGTATTGTATTTCTAGAAATCACATGTAAGACATGTAACATTGACTACCTTGTGTTGGACTTTTGTGTCTTTCTGAGTATCATATTTTGCTTTATTAAAATACAAAAATAATTATAAATGTTTTGTTTTGAGGGTGATATTAGTTCATTTTTGATGATTCGTCATAGAATGTAATATAACTGACTAGTTCAATCATAAAATTTGAATGGAACGGCATATATGGTGTTATATATCAGTGATCAATCATGTCAAATGCTTGGGCGAAGTATAGAAATATACCAAGTGTCGTCACTTGCCTATCATAAACACTATCAAAGTCACGAATGGGTGTTTGTTTTTTTAGCCTTTTCTGAATCCTTACAGGTGTTCAAAGAGATTAATCCATGCCGTCAAACCCCCTTTGGCAGAATGTTATAAACCATGTACGAGCGATATATAAAGAGATAGAAAGAGAGACATATAGAGGGAGAAAGAGGGAGAAAGTTTATAGAGAAAGAGGGAGAGAGATAGAGATATAAAGGGGAGATAAAGAGAGGGTTAGAGATATAGATGTAGAGAGATGGATAGAATACAGAGAAAGAGATATAGAGGGGAGACGTCCACTCCGTTCGCGTTCACCACAGTTGTAACCCTTTTGGCATTTTTTTTCAGAACGTAGTGATGAGAACGACTGAACGAGTCTGGTGTGATCGGGCTTTATGAAACCAAGATGAGCGCGCCATTGCGGTCCTTGCTTTAATATGCCCCTCACTTCCCCTATAGATTTAAGGCTTTCTAAATTATTGAAATATGGAAATTCTGTTAAAGTAAGTTATATATTATGGAACATTTTCGCTTTTTAGGAAAAATGCAAACATTAAACCTTTCGTTTATTTGTTTTCAGGGGGATGTTAACCCATATGCCACACCATACCCTGCAAACACCGCGTTCTATGTCCTCCGAACCCCCCCCCCCCCCAGATCTCACTAAACTCTGCCCCCCCTTCTAACTTAACTGTGCCCCCCTTCTAATTCGGATTGACGCCCATGGTAGCGTGCATAATATAGGGGCTGTGGTTCGCCTGTACCCTCTTTTTCTTGTCCTACGAACCATAGACTACGTCTCTCAAATTGCAATAATCAAAAATATCTTTCGCCTTCAGGGTGCAAATAAGTATTATGTGGATCACATTGCTATTGGTATTAATTTAAAATTTGCACTCCCTTTAGTCCCTCAAACTGATTCAATTGTGATGAAATTAGTAATAATTCAAATAATCATATTCTTTGTTCAAATTTGAAATTGATTTTTGCAGAGGGAGCCGTCCGTCTTGTAGATGGTCACTTGGATTCTGAAGGTCGTGTTGAGATATTCTACAATGGAGAATGGGGTACTGTCTGTGATGATGGATGGGATATCACCGATGCCAACGTAGTCTGTCGGTCTCTCGGCTTTCCTGGTGCCACCGAAGCCGTCTCTTTTGCTGGATTTGGCCCAGGTTCTGGCGCCATTGTCCTTGATGACGTCAGTTGCTCTGGAATCGAATCAAGCATCTTAGATTGCTCTCATTCTGGTCTTGAAATCCACAACTGTGCACATTCAGAGGATGCCGGAGTTCGTTGTGAAGTGCCCCCAGGTTTGTCATTTTCATTTCTGAGAATATCAATTTTTATGAACGAGTTGACTAAGAAATATAAAAACTGTTGCACCACACGATCTTAGTAGCGTGCATAATAAGGGGATGTGGTATATCTTCGCCTGTACCTTCTTTTACTTGTCCTAAGAACATATAGACTACACGTCTCTTAAATTGCAATAATTGTCATTCATAATCATAACAGTCACCGTCAATCACGCATTAAGTTCTTTCGTCTTCAGGGTGCAAATAAGTATTATGTGGATCACATTACTATTGGTATTAATTTAAAATTTGCACTCCCTTTAGACCCGCAAACTGATTCAATTGTGATGAAATTAGTAATAATTCAAATATTTTTTGGTCAAATTTGAATTTTATTTTTGCAGAGGGAGCCGTCCGTCTTGTAGATGGTAGCTTGGATTCTGAAGGTCGTGTTGAGATATTCTACAATGGAGAATGGGGAACTGTCTGTGATGACGGATGGGATACGACCGATGCCAACGTGGTCTGTCGATCTCTTGGATTTGGTGGAGCTATTGAAGCCGTCTCTTTTGCTGGATTTGGCCCAGGTTCTGGTGCCATTGTCCTTGATGACGTCAGTTGCTCTGGAATCGAATCAAGCATCTTAGATTGCTCTCATTCTGGTCTTGAAATCCACAACTGTGCACATTCAGAGGATGCCGGAGTTCGTTGTGAAGTACCCCCAGGTATTTGGATTTTGTTCTTGCTTTGAATTTAATCTTTTAATACGTTTGTCTAATAGGTCAACAGAAATAAAAGGGTCTCAACTCTCTCGTCCCTTTCTCGATCCGTATTGATTGAAATATCCATTTTGTTTTGATAACAGAGGGAGCCGTCAGACTTGTCGGGGGTTCCTCGGATTCTGAAGGTCGTGTTGAGATATTCTACAATGGAGAATGGGGAACTGTCTGTGATGACGGATGGGATACGAGCGATGCCAACGTGGTCTGTCGATCTCTTGGATTTGGTGGAGCTATTGAAGCCGTCTCTTTTGCTGGTTTTGGCCCAGGTTCTGGTGCCATTGTCCTTGATGACGTCGGTTGCTCTGGAATCGAATCAAGCATCTTAGATTGCTCTCATTCTGGTCTTGAAATCCACAACTGTGCACATTCAGAGGATGCCGGAGTTCGTTGTCAAGTACCCCCAGGTACCAGGCCCGTAACTAGGATTTTTGCGGGGGGGGGGGGGTGGACCTTTCTGCGCCAAGCGACCGAGTAGCGGTGGCGGGGTCATGGGGCGTGCCTCTCTAAGGGTATGGGCACGAGCGTATATATATAAATAAATTCATAATGTTCCACGTATTGGCATAGGCTATTATATCAAAATAAAGGATGACTGAAATGCATTGCCAATTACAGAAATTTTATTCTCCAAATTTCGGGGGTCCTCCCCCTTCGTCAGGGAAAACGTGAATTTCAGTCATCCTTTATTTTGATATATATATATAGTGAGGAAATAACATACAAAAGCTTTGGCAACTCTCGTGGAAATATATACAATGCGAAAGGAAATGAGAGAACAATGGTTGCGTAACTTAAATCAAAGTTCCCCAGAGCTGTCCTCCATTTTTGAAATTTTTTGCAAAGGCCGAAAAAATTGTCTCCGCCGGGAATCAACCCGGGTCGTTGGCTTAGAACGCCAATGCCTTAACCACTAGACCACGGAGACGGATCAGTGGTTTCGGCGACACCAGATTCAATTGACAGATTGACAAATCTTCAACCTTAATTAATTCAGTTGTATATTAATATATATATACATATAGCTTTGGCAACTCTCGTGGAAATAAATAACATGAGAGAATAATGGTTGCGTAACTTAAATCTAAGTTCCCCAGAGCTGTCCATGGCGATAGGGCAGTGACGTGCCTGAAAATTGTCATAACATTAATATCCATGGACGTCGGAGTCGCTGCATGGAACTATCCGGTTTATAAAGTTTTGCGCGCAGCGAAGCGAGCAAGGAAAAATGCTCTTTACTTGCTGCTGCTAATTACCCACGCCGATGAAATCGGCAGGGTTATGTAAAGGGCTCCGTATGTTTTTTTTTTGTTTGTTTGTTACCCACGCCGATGAAATCGGCAGGGTTATGTAAAGGGCTCCGTATGTTTGTTTGTTTGTTTGTTTGTTTGTGTACAAGATAACAAGAGAACGGGTGAACGGATTTGCACCAAATTTTCAGGGAATGTTCAGAAAGTGACAGGAAAGAATCGATTAGATTTTGGTGATGATTGGTTGACCCCTGCACATTCTGTGTGACCTTGAAGTTTTGACCCTGTAGTAAAGTATAGGAACTTCAGTTCAGATTGTGACAGGAAAGAAACTAGAAAGATTGATGACCCCAAACTTCGCCTGCAGATGCAGAAATATTTTGGCCAATCAAAACACTCATTACTTCGTCTCACCAAAAGTCTATTTCAGGTTTATGAATTTTAGAAGACTTTTAGACCCATTATTTGTCATTTCACTTCAAATCCGTACGAGCCTGCAATGAATATTCAAAGCTAGCTAGCTATCGCGCGCGATACCTTTTTTTATCTACAAATTCATTTAGATTCAGGCTACCCTAGCCCTACGGCTTCTCCTCTATTTCTTATCTTCTGTGCATTTCTGTTTATTTTCCCCGGTTCTTTCCACTTTGTTGTGGAAGTTTTTGTGATTTATTTTATCCTGGTGGACGTGTAGTACGTGATTTTAATTGTTTTCGGTGAAAATCTGGTGAGTTTGTTCGACGTGAGTGAGTCTATCGCACTCGCGAGCGTTCGCGTGTGTTGATCTGAGTGAGTGGGCTGCGTAGCTAGCTGTACGTACATAACTATACACAGCGCTGTCGCGAAGTGACGGCGATCTGGTCGGGCTAGGGCCGGAGTACATAACCCCAGGGAGTGCAGTGCAGTGCCTGTGCCTGGCTGACTGTAGTAGGATTGAACTTTTTTTCTTTGGGTTATAACGGTCCTGTCATTTGAGATTTGAGTTAGTTTATAACTCATTTATGTCTGTTTGAGTGGATTTCGTAGTTGTAAAATATATACAAAAACTGTTTTTTTTTGCACGCCAAGTATCCACTTTGACTTTGTTGATGGGTGGTGACTGAGCTGAGTGAGTAGGCTCTGTGCCTCGCATGCATGTCATTTTGAAGTCGAGATCCAACTTGTTTTGTCGTCATATTTATTTTATCCAAGCCCGATAAAAAAAAACCCCAATTGCAATGTAATTTAAAGATAGAACATGAATACATTTACTAACACTTACATGACTGAACACTGAATACAAATTGCTAACATTTTTTTCCTCACCACGCCACGCTCTCTGACATGTCTAATCAATTACTTTTAGGGGAGAGATGTTTCAATAATAAAATATCTTTTTCAGAAGAATTTTTTCAAGGGTTGGGGACACACAAAGCTATGACCTGGATATGGCAAAATTTATTGGGGGGGGGGGGGGTAGATGTGCCTCTTGTTATCCCCTTTGAATGGATACTGCTTACAAAAATAATCGCAACAAAACAAAACCTATATTGGGTTTTTTATACACGACAGGGGAACCAACCAGTAAAAATATATCTGCAGTTTCAAGAATAATCGCTCCGCTAAGGCGTGGGTCTGCCGCCTTTGACGGCCTTTCTAGTTTCAATATAGAAAGTGGACCTAACGAGTATTCGGGTGCCATGGCGATAGGGCAGCGACGTACCGGAATATTGCAGTAGCATCCTATGGAACTATTCATGCACCTCGCTGCCTGAAACTAATATCCAAGATTTGCGAGCGAGCTAAGCGAGCGAAGAAAAATGAACTTTAATTTGCTGTTGCTAACTTAAATATACAAAGTAAGTTAACTTAATATCTGGGCGCCATGGCGATAATAAGGCAGTGACGTGCCCGAAAAATGTCATACATTGAACAATCATGGACATATTACAATAAATACTGTGGAAATATTCATGATCCTCGCTGCCTGAAACTATTTCAAAGTTTTGTGATTAAAGCGAAGCGAGCGACGGAAAACGTATTTTACTTTCTCCCAAATATTTCCAAAACACCCCAAGTGTTATATTGGGGTATCTTGTTATTTCTCGTTATAGTTTCCAAGAAGTCGATGTTTTATAAAATACTCACATGGCACTTCGGTTGAACAGGCTATAATTATTATAGGTCCATAATTAAAGGCCATGAATGACTTGACCGGGTCCGCCTGGAGGTACTCCATGCAACTTGAGAGCGGGAAAATTTTCAATTTTGAAGTGGACAGACACAATACAAAATACCCATCTCTCTCTTTTCCAGTATGGTTTCTATATTTCACTATTATATTCCATTACCACAGGTATTCAAGAAGCTCTAGTGCAAATCATTGGTGCAACTATTATTTCCCCATTCCTGACACCTAATATTCCACCTTGGGTGATCAGTGATCCAGTAATTGACATGACATTAACAGCATTCAAAAAGGGCTCTACAAGTGATTTGGTCTACCTTGATAAATTTGGAGAAATAAGACATAAATATAGGAATTGTCATGCTATATATACAGATGGATCAAAAGATCAAAATAAAGTTGGATCAGCCTGCATTAGCGGCACTATAAACGAACAAGTGAGACTACCGGACAGTTCTTCCATATATACTGCCGAACTGTTGGCTTTGAAGATGGCCTTAAACATTATAGAAAACAATGATGGAAGACGTTTTGTAATTTTTACGGATTCGCTATCTAGTTTAATGGCTTTACAATGTAGAAACCTTAAACATCCCTATGTTGTACAGTTACTAGAATTTATGTACAAACTCGGTGTACTATGTAAACGGGTGGTATTCGTTTGGATACCAAGCCATATAGGTATTAAGGGAAATGAAAAAGCTGATTTGTTAGCAAAAGAAGCCCTCAGTATGGATGTAACAGAAATAAAAATACCTTATACAGATCTCAAGTCAAAGATTAACACCTACATTAGAACAAAATGGCAAGCATTATGGGATTTAAATCTTGGCAATAAACTCTACCAACATCAACCAATAATCGGACACCATAATACAATCCCGCTAACCAAACGGCGGGAAGATATTGTGCTGACCCGTATTCGAATTGGTCACTCTCACTTAACTCATGCATATTTGCTTGCAGCAGAGGACCCACCACATTGTATATCATGTGACTGTACACTTATTGAATGCATTGAATTTGCTCACATCCGTAACAATTTTTATAATGTCCCTGATTTGAATACCTTGTTTAGCGAAATTCCACGATTATGCATCATAGATTTTCTTAAAGAAATCAACCTATTTATTAGATTCTAGATTAGGAACTTTTTTCCCACTGCTATGCCTTTGGGCAATTTTATTCAATTTTTTAGTCTTTCGGAGGAGACTTTAAGCCGTCGGTCCCGTGTAAAGGAGAGTCACACCACTTGCACGTTAAAGAACCTGCTTCTCTTTTCGAAAAGAGTAGGGAATTTTTCCCGGAAAAGTAGTTAAGCTTACTTTTACCCAATATACTTCGTAATTAAACCTACTGATCACATACATACACACTAAACAAATATTGTACTTTAAGAAACTTTATACATTAATGTTTAGACACTTATATGACATATTGTGTTGATAGTGTTAAATTTTAATCAATCAATCCATTACACACGGTTTAATTTAAGTCTTATCATGCTTATCACTTATCTTTGATCTATCTCCTAAGGATTTCCTGTCCAATCTAACACTTTTTTAAAGATCAAAATGCATCATTGAGCACTTAAGTTTCGTCCTGTAGTCTGATAGGAATCAATAATCATCCAAATGTCAGATGTCAAAGATAGTTTATTAAAATGTCATTCAACAGGTTTTTTGGTCAGATTTCATTCGAATTCGTCCGACCAGGCAATCCGCTGCAAAATGTTAAATCATCAAATCCATCTTTGGGAAGTCGATTTCATGAAATTGTCATTCAAATTCGTCACATGGAGAAGACCTTACAACGACCGGGTGACGATTTTGAGTAACTCAGTCTTTGACAAATTCGATAGCAAAATAAAATATAAATTCCGAAAAAGAATGACCAAAGACGTGCAGTGACTAGGCCTTATAAATGGCATTGCAATGTTATGAAGTTGCTGGACAAAAGCAAATAAAATTGGCTGGAAACCCTATTATGTCACCTTATTTTCCATATTTTTTTCTGCTCTCCCATTTCACGTGACCCTTGTGCGCCCTCCCCTATCTAAGCCAGTTGGTATGAAAATATTTTAAACAGGCCTGCCATGGACCTACTACAAATAACTCCTTGAATGACGCTTTGAAAAAAATCGATTGCAACATGGGATAACGTACAAAATTCGAAAATGAATGGTGAAAGACGACATACATTAAGTATAGAATTGCCAGATTAGGAAGATACGGGACAAAATCGAAATGAAATTATATTAAAAAAAAAGATTCTTATCACGTTATTTTCCCTTTCCATCAACTCACCCCTCGCTTTTTTTTTTCCCTTTTTTTTCAAGCGGACCTCTGCTCGCCAGCGGGGGGGGGGGGGGGGGGGGGGGGGGGGGGGGGGGGGGGGGGGGGGGGGTGGTTCGTTCGAACCCAAAATTCACGATTTTTTGTGAATAAATATACAACAATCTTTTAATATGTTTGTCTAATAGGTCAACAGAAATAAAAGGGTCTCAAGTCTCTCGTCCCTTTCTCGATCCGTATTGATTGAAATATCCATTTTGTTTTGATAACAGAGGGAGCCGTCAGACTTGTCGGGGGTTCCTCGGATTCTGAAGGTCGTGTTGAGATATTCTACAATGGAGAATGGGGAACTGTCTGTGATGACGGATGGGATACGAGCGATGCCAACGTGGTCTGTCGATCTCTTGGATTTGGTGGAGCTATTGAAGCCGTCTCTTTTGCTGGATTTGGCCCAGGTTCTGGTGCCATTGTCCTTGATGACGTCGGTTGCTCTGGAATCGAATCAAGCATCTTAGATTGCTCTCATTCTGGTCTTGAAATCCACAACTGTGCACATTCAGAGGATGCCGGAGTTCGTTGTGAAAAGCCCCCAGGTATGTCATTTTCATTTCTGAGAAATGTAAAAACTGTTCACCACACGATCTTAGTAGCCTGCATAATATAGGGGCTGTGGTTTTGTCCTGCCAACCATAGAGACAACACGTCTCTCAAATTGCAATAATTGTCATACATAATCAAAGTCACCGTCACTCAGGCACAATTAAGTTCTTTCGTCTTCAGGGTGCAAATAAGTATGTGGATCACATTACTATTGGTATTAAGTTAAAATTTGCACTCCCTTTAGACCCGCAAATTGTGATGAAATTAGTAAAGATTCAAATAATCATATTCTTTGGTCAAATTTGAATTTGATTTTTGCAGAGGGAGCCGTCCGTCTTGTAGATGGTAGCTTGGATTCTGAAGGTCGTGTTGAGATATTCTACAATGGAGAATGGGGAACTGTCTGTGATGATGGATGGGATACGAGCGATGCCAACGTGGTCTGTCGATCTCTTGGATTTGGTGGAGCTATTGAAGCAGTCTCTTTTGCTGGATTTGGCCCAGGTTCTGGTGCCATTGTCCTTGATGACGTCAGTTGCTCTGGAATCGAATCAAGCATCTTAGATTGCTCTCATTCTGGTCTTGAAGTCCACAACTGTGTTCATTCAGAGGATGCTGGAGTTCGCTGTCAAGTACCCCCAGGTATTTGGATTTTGTTCTTGCTTTGAATTGTGTTGAAACTGAAAGTTTACAACAATCTTTTAATACGTTTGTCTAATAGGTCAACAGAAATAAAAGGGTCTTAACTCTCTCGCGTCCCTTACTCGATCCGTATTGATTGAAATATCCATTTTGTTTTAATAATAGAGGGAGCCGTCAGACTTGTTGGGGGTTCCTCGGATTCTGAAGGTCGTGTTGAGATATTCTACAATGGAGAATGGGGAACTGTCTGTGATGATGGATGGGGTATCACCGATGCCAACGTGGTCTGTCAATCTCTCGGCTTTCCTGGTGCCACTGAAGCCGTCTCTTTTGCTGGATTTGGCCCAGGTTCTGGTGCCATTGTCCTTGATGACGTCGGTTGCTCTGGAATCGAATCGAGCATCTTGGATTGCTCCCATTCTGGTCTTGAAGTCCACAACTGTGTTCATTCAGAAGATGCTGGGGTTCGTTGCAATGCTCTAGGTAAAATTTATGTGTAAATGCACCTTCATATTTGTATAATCCTTTCTTCAGGCACGTAAGCTATGGATTTTGAGGGCACTGTTTATGCCTGTGCCATTAAACGGGCATTTCGTTTTGGGAGTGAGTAATTTAGGCAACGGTCAAAGCACAATAGTATAAGAAACAAGAGGGATTCCCCCGGCAAATCCTTTTTGTAAAAAGACGAAAATCATACCAGTATTTCTGTAAGAAAATATTACTTTTAATAATCCATAATTTGAACAACTTTTAAAAACATGTGCCCAGTCAATGTCCCCATTTAAACTAATGAAACAAACATTTGCATCTTGCAAATAATATCAAGTATTTCACATAGATCTCTATATGTTATGAAGTTTGCGTATTTACTGTTTTGGAAAACTAAGAAAGAGGCATGTAGATTCAGAAGCCCTTCATTACTAAGCAGCTACTATTTGGAGACATTATGTGATTATGCGTTTGTTTCAAATTTCTTATCACAACTCAGATGCTGTGCGCCTCGTGGGAGGCTCATCGCTCAATGAGGGTAGGGTAGAGGTGTTCTACCATGGATCATGGGGAACCGTCTGCGATGATCTATGGGATGATACTGATGCTGGAGTAGTTTGTCAAATGCTGGCTCTCGCCGATGAGGGGGTGGCCCACGGTAACGCTTACTTCGGCCAAGGTACTGGGGATATTGTCCTTGACAATGTCCAATGCGACGGGAGTGAAGGAAGCCTCCTTGACTGTGCCAGCAATGGTCTTGGCGTACACAACTGTGGACATAATGAGGACGCAGGTGTTAAGTGCCTTCCGTGAGTATCCACACACCCTCACTATACACACTTTTTTTTATTCTTTCGATTCTTTCTTTCCCTTTTCACAATTAAATACAATTATATCATAAATTGAAAATAATCACATCACACAAATTATATCATGTATTGAACGCAAAGTATACAAGTAAATTATGTAAATGGACTTAAAATTCTAAAGGTAAGATGTGCTTTATCAAAATAAGAAAAGGCAAGGATAAGCACCTAATCGCATACAAATTATATCATACATTTAACAAATTGTAAACGTGTCCATATACATTATTCAATTGGACTTAAAGTGCTCCATCCAAATTTGAAGAAAAACAAAGTAAGGCGAAAAGGCACCAATCCCAAGAACGAACTTACATTCTTGATCTGTGAAAAGGGAAAGATTTTATCCACAACCCCACCCCTCCTCCCCAAACCCCCTCCCCCCCCCCACCTCGCACACACACACACAACCCACAACACACAACCCACAACACACAACACACAACACACAACACACAACACACAACACACAACACACAACACACAACACACAACACAAAACACAACACACGACACACGACACACGACACACGACACACGACACACGACACACGACACACGACACACGACACACGACACACGACACACGACACACGACACACGACACACGACACACGACACACGACACACGACACACGACACACGACACACGACACACGACACACGACACACGACACACGACACACAACACACAACACCACATCCTTTCAGTGTTAGACTTTGACTGAATATCATTTTAAAAATATGCCCTATTAAAAACTAAGTTCAAATTCTCCCACTTCTGTAAATGTACATGTAATTGCCTCTTCTACGCTAACTTTTCATTTTCTCTACAACTATTAATCAGTTTTAATGTACGTTCTCGGGGTGGAATCATTTCCTTTGACCTTGGAGAAAAAAATTACAGTATTACAGATTTATCCTTTAAGGTTTACCCGATAACCCAACGAATATCTCATCCCATCACCCTAGTCCAATTTCAGATAGCTGCAAATGTCTTAATACTTCCCAAAGTGTATGAACTTTTTGACATTTAAGGAACAAGTGTGGGTATGTTTCAGCCTCCTTTTTACAAAAGGAACATAAATTATCCAATATAGTTAGTATAAACAGCTCCATGTAATTTAAATTGGAATTCTCGCAGTATGCTACAGAGGATTGAGCCTTTAACTTGTCAAAATATTTCTCAGTTCCACGGCGGTGAAACTAATGTACATCCCTTACCTGTAGAACAATAAATCTGCAGCTGCTTAATAAAGTAATTATAAACTTTCCTTGATTTCAAACCAGGCAATGATCCAACATTTGCTGAAATTTTTAAATATCGTATGTCCTATATTTTTAACAAGCTATTACCTTTAATTTCCATATTCCAAAAGGGAGTATATATGCATAACCTCTTTTTTAACAAATCTTCATAAACCGTTTTATTTCTTGTACACACCTGTATTAATGAATATGATAGGGTTATGTTTATCATCTTCATAAAATCTACATTTTTAAATTTCTTGCCAAACTATTAAAAAGTTCTATACGAAAAGGGGTATCCATTTCACCAATATCATATTTACATAAAAACACAAAACGACCCCCATTTGAACAACAAAAATCAAACAGATCTTGACTTTTAACAAATTTCAAAATTATTCATTCTCAACCCTCTGAATTGGTAATCTTGGTACAATATTGTCCCTTTTATTCTCCTTCCCTCCCCACACGAATTCATCGACCTTCCTTAAAATATCATGTGCGACCATTATTAAGGAGATGTAATTAATTATTGAAAGAACGTATACGTTTTTAACAACTAAATTCTCCCCAAAATAGTGAGATCCCGTTGCTTCCACCAACCCACCAGACGCTTTATTCTACTTAGTATTTCTTTATAATTCACTTCATTCTTTTAAGATTTCTTGAAAAATAAAGTTTTTATTTCCTTCACACTCTGTCCAAACAAAATGAGCCAGGTTTCTCCCATTACCTAACCTAATGAAGTTTGTTTTTTCCTTGTTAACCTCTGACTTTTCCAAAATTCTTTCATCTTTTCTATGGAACTAAATCTTTTATAAAACTAGTTATGTCATCAGCATACATAATTTGCATGATTTCCTTGTCCCCTAATTTAATTCCACTAATTTCCTCATCCCTCATGACTCTAGCCAAGGTTTCAATTACTAACACAAATAAACACACAACCTTATACCCACATACATATTTTTTTTAAGAACCACACGCACACGCACACACGCACACCCACTCACGCACACCCACTCACCCTCTCACACACACACACACACACACACATACAATACACCCCACACACCCACACCCACACACGCACATCCACGCACACCCACATGCACCCATGCACGTCATACCCTTACCCGTTACACTTTACGTCAAATCACAGCAATTTGCAGTATTGTTCAAAAGTTTACATATACCTGATACAAAAATGTATTTAAGGTTCTGCCAACTTTTCTCTCATGAACGAATTTACATAGGGAATTATGGTCATTAAATTCTCATGAATATAATAGGCATAAATTATATTCATATTAATATGGTTGGTTATGATGATCTTTGAAATATCTTTCTTTTCTTTCTTTATTTCAGGTAGATCCTCAAGGTAAATCGAAGATGGCCACTGACGGTTGATGTCTGAAATATATATAATGAAATTGAGATTATTTTATATAACGATATGCATGGGCGCTATCAATAATTTCATGTGTACCTGGTTTTATCATGATATCTTACATTAATATTGATTCCTGTGACCTGTGGTCTTTTTTGAACTATCATGTTTGCTATTATCTATGTAATCGGTAAATTGTTTCTTTTATATTTTTATGTTATATACCTTCGAGGGTTTTTACGAAGTGAAATAAAGTGAAATTTTGACTAAATCCAGTTTTATCAAATTTAATCTATTCTAAAAGAATTTAAGAATTGATGCTGCTTTCTGCTATCAAGAATGGACTTGAAAATCGATTGTATTCCGTACTTTCTACGGGGTAATTTCAAACACTCCTTGATACATTGACCCAAGCCGACAAGTGGGATATATACTTTTATATGCCATTCGTCATACGCGCCATTGGTCCTACACTGACCCATTCCGATTGCGTCACCTGCGCTAATCGAGCCTGTGAACGGAATTAACCCATACGCCAGTTAATAAAAAGTATTGTTTGTACTGTTCATTTTGCATCACTTTTTGACACGCATAAGAACGTACCATGCAGTCACTGACGCGGTCCTAACGTCAGCAAATAACGCCTCGTGTGAGCCAGGCTTTAATTCTATACAAGGCGTCATTTGCGTCAGCGACAGGTATGGTTTGACGCGTAATGTGAGGGTGACATCTCACAAGAATTAAGGAGTACAAAATGCAATTTGCAAATATTGCGTTGAATTACTGGTGTATGGCATTGAGGCTGCGCCAATCGTTGACGCAGTTGTACGTTATATGCAACAGTCATTACCCCTCATCCCATAATGGCCCAATGGTGCCAAGGAACAATTTTAGAAAGATTTTCTTATATTTTTGACACGTTTTCATTCATACATCAGCCAGTAATCCGGCTTAAGAACTGTGCACAAATCAATAGGAATTTCAGGTCCTCGTTTTTAAAACTGCATTTTCGTTTATTGACTAGTTTTTAAGCTCGTGAATATAATTTATGAAACATATGTGATGTGCGTTTGTGTGTGCGCGCGCGCGCCATTTGATATTCAAAATGTTAGACAGTTTTTATGTATTTTACAGCTTAGCCTCTTGGCTCCAATGCAGAACTTTTTAAAACTTTTACATTGTCATTGTCAAAATAAACTGAATGAAAATTATTTACATATCGCTTCAGTTATAGTGTTATTAAGATTATAATTGTCTGCGAGAGTGACTTGATGGTATGAATAAAATGAATACGATGAAATGTGAGATAGTGGCCCGTGTTCTCGAAAGTGGCCTGATAAGTTAGACATTCGTCAACCCCTAAGTCCTTTGTAAATTACTATGTAAACAAATTATTTTCTGGCATGAAATGAGCATCAGAAATCAGTTCTCGTTGATCGTGTCGGTTTTTGTATTTGCATTTAGTCCCAGAACTATGGTGATTTTGTAGGATTAAAAAGAGGGTGACATTTGGCTCTGCATAATACCGTGGCCAAAATCTACATACTTAGCGGGGGCTTAAGTTAGACGCCTTTCGAGAAGGCCAATGACCATGATTATTTCTTTCCCAAACAGCACAGTATTATTGAAAATGAAACGATGGGCGAAATTCACATTCATTGAAATCATTACATCAGCAATGCAAAATATTTTACAATCATCGTAGAATAAAGAAAAATATCCTGCTTTTATGTTTTTTAAACCTTTATTCACATTTTAAATAGGACTAGGTATGTACGGTACATGTAGAATAGCCGTTGAATACTGAACTCTCCAATTCCCATAGGCTTAAAGGGGAATTAACCTCAAAATATAAATTTGCTTATTCAAAGATCATTGTAATCTATTCCCTTTTGTCCTACGTAGTTTTGCATTAAAATATACGAGATGGGCATAAATCATATTTTCGTTTTTATATTTCTTCTAAAAATTACTGTTTTACTAAATATAGATCTGTTTCCTTGATATGACGTACGCACGTGACGGAGCAAATTGATTCAAATTTATGGATGATAACTTTCCCGAGCGTCAATTATGTTCTGCTCTGCCAGGCAAGCCCAAGAAATCGATTTCTATGTAGCAAAACCAGAATTTTAAATTTATAAATTTCAAATTTTAGAATATATGTATACACCTGTTATGTGTTTCATATCATATATGGGGATTTTTGCGTAGAGAAACAATTTAGCTCTCGGATCAAAAATATATTCCTGACCGGAATGGTTTCCAATGGTCATGTACAACTCCATATCATCAAGAAAATGGCAGCCCCATGTAAAGTGTTAGCAGATGATACAGTGTGCTAGATTGTCTTGATTTAAACCTTTTCTGATATTGTTTCTAAAGTGATACAGGCCATTGATTAAAAATATGACACCTTTGAACATAAGTACATTATAACATAAGGTTAATTATCCTTTAATACACAGACCACTCGGTTCCCGTTAGCAATGGGTTAGCAAATGGGGTGCACACCCTGAAATTTGCCTGCAAAGATAATGTTACGTCCTATAAACAATGCTCACAAATTGTAATAACGTGCAAAATATTTACCTGAAAGGATCAAGTCATCACGTGCCAAATGAGGGTCTTGATAATTTGTGCGAAACGAGCGAACGCAAAAAAATAGTACTAAAACCAGTACTAAAAAAATAAAATTTTAGGTTCCAAACTTTAAAAGCACTTTATGCTTTAGTACTTTCCTAAAAGTGCATATCCTAGTTGAGCCCTCCTCTGTACATACAGAGGAACTTACATGTTTCTCTATATCTTTTGACATAATGCACAATTCTAGTATTTTTTTTCTCTTTCTGACCTTTTAAATAAAAAAATATCCAATGTACAAGATCATCACCATCATTACGACGACACTTCTCCTTATCAGTATCATCACTGTCATCGTTTTACAGTCATTATCACCATCAAAATAGTAACATGGGAACAATTTTACGTAATTCTAAACTTTATTTCATTCAAGTGTGAGTTTTCTGCAAATGGTCTCGTGTAGGGTCTTTGAATAAAAAGGATGAAACAACATTTTACAAAAAGACAATAACATTAACAAATGCATTTAACAAATGCAAATAGACATTACAAAGCCTGAACCCCATGGGCTGTTAACAGGCTTCTTAAAGGACCTATGGAATGCAAGTACATGTTGATCTTTGATGTGTATTATGTACATTACAAAATTTACAGCCATTTGATCTGAACACGTGTCATATATTTAATTTTTTTTTTGGCCCGTCCCTGAAAAAAAATCCTTTGGAGTCTGACTGATTATATCATGTGAAGAATCATCAGTCACCTAAAACAAGTCAAACTAGAAAGGCCGTCAAAGGCGGCAGACCCACGCCTTAACCCAATAGGTTTTGTTTTGTTGCGATTATTTTTGTAAGCAGCAGCCATTCAAAGGGGATAACAAGAGGCACATCTCCCCCCCCCCCCAATAAATTTTGCCATATCCAGGTCATAGCTTTGTGTGTCCCCACCCTTGAAAAAATTCTTCTGAAAAAGATATTTTATTATTGAAACATCCCTCCCCTAAAAGTAATTGATTAGACATGTCAGAGAGCGTGGCGTGGTGAGAAAAAAAATGTTAGCAATTTGTATTCAGTGTTTCAGTCCAAGGCCGTACGCAGAAATTTTTTTCCTGGGGGGGGGGGGGGGAAGATGATCGCTTTCAAAGGAACCCATAACTTGAAGTCTAAAACCCAATTACGGCCTTGGTTCAGTCATGTCAGTGTTAGTAAATGTATTCATGTTCTATCTTTACATTGCAATTCGGGTTGTTTTTTTTTTTCATCGGGCTTGGATAAAATAAATATGACGACAAAAGAAGTTGGATCTCGACTTGAAAATGACGTGCATGCGAGGCACAGAGCTTACTCAGTCAGTACTACAGTCAGCCGGCCCCAGGCGCACTTCGCGACAGTGCTGTGTATAGTTATGTACGTACACTACAGCTACTCAGCCACTCACTCAGATCAACACACGCGACACTCGCGAGTGCGATAGACTCACTCACGTCGAACAAACGCACCAGATTTTCACCGAAAACAATTAAAATCACGTACTACACGTCCACCAGGATAAAATAAATCACAAAAACTTCCACAACAAAGTGGAAAGAACCGGGGAAAATAAACAGAAATGCACAGAAGATAAGAAATAGGAGAAATTAGACGTGCTAGGCTATACGTATACCGTATACCTAGCCGCTTTCGATTTCGCATACGAGAGTACAGTTCAAGCGCGAAAAGTCCCTTGTTGCTGGGATACGTTGGCTTTGAATATTCATTGCAGGCTCGTGCGGATTTGAAGTGAAATAGCAAATAATGGGTCTAAAAGTCTTCTAAAATTCATAAACCTGAAATAGATTTTTGGTGAGACGAAGTAATGAGTGTTTTGATTGACCAAAATATTTCTGCATCGGCAGGCGAAGTTTGGGGTCATCAAACTTTCTAGTTTCTATCCTGTCACTCTCTGAACTGAAGTTCCTATACTTTACTACAGGGTCAAAAGTTCAAGGTCACACAGAATTTGCAGGGGTCAACCAATCATCACCAAAATCTAATCGATTCTTTCCTGTCACTTTCTGAACATTCCCTGAAAATTTGGTGCAAATCCGTTCCCCTGTTCTCTTGTTATCTTGTACACAAACAAACAAACAAACAAAAACAAACAAACATACGGAGCCCTTTACATAACCCTGCTGATTTCATCGGCGTGGGTAACAATAGACACTGGTATGTACAGTATCTCTGTTTTGTACTTGCTCAAAATAGGATCGTGTGTTTTCATACATAATTATTTTCAGTACCTTTCCTGTGATGCTGGAGCATTTGTGACATAGCATCTGCTATTGTGATTGAGTTTTTTTGTATGAAAACATGCAGTGCTATTGTAAGCAGGTGTTAAACTGAGGGATAGGTACATACCAGGGTCTATTGTTTGGCTTGTTTTAGGTGACTGATGATTGACTGTCATGTGAAGAATTAGACTCCAAATGATTCTTTTTCAGGGACGGGGCAAAAAAAAATTAAATATATGACACACATTTATATCAAATGTTTGTTAATTTTGTGATGTACAGAACAATACACGTCAAAGATCAACATGTACTTACATTCCATAGGTTTTTTAAGAAGCCTGTCAATAGTTTATGGGGTTCAGGCTTTGTAATGTCTATTTGCATTTTTTTAAACCACTTCATAGTTTCCTTAAGTATGTTTTTTAAAGTTATTGTCTTTTTGTAAAATGTTTTGTTTTATCCTTTGACTTTGCATGAAAGTGGTGGTGAATAAATTCAATTCAAAATTCAAATTCAAAATTCTGTACACGAAAAGTACATCCGAAAACATATTCATGCTTTGACTATTATAATCCATGCTTTATTCATTCAATGTGCATTATTTCAATCATATACGTATGATGCTCACAATGGCATACACAGAATTTAATATTATTTAAGGATCTTCACAGAATTGTTTGAAACGTCTGAAATATTTCCAATTGACAGTTACTCAAATTGAAATAATTTTCCCTTCTTACAGAGATATGTAGAATGAATGATCTTTGACTGAATGTGCTCCGTAAAGAAATAAGAATATATATCTACAACATGGGTGATGTTTCCAGGTAGACATTAATGACATGTATGATATTCTGCTTTTATGTCTGATACAAAGTCATGGATGTCGTAATATGCGGTTACACTTCGAAATGTCCATTCACTTTCAACTCTTTGACATGATTCAGGCATACAAGTCAGTCGATCTTTTGGCAGAACACGGATGCACATGTAGTTGAAACTTATTGATATACAGGTAGTTTCTATATCCTGTAAAAAGAGTCAACATCTAAACTGAATTACATCTTGAAAGACATGTAGTTTCTCTGCCGGTATATCTTTCAAGAGGAAGAAAAACTGACAAGGAACGTCACTCTAAACAAAATTTGATTTGACTTGATTTGAATTAGTTATATATATATATCTATAACATTTTGTCATCACTTGATAAAGGCACTAGAGAGTGTCTACAATTCGTGACATGACCAAATAAACAGATTAACGCTTGAAACGATTTTTTGAGAGTGTGCGTGTGTGTGTGTGTGTGTGTGTGTGTATACACATATAATATAATATTTTATTTTGAAACGGAATGATGAATCAAATAAAATATATTTAAATCAACTGTATTGTCATGATTGTGATATGATTAATAGTACAGTCACACCTTCCAGACCGACAACAGACCGACAAAACATAAAATTTCGCATTGTCGGGAATCGATGCTGGACCTGGGGGGTGTTTCATAAAGCTGTTCGTAAAGTTACGAATGACTTTACGAACGACTGGAACATGTTCTTGGGGGCTTGTCTCGAATGGGTGGGGTGCGGGAGCGGGATGGGAGCGGGAACGGGCACACCCTTTCGAGACAAGCCCCCCCGGTTATCTCGAATGGACGCGTTCCCAGCGAGAAGTTCAATGAACGCGCCACTTCGAGACAACCGGGGGGGGGGGGGGGGCTTTCCTCGAATGGGTGTGTTGAGTAGACTTTTGTAGACTACATTGAAAAATGTACTCTTGCTGGTTTTTTCGTTTTTTCTTTTGTCTAAGATGTAGAAAATATAAAAAAAACGGTATCTAAAAATGCTTTGGACAAGGAAATCATTATTTGTGCAAAATAAATAGGAGAATTGAATAATTATGCATTAAAACACACGGGGAAGAAAGGGCAAGTGGCGTAGCTAGGATTGTTAATTTATTTTTATTTTTTTTTGGCGTGACCTGTTAAATATTGTGAAATTGTGTTACAGACATGTGCTGACATAAGCCAAGGTGTGTTTATCATCTTTCCAAAGTTAGAAACACCTTTTAATGCCACTATCATTCTATCAATACCCACTATCAAAAGTCAAAACTCATATCAAAAGGTCGTTTGTACCCGGCCCCCAACTCCCCATACAAGGGGTAGGCCTATGCTCGTAACTCCTTTTCAAAAGTGACCCCCTATTCCGGAGAAGTTGGAATTTGTTTTAACCCCCCTATCCCGGGGAATTTTCTGAGATATTGGACCCCCTATCCAGGCAATTTAGGAAATTAACCCCCCCCCCCCCCCACCTATCCCCGGGGAGGAAACCACCAGAGTATGCGAAAATTGACCCATATTTACATTTTCCCGGGAATATTTTTTCATCTTCCTCATTCATCTTCCTATTTTCTTACTCACCCACCAATAAGGGGTGGGGCATGGCCATCTTGTGCCCCTCCCCCCTGTAAAAAATACGCCGCAGTGAATTAACATTCTATTCTGGACTGTCTGCCCGACCAGACCTTTGAATTTTAAATGAACATTCCATTATGAATTTATGCAACCTCATACATTCATAACCCCCGGTTATCAGTGACGGCACCGGGGGGCATGGGGGCATTTGCCCCCCAGTCAGAAGCTTTGCCCCCCCCCCCCCAGTTGCCCCCAATAATTTTCGGAGTGAAAAAAATAAAAGGGTGGAAAATTTTGTTTGTCCGCCCTTGCCCCCAACATTTTCTTTTGCCCCCCATTTGCCTCCCCCCCCCCCCCACCCCACTTTACAAATCCTGGTGCCGCCACTGCCGGTTATATTTTCTACATCTTAGACAAAAGAAAAAAAGAAAAAACCAGCAAGAGTACATTTTTCAAAAAAAAATTCTAAAACGTCTGTTACAAAAGTCTACTCAACACACCCATTCGAGGAAAGCCCCCCCCCCCCCCCCCGGTTGTCTCGAAGTGGCGCGTTCATTGAACTTCTCGCTGGGAACGCGTCCATTCGAGATAACCGGGGGGCTTGTCTCGAAAGGGTGTGCCCGTTCCCGCTCCCATCCCGCAACCCACCCATTCGAGACAAGCCGTTCTTGGGTGCTATACTAATCAGATTCTCGATCATTTAGCACAAGAACTGATCACCAGTCGTGCGTAAAGTCGTGCGTAACTTACGAACAGCTTTATGAAACACCCCCTGGTCCACAGCCCGATTGCATCCTACGCGATCCCCGCATCCATCCGGACAGTCGGCATCTGTATGAAAATGCAGCTTTACGTCTATATATTGGTGGATCTCTTGGGGGCAAAGCAACTGTAATGTTCGGGTAAAAGAAGAAATGAATCGTGAATAGATTTTTAAAGGAAATTAGCAACGAAATGTTAGGATTTCATTCACCTTTGAAAAAATTGGTAGGTTTATAATCCGATGACTACTAAATAATTTTGTCTCATTCCCGTAGGCTTAATACAGGGACCGCCCAGTTCCCGTAGACAAAGGGTTGAGCACTTTTTTTTTCATATAGGGGCGCAAAGTAAACCACCTCCTCCCCCCCCCCCCCTCATATTTTTTTTTTTTTTGGGGGGGGGGAGCGTACTGTGTCTAAGGGATTTGTACATTAATATCTTTGAGATCTTTAACATAGGCCTCTAGCAAGTCTTTGAGCAAACCTCACTCGTCAAAGCCGAAAAGGGAAATTACAGCTTACGTATCATCGCTGCTCCTCGGGGCTCCCATCTCGTCGGTATCGGTTTGTTTATCGGTGTCCATAATGTTCGGGCGAGGTACGTGGTGGCGCTGTGGTACATCAGTCACACTGCTCAATCGATTACAAACCGAGCGATTCTTTTCCATTCGAGGTAATTAATTTTTTTTGTTCGGTCTGGTTGGTGTGACTTAAGATATAACTGTATCAGAGCCAAAATGAAGCCAAGATTAAGTAGCAGATGGATATGTAGAGAAAGAAAGGAAAAGAGAGGAAGATAGAACAGAGACAGCCTTATACAAACGAAAAAAATTGAAGAGCGATAGAGACATGGAAAAAGTTAGGACAAGCGGGAATGATTCATGCAATTCATGCAATGGCCAGTGATGCGTTAGAGAGGGAGAGAATGAGGGGGATAGAGCAAGGCAGAGAGAAAGAGAAAGGGGAGGGAGACATGCAGTGACAAAAGGCAGACTGGCAGACAAACAGATAAAAGATGCAAAGAAGTAAACATCATGGACGCTCGTTATAAAGACGTGGAGACCACCCCCCCCCCCCGAAAAAAACCCCAAAACAAACAAACAAACAAAAGTGAGAATACGAAAAACGGGTCGGATGACTGATGGGCTAACTAATGACATCAGTACCATCAAGAGATAAATGGAGGAAATAGATAATGGGAAAGAAATAGGTACTTAGCTGGGAGAAAGAAGAAAGACACCAAGAGGATCTGTAAATGGCCTTACCACCTGTCAAATAAACACCATAATCGAATGGCCTTATCGATTAAAGTGTAGCTTTTTACTATACACAGAGATTTATGCCTCTCTAAATGCACTGTGGATGTAATTTTGACGCGACAAAGTGCCTATTAATTGCATAGTCCCGCCATAAAAAATGATCGTTGTAGGATGATGATCATGATGATGAACATATATTTCATATGATGCGCATTGCGCCATGAGCGCCCATTTGAGGCGGATACCGGCGCTATAGAAGTAGTCATCATCATCATTCATAGACCAGCACTACTTACTGGCTATTCCACTGAGCGAACTTTCCCAGAGCTATGCCTTTGGGCAATTTTATTCAATTTTTTAGTCTTTCGGAGGAGACTTTAAGCCGTCGGTCCCGTGTAAAGGAGAGTCACAGCACTTGCACGTTAAATAACCTGCTTCTCTGTTCGAAAAGAGTAGGGAATTTTTCCCGGAAAAGTAGTTAAGCTTATTTTTACCCAATATACTTCGTAATTAAACCTACTGATCACATACATACACACTAAACAAATATTGTACTTTAAGAAACTTTATACATTAATGTTCAGACACTTATATGACATATTGTGTTGATAGTGTCGTTAAATTTTAATCAATCAATCCACTGAGCGAACGGTAGAGATTCATTTTTCATATTCATTGAAAAATATACGAGAAAACAAGCAAAATACCAGTATATCTTCTTAAAATGCATAAAAGAAAGACCGGGCATGTTGGCTCAGTTGGTTAGAGCGCCCGCCTCATGAACGGGAGGTCGTGAGTTCCAACCCCGGCCGAGTCATACCAAAGACTTCAAAAATGGGACCTTCTGCCTCCTATAGCCAGGCGCTCGGTATATTAGAATGGAGAAGGGTAATAGTAACATTATGTTATGCAGGGCCCGCTGGAAGGGCAGTTTGATAACTGAAGTGGCTACCCTGGGTAAATAAGACGTTATTATTATTATTTTAAGATACAATGTGCAAAAAGTAAAAATTTGCCCAGCAAGATGGCAGTTGCGTCTGCGGGCAATATTATGCCAAATTTATGTAATATAATTATATTGCCCAATTCGGGTTATAATATAGAACAGTTACTTCATAATGGGCAAAATACTGCCTAAGTTGGGTAAAAAAAATTACCCAAAGTTCGCCAGACACCGGATTATAAATATCATTTTGTTGGGAAGCTTTGTACTAAATTCTTATTTACAGCGTAAATATATGTAAATGTTTGTAAGGTTTTAAAAACAATCTTTTCTAAACAACTCCCAATGAATCTAATATTACTCCGAGTTAACCTAGAAAGATGGACGATGATCGATGATGCTGAATAAAGGCATGGGCCAGTTATACTGTTAATGCAGAGGGATTGGAAATCCACGAGATTTATACGTCATTCATGTCATTAGGGATCACTTCCTTTGGAGTTAAATTCACTCCAACTTATATAGTGGAATCCACTAAAAAAAAAAGGTAGTTTGAATCACTCTTGTGAGTAGATGCCACTATTTTGAGTGTGGATTCCACTTTTTTGAGCATGGATTGCACTCCAAAACAAATTAGACGTCAATAATTGGATTTCCACTAATAGTGTACATTTCGAGGGTACTATTTCATCCTGATGGCGTATGCTTCATACTTCACCTTCTGATACAGTATGAGAGGGATTTCAAACCAGATTACGCCAGACTAAAAGAACACTTTACAAATCTTTCTTTTTCTAATGACTTCTGTTCCATCTTTCACTCTGTGCGATAGCCAGCCTGGCGTATATGTCAGCGACTACAATTAATCTTCAGCTCGTGATAGGTCTAAATAGACACCCTCGTTTAGGAATTCTTGCAACTAATTAATGGGGAAATCCAGCCTCCAATTATCCTACTATCAGTAGTATCATCATATATCTTGAGTCCCCAAATTATTTTCTGCTCATTGACTGGTAATAAAGTGGTTAGGGAAAAAAGCGTTTAGAAGTGAAGCCTTACTAAAAACACAATAGTAATGAGGTAGGATGGAGGCACTGAGAGTCGAGGCAAATTATACCAGCTAGTCTATTCAATGATGAACGCTTGTCTTTTTCTTACTCAACTTGGTTGTAATTAACTGGGCATGACATATGAAGGCATGTTCTTATACCATTAGAATGTTTTCCTCGTTTTATCCTTTTCGACATTAATTCTTTCCTTTATTAATGTTATCACTTCGTAATTATACGCCATAGTCTTGAAATTATCCTTAACTGTTTCACAAGTTTTACCGTTTACCTCCCTATTTCTTTTACATTTTTTATTTGTCATGCCCTGTTCCTTCTGGCAAAAATTATGGATATGTATTAATCATTTATATATACATTATATGTACTTCGTTTTTTCTGTTACTGTTTTCCTTCTCTCTCGCTCCATGTTTTTTTTTATCTTCTGCTTCTCGTATGTTCTCCTTTTTGTAAAGTGCTCCCTTTTATTTATCTTCTCCTTCGTGTTTATCGTCATCGCTTCCTCCTCCCCGCTTCCTCCTCCCCGCTTCCTCCTCCCCTCTTCCTCATCAATATTATAACCATCTTCCTCTCCCTTTTCTGTTTCTTCTTTTTTTCGTCTCTCTCCTTTCCTCTTTCATTTTCTCATTTGTTTCCTTCTACTCCTCCTCCCTTCTCTCCCCTTTTTTTTACCGCTTCTTGTTTTTTATCTTCCTTTTAGTCTCTTCCATTTTTAATATCTCCTATTTCTCCTCATAACCAGGATAATAATTAGTCTATCGTTACCAAGATACGTAAACATGGCAAAATAATACAATCTTTTACACCAAGTCTGATGGAATGCAAATTGTACTGAAGTTTACATTGAGAAACGAAAACAACATTTACTTAAGCAGGTTAAATGGAATTAAACTTTTATTCGAATGAAGAGGGATTATGCGTGCAACAAAAATATGTTAACAAGTTTACGCTGCATCATTCTGTATTTGGATACCTAAATGAATAGCGTCCTCTATCACAAAATAGACAGAAAATTAACTTGTGATACAATAGCTAATTCACCTGATTATCATCCATTCAAACGGATTAAACATGTATACGGTCTATAGTTAACGAGTGGACCAATACTAAGGGGTAGACCCACATTAACTTTAAATTGTTTTAATTACTCTATCGCAATGTAGGGGCATCGAACGATAACGATGTTTGTGCTAAAAGTACTAACATAACATAACATAGTAAATTAACAAGGTTTTATCGGATTTGGACCTGATTTATAATCTATAGTGGTGTTTTTACCAGTAACAATAAATAGCTTTTTATCATTTCACAGGGCACACAATACTCTTTTTTGTGTTCCTAATCATGTAAAATAACGTGCTTTCAAATTTGGTACTTGGTTGAGGTTTGTTTTCTCTGAATGAAGAAAAACATGTAGATATACTTTGCCCTACATTGGACTTACTTAGCATGTTCAGAATTGTTCTAAAACTGTAAAATAACTTATCAAACTTCATTTAAACTGATAAGATATGATTCCTTGCAATCAACGAATATGCCATGCAATATGTTTGTGTGAGCATGAAAACATTCACACTCAGTTATTAAGATTGTGAACATTTTTTTTTCTGATAAAGATTATGAAATCCAATGCAACGTAAACGATCTCTTCGTGCAGGACTGCTCTTGCACATAATTCTATTAGGCACTCTGGTCCTGATGTATGGAATTCCCTTCCTCCCGAAATAAAAAACATGACTTTAATGTACTCTTTCAAGCGAGCAGCAAAAAATCACCTAATTAAGCAATATTCCCCACAATAATGATTGTGTAGTACACCCATAATATCTTGTATAATTATGTAAATAGGACCCATGACTTGGCACATTTTCACCTCTTTGGGAGGCAGATATGATATTAGTTTACAAAACGAGTTTACCACTTGCTATTATGTTAATATCATTTCTGCCTCTCAAACCGGATGATTAACTCTCTATTGTTAATACAGTTGTTATTTAAAATATTTGGAAAGGTACAATTGCCTCATTTTATCCTCCTCTCTTCATCCCTATTTCTCTCTGTATCCTCTTCCCATTCTCTCTCTCATTACTTTTTTAATTATATTTTATCTCAAAGGGCTTTCATGCTGTCAAGCCTCGGCTTATTATGAAAACCCTCTTGTTTGATTTCTCTTTCTATAATCCTACTGTTAGCCTTGTAGTTTAAGATATATTAATGTCATGATGTTCCATTGTATTGTATATCGCATAATTTGTATAACGTATGCATTATTTGATGAATTGAGAAATCAAGCAGAAATAAATAAATCAAATCAAATCAAATTATTGATAAATATTTTCCCCTTAAATTAAAAATTTTAATCAAAGTTTCATGTCATTGTACGCCTATGTGGTAGATTTAGCCTATCGTGTGTACAAAACTAAAATATAATCCATCAAAGTCCATGTGCCAAGGATCTAAAAGACGATGACGGTTAAGACGGTCGGAGCACATAGTCATCATATGGAAACACACAAATTAAGGTTGCTATCGTAATTAGATGAACAGTGTGCACTTTACGGTATGAACTTATTCCTTTGGAGTTAATACAGGGACTACCCGGTTTCCGTATAGGCAGTCAAAAAACAAACAAACAACTGCATTACGGACATGGGTCAATCAGACACATCTCTGCAACATCATGAACATCTGAACATGGAGGGTTAGGGTGGTGCGATAATGTTGCGGTTTACAGATACGATCTTTTCTTTTCGTCCTAATGAACTGAGGCCTGGATGGACACAATGAACCGTTGATTCCTCACTTTTGTTTTAATGGAGCAAAGCAGCTTTTACAACTTCCTGGGTTTCTTCTGTTAGCATTCTAACATGGTGAAAAGATAAGTGATTGACAGAAAAGAAAACAAACCCAACATAATGCCCTGTCCTGTGGCACTATTTTATTTGAACATCCACGTCGCCAGTCGCGTGCATGACACTTATACCAGCTTCTTTGTAACTGGGCGTTGTGGCGTGCGCCTGTAATCCAGCTACCAGTGGAAGTTATACACTGATTCAGCGGACCCAGATTCGAGACTGAGTCACGTCTTTCGGATGGTGAAGTTAAAGGTCGGTCCCAGACGTAAATAATCATATCTGATTGATACACGTCTGTAAAAACCCAATTACACACACACACACACCACCTTCTTTGTAAGGGACAAACAATAGTGTCATTACAGCCATGCAACGATCGAGTAACGGTTTCTTGAAAAGACTTGTAGCTCAATCAGCAAGCGATTGTCTTTCTTGTTGGCTCCGAGGGTATTTATGTCATCTTACTTTAAACTCCGACCACAAACCGCTTTTCGTGTAACTTTAGATCTTGGTATTTTCTGATCAGAATGTGAAGGGGTACGTACGTATTGCGTAGCATGGGTCCACCCTGGATAAATTGCGAGGGAGCAAGGCGATCGATTGAGGGAGTGGAAGTGTCCTGCAGTGAAAGTGCAAAAAATGAACCATCACCCATGAATTAATGTACATTGCCAATTTTAAAATAAGCCCTCAAAGGGGGAATGGGGTGTGATATGCCTAATCATTACGTAATTGTCCACGTTGAAACGAAATGGACAATTGGATTTCTTTCGCTTCACTTATAAATGTTTAAATGCAGTGTGGCACCATCTTCCAAAGCAATTGTCATAAAATTTGTAAAACCAACAACGAGGCGAGATGTTATACTTTTTAAAAGATCAAGGATCCATCAGCATTCCGAGGACACATGCTTTCTTTACTTCTTTCTTGTCCAGTGATAACGTGGTAAACATGAATACATAGGACAGAAAGGAAAATGTTCGAAAGGAGAATCTACAAAACATTAGTGATATTTAAAGCCTCGTGTAGAGGAAGAAATCGAAAAATGAAATGTTGAGCCCAGGGGCGGATCCAGGATTGTTTCACAAGCTGTTTACCATTCTACTTTGTGTCATGTTGATCATTATAGGTCTTCAAGTCGTGTAGCAGATACTTCACATTCCACAGAGAGGAAACTCACGAAGTAACCATGGTAACTAACATATTATTCTTCACGACACCTTTTATTCTTACCTAACAGTCTACGAGGTCATAATAGTGTTTTTCTTTCCGCTCTTTTTGATAGTAACAAAATGAATCTTTTCAATACATTAATAGACGGAATGTGTTTTTAAAATAGTTTTCTACGGTTTGACGTGTTTCTTGTGTAGCATGAAAGGTGTAATTAAAGAAATAAAAGAGGAAGTAAATTTATACGTAGAAAATAACATTTGACAAGAATTTAGGTGACTTCTTTATGATACTGACTTAAATAATGCCTATAGAATCTAACCAAAGTGGCCAATTTGGCATTTTCTTTCATATTTGATTGCTGACTTGTGACCGTCTTTTCCATGTCATTTTATATTTTCTGCTAACTAACTTGCCACTGTTGTCAGGAAGTGTTGCTACCGTATATTCTGATAACGATGGAGTTATAAAGCTACAAATGTGATATTTTCATGTTCTCAGTCACTATACATGCAGGCCTACTTTTTATAAGACCGTTACTACCCTCCCCAGAAAATGACCAAATCGTGCTTTAAACTATACGGTGACCATGTTGAGGCATTTTAGCAAGGAACAAACGTTCATGCATACGTACTAAAGGAAGAAAGGCAACTTAAATATTAACTTCTATCTGCCTCATACTCGTTTCCCTTCTGATTTGTTGCAGAAACCCAGGCAGAATTCTATCACAAACTTTCGTTCTTGTTGTGTCTGCTTTTGGCTCACGTGTAAATGCACACGAAGAAGCATGTTGGCTTTGTGTGCAAAAGTATATTCAGTTTCAGTTTCAGTTTAGTTTATTTCCATTTCCAGCAACAATACAAATCAATATTCAGTAAATAGTACAATTATAATATCCATGTACAATTCAAAAGAATAAAATCTTATGTGACTATAAAATCAATGACATTGAATAAGGCATTGAAGGGACATTTTCATTGAACAAAATAAACATTGGAAATGGAGGAGTCCACTTGAAAAGCAAAGCTTGTAAACTGTGGACCCCGAGATTGAACATTATTGTAATGCATGTATAAAAAAACAAGGGCAAAAATATTACCAATCTTTGAGAATTTTCATGAAGCGAGAAAAAAACAACCAAAAAAAAAACGAGACTTCTCAAGAGAGTATAAGCTAATTGCAATTGAAGTATACCCAAGAAAAGCCAACATAGAACGTAGAGGTCAAAGTATACATTAATGACGTAAGAACAAAACCGGTGAATAAAAAATCATACTCAAATACAACCACTATACCGAGAAGCATAGAAAGAAATGTGGAACCTGGGACTTTTTTTTCCCGGAGAAAACATGGAATTGCGCATGGGATCGGAGAGCTCTCTTGGGAATCGTTATTATGGAACCCTGCGATACCCATTTGACTAAAAAAAAAAAAAAAAAAAATCTCGATACAGTTTTAAAAGCTTAATATTCTAACATTGTCCGCATCATAAAGAGCAGAACAAAATCTGCCAATAACTTATATGTTTAAAGTTATACATGTATCATAATTATGTAAAGTGGTTTGGAGGAGGTGATGGGATGGGATGAGCAGGAGGGGAGGATGATTGGTGTAGGAGGGGTTGTAAAGATGAAGAAGAAGGAAAGAAGGTGATAGGAGGGGACTTGGTGGAATACTTTTTTTGTGAATTCACATGAACTTCGACAGTATAGGACGAGAAGAGCATCTGCAAGAAACGAACGCGCATGACCCCAATTTAGATGTTTACACAAAATATGATTCAATGTTGATTCCGAGGAGGCGGAAGAGTAGAAAATTGATGTGATTGATCCCACTTTTGGACATGTTTCTTGGTACAACTGCCGGTACCACCTCACATCAAATACTTATTACTTTTTGCTAATGACAAACTTCTGGTCAGGGGCGGTCGGTCATGGGGTGTTTGGGGGAGTTTTCCCCACGGGCCGGTCAATATTTAAATTAATAAGGGCCAGTTACAAAAAAAGAAAGAAAATAAAGGCGGTCAGCAACAAAAAGGGCAGGTCTATTCGAAATTCACTATTTGAATTTTAGTATCAGTCCGCCCCTGCTTTTGGTCTATCATAATATAGGTACATATTAATTATTTTATGAACATCGAATGCAGCAAAGTGATAAATAGACAGGTATAAAACAAAAGGGGAAATATACCTTTTCCGCTACAAAACCTTTTCAATAAAAAATGATTTCATATTATGTATTGAACTGAAAAATTTATAATACCAAATTCAACTTCTATCTTTTTGAGATGATTAAATGATGGTCATACATACTGGCTCGAATTAAATTCAAGAACTGGACGAAGGCTTATAAAAAAAATGAGAGTTTTTGAGGACACAGTTTATAATTGACTGGATTTGAAATGAAAATGAAACTGCATAATCATTAAGTGCGAAGAGTAAAATAGAAATAAAAGGCACCTACTGATAATCGAGAATGAGGAGGCACCAAACAACAACACACAAAGAGCATAATGGAGACGAATAAATAGTAATTTATATTTTATTTGTGAAGAGGGTCCCTTCTCCATCGCCATCACCCATGTGATGATATTGATACTGACATGAACAAATCGGCGAGAGGAAACGAAGTGTTTAGAATTATCACGATGGCCTGAGGCGGGACAATGCTGATAATGATGAATACAAGATGATGGAAGGAACTGTGAAAGTGAATGAATAGATAGATAACTGGAGAGGTAGAAAAGCTAAGGAAAGAGTGAACAAGAATTCAAAGAGATAATAGAGAAAATTTATAACAAAAGGATGAGAGGGTCACGGAGACAGCTGAGACTGATAGAACAGATGGAGGGAAAGAGCAAAGTTGATAGGAAGAGAGAGAAAGATATATACATATATATATATATATAGAGAGAGAGAGAGAGAGAGAAAGAGAGTGAGATAAAGAGAGAGAGAGAGAGAGTGGGAAAGAGTGATTGTGCGAAATGTGAACTAATAGAAAATGATTGTATACTAGTAGTGCAAATGGAAATAAAAGTGATTGTAGGATTGTAGTATGAAGAAGAAAAGTGTGTGTGTGGGTGTGGGTGTGGGTGTGTGTGGGGGTGTGCGTGTGAGAGAGAGAGGAAGAGGGAGAGAAAGAAAGAGTGTAGGGGGAGAGACAACAAAATACACATGCAATTGATTGATAGTTAGATACCTTCTTTTTTATGTCATTGAAAGTATGAGAATCTTAAAATCAGGCTGTTCAAACACTGAACATCAAGGAAATCGGGGTAGAATAACATAACTCACATTGAACCTGATTTCCAGATATTCAGTTTCGATTTCAACCAAACATGGCACATTAAATTTGATAGACAAAGATTGGAAGCATCATTTCTCAAATTGTGTCAATCAAATGAATTATGAAGTGATCAAACAATTTATTAAAAACAATGAAGCACGATTTCATCCCTATAGCAGGTCCAAAAGATTCACTTTTGATCATCAAAATTACGTTGAACAAAATAACAACGCAAAATGAAAACAAATATTTAGTATTAATGCGTCTTAGGAAATACCAAGGAATCACACTGTAATAAGGAGAAGAAAGAGAGAGGGGAGGGAGAGAGAGAGAGAGGAGGAGAGAGAGAGAGAGGAGAAGAGAAGATAAGACAAGACAATAGAGAGAGAAAGAGAGAGACTTTAGAGAGAACAAGTGTGTGAAAGGAAGTGGGGGGGGGGGGAAGAGAGCGAGATGGAGAAGGAAAGGAAGAGAGTTGGAGGATACATGATTTCAATTAATATGTTGGTTTTTTTAATTCATTTCAATTTTAAACAAAGAAATATGTTAGTTTCCACAAGAAGATAACATCCAAACAATTAAGGGCGAATAAAAAACGAAAAAGAAAGAAAGAAAAAAAACGGTAGCAATATCTAACCACAAAGTGAAAAAAAAATCATTCTTTTATGATATATTCCATGATAGAAACCTTACATTTCTCAGCTGTTTTCCAAATATCTGGAAGTAAACTGTCATGAGTGTAGGTCAATGTGCTTTGGATAGGAACCATTGTAGTATAATAAGGTTGTCACGTATTTTCTCAGGAGAGTAGAACAAAATATAGACACAGATCGCTTTGCAACTTTATAGAACTAGTCCTAAAGATTTATCAGTTGTGTAAGATCTTATAGTATCGTGAATGTGTTTTGTCAAAAACAGTAAACAAAGAAAGTGCAAGCGATATCGTATTGAATTGTTTTATGACGAGAGAGAAAATTTGGACGGTGGATGGGGTAAGATGGAGTTAGTAAGAAGCGGGAGAACACTGGATGTAGGCTGAGAGAAAGAGAGAGAGGGAGAGAGAGAGAAAAAAAATTATTAGAAATGCAAATTTTAACTCGTACTGAAACAAAAAATCAAACCGGGGACTATACGTTCAAAAATATTTCTCGAGAAGGCGTACACTAGGAATAACGCAGATAATGATAGCCAACTGATCAGTTTCAATGGAACCATTTTCGATGCCAGCAAGACGGACGAAAATTTAGTCCTATTTCAAATAGACGTCTGAATTATCGGACCAGATATTATACACACCATAAATTTGATAATATGGATATCGGAGTTAAATCAAAATCCATTGGATAAAAGTTTGACGTTTTGAAATGACAATGTTAAGAACGTCTATTTATTGCTGTAACGACAACTGTTTTGAAGACTCTCGGGCAAAAACGAAAACTAGTAGGGAACTAGCCTTGGAGGATCTTTCAAGCCACAACTCTCACTGGAGCGCAAACCTCACGGGATGAGATGAAATTGAGATAAACAACAACTATTTGTCGAGGTTGATTAACTATTTGACAGGTTGATGTTGTAATCGGCATCGTTCGGGGGAAAAAATTCTTAATTGCTTTTCTGGTTTCTATCCGAAAATAAATTATTTCCCAGAATCACGGACAGAAAATGGTTCAAAATGTGATTGGGAATAGGGAATTATGATCGGAGCATAACGGTTTCTATGTTTCTATTAAAGTACAAACATGATTTTAAAAATCATTGTGCTTTTTTTATTTTAACTATGCTTCCTTTCATAATTTGAAGAAGACAGAATGTTGGTTCATTGTGTTTATCACACCAAATTATTCCTTCTCATACCCTGTTATCAACAATATCTATCAAGCCAGTACTGTCAAGAAAAATGTGAGCATATAATTGTGCGCTTATATCACATGTGCTAGTCGAGCTGGACCCGTATTACAGAACTTATAAAATAAATTAATTAAAGAGAGGGAGAGGGAGAAAGAGAGGGGGGGGGGGGGTATTCAACCTTTATTTGATTCAATTTTATCTGCCATTTGAGAATTTTTGATAGTGCATGCTATGTGTTAGAAGCGAAAATTTACGTGTATATTTGTGAATCATTCCTTATAAATAAATTGATTTTTTAAATTTCATTCAATATTGTAGGTTACTGAGTTTACATAAAACCGAAACGCAATCCGACAAGCCCACCCCCCCCCCCCCCCCCCCCCATGAAGGGTTCTCTTGATCGTTCCAAATGCGCTTCGGTTTCAATTATGCTTTCTTATTGACAGATTGTTGCTGTTGTAAACAAATTTGGCTCCTAAAATAAACAGAATAAACCTTATTAATTCTGCATTTTTAATTCAAAATGTATTTTGTTGTAAATAAATCTATATCAAATTCCCCTTTTTCATTATTTTGAGCCTTCACGTTTCGTTATGACGATATGATATCATAACTAGATATTTGTGGAAGCATTGTTACAAGTTCATCTTTTCCTTTAATCAATCACCCATAACAAATAATCATAATGATATTCGGCAATGTCACCTCACGCTATGAAAACAATAAAGATGACTGTAAGGGGGCCAATAAAATTTACCCAACCACGATGATTGGGTAATCCCTTGATTTCATTCCAAAAAGTCAGACCGATCAATTGTCATGGCTCGTTCCACGACCAAGGGTTCCGAAACAAATGGTCTTGATTTAAAAGATGCGGGAGGCAAAATTGTTCCTATCGTTTGAAGTTAGAAGTTGGACCAAGATTTGTTTGGAGCCTGCGTCCTATAAGTTGTTTGAAATTCAAACGGTCGAACAAGTGTTTATTTGGCAAGGGGTAATTTCAAAAAAAGAAGGATAAACGAGAAATCCTCTAGCTAACATCACGAACAGTAATATAACGTGACTCTCAGGCGTTATAAGCTTTTCATTGTCATAATTATTTGATATTCTGTAATATGAAGAGGAAAGAGAATAGGAAAGTCGATATATTCCCAAAGCGGTTATGTTCGAGGTTATTTAGAGTATATAACGTACATGTATACACTCCGTCGAAAGGACACGTTATACTATTTTTTTAAATTTATTATAAATTTATATATATATTGTTGGGGGGGGGGGGCGCTAGGCGAGGTCGCTTACATTTATTGAGTTGATAAATTAAGAATACCAATAATTGTGTTTACATACATTATATCATACAGCAAGATAACCCTATAAGATCACTTTAGAACAGTTTGGAGAATTTCTTTGCGCTCAAAAGGCATGATTTGGGGGGAGACATGCAAGAATGATGTGCTACATCAGATGATAGTTGCGAACTTATACCTGAAATTTGTAGGTATCGAATTCCTAGCCCTTCCAAGCGTGGTAGGAAATAAAAGAATATAATTTCAGTAGGTTAGTCGTAAATCTGTTTAGATGATTGTACTTCATTATGATCATTTCAGGTATGGTATCAATCATTTCAAAAAGCTTTTGTATTCAAAATCTAGCTGATTATTCCTCCGAGGTTCGTATATCTGTCAACAGATGGAGAGACTGTTTGTTTCCCTTAGCATAATATAGCATTGGCGTTTTCTCTGGTAAGAAAATGATTTGATAACCTTTCCTACAAATCGCAGAGAAGTCGGCCTGAATTTCAAATCAAAGGAAAAGTACGTTACTGTAATCGGGGACCTGGGACTCGAGTATTGGAAATTATATTCGCTCTGGATTACCGATTTGAGTTAAAGGTAAGGTTGCATTTAAGTGAAAGGAATGCCGTTGGATGTAATGAAAATAAGTTGATTTAACAATTTTGCAATTGTAAGTACACAGGTGCTATCAAAATTATCATGTCGGCCTGTTTTTATTATCACTTTTATCCTTTAGTTAATTAATCAATTCTGGTAATATGTGGGCGACCATGAGAATGGGTTGATTTGAAATTTGAAAAATTAAAAAAAAATACAGCATGATCATAGTTTACTTTTGAATTCATTTGTTTCTGTATCTGTATCATTGACATTCACAAACACCTTCGTTAACTTAAAATAAACAGACCTGTTTGGATGAAAATATATGATGAAAATATGTTAAATACCTATTGTATATTGTAAAGATTGTTATAAGAACTTCGAATAAAGTAAAATTCAACGAAATCTTAGAATAAATGAATTGAGTAACAGCTGTTATGTAACTGTTCTCGACCCATGGATACTAGAATGGAAATGCTTGTAACGTATACATCCTTTTTGAAAGTCTGCATGCAGAAGCATTTGCCACCGTGAAGATAAAGTTTTGAAGTGGTTTGTTCATTCAGGCAGAGAGCGGAAATGAGCAGTGACATCTATTACAAGATTGCCTTTTCATCCTCTAGAAATTCCCTAAAGCGACCCAGTTATTATCGTCTCGCTGGCCTAACGAGTTTGTATAGATGAAAAGAGAATAATTGCTCCTCTTTAACCACCTCTGTCAAAAAAAGGAAGAAAAGAGAATCTGACAAGAACTTTTCTTTTCTCCAACTTTGTCAAAAGAGGAAGCTGGAGGTGAAGGAGCTGGTAGTTAAATATGGGGGGGGGGGGGGGGGGGGGGTGACTGTTTGTTTGAAATAGACAAAATATCGGGAAAGGGGGAGTGAAATTACTAGCAGCACACCTGATAATATCTTCTGACCGGTTGTGTCCATTATTTGTAGTAACATTGTAGGTTTGGACTACATTATGCGGATATATATGGGTTCTAATCAGTTTAAATTTATATATGATTTTCCTCTGAAATCCAACTGGAAATGTAAGGCTTCCACTGCAATCGATCATGCATTTTACCTTCATTTCAAAGAGTTCCATGGTTTCTATCATAATTTAATCTCATCCACGGATTACGTGAATGACAAAAAATAAAGTTGGGGTGAGAGAAATATTGACATTCGACAGTGCCTCTTTGGATTTTGGAAGTATTAAAGATGTGTTGACCATTAGTGAAAAAACTGTTGCTTCAAGTACGACGTGTTCTTGGATCTTTCACAGCTGATCGCATGCTCTCGTGATAAAAACTTCTGCTTGATAGAAAGCGAAAACATATCGATTCGATTCTCAGCTTTCGGTTATGAATATCACTAGCGGTATTCATGCTTTTCTGGTAGGTCCACTTTTCGGTTCGGCAGGAGACGGTTTGTTTTAATAGAGCGATCGATTAACTTAATTTAAAACGATATATTTAACGAGGCCATAAGAGTAGGCGAGAAATATTGTTGATTGTGTGAACAATCATCCGTTGTAAATTAGAAATGGTGCGAATAAAACGTGTATGAGAGGGCTTTGGCAGCTGGATATAAGTATGTGTAAGCCCTATTGTGATATATTTACATATTCGTAATGGTTCAACTTTTCTTCTAAACTCTGCGGGTACAAAAAGAAGCTATTATCAATTAGTTATGAAGCGTACCTGGTCTCTAACGGTAGGTAATAAAAAATCATCCATTTTAATAATCCAGTTTTAGTTTTTTTTTTTTTTTCCATCAATAATTCTTTTCTTTCAGAAATCTGTTGACCGTTTTTACTTGCTTTTCTTTCACCATTACGGCATATATGAATATAATATATATTTTGCCTTCCGAAGCAAGTTCTGGTTTCTTCTTTGTCACAAACTCATAAATCACGGGTATTTTCTACATGTGGCATACAACTAAACGACAGGAAAAATATTTTTAATTAAAAATCAGATGAATGTATTTGTTGCTATATCTGTGCAAAACTGACAAATCTAGGACGCTATGAATATTCGAAGTCATCATCTCCGTCGCCATTCCATATCTTGAGAGATAAATCAACATTCGTTTTTAAAACTTTCGTGCAAAACTTTTGTAAATTGAGAACTCGTTAGAAAAGAAAAACTCACGGTGGCATTAAGCACGCATGATCGATTGCGGATAAAAGCACTTCGTTTTGTGTTTCCTTTGTTTTCGTCGAATCACAGATCTGAAGCGGTAGGACCCTCAGAGAGTTGGTCGGGTCTGCAAATACAATTTTCTTGCACTTCATGTGGGCCAAGTGGTTCCAGAGGAGGTGACTTGGCCTATATTTAGGATTATTGACGGACGGGACCTGTAATTTTACTCGCTTGTTCCCCCATCGCGACTCTCAAGATTGACGCGAGCTGTATAGGTTCGAGGAGTTACATTCTTCGTTACCGGTTTTCGCTAAGTTTCTTTTGATTTCACAAGGTTTCACCGGTATTTACAGTGCGCTGCAGCAGGAGAAAGAGTATTGGAGTGTTTTTTCCCCCTTTGGATTCGGTGAAAGACCTCGGATTGTCAGGTAAGTGTCTTTTGCTAAACATAATTTTTCATAATCGTTTGTTGTTGAGTATGTTAATAAGCATACATAATTTTCAGCCACTCGTGTCCAAGAAGACGACGATACATCCGGGATTATTTTAAAACAGTAAGTCATTAAAAGGATAATGTATTCATCAAAAGGGGGGATATAAAAACGTCGATATGTGATGGTATATCAGTCTTTGCCTTTTCCGAAAAAGTGCCCTTTTTTAGCAATGACCCCCTCCCACTTTGAAAAATGTTGAACCCCAAGCCTCCCCCCCCCCCCATAATTCGGCGCCCTGAACTCAATGTTTTTTTGTCGTAACATTTTACTGGAAAATTTGTCAGCGCATTATTTTGGCTGCCCCTCCAATATCAGGAATATGAAAGGAAAAATGGTTGTAGGAGCGTACTAGCATACCAGTGTGCGTGTAGGTGTGGGGTGTGATAAATACTGAACATGTACTTGATTTCATTCAATGCTTTATTTACATTTTTGAATTTCAGTTATTCATTTATGGAAGATTTTACATGATAATGTGCTTTATTTGTTATACACTATCATTGAAATGTTGATTTATGTGTCATGGATAATTATTGAATGGAATCATAATCAAGATCATTAGAAGAACAAAAAATGTTTGACCGAATAATGTCAAACTGCGATATGACATTTCCACGGGAGACAATTGCTCCGAGCTTTCGTTTTGTTAGCTCTAGGGTTAGATTTAGGGGTTGGTTTAGGGTTGAAGATAGGTATGGGTACAGTGTTTGGTCCAGTGTTGAGGATAGTATTTTGAATAGTAAGGCCCTATATGATATTGATGGCGGGGCTTAAGCATGTGCCGTATATAACCAGTCAAACTACTGTAAAGGCAAGATCACGAGTATGAAGAGGGGGTGAGAGTTACCTCCCCGCTATAATTTTGAGTGAAATGTCACCACGAAGGAACATAATCACATACTTCCTTTATCCGTTATGCATGGGGGAAATCCCCTGGGACGCTATGTTGAAAAATAATGCATGTAGTTAAAATGGACTGCATGGTCGAGATGGCCAATGCTGCATCGTATTCCCAGATTCCCATGAACTTTGTTCACATACCCTGTAATCATGTATTCAGAGGCGAAGCCATGACTGCCAGAAAGGAGGGGGGGGGGGCGATTTTTTTTCCCCGACCATAATTTTAATCCCAAGAACATTTATAATTTTTTTTTTTATTTGGGGGGGGGGGGGGGGGGGGATCTAACCGGCCTCTCTAGGCTCGCATAGGAGGGAGGGGGGGGGGGGGGGTACGAGAGGAATTTCTTTCTCGAAAATCTCGCCGCTCCTCCCAAATTATTTTTCGTGTTTTGTTTTTTTCAGTGGGGGAGCTAGGAGCGGGCGTTTTGATCCCCTGGATCTGTCTACGGCTGTAGTAGAATATTGTACCTAATGGAAATAGCTGGGAAGGTGGGAAGCATTTACAATTGGTTTACCCTTATCTGAAGTCATATTATGATAATGACGTTTTCAAGAGATTCGATGAATTCATACTGGTTGCTGTTGGAAGGACCTTTACACGGTTACTGTGATTTCAATATATCCTCCCTAGCTATTCGAGATTTAACTGATTAAAAAAACGTTCAGAAATATGTTGAGCATTCGTATGAAAAATAATAACTTGAAGAACAATCTGCAAAACACATTTATTTAAATTTACAAAGCCGAACTTCGTCTTAAAAGGCGGAGCTTTGTTGGACCGGATGTGAACAGGTGAAGGAAGTTTGATCTCCTCTTCCTTATTTTCCTCCATCATAGTTCAATTGACAGATAGAAAATTTATTTATATACATGTTTAGTAGGTATATAATCCACATGTCATTGACCTTAATTCGTCGATGTAGCACGTAGACATTAATAAATCATGAATGGGGCTTTCATAAGGAGTGCCCCATATATCATCGTCGTCGTCGTTACCGTTACCTTACATTATCCTCATCCCGATCTCATACCTTCTTATGTCTTCATTTATCTCCTTCACCCGGCCCCCACCACTTTCCATCCTCTTATTCTAGCCATTATTTTTTTTCACTTTGCCAATGAAAGGGCATTTCTCCATCACCATCCTCCTCCTTCTCCTCCTCTTCCTTCTCCTCCTCCTCCTCCTCCTCCTCTTCTTCCTCCTCTTCCTCCTCCTCCTCTTCCTCCTCCTCTTCCTCCTCCTCTTCCTCCTCCTCCTCCTCTTCCTCTTCCTCCTCCTCCTCTTCCTCCTCCTCCTCCTCCTCTTCCTCCTCCTCCTCCTCCTCTTCCTACTCCTCCTTTTCCTCATCCTCTTCCTCCTCCTCCTCTTCCTCTTCCTCCTCCTCCTCTTCCTCTTCCTCCTCCTCCTCCTCTTCCTCCTCCTCTTCCTCCTCCTCTTCCTCTTCCTCCTCCTCTTCCTCCTCTTCCTCCTCCTCCTCTTCCTCCTTCTCCTCTTCCTCCTCCTCTTCCTCCTCCTCTATTTGTTCAAACAATTTAACATACTAAAATTTACCGATATAAATAAACATCAACAAAGCATTTTTATGTACGTACAAACAATTTATTTCCTGACGAATTTTGGAACCTTTTTCAATAAAATTCTACTATCCATAATATATATGAAACCAGACACGTAAATCACATCAAGCTACCCAAGCATAGAACCTTATTATTCCAACATAACATCCGGTACTCAGGACCTAAGCTGTGGAACGTCATCCCTGACGCAATAAAGTACTCCGCATCTCTTGCCAGCTTCTCAAGGATATAAAACATTTCACTTCATCTTACAAATAATATATCTTTAAGATTCTTCCCCACCCTCCATTGGGTCTGTTCTCTCCCTCTCTTCTCTCTCCTTCTTTGTGAATACATCTCTTCTCCGTCCTCATTTTATGTTGCACCTCCATCCTTCCCCCTTTTTTCCCCTCTTTCTCCCTCTTTTTTTCTCTCTCTGTCCTTTTTTCTTTTTTTCCTTCCAATTAAACTCAGCGGTCTAGGAATGTTATCTTTTTCTTTTTTTGTATGTACTTATTTTCTTTTTACATATGTATTATATAATATTATTCGCTCATTTATTACTTTGTACACCTATATTGAAAAGTTGGAAATAAATGTCTCTTAAACTTGAAAAAAAAATCTCCTCCTCCTCTTTCTCCTTCTTCTCCTTCTCCTCCTCCTTCTCCTCCTCCTCCTTCTCCTCCTCCTCTTCCTCTTCCTCTCCATTACCCCCCCCCTCTCTCCCTCTCTCTACCCAGTATTTAACTCTCTCCCTCTCTCTCTCTCTCTCTTTCTATCTTTCTATGCCCCTCTCTCCCTCTTTCATTCTTCCGTACTTTCACATTTACCCATCCTTTAACAAGTCTCGGAATAACCTTCTGTGTCGAGATTATAGAAGGCCGGAAATCAATACCATGTTCAGAGGGTGAATTTCAAGATAAACTCGATTACTAGAAACAGGAGGGTAACATTGAACGTAACCCATGTCTGTTAGCTGTCGATATGTTATCCCACGAGGATCATGCTATGACCATGGTGACATGAGAATGATATCATGAAGGGTATACTCACGGTGGGGAGAAAATAGATCGACGCCTTCGGCTGGTATGTTGGTTGGACGTGAATGAAGACAGATATGAAATTAAGAGAGAGAGAGAGAGAGAGGATGCAGGGGTGTATAGGCAATGCGGCAGAAGGACATGGACAGAGAGAGAGAGAGAGAGAGAGAGAGTGGGGATAGGTAGAGGGGGAGATATGAGGGGTTATGAGATACACAAAAATGGAGAGAGAGAGAGAAATAAACGGAGAGAGAGAAAAAAGAGGGGGGTAGGGGGAGAGAGAGAGAAAGAGAGAGAGAGATATATATATATATAAATGGGTACCTGGTATCGAGTCATGTTCAAGGTGTATTTAAATGATGTTAGATCAGTGAAATTATCTCCAGACTAATAAACATAACATCGAGGTTAGGAATATAATAAAGAGGTATTTATTAATTCATGTCCCTCCTCGCCCTGTACATTAATTTTTGATATCTTTATGGACTGTACTGAAAATGGTAACGTTTATATAATACCCTTGATGTATAACAGAGTATTTTGATGGTAGATCATCCAATGACCTTCCGGCGATCACATGTAGGAAAAATACACTTTTGTCACAGATTGAGCAATTATGGTTTTCGGTCTTGCGTTCAGTATGTTCTATTTGCGTTATTGTTTTATTTTAGGGGGAATATATTTATAAGATTAAGAAATACAAAATTAATTCGTACTGAACATCAGAAGAAGTGACAATGAGTTCTTATTTGCGATTATGAATTGAATGATTTCTTAAAATGGCAAAGTAGGCCTACTGGTTCACTGAAATGATCGCCCTTTGCGAATAAGAGTCTCGTAAAGTGGTAAATTGAAGAGAAATAAGTTTATATACAGGGAAAAATCATCTAATAGAAAGGTGTAGAATTACACAAGTTAAAAAGAGCTTACAGCCTTTACAAGAAAAGGAAGGAGGCCTAGAAAGGAAAGAGCACATGAGGAACAAAATAAAATTTACGGATACGATGTATGATTGAGGGCGCAATTCGGTTCCATTACTTCTTCACACGGTTTGGAAAACTTATTGATTAGTTCTGAACAAAATAAAAGCATTAAAAGAAAATTCCATCTTGTTTGCAATGACATTATCTATGACCGTTTGTTAAATGATGTAGAAAAATGAGCAGAGAGTATCGTGCTTTGGCATTAACTTTCTTTAGCTTTCTGTAGACAATGTCATTTCATTATGATATATGATAACGTTTCTTTTATGCAATATACATTTGTAAGACGGTATAATGAATGTTCATCCTTCCTAGGAAGGAAAAGTGGTGGGGGAGAGGGAAGGGTCTTATGATATTCTATGCTATTGAGATATTGACATCACCCCCCCCCCCCCCCCCGCACACACACACACACACACACCCTATATATCCTAAAAAAAGAGCGAATATCAAGCAAAAAACAAGGGGTATTGGTTTCCCATATCTCCAAATAGCTCTCAAATCAGTTTGTATCCTTTTCAGCGAGTTATTGCGTGGAATAAATGTTTGTAGCCCATCCCATGAAAAGAACCAATAACGCACATTATATATCCGGACAAATATCGTGCTTACAGTACATATTCGGCGATACAAATCGGCCCTCCCAATGTCAGACTATAGTTGGATTTACTATGTTTATCTAATGACTGTGTATATCTGTCATCGATTCATCCCATTCATTTGACTCCACAAGTGTAATGTAAAGTAGAGAGAATGACATCCATTACCAACCCTATCGGGCCTCAATCAAATTTCATCCCACAAGTCACGGTATTAAAACACCAGGAAACATCCTTCACATTCACAAATATTAAATCAATCATTTACCATCAGACGTCATGTTTTCCCCTTCGTAAATCTGAAATTTATTTGCTTCAATTTTTTCCCCATTCCTGGGCATAAAATCCTCCTTTTCATGCACATCAAAATTTCGTATTACTTCTTCTTTTTCTCTTATTGTCTCTCTTGAAGTTTGCGAGGAGCAGGGATTTTTTTGTTGTTGATGCGCTTTGCCACAGCGATTCACCGGCAGCTCCGTATCAATTTCCGACCGATAAATTGTCTGAACCTTTGGGGATTAAACTGGCAATTGAGCGTGAAAGAAAATCATCTTCATAACCCAATACCAAATATAGTTGTCTTTGTAAGCTTGGAAGTACAACCTTCAATTATGAACCATTGATGGAAATTCAAAGTGAGAGTTTTTGATATGATTTATACTTGATTCCTTTGCAAAGGAAGATTTCTTTTACCTTTCTGATATTTATCAAAACGCTACTTAATAGACCTGTTTACTAAGTGATTCAAATTTTATGCATACTTTTGAAACAAAGGTTGTTCTTCACAACCTGAAAGCTTGCCAGAGGCTTGCCAGACATAGCAACAAGTAATGTATGCAAACTGGATTCCAAGTATTGTAGTTCATTCATTAATAACAGGTTAATGGAATACCTCGTTACTAGGTCCCCAGGAAAGAAACATCCATACATTTGAATAGACCTGTTTACTAAGTGATTCAAATGTATGGATAATATTGTAGCGCCTTAATGAAAAGCACTGATGATTATAATATAATATATTATATTTACATCTTACCTCTCTTTGGGGTACTAATAAGATACATTAATTTCTTTGCTAACGAACATACTGGCATAAATCTTCGAAGGTTTCGATAGTAACACATGTTGAATATTATTGTGGAGGATCTGAAAGTTTTCTCTCTAGTCTCGATCCTCCGGGACGAACACTCTCCCTTGCTCTCAAGGACAGACGTCATCTAGCATGTCTAGAGATGGATTAATCTTAACCTGTACTTCATCTTCAATCACTTTTTTTGAAATATTGTCCCTTATCATGATTATGGCCATTAGTGTACATGCTACCTGGTGCATGTCGATACTATGATCATTATCACATGTATTATTATTAGTCAGATTACTGCACAGTATCTTGCATGCAACCGTGATATATATACTTGGATTATATAATTGGGATTAAAATTATTCCATGATTATAAAAACAAGGGGGACAAGAGAAAAATCCGCATGTGTGCCCCCCGCCCCGCCCAAACGTGTGCCCCCTTACCCGCTGGAAAATCTGAGACCCCTTTTTGGTCAGAAATGACCCCCACCCCCCCGCCGGCCAAAGTATCCGGCACTTATTATACCGTATATCATGATGTAGGGCCATATCATACATTTAGATACCTGTGATGATTTCCACCTTTGAACCGAGGGGTTCAAAGGTCACGACCTTACCCAAAATGAACTGAAAATCAAATCACTCAAGGCTTAGTTAAATCGCCGTCTCGCCATTACTATAGGCCTATAACTACTGAATCCAGACATGTGATGCGAATTCGTTCCGGTTTCAATACCACGGAAATTAAACTCCGCCAAAGAAAAAAAAGAAGGGATGAAATTTAAAATATCGCATCCATACAGCAGCGTTCGCCATCATAGGCATGACAGGGGTAAAGGCCTAGTCCCACTTAAAGGGATTCGGTAACTTTCTGGAGGCTTGATTTAATAAATTGTTGAATTTTGATATCTGTCTTGTATAATGATGTTCAGAAGGATAAACAAATAGCCAGGTATAGAAAGGTTTTCAAATATATAATGCTATTATTAAGATATCTATGACTGAATACTCACATTTACGAAAGCGTATGGCCATACGCTTTAGTCTAACACTGAGTCTATGGGGGAAAATGAGTCTGGCATTTTCGGTCACTTGTATATGTTTCCTTTTTGTGAAGCACATGATGATTTTGAAGTGCTTTTTTTTCCTGGGCTTTATTTTTATACCATAATATAAACTGATAGCATTGTAAGGCCAGGCAGCTCAGATTTTATCAAGCCTTTACAAAGTTACCAAAACACCTTATCCTATAAAGGAGCTATACTTTTGACTGAAGGTAATACTTATGATTCTTGTGCTATTTATTGTGCAATATCAATAAAAGTGACTTCCTTTTTTTAAATGTAACATTAAATTCCACCAAGTACCTACACGAAACGCACTCAGAAATGCAAAAGAGGCAATTTTCTTCGTTTCACCCTAAGCTGACCTAAGCTGAATGTTTCCACTATGTTCTTTTAAGCTGTGGATAGTTCCGTCACTTTCATTTTTTTTTACTAAAAAGGGTTGAAACGTATGTCATGCTTTCAATCGTGAATATAGTTAGTCCTTAGTTGAGACTATGCCTTTAACCCGATGATGAGACTGTCCCAATCGCCGAACCCATCTCTCATCAAATTCATTATTCGGCCACCCGGGGCACGGTCAAGTGGAAGGACAGTAAAACGGATCCCACTCTTCTCAATTTTCTTACCCCAGTTTTGAATTATATGATTATCTATTCCATCAGAATTAGGACATGAAAAATGATAGGGATGGGATGGCGGTAGTCTTGGTCTTGACTCTTCTCGTTACATCCCACTTCGTAAATTCGTAAGTGATTGATATCGTAATTCAGTCTGCATGATATTAAGCAAGACCATTTCAAAGACATATTCATTATTTCTAAGCAGGGGGGGGGGGTATAGGCAGATTTGGTGCCGTCTGTGCCCCCATCAGCCGTTGGTAGATCCGTCTCTGTATTTTTTTTACAAAATCATAAACCTCCTAAGGTTAGTCTCTGAATAAGACATTGAAATTGTAGAAACCAAAATGATGATAAACAGCTAAACATGGTGAGATAAGGTCCATAATAGGTACATTAAGTGAACAGACAAGTACGTGAAGAAAATTTCACAGCAACGTCAACAATAAGTAAAAATGAAAGAATGCTAGCCTTGAAGCAAGGTCGTTGAGTTTCTTAGTGGTCCTTCGCGTTTCCATCATCAGGAGCATATTCCCCATAGCAATCTCATGACCATGACCGAGTTTCTCATACCAAAATATAATGTCATCTTTCGCAATACCAGTCTAACATCATCGATGAGAATATGAACGTGACTTCGAGATGATAGAAGATTTTCCTCATGAGTCTGATGCTTTCAAGATGTGGAGATGAAATTATTTTTCAAGGAATGAAGTGCTATATAGTATGAGTCCCGCTGTGGGATTTTGTAAATATAAAAGATAACTTCAAAAGTGATAAACGTCAGGAAGAGTGAAGACCAAAATGGGGTAGAGAAAGGGTTTTAAAAAGACAAAGAAAAAGACAAAGTAAATGAGAGATGAATCCAATGCCTTTTAACACTTTGCTCAGTTGGGCACGAGTCGAGTGCCGAGCTTGGTACGAGTTGGGTGCCGAGCTTGGTACGAGTTGGGTGACGAGATTCGCACGAGTCGGATGTTGATGTTGAAGAAGTACATTTTTATGTCAATTCCATTTGTGGGATGGAACAAGCAACTTTCCTGCTGAATTTGCATGGTTGGAATGCAATCTCATGTAGTTGTAAGATGGTTCGGTGCTACACCTTTCATTTTCAGTACTGTAGGTACCTTTGCTGCATTGTCGCATAGGGTGCTAATGAATCATTGTTGACGAGTTTGTCTAGCTTACCTTACGGGTCCGTCTGAGGAACTTAATTGCTTTAATCGTTCCGGAACAAGTGCCTTAAATTTCCAACTACTGTATATGTTTGTCTGCCCCAGATGAGAGTCCTAGACCGCCCCTTTTACGCTGAAAAGATTTGCTCATGAATACAAGTTCGCTGTAGATGTCAGTCAGGAAGAATTCAAGCCCATGGACTGTTCTCATAGGTCATTGCCATGTGCATAGACACTACTGTGTTGATTTACTAAAATGCCTCTCTTTGCCTGTGGAATTATTTGGTCGCTAAATTCAGTCACTCACTAGGCTTGTCTGCACTGTCGGCTGTACCTGGGGCAAAGTGAAGACAGCACTCCGTATATCTTGCTCAGGAAGATATCCGGCGCTGCTCAGCTACGGCCATGACGGTGAGTTCAAAGCACCAACCAACAAATCTAAACGCTAAACGCGATTTCTTCAAGATTGCGAACAAAATTATCTACCTGATTTAGCTGACTACTAGTAAATCTCAGTTTCTTGTGTATAGGCCAGTCGACAATTTTAATTCCAAATCCGAAGAATTAATAATTGAGAAATATTGCCTTACCCAAAGGTACCACCACAGGTAATGACTTGGTTTCGAATCCTAGACCTACTAACTGCAATAATACTCTACTACTGAGCCACGATGTACACGATGATGTGCCCTCCCATAACAACAAGGAATGAAGAGAGAGAGGGGGGAGGGGGAGGAAGGGCAACGTGAAAAAAGATGACACGACCATCTCCTGCACCTTCCCATCATTAGACGACCCAACCCTTTCAAATGTCCTCCACCACGGTGCCATCATGATATCGGTGCCCCTCCTTAATGACTGGACCAACGCTATTCCATTATACGCCATCCCTTAAAGGTATTCCGTAACTTTGTGGAGGCTTGATTTAATAAATTGTTGAATTTGGATATCTCTCTTGCATAATAATGTTCAGAAGGATAAATAAATAGCCAGGCATATAAAGGTATGTAAAGATATCTATGACTTAATACTCCCATTTAAGAAAGCATATGGCCATACGCTTTAGTCTAAAATTGAGTCTATGGGGAAAATGAGTCTGGCATTTCCTGTCACTTGCATAATGATGAATTTGAAGTGCTTTTTTCCCTAGGCTTCATTTTTACACCACACTACATACACTTATAGCATGTAAGGCCAGGCAACTCAGATTTTATCAAGCCTCTACAAAGTTACCAATTCACTTTAAAACATCTGAAAAGGGCAATCGCTCTGATACTTGGGAACGCCAGGAAAGTACACATTTGTACCTCCCACCGCTGACAAATTCTTGCCAATTGGTTATTCACCTTGTCAACAAACTTCCGAGAAGGTATTTTTTCTGCATTTTCCAAGTTCCTGAATACTTGAGTGACGGAGGTGATGATTCAAAATTCTACTTGAACTTTAAAAGTGGAAAGGTACCTCTATATTGGGGTGAAATTTTCAATGATAACTCGTACTTTCGCTACAGCTAAGAAGATGACGTTTCATCTAGTAGCGCCTTCTATTAAACTACTGCTACTACTACTACTACTACTACTACTACTACTACTACTACTACTACTACTACTACTACTACTACTATTACTACTGCTGCTGCTACTACTACTACTATACTACTACTTGAATGTATATGCATGTATTACAACTATTACAAATAATATTCTTCCTCTTTCTTGATCATTTTGATGTTCAGAAGACAAGTTCCTAACTTTAAAAAGGAAAATATTTCAAGAGGATGTTAATAAGGATAACTCAAATTGCAAATTCATCATTATCACGTAATATGACAATATGATATGATAGATTATATTAGTAAATGCAAAGAGAGAGCGAGAGAGAGAGAAAGGAAAACTAAATGATTATTACAAATCTCCGAAAATTCCTGGAAATGAGATGCAAGATCACGTCTACACAAGCCCTTCACGTAATCGTATTTCCGTTTCATTTCTCTAGAGCGTCACACAAGATAGTTTTGTTGATTTTATTGAATATAGTTATTGTCTGGGATCCTCCATTGTGAGTTTTGCCGGAAAAAATCATTATCATCACCATTATCATCGAATATTTAAAATGCATTTCTCTCTAACTGTTTTATTCCAATCTGTCACCTCTTGTCTAAAAAATTGAAGTAAAAACGCAACGCCCACAATTAAGTTGCGTTCAGGGTTTTTTTCCGAGGTGGGCCATTTGTATCACATATTACTTGTAACTATAATGGTAAGAATTTTGAATTATTCTTCTGCAGTAATCTTTCCGCAATTTGTTCAGCCCTTTTTCAATTGTCACTTTTCCGCGTCTTCCTTCGAATGCTTTGAAGGAAATCTTTAATAGAGTATTCCTGAAGACTACATTTTCCATTTCATGTGCTACTCTTTCATTTTTGCCTTTAACCCCCCTGAAGGCACTTAAAGATATTATGACACGATATTAAGATCATATATGTGATTCTAGAGTCACAAAGAGTGATGGTTAGCACTGGGGCATATCCGTGACCGATGTAAGGGCTGAGATACACATCGCCGCAGGTTATGTTTTTTACCATACAGTTATGTTGTGATTCTATGGTAGCAGTGTTGCGTCTAGACCAGGGAGCTACTAGGCCTAGTACCTCCACGGTCTAGCTCTGTGCATACTATCGGATTCTTTGGTAACCCTGTAAACAATCATAATGGCAAAGATTTGGATAGTGTACGCAATTATGAGAGGGCTAGACGTAGAAATTATGAAATAAAACAATAAATTTTAAAGAAAGAAACAGTTGGTAAGAAAGATTAAGTATCAAAGATATTTTTTAGAGAAAGGACGTAATGACAACTTATAAATCCCCAAATGTGTATGCTTCTTCTTTTTTTCTTTCTTTTTTTTTTGTTTGCTGTGGTATGCTAAAGATGTTAAAGCCCGAGTGCAGAAAACTGAAGAAGATTTGACGGTACCAGAAAATCCGAGAAAACAATAGGTAGTTTCATGATACGTATCATATCCACGGACATTATGGAATGAAAGATTGTCAAAATGGCTTTACAATAGTGTTCTTTTTCATTTCACGGGGGGCCTCGAAGAATATCGATATCTTTTACTAAATACGTCTTTTCTAGAGACGGATCAATGACTTGCGCTTTTAAGAAAAAAATGAAGATCATGGTTGTTTGTCTGATTTGTAGTTTCTTTAGCAGTGTTAAGAGACAAAACGAATACTTAATAGCTACACCCGATCTTGATTTCCGCATTTCTATTTTTTATCTGTGATGTAAATTTAGACGCGCTCAGTGAACTTCGTCGTTGCAAATGGTTCACATCGAGGCAACTCTTTCATGGATGTACATATGAAATGTTTACAGGGGCACGAAGAACATAACTACCAACATGTGTAAAAAATATAAATAAATATAAAAGGTGCTCCGACATTACAGGGTATATGACAATTGGTCCGGGCTTCATTTCGTCAAAATATAGGGTTTATGTTTAGGTGTAGGGTTAGGGTTAGAGTTAGGGCTAGTGATAGGTATACTTTGGTCCAGGGTTGTAGTTAAGTATTCGGCTAACGATGTTGAACAGAGGAGCATTTGTCGCTAGAGCAATGTGTCCTACAACCGATGTCAAGAAGACATGAGCCCCCCCCCCCCCATTACTGAACCCTCGCTACGCCACTGTTCACTGGCAAACGGAATAGAGGAGACAAGCCATGTCAATCAATCACTGGCAAGTATTTTTAAATGGCATTGATTCCCTCAAAGTCACGGTTTTCTTGTGGTGAAACATGCGGAAAGCAAACAAACAAATTGTGAAGGGAAATGTAGGAAATCATTTGAATTAGAGCGACGGTTTCTGTCAGGATCGCTTTCTTCGAGAAGCAGAAATACTTTCCTATAAATAACTGCATTTGGAGAAACGGACTTAATCTGAAATATTTCGGACCTTGGCTTCAATGGCAGAGGGGTTACATCAACTTTTTTTTAATTTCTCATTTCAATCTCTTCCCCTGAAATAATCGTATAAGATTTAATCGTAAAGATCATGATTAATTATCTCTGACATTTACATTCCTCATATTGCCCATCTTCTTTATTCTCTATACAAATTTCGGGCTGTTATGACAAATCCGTCGTCCTTCCCTCTCTATATCTATCCTCCTACCCCCACCCCCTCTCCCTCTCTCTGCTTCACCAGCTCTGTTTCTATTTGTCTTTCTCTCTCTCTCTCTATCTGCCCTATTGACAACTTATGCAAGTGGTGTCAATTTGCTATTTTGTATTTATGTTTTTAGAGCAATTTTCCTGCACCCTTTTGTCCATTTTCGAGTTCATGATGCCATTTATCGATCTTTCTGATACCCTGCCCTCTTTCTCTCCAACTCCTCTCTCTCTCTCTCTCTCTCTCTCTCTCTTTCTCTCTCCTTTATTTCTAATTCTCCCTATGTCTCTCTTCTGTATCTGTCCGTCCGTCTGTTTGTCTCTCCCTCCCTCTCTTCCATCCACTCTGTCACTTTCTAGGTCATTGCCTTCTGGGGGCTCAGCCAAAGCTTCTTCAGCCCGGAAGTAATAAGATTGAACTTCTTCCCGTCTACCCTTCCTGTCTCTAGCTGCGCCGCTCACATTCCATTTTCCTTGCTACATGCATTATGTAGTTAGTCTCCAGGTGCGCTCAGTGCACTTCTCATCCTTATTTTTCCGCGGAAACTCACCCCTATGCATAGAGTACTTTGCCATCGACCACAGTCACAGACGGAGATTCAATTAGAAATTGTATTTTTTGTTTCATTTCAAATATACAGAATCAAATATCATCACTAGGAATAAGATTGACATGTGGCTTTTATGATAGAAACTTGATCGCTGAGGACTGCAATGAGGTGATGGGTGTTGACAAGGGCGGATTCATGGGGTTTGTAAAAGTAGGGGGCAGAATTCATAAAAAGAAAGGAAAAATATGTTGTCGGGATTTATTAGCCCTTTAATACGAAAATTCTCTGACAGTAACCCCCCCCCCCCCCCCCCCACAAAAAAGGGGGGAAAAGAAGTTTCTCACATTTTTAAGGTGCCTTTTGGGTCGAAAACTTGAAAGGATGGCACATTTGGGGGGGGGGGGGTGGTTATGGACTTGAGGTTTGCCAGTTGGGTTTCATAGGGGGGGGGGGGGGTGCACTAGCCGGTTGTGGCCCACCATCCCCCTCCTAAATCCACTAATTGGTGTTGACACGATGTTTATTTCATCACGAGGACTAAAATGAAAAGAAAAATCAATCAAATATCCATTTTTGGGGTTAAATAAGTTGGTACATCTATCCCAATTTTGACAATGCGTCTTTAGCGGTGGTTCAACTATAATGTAAGCCTACTTCCTAAAAGACAGCAAGAGCTATTCACTAGAACTGTTTCCATCCAAACAACTACCCACAAAAAAGAAGGACAAGGGGCGCATAGTTTTCCTATCAACAAACTAACAAACAAACGTTTATCAATTTAATTCAAATCTAGAAGTAGAACACGGTAGAAATGCATTGATTGCCAACAGAAAATTTATTAAATCCGAATTTTCGGGGGCCTCCCCCTTCTTCAGGGATATAAACTAACACTGTTGGAATAAATGAACCACATGAACTTTCAACATCCGTTTCACGTTGGTACCTAACTTTGGTGACAGTTACAGTGTACATGTATATATTCCAACAGTGTACATGTATATATATATATATATATACATGTACATGTATCACATAAGGAGCATCCTAGTAGTAAGGGAGAGAGAAAGAGAGAGAGTGATGATTGAAACGGGAAGGAGATGGGTAATAGCGCCAGCAAATAACAGTCACGTGAACACCTTCGATGCACGCAACCGACAAAGCTTGTATCACGTGCTCAAGTCAATATGACGACCAAATCGTTATTTTCCTTTCTAGAATTAACTCTCAGTTTTCATGCTGGAAAAGATGTAGGTACGTGCTCTCACGCAACAATGACATTAACTGCCATAATTTATTGGGATTATTGTGAACCAGGTAAGCGTCGAAGCGTGCCGCAAATCAACATCATGTCATCAAGATAAACTTGATAAAGTATGGTTTCCTTTTTACCATGTTTACAAGATACATCTAAAATTACTTTCTTCAATAGACCCTGCTAGAACTGCCAATCTCTTCTTTGCAGAAAATGAAGTTGATTGTTATGCATTAATGAAGTAAATGAAAACAGTCATTATTCTCTTTTCTTTTTGTTTCATTGACACAGGACTACGGTGTTTTCATCTTCATCGAAAATATACATGGATATGATTTTCGTTTAGATATTGAAGGTAAGCTCATGACATATCATCTGTTCATTTCATAGCTTCATACACATACGTTATGGAGGATATCATTGAATAGTATAAGCTCTATTCTTAATTATTCTGTGTTAAAAAAGGTATGTATCTTGTGAAAACGTTTCTTTAAAAAATTAATTCCTCCATGCATGGCTAAACCGTCATGTTCGACAAGATAATTATTCAATAGAAAGAAATTCGTTTATTTTCAATCCATGCAGTGTCTGTGCATTTTTTTACACGAGCCTTTTGATAACTTAAAGACCACTAGACCACTTTATATTAAAAAAATGTACGAACATCTTCGTTGGGAAATTCAATATTATGTTTAAAGAATCAGAAGTTTTAGAAGTAAGAATACACGTATTAAACTTACAATTTCTATCGACAAAATTATCTGTTATTATTCTTTAGTTCTTGACCCTTATAATTGACGACCTCTTGGTCAATCCTGGTCCCTATCTGTCTGACATTGAACGACTCCAAGAAAACTTAAGTAGTTGATTAGTTAATCTATCTTAATTGAGCTTAGTGCAACCTGATACCAGATATTGATAAAGTTGGAGACAAGTCACTTAAATCTGAAGGTCTGAAGAACTGTAGTGTGAGGATCTCGTTTGAAGCCGGACATTTTGAATTACTTAAACACCTGATCGTCCATTTTCTTCACTTAGTTCATGAAATGGAAATGGCTCTTTGGGCCCCCAAGTGGAAGGGAATGAAGAGAGAGACAGAGACAGAGACAGAGACAGAGACAGAGACAGAGACAGAGACAGAGACAGAGACAGAGACAGAGACAGAGAATGAGAGAAAGAGAAAGAGAGAGTGAGAAGTGGGAGGGAGAAAGAGTAGAGAGAGGGTGGGTGAGAGTCTGTACGTGTGTGATTGAGAGAGTGAAAGGAAGGGAGAGAGGGGGAGAGAGTGAGAGAAAAGAAAGAAAAAGGAGGGGAAAGGTAAATAATCTGATAGAGAGAGAGAGAGAGAGAGGACAGAGAGAGATGGTTATTTTGCCCGGTTTTCAGCGACGCTTGTACCTTTTTGTAATAATGTTACTGATTAGTTTAATTATTACACTAATCATGCTAATCTGTAAAATTAACTTTTTACACATTTTGAAGACAAATATTTGTAATATTTTAACCACCTGTCGTAGCACCTGTCAGTTCACTTTTCCAATAATTATATTCAGTGTAGGTGACTTTGACTATTATAGGCCTGGTAGGAGTGAAAATGATTCTTTTTAAAATGAAAAAGAGGTAGGAGGGCGGGGAAGGGGGCATGGTGGTTATGATAAGTGGTTATGATAACGGTAGCACTGCTAGACATTAACCGTTCAGGGTCGAAAAGAAATAATTGAAAAAAAATTGCCGTCATTTCGGGTCATCGTAGCAACGGCGTTTGGAAATGGGATTTTAATAGCATGCTTATTAACTCTGAAAATTATTTAATGAGCACTGACCCAAATGAAAGGGTGAGATAAGCGAAATTTTGGGTTCAGTAACGCCCCATAGTAAGGTGTTAGGCCATTAGGACCAAAATGTATCGGGTTACGTGAGGAGTGACATGGAAGATATGAAGGTGACTTGTCACATTTGCCATACAAATCAGGTTCATGTTATTTTATCGTGCCGGTATGGAAATGTTGATGTGTTCCTAACAACTGACTGAGTCCTGTTTTTATTTGTTTGTTCTTCATTTTGTTTATTTTGTATTATTTGTTTGCCCTGACACTACAATATCCACAATAAGATGAGATCCTTTGCTAAGAACCTAAGGTTCAAATTTTCACCCAAACAGGTACATTACCAGCATTCTTGAATTACGGAGCAAATTTGAGCCTAAAAATTCAATTCTTAAGCGTGAAGCTGGGATGCAAAATGTTTACCTTATTAGGGGAAATTTGAAGATGAAAATTTGAATTTTTCCTCTCTCCTTCCCATGACGTTTCTATTATGCGTCTACAACCATTTTGTTCAAAAGAATAACACTTAAACATATATTAATTGATACTTGTTTTTGATAACTTTCTTCTATCTCAATATGATAAAAATGATTACAATTCTTGGCCGTCACATAGAAAACAAACCTTCAACTTATCCCATGCTAATTATGATACTACGTGATGTTTTCGCTCAAAAATGTGAAAAATCGCTGGATAAGCTTGGATCCTGGCTTTGAAAATGTTCAAAATACCCCTCGCCACCTGCTGAGGTGCATGTCCATGACGTTTCCCGTTGTTTAACAGTTAATCTCGAGTTTCGATTCTAGAGCCCGACTTTCCCGTAAAGGAAATCTATTCGTTGATAATTATGCCAGCTCTCTAATCTAACATTGCACAATGTTAAATTCGAGTGTAAACAAGACACTTTTTCTTGATATTTTGCCCAGTTCTTTCCTATTTGAAAGGGACCTGGGAAAGATATTTACTTTTACATTTCATGTTAAAATAACGAATAAAACAACCACTGTGTGAAATGTTTCTCTCAATTTTGTAGAAAATGTTATAAAAATCTTATGAAACGCTCCCAATAAACAAAGAAACGAAACAACACACACAACAAAAGAAATTGCATTCGTACGAAAGAGGCAAAAAATCTGCGTTAAAACCTGTAGGCCTAGCAATATTTTTAGTTTGTAACTTTCAAATATGTAAAGCAAGTATTTTGACCAAAAAAGATACATTGTACCTTTATCATGAAACAATTTTATTTTTAGGAAACTACGGATCGTAATAGCATTCGGGTAGTACCGCAAAATCTTACAGCAAATTATAGGAAAGTAAGAGAGAAGGAGAAGACAAAAGAAAGAAAGAAAGAAAGAAATAAGAAAGGAACTAAGGATTGGACGGAATTGTTTAGAGACTGAAGTGGTTCGGGATGGGATCCGAATATATTTTGCCTCCAGACATAAAGAAAATTGCATTACAATCTGTGCCAAAATAGTTATCAAACATGAAATGAACGACTGATTGGGATACATTAACTACGGTACGAACTCGGGAGGGGGGGGGGGGGGGTGCAGTGCGGTTAAACTTTGCACGCAAAATCAGATTAGAACAGCGGAAAATTGCAGATGATTTTAGTTGATGATAAGACGGGTAATAGGATAGAGTGATGATTGAGACCTCATCAAGCATTTCAGATCATTTTTACACGTTTTGATATTCCTCCCTTAATTGAGCAGGTGTGAAAAAAATCACTCATGTAAAATACTCAGACTTCCCCCACACAATAAACAGGATAGGAATGAGATGAGGTGGCAATATTGACTGAGAGTATTTGTGTAAAGTATTCATATCAATGTATTTTTCATTTCGGTGTATGATTTCATGTAGGTTGTTCTTGCATTGCACTATATTTCTTTATCAATATTTTTTACTAATCTGTAACAACGAAATAGTCCAGGCATTAAGTCCGGGCTCTTAAATGACATTTTCCTGACTGTTGAAAAAAAATTATTGGTTATATCAGATCAAAAGATGATACCTTAACCTTCATTTAAAACATATTCCATTTTTATAAATACATTTTTAAGAGTTGTGAAAAGGAAGTCCAAAATAGAAGTCCTGTATACCATTGCATTAACCCATAGAATACGAGAAGCGGTTGGCTCCTGAGGAGCGTGTCATCAAGCGTTTTGTCAGTGATTTTTACCGACAACTGTTATAAGCTACTGAAATCCTTGCATCTAATTGGCTGAGAGCAAATTTGTCAGTAAAATTCACTGACAAAACGATTGATGAAACGCTCCCTTGTACTATTAAGCCTATGAGAGTTAAATAAGTCAGTAGTCAATGGGTTAAGTATGATTAACCTATTCAAAATTTCGTGTTAGCGTATCTCGTTGCATGATACCTCGGGGGGGGGGGGGGGGAGGGAGGGGGGCGTTTCATGCAAGAACTTGTCAGATATTTTATCCGACAAATTTGCTCTCAGCCAATCAGATGCAAGGATTTCGGAAGCTTATAACAGGTTGTCGAATAAAATATCCGACAACATTTTTTTTGTTTTGTTTTTGTTTGTTTTTTTTTTCTCTCCTTTTTATCTTTTTCATTTTATATATGATGTGGTCTTCTAGATATTGATTTACATGTGCTTACCAGAGAATAGTGTGCATGTGTTTTATTTTGGTATAAGATTGGAGTTCAGTCAATTTTGACATGTACAAGGTTTATTTAAAAATTTATTATTTTAACACATGTATTTGCTAGTTGATTGTATTATCGATATTACAAATGAATTGTTATTGTGTTATTATGTTGATTTATGAAGACAAATAAAATATTATTCAAAACAAAACACTTCCTTTCATGAAACGATCCCTTGCTAAATCATTTATACTAATGTCACGAACCGAAACTCTGTTGTGAAATCAGTACAAAATTGAAATCATGGCTCTTTGAACCTAATGCATGTATACCTGATACATATCATGCTTCTGATACGGGGCAATGCTCGCTCATACTGACCGATATATAATTGACTTGTACAAGTCAAGATAACCGCTTCCCGCTATCGATACCACAGTCCCTAGGGAATAGCCTTCGTCTCCAGCCGTCCAATGAAAAGGTTTCCTCTTGTTTTATAAATAAAATAAAGACCTTCGTTTCGGAATAATATTCAAATTTCATGGTCTCAACTAAATCAAAACATTTTGAACCGAATTTCCCAATTTCTCCAACTTATTCCGCTTAAGTCTGCCAAAAATAGCCAATCTAATTTGGATCGAATAACATTGTCACATGTCTGCTGAAAGAGATAAATTCGAGGTGTGAAAGTGATATAGATAGAAACCTATTCTCAAAGCTTTGTGACGGTGATCGTATTAGAAAAATCTTACTGTACTATTTTAACGGGGATCTGTAAAAATATAGCTAAATACCCGTATATTCTCGAAAGATTTGTGTTGGATGAAAGTTCGTTGTATTTGTGCTGATGTGTTAGATGTCAGATGCTATGAGCTCACCCAGAAATTGATTTCAGATTTCTTGAAAAGAGAGCAAGTACTCTTGGCTTGTATCTTTCGTAAATCTGTGAACAATACATATGTAAAAGTTAAAAATTGCTGATTTAGAATATCATAAGACTTACATTTTATCCTTAAAAATCTTTCAATCTTGGCCTTCAAAAGAAAGTAAAAAAAGAAATCTACTACAAATGCAACTTCTAACCTTTTGGATCACCATCTTCACCGGAAGAAGTGATTATGATATGACTTTGTTTGAATCTCACCTGTGGTCTAATATTAATATTGATATAAACCCACCTCCACATCTATGGGGAGTATTTTGTGCTCTCCCTCTCCCTCTCTCTCTCCCCCTCTCTCTCTCTCTCTCTCATTCTTTCTCCAACTGAAAGCCGAATCTCTGTGTATACAGTCATAAGAGCCAAGATTGTTAAGATTGTTATAACGTATACAATGAAAAAAACCCCCTCATATTTATATGGTATATTTGAATGAAATAATAAATCACAAAATTATGTAAATTAATAGAGTTAGGGTTTAATGAATTTTACTGGTTTTTATATAAACATAGTCTGGAATTCAACGGTTAGCATTCAAACTTATGTAATTGGATTGTAATTATGTATCGTTGAAAAGGTTGATGGTTTATTTTACCTGACTGACTGCTAGGAAAGCATGTGTATGCTTGTAAATAAGTAACCAGGGGACCGACGCGACGGCTTTAAGTCCTCTCCGAGGGACTACGTAACACAATGCCCAGTGATATTTGATCATATTTCTTGTCTAATATGGAATTTGTGGACTTTTCTTGTCTTGTATGGTGGTATATCATGTGAAATTAACAATTAAAAGGAAAAAGAGAAAAAGAAAGAAACATAACACCGAGTCTCATTTATTTAGTTCTTCGGCCTACTTTTGATTGTTCCATATTTTCTTCTTTTACTTACTATTGATGAAGGAAATAACAGTTGAGCTATTCTTATTGGTCAACTAAACTACATCCCTCCTCTTACAGGTGGTTCGTAGTGAGTGTTCTTCGTAGCTGTATAACGATATGGAACCACGGTACAGGTATAAAACAGGAGCAATATGCAAGGTAATACAGGTAGGAAATATTGGAGAACCGCAGTCGGAAATAAGATTACAGGCAAACAGGGTGTTAGGTCGCCTGCTATTTAAGTGTTGATAACCGAAAGCCCTACCTTTCTCAAAGTTCTGGAAAGTGAACTTACGAAGAAGAAAATAGCATTTTCAAGACAATTTTTTTTAAACTGAAAGGGACAGGACTTGTCCCGCATTCATCATTTTCTAATAAAAAAAGTAGCTGAAGTAGGTAGTAGTAGTAGTAGTACTAGTAGTAGTGACAATAGTGGTAGTAGTACTGTAGCACGGGCGTTGACACTCATATAATTATCCATTGTTAGTGGGGGGATGATCTATTCATCAACCCCCCCCCCCCCACACACACACACACTAACAATAGAAAGTGTGTTCGCCACTGAGTAGTAGTACTATTGGTTGTAGTAGTAGCAATAGTGGTAGTAGTAGTAGTAATAGTAGTAACATTAGTAGTAGTAGTAGTAGTAGTAGTAGTAGCAGCAGCAGTTTAGTAGTTTCTGTTATTGTTGTAGCAGCAACAGTAGTAGTAAAACGATGGTAGAAAAGAATACACCATAGTTTGATTTGCCACCTTAACGTTTTACCTTAAAGTTTAAAGAGATTTACTGCGTCCATTCTTTTGAAATGGTTGTTTCTTAGTATCTTAAAGTTATGAAATATGCATGTATACAGATACAATAGCGATCTTTGTTCGGTCGACGAATCATCAAGCAAAACATACTTTAATCCCAGTCAAAGTAAGAGTGGTATGTAAAACATAATTCAATTTCTGACCGACCAATCCAGCCTCCAAAAAATTTCCCCCAAATGGCATTCCTTTTCTCTTTCTCATCCAGTAAATACCAGTATGTTTCTCTTTCTCTGCATTTTATTCCTTTTCCCATATCCATTATTTTTATCTCTTTTTTATGTGCCAAGCCCAACATCGGAGCTAAACATCAGTGCCTGACTTAACGCTGAAAGCATTTTGTGTACAATACAATTATGATTAATTCCATGATTTCGTTTGAATTTTCATGATGATGCTCGCTCCCCCTTTCTCTCTCTTATCTCTCTTTCTCTCTTTCTCTTATTCTCTCTATCTCTCTCTCTCTCTATTTCTCGCTCTCTCTCTCTCTCAACCCTCTCTGCGACAACCCTCACTCTATCCCACTCTCTCTCTCTGTTTGTATATTTCTCAATCAGTATCTTTCTGTCTCTTCATTTCAGTTTCCTTTTCTTTATCGTCCGTACTCCCCTCTCATTTGTCTCTTACTTCTTTCCATCTTTTCATCCATTTTTTCTCTTTCTTCTTTTTTTTTTGCTTTTTTTTTTTGCTTTTTTTTCTCCCCCTCATTCCTATATGTTTCCTCCCCTGATATATATATATATATATATCTGCTCTACCTGACTTCTTTTTTTCAATGTCTTACTTTGTCCTCCAATCTCTCTCTGTATCCTCACACTCTCTCCCGTTCTCCTTCTTTTCCTGTTTTTCATTTCTGTCTTCTCTCTTCCACACTTTCTATCTGCCTCCCTTTTTCTCCATTTTCTCTGTCTTACTCTCTTTTTCACAATGCTTCCCTCTTTTCTCTCTCCCTCTCTTCCTCCCGTCATTCGTTCTATCCTCGATGTGGTTTATGATATTAATATGTGATAACATAGAGATGCATGGTGTAGACGCGTATCCTTTCTTCAAAACATGTTTCCAATTTACTCCATTGTTGACTCTGTGCCAGCTCGCAGGGGAATTTATCAAATATGTATCCATATCCCTTGATGTGATCCAGGGGAGCGTTTCATCAAGAGTTTTGTCAGTGATTTTTACCGACAAATTTGCTCTCAGCCAATCAGATGCAAGGATTTCAGTAGCTTATAACACTTGTCGGTAAAAATCACTGACAAAACGCTTGATGAAACGCTCCCCAGGATTTCGTTCCATGACGATTATGATACATTCATTCACAGCTGATATACAGAATGTGTAGAGGTGTTGTGGTCTAGTGGATAAGTCACCAGACTGCAAGTCATAGGGTACGGGGTTCGAATCCCTGCCACAGTTTTAACGTCCTTTGGCAAGAAATTAATCTAAATTTGCCACACTCGACCCAGGTGACGTAAATGGGCGCTGCTAGGAATTACTTACTTGAAGCTTCAGCGCCTTCATTAGGGCAGCTAGGCTGAGCCGGGGGAATAATCCAAAAAGCGCTTTGGAAGCGCAAATAGACATTGATATCATTATCATTATTATTATCATCACGAATTGATCGAATACAATATGAAGCGCTGACTTAAATGTATGTGCTTATTTAGATCCATTAACCAGTTTCAACGCGAAACCATGGTAACAATGATAAAGTCTTTTCCCAAATTCATCGATCCCTGATTTTTCATGACTTTGGTCAATAAAATTCGTTTCTTCAGTTCATAAAGTTATAAAAGGATAAACATAGTCACAACATGTTGCAATATTAGTTCATTCTGCAAATCTCCCTCAATCGATCATAACTGAAACATTTATCTTATTCAAATTCTACCTCTTTAAAACTGATATTATTATTTTATGCTCCTCTTGTCATTTCGTTTCAACGTTATTAAAAGTTAACATCGTCGAGACCTAACATACGGTCCACTGGCATGATAAAAAAACCCTTTCATACAGATAACCATATTATAGTCTATATCGACGCTTTCGGAGTTAATTATACCCCCCCCCCCCCCCCCCACAAAAAAAGGAATCCTTTGTTCAAACAACGATTACTATAATACTCTGATATTAACGTCATAGTATAATTATGTACTAACTGAGTCATATGTGATTGTTCAAGAAGTTTATGTCTCTGACCCTCATCACTTTACATTTATATACTTGTTATTAACCCTTTTTTAGTTTATTTACTAGGATGTTCAATTCTTAGAATGGGAAAATTACTTGGACAGGCACTTTGCTTCTCTAACTTCATCTGTTCATACACACACAAAGAAGATTCCGTCTATCAAACTAAACGTTCACTTAAAAATTGGCACAGACACGCGGTGAAAATGTTCCGAGACAATTCGATAAGTGTCAGTCTATGAATAGAAACATAATAACGTTATTACCTGCGAAATATGGAGATAGAAAACCGCATACCTGACTTGTTGCGTCTCTTATGTCATCGTCATATGTGAATGGGAAATGTCAGTAAATTTGATAATTTGAGGACGAAATGGAATTGACAAGCTTCAGACTTTCGAGTCCACTTCTCTTAAAACACGCTATAGGTGCATCTTTGTCTTAAGCAATGTCTTGCACCTGCGACCCCTAATGCCATTGGTTTGAAATAATTACAATTATTTAACCGGTTATAATATAGTTTTTATCGACACTTGAACTGCAAGACCTACTAAAACATTCTGACTTTCTCGGATAGCGGGTGTTAATTATGTCGAAACAGAGACCCCAAATCCTGTAATTTCATCATACCTTTCTAAAACGTAGTGGTTCTTCTTTTTTTTTTTACTTTTTTGGGGGATAAGTTTTAAGTACCGAAATATATGGTCAGAAAGAATGAGAGAGAGAAGAGAGGGATAGAGAGAAGGTTGTAGAATGAAGAGAGAGGGAGAATGGAAGAGGGGAGGAGAGAAAGCGGGAAAGAGAAAGAGAAAAAGGAGAGAGATCGATAGATAAAACGAAATAGATACATATCCGATCAATCAAGGGCCTCCTCGAAATTAAATAATGATAATAAAGAGGCAACGAGAGGCTATAAATTAGTAGAGCAAGGGAAGCTTGATGGGGGAATAAAAAGAGCAAAGTTAAAAGTATTGTAAAGAGAAGCAACAACTTTACTCTGCCTCGTCTTTTTGAAGATTCAAACAAACCAAATAATTTAGTAAGTTGCGTGATACCAAATCTGAAATGAAACAAATTGATTAATAACAAATCCTGTTTGTGTCTGTCTACTAACTCTCCAATCAATTGCGGCGTCCAATGTCGAATATTCAAACATTTTATCCTTCCTTCAACATAATGCTTACTTTCAGGATTAACGTATATTTCCATCCTGATTTGATCTCTGCTTTGATGATAATTGTTTCAGGATTTGGAGAGCATAATGACAGATGTAATGACGGTTGAGAATTGGAGCAGGGGGTAATGAGGGTATAAGGTTACATGAGGTGAGCTAGGTTACAAATAGTGGTCGAGACAGAACGATGAAATTAGATTACGAAATGAAATTATCGGTCACTGTCAGAGGTAGCTCCAGCGTACTCCAGCATATAGATGGAAAAGTAGAATTCATCGCAGCTATAGTATATGGTATCAGCGAAAAGATAATCGGCCTTTAAGACTTTATCGAGATGTTGATCAAACGAGAGCCAAATTTTAGACAAGTAGTCGTTACATTGTAACGAATAAAAAAAAAACAAGGATTAATTCTATAAAAAGACTATTATGAGTCTCTTTCTGAAATGTCCCCACCCACCCCGACTTTAAATGATTTAGAAAAATTTTATTAAAGTTAAATTTTCTTTTCTCTAGCAAAGATTACTTTCTACTTTTTGTACTTCATTGTTAACTATTATTGTTTTTAATTTGGGTATTAATTGAACTTTACAAAAATACTTGTTTGTTTGTTTTGTTGTTGTTGTTGTGGGTCAGGCTCGACTAGCACATGTGCTATTATCTGGCCCCTTTTACCAACCAATGCTTTTCTTCATGTATATGTAAATATCATTGTATGTAAAAAAAAAATGTATTGTAATTAAATGTTGTTGGTGGTAATAAATCAATAAATAAATCAAATAAATAAAATACAATTGGAAATTATGAATTTCCAATTCGCAAATCAAAACTGTAAATAGGATGGATCAATTTTCTCCAAACTATGTCAGCAATATTTAAGCTCTTATTTCTATATGTAATTAAAATCTCCGTATTAATTATTTAACTAATAAAGGACAAAACTGATCAGGAGTAAATGAAAGCTATAGGGAAAACAGTCTGTGTGTTTATCCACTTAGATTCCGGTTGCCATTAGCTGAAATGAACTCCCAACAATCCACAAGTATTCTTATTCAGGTTCATTGACACTCAGTAGGAAGGTAGAAATTATTGCATTCTTACAAATTTTCCGGGCTTTGATGAAAACGTTCCCTTTATCAAATCGACAAAGATGTCACTTTTAATTAGAATGGTATGAAATGAAATGTAGACAATCCGTCTCTTAGCCATCCTGAGCGGTCTTTCTCTTGTCCTGTCGGCATGGTTGGTGAAGTTCAAGTTCCTTTCAAACAGTTCAAGCATTCATTGGCAACGATGCGAGCTCCCTCTTGTTCAAACCTCATTTCAATTCGTTTTAACCTGTCAATTATGGGAACGAGGATAGTCCATTTATCTTCTATGTTGATTCTCCCATACATTTCTTTTAATTTCGTAACATTTGAGGAGCGGACGCATGATTGCCAGAATTAATGGATCGTATAGTCGCCCTTTTTCACCAAGAAATGAAATTCTAAATAAAGCCACTTGCAATGTATGTGACTCGCTCAGCGAACGGAAAAGGGAGGGGGAAAGTAGAAGTTTTTCTCATCATTTTTTATTATCCATTTCTGCTGTCCATTGTTTTTGTGTTTGTTTATGTTTTTCAATGATTTTGATACTTTTCAGCAACCCTCTTACTCCGCAATCTGCTTTTTTTTAGATTACGAAAGATTTCACACTGTGAACGGAGGTATTTTGTTGCGTTCCACTTTTGGCTGCAACTCATGTGACACACAAGGGTGAAGAAGATATATAGAACCATGTGATTTATAAATAAACTCCAAACTGGCTGACAGGTGAAAGAAACAATAAAGCATATGGTAGTGGTGTCAGGTGATAGAGAAATAATATTTCCAACAAACATTAAATGAATTGAGAAACATGCTGATGATTTTACTAAATACAAATGTCATTCATGATTTTGTTTTACGGAGACAGGTCTGTTAATACGCGATTTCTATATGAAAAGGAGTGGTCCATTTTCCCCCGGATTGCAAGATCATCTCGGGAATTCGGCAAAACAAGGCATCCTGATCCAGGACCTGCGCCTTAAACATATACAATTGATCATCTGTTCCAAACTAAGCTTACTATTTTTCTATAAAGATGTCATGATGATCATGCATGACCACGTCTAAATCTGTTTCTATTTTTTTTTAAATAGAAATGGCAAGACATATAAATCAGCCAATCAGGAAGCGTTAGGTAAAACGTTTGTATTATTTTTTCTTTATATATCGAAACAAGGTATTTCTTATAAATAAAAAAATAGCATATGGCAAGGTTGACGTAACAATCCCATTCTTTATCCACAATACAACTTTTTTTTAATTGAGATTTTGTCATATGTTTTGTAACGTTGTGCTAAACCAAACATGATCTTCATTAACATTGTCTAGATCAATAGATATACATACAGATATGTGCTCAATAGATTCAAGTACGCATTTCGTTCTCGGATTGGATTAAGAAATTTATTTTTATGGTATTACATGCCAAATACAAAAATTAAAAGAAATATAAAAGACAAATTTTACATATACTGTATTTATATTTATGAAATAAAGCAATACCCGTTTCACCAAAAAATTTCAAGAATTTTGTTGTTGTTGTTGAATATTTGCTCATTGTCCAGCACAAGAACGGTTGACTCGTTTCCTCTAGTTTTTAGAGATACAGGCCATTTTTCTGACCTTAATGAAGTAAGTCCAGGCTATTTTTGAAACTGACAAAGGGACACTCAGCACCGAGGACAGACGAAAATGACGTTTAGATTCGAATGACGTCAAACTCTTGTTCTGGAATTCTATTTTTCCGATGACATCATCAAGTTAGTTGGGGAATCCTTGGTGGAAAAGGTGTTTGATGAGTTCAATATTCAGTATTCCTTCTCCTTCCAGCAAAATAAAAACTTAATTATTAACGTCTGGTTGTCTATTTGGATTGTCGTCATTGCGGGTAGAATCATCGAAACAAAGGATTCGCCTTTAGGTACCTAAGAGTTCTTTATAAAGATATAATTTAAACTGAATGTGTTCGACAGTAAGATCATCATGATCATGGAAGCAATCACCCACCCCTCCTAAAAAATAAGTAAACTAACAGAAAACAAAACAAAAGACGAGAATGCACTTAGGCCTAGTGAATATTTTAGTTATATCTTGAACATGTTAAAGTGAGAACTAGCAAAGTATAGTTGAAATTGCAGTACCAGTAGACAAAAGGTACCATCGATAATGGCAGAAGTAGTAGTGTTGACATGAACGGAGAGAACTGGAAAGTAAATGTCAAAGAAATTATAGAAATTCGATACAGCTTGAAGAATGAGAACGGGAACATCTTAATTAAAAATCGAAAATCATTCCGAGAAACAGATGTTTGTGTCGGAGATGATATTGCAAACAATAACAAAGGTCAAACCAAAAAGCAAGCAGCGAAATCGAGCAAACAACAGGTTATCTGGAGGAAGCTTTGTTATTTTACCCGGGACAATTATTTCCCGCTACATAAAGGAAGCTCCAATATCTTCCCAACCACTCCGCTCTGTCATCTGCAACCGCACGGTGACAGGAGTGAGGTGCATCCGACGACAGATATCAGCGCATCTTTCGTGTTTTTTGCGCAATGCATAACGGACTCTGCCAATTAAAACGAATATCTAGTCAGGCAAACTTTTCCCAAGGACGTCACGAAGTGGTAATTGACCACAGGTTTGCACACCTCACTGGACAGGTTTGAGTGCGCTTGTCCGACAGAAGATGCGAATTTTTACAAGTGATTCGAGACCGCAGATCATGAGATGGCAAAAACGGCTCATGACGCAACTATTTTCCTGATTAAAAAAGTGCGTGTTTACTCAAACCATTTGAAATCTTATAGTTTTTATTACCTCTGCTTTTTAGATAGCATGGACTACGTTTTAAGTCTGATCTTAAAGGTTTCATTCCGTTCTAACTCATCAATTGAATTATTACAAAAGTTACCACGGCTTCACTTACAGTCTACAAATCATGCAGTGGTACTTTGAGTTAATTTTTTATTTCAAAAAATTGATTTTGAAATTGCATACATGTATCATTGTTTGTATGTATCGAATTTGTCTTTCTGGAGGAGGGGGTGGGGACTACTAATTTGATGCAAATAAATACATAATTCTGACTGTCATGATCAACATTTGAAATCCTGTATATGTTATTTTTACGACGTGTATAAAATGCAAATGTTCGACCCGCTGCGGTGCATGATGCAGACCTTATGAGCAGATGCTACCAATAATAGGTCTACCTGTTAAGGTGGAGCGCATCAATATAACTTCCCATCGCAATTAAAACTTGAGTTTGGTTAAGATTCAACCATATTGAGCATGTTGAGAATGACATCGCATGATTTGTAAAAATTGCAAAAGCAAGACATATCATTCCAATTACCTCAAAATGTGATTATTGACTATACAAAGTGTAACGAAGAACAGACGATTATAGATGGCTGTCATTGACGGGTAACCATGGTAACAAGGAAGAGAGTCGTTGAGGAATGTAATTGTTAATAGAAATGTAACTAGATACAGCTATGATCAGATGATGAACTACATCATGCACATGACAAAAACAAGCACGATGACATATATATGTTTGTTAAGAGAATAAATATCGACAAGAAAATTTTGATTGTAAAAAAACGAGCTTCAATCACCCACTCCTTAGAACAAGAACAAAAGCAGCAGCAGCAGGAAAAACAAAACAAAACAACAACAACTGTCAACTCCTACAAGAACATAAACAAACCAAGTAACAAATGCAGATCACCAGGCGGAATGTTGTTGCTTAATTTCTTATCAAAGGTTTTAAAAAATAATGATTCATCTTCTTTTGTTAATACTGTTAGACTTCATATTCATATTCTTTACATTAATCTTAAATACATTTTATTTTTATCTTTCTTGCTCTCCCGTGTACTTATTTGCCTCCTTTTCGTTTATCCCTTTCTCTCTCCTTCGTATATCATTCGTGTTAATGATACAACTTCATTTTTGCTCTTCTACAGTTTATCTTCTTCCCCTTCCTTAGGTTCAATTCCCCAATCGTAAATATTTTATGGGTCCATGTTTCATGAGACAGGGATTGAAAACGGAGGCAAACATGTTTTGGTCGTTTCACTCAGTTATGTTCTATTGTCAGAACTGTGTCGGCGGACTAAGCAACAAGTAGAATAAGATCAGATTCGGAAGCTATTTAGGCATTTTCTAATAACAGGGTGCTGAATGATATTTATTGAAACATTCGACCCAGTGTTTACATCTCTACAGTTTGATGACTATCAGTGGGAGTTTCCTTGCCAACGGCTCAAGAAAATATTTCTTTCTCCGAAGTCGAGAAGTTTAGTTGCATTTAAGAGAATAAAGTATGACATAAAATGTTCTAGTATCTAATTCATAGCTTAGAATGTATTTTGAATTAAAAAGCGTACAATAATGAAGGGTAACAGTTCACAGTTTCATCTTCTTATACATCATGTACTCACTATTATTTTACAAGAAGTAAAGAAATCGGGAACGTCATTAATATTGTTTAAATCTGCAAATTTAAATGATTTAAAGACAGATCTTCGGATTTCATAGGAATTTCAGACGAACTGAATCAATACAAACTAGATTTTTTTATAGCGGGACTTACACATCGTCATTATAACCTACACAATACGAATTGTCTCCACATTATATCAAGAAAAGGCGCAAGAGAAATAATATCTATCATAATCATCATTACATAGTACTCGGTTCTTTTCTGCACAACACAGTGCATTTCTTTTATACTACATTTTTATTTGTTAAAACTTAAAATGTACAGCTCAGGAATTTTAGTTTTGTGTGACAAGCGTGAAAATGCAGGGACGAGACCCCTCTCTATTGTACTACAGTCTTGTGTATTTGGTGATAATAAATTTATAGATAAGATACAAAGAATAAGTGAACTCTTCACCTCTAATTGGAGTAGAAGATAAGTGTATGAAAATCAATATTATTAGGCCAACAATAGAGTTCCACGCCGCCGCAGGGCACCCTTTACCCCTATCATAACTTTATTGATAAACACAGCTGACAAATTTCGTAATTATGGCGCAAAGCGGGAATAATGGATTTAGCCAATATGTCATTAGATGCGGAATTGCAGGAATTTGAGGGAGGTGGGAAAGTGCTTTTTGGTGTTAAACTTGGGTGTTTTGTTTGACTGACGAGCTGTGATGACCGTCTTGTGCACCCGTCGAGCTGGTTATACAGGGTAACACCTTCAGAGTATGTTGGAAAGCTTCATTGAGGCGAGAGCAGAGGGGTGGAAACAACCACCACTGTGGTTAGCTCCATTGGTGGATCCGGGGGGGGGGGGGGGGGAGGGAAGGCACTTCCGGCCCGTGCCCCCTCCCCCCTTTTGGAAGAAAAGTATGCATTTTGACCATAAAGGATCCGCCCTTTTGCCTTTTGTCGATTGTGCCCCCCCCCCCTTTTAGAATGATTTTTTTTGTGTGTGTTTATGTTTGCTTGTCAGAGAATTATGGATGGAAACTGGAACCCATAATCCCCCCCCCCCCCCTTAGCAAATTTTCGAGAAGCTGGCAAGAACCCCAAAATATGGGTCTTCCAAAAGTTGACAAATCTGCATTTGTGTGCCCCCCCCCCCTCCCCCTTATACTAAATCCTGGATGCGCCCCTGGTTAGCTCGAGGGGAAAGACTTAGGGTAAATGGAGATGGTCTCACGGCTTCGCTCGAACATTTTTTAATCGTGTTAATGGGGGGCGGGGCAAGTGGAAAATCAACCCTCCAATGAACTTTTGATTAGGGTCTGCCTAGGCAGACGTTTTGATTAGGGTGGGGGGGCAAAGACCTGTCATTGTTCTCCTGTACCCTTACATATTAGAAGTATATAGATTACATTTCTGATGCCACATTATAACTTTAGTTGCATCATCGTTTTCCAAACCAATATCAATTCAAAACACCTTGGCTACCATGTTTGTGTTACTTTGAAATGATGGAGTTTATTTTGTAGAACGTAGTGTTTTCCTCAATTCTTTTAAGAGTGCATATATTTGGACCTTGAACTTGAAACTAATAATATGTCATGAACGACTTCTTTCATACAAAGTTACACAATAAAACTTTACACAACATTTAATGCAGTCTGTATTATTGTATTTCGTCATTACCACGCTGCAAAGGTCGCCAGAGGCTTAAAAATAGCATTTGGTTATGGTAGTGAAAATTAATATGGTCTCATATTGTTCTACTTTTATTTAAAGGTACAGGTGTCAGCAGTGGCGTAATGAACCCAAAAATTTGAGGGGGTTGAGCAAAGGCATATAGTGCACAATTTCTGAATACTTGCGAGCGAGCAAAATATCTACCGTTTTTAAAATGGAAATGTCTTTTTTTTTGGGGGGGGGGGCTGCACCCCTAGCCCTCCTCCTCAAGTACGATAGTAGGTGTCAGATATTTGTATGTTCTATCTGTGGTCTCCGAATGATGTCAGTGTCATTATCTGAACGCCAAGTAGACACGGTAGAGGCTATCGACAAAAAATATATGCCGAAGCGCGCCGCAATCTTATGATAGAGGTTCGTAAGAATCGCGCATACACATGTTTTTGACATATTGGAACTGGAAACCAGGATGTGACTTATTTTTCCTATTTCTTATATTTCATTTTTCATTTGTATATTCCACTTATAAGAAAATAAAAATCACAGCAGCTTGGAATAGGTAGCATCTTGCAATTTATAAGTAAAATGGAAGAAATATGGCTGAAAGTTATCGACAGCTTACCAAAATTATATCTTGGCTTTAACAGTGCAGTGAGCACGGTTGAGTGTCTACAAAATGAGCGACAACTTTACAATAGACATTTTCGCCTGGATAAATTTCAAAGACCATGTTTTGAAAGTTACGCCAAATGAGATCCGAAAACAAGTGAGAGAGCAATCAAGTGGAAATTATCACTACCCCCGGTTTCAGTGCTAACAATGAAACGAAATCCATACAGTGGTGAGGATAATTAAACGGAAATATGCGCAGGTAAAAACCATCATTTATGGCTTATGGCGCATGCAAGTATTACAGTTGTTCTGCTGTTATCAATTTGTGTGTTAATTTCAACAATATGTCTGGATCTTTTACAGACAATAATGACATCAACACTTACTGTTCCTTTGTGCCATTTGGCACAGACTCTACACACAAATACCATAGAGGAGTATTTGTGTGGCAAACAAAGAGTTAATACCGGGAGGTAAATTGGGTAACTCCTCTGTTTGTTCTTTATGCCAATGCAACATTGTATTAAAATATTCACATGAATACATGTCGACAACAGGACTTGATAGAGTAGGTGATGTTGGAATGAATGGTAACTAAACTAGAAAACTATCATGTATGGCATCTTTGTCATAATATATGATATTCCTTTACCGTTGTATTCTTTTTCGTCGTTGTCATTGTCATTGTTGTCATCGTTACTGTATTCATGAAATATTTCAGGAAATATACTGGAAATCAAAATGTACAATTAGCTCAAAATGAACTTTAGCACAAGTAGTTTGAAATCAAGGTTCCCATAATTATACAATCTGCATAGCCACGACGTGAACTCATGAGGTATAATGCTATTTGTATTTTGACTAGTTTTATGTCATATTACTAACCAGTTGCAGCATACACATGACCAAGGACTTACGAACTCCCTTTCACAATGGCCGTAACGGTTCCTGTCACCCGACAAAACGATCATTTTATTATACGACATATGCATTGAATGATATATTTAGAAAATTAAGCCCATAAATAGACATTTGCTTGCGAAGTCGAATGACATTTTACTATGGGCATGACATTTGCAGTTTTCATGGTTGTCAACAAGTTGTCTGAGTTTCCGATGTGTTTCTTTTCTATTTCCGAACAAAAAGAAGGGGGACAAATCTTTTGAACCTCTTTCATCGAAAATGGGTAACTAATCCGTCGTAATATTCCACTCATGACATTTCTAAGGATTTCACACGATGGTAATCAAGAATTAGGTGCAACCATAATCATCGTATCATTATGTACGGTGTGTATGGATAATAGTATAATGATCGTGTCGTTAAATCAGACATCTTCACAAGGTTGCACTGGTACAAAAACGAGGTTAAAATACGACACCATCTCACACAACCCTCTTTCTTTCTCTACCTTTTTATTTCTTCTTCATTTTCTTTCGAAACACAAATCTAGGGTCAATCGTACAAAAAGACAGCCATTAAAGTATTCACCGCAGAATACGATTTATCATAATTCTGGCGATGAAAAAAGACTTGCTTGAATTAAACCTCATTCTCTCTGATCACGAGCGCCCATTTTTCATCTCACGAACCGCGGCGCGCTCTACAATTCGATGCTCATTCAAGTGCGACCCTCAGAGAACAAGACTACTCTATTCTCTCATATCTGGTGTATTTTTGATGAACTTGGGTCATTAACAATTATGAATTGCTCGGAGTTGGTTTGAAACACACTTTGTCATTCAGTCATGAACGAGAAAATTTGGAGCTAGTTCTTCTGGATCTGGCGTATTCCTGATTAGACTTGGTCATTAACAAGTGAGAATCGCTCGGAGCTGGTTTGGAACACACTTTGTCCTTCTCTTGAACAGGAAAATTTGGAGCTATAGTTCTAACATTTTATTGGGATTATCACACATCGCGACTCACGGACGGCTTTACATACTCGGATCCGGAAATGATAAGGTAACTTAGATTAATATTTCGATTATTTCTTTTAAATTACAATCATTTTCATTTCTTCTATAGCCAAGGTTGGTTACACCTTTCGAAATTAAATTAAAAGTATGGTATATGATATTGAACAGGATTACGTTTTGCCGATGGCAGAGCGATAGCGGAATTCGGAACACTTTATGGCCGGTAATATTTTCAGGTTTGAAAAGGTAACAGTAGCGGCATAATTTTTATTTAATGCCCCCTGTCCCGATTCGAATGCCAGGGGATTTCCGTTCACGTTTGATTGTTCATGTTGTTGTTAACCCAATCATATATTACCATCTGCTATGAACATGATGAATATGAATATATGATTATGACGTAGTCGATAAAACATTATACAAGAAGGGATATGAAGTGGTGAGAGAGGCATATATTATGCAGTAGTATTTTCAATTTTCTATTTCACGTTTTTGGTAGAAAAAAAGAAAGTGGCTGTATGCGGCATATTGCTTCTGAAAATGGAAAACTTTACGGAAATTCCAGGCAAAAAACAGTATAGCTCTTAATAACTCTACCTTGCTTTTTATTAAACGCCTTTCTTAAAAAATGGATCGGGAGAATATGCCGAAATGCACTGACAGATGATTGTCATAGACAAATATTTCTCTCGCTGTTTTTATTGGTTATCTGTTTGCCCAACACTAATCATTATACTACACTCTCCTGTTGATTATCATACAATACGCATACATAATTAATGATTATAAAGTTTCCATTTCGACCCAACTTTTGAGGTTTTGGTAACTTCTGAAAAAAAAGTTTTTGTATCAGGCACTGGAAATTAACAAAAATATTATCATTTCCGTTCCAGACACAACCATTTTTCAAATCTGAAAATACCAAAAGAAAGGTGTTATAAAGAAAAAGATTAAATAATTGGACCTTCGAGGGTAACATTTTTGAAGAGTGAGAGCCTGGTGCGAAATATTTCAGAAATTGATTAGGCGTAATGGGCAATTTGTAGCTCCCCAATCTTATCAGGGTGTATCAACTCACATCCCAAATAGGTTCCGACAAGCGCTTGACTTCAGGATAAGATTTTGGGACAGAGTCAACGTCGCCATTCCTGCTACAGGATTGGGCAGGTGGAGAGGTATAGGATGAAGCGAGAAATGGTGGAGAGAGGGGTGAAAGAGAAGGAAGGGAGGGGAGGGGAGAGGCAGATATAGAGAAAAGAATGAAAAGGGGAGAGAAAAAGAGAGTGGTTCTAGAGAAGAGGGAAGCGAGAAGGGAGAAAGAGAAAGAGGGAGCGATAACTAGCGAGAGAGAGAGAGAAAGTGCAGGGTAGTAGGGAGGGTGGGGAGAGGGAGGTTGAAGCACAGAGAGAGAGAGAGAGAGAGAGAAGAGAAAACGAAGGAGGTGGAGAGGAGGGGAGGAAGAAGGGATAGGGATCAGGGCCGCAGAAAATATGCGGGGACAAGTGAAAGGGAGAAGGGTAGTGGTCTTCTACATGAAGGGGGTCGGTAAATGATTAAATTAGAGGCCGATAATTTGGAAGGAAATTCTTCCCAAGATTCTTGCGTACGCTCTATTACCAGGAGGTCATGCCAGCTTCACCAAGTTCATTCATTGGTTCAATCTCCATGCATGACCTTGGTCAAAACAAAATCCAACCATTCGCGTTCCCTCCTGAATCTACGCTTACTGCGCATGTGTTGTACGCATCGTCTGCAGAGACCGACCGCTGCCACAAACAAACTTTTTGCCTGATGTCGCCTGCCTTCGCTTCTCCCCGCTCATCCAGAGCGTTCATTTACTTGATTGACAAGCTCTTCCGAATCGCACTTTCTGCGCGTGTTCAACTTCAGTAGCATGCTTCAATTTACATGTGTACTGCAGAGGACTTTGTAACACGCTCAACTTGTGAAAAATGGATAATATTGCCGTCTGAGAGAGAATGCGTTTGGATATTCATCATTTTACTGAGATGTTTTGGAGAGACAACACAAGGGATAAACTGTCCTAATTTGTGTTAGCACGTGCATACATCTGCATATTGATCATAGTAGTGCCTACATTGAATGTCATTCATAACGTTGAAGTAACAGTTTTCAGTTGGCTGCTGAGACCACTTCATATACTCGGTAAAACAAGGATATTCTTTCAAATGGTTCAACAAAAATAATTCAACAACGATTCGGTAACTTCGCCGAACAGTTCTTGTATTAGCATTCGCTAATTTTCAGTGTCATTTGAGTGTCAAAACCATTAACGTTATTATATAAAATGGGATACTTTAATGCCTTAGTATGATAAAACAATGATTATAAAATACGAATTTGATAGTATAAAACAGCCGCACTTTTTCAGAATATCACATTACAGAAACCAATCTTTAAATTACGGATACACGGGGATCAAACACTTTCGGAAAGTGCAATACCTCGAGCAACCCGACATTACCTGTCATTCTCAACCAACCACATCTTTCTAACATAAAGGTGTAACACCCCTCGCGCGTGATACGTGTTATGTTTATAGTTCACCAACCCCATATCGTGGGGTTAAGCGTCTTCCAAGAGAGGGGTTAAACGGAACTTTACAGGTGCTCATGTAACATCGTTGGTGGCTACCGTTCCGGATCCAACTCTGCTAATTTCACCTCGCCTACCTGTTCTCGATGCGGTGTGGACATATTTTTCCCCCCTCCGGATTGGTTAAGGTTTGGATGTAATTTGGACGCGTTTCAAATTGGAATTTGTCTGTTTACTTCAACTTTAGAATCGTGACGCCTCCGATTCCGATTGTAAAGGCATATGGTCATGCATGCATATATGCTATGGATTGATAAAAAAAAAATTAACTGACAGCCCGGCAATGATTTTAGTGAACTGAATATTTGCATCTATCTGATACAGCAGGTTTTCTGGATATTTTACTGAGCTGATTTTTACTCTAGTGATAAGTTATATCTTTTTGATTGGATGCTGGTTAAATCACCCAGCTTAATAACTGACTGATCTGGATAACAAACATCGTAAGTATTAAATAGATCTCAGTAAGAGTGAGGCCCATGTGAACAAACAATATAAATATCGGTGAAGGAATAGCTCGGAAAAATCTTGAATATTTAAGCCTCGTAATATATATTGGTATAATGCGGAGCCCTACATTTCACCCAATGAATAGAACAAACACTAATCATTCTTACACATATATACAGCCATGGAAAAAATTATTAGACCAAGAATGGTTAATGAAAGTGTTATATTTGTGGTAAGAAGGAAATAGAATATCATAAAAGCAAGGTACAATTGCTGGAATTTGTTTTTCATAAAATGAAATACAAAGACAAATCATTTTCATTAGTTTAAATGCATATCATAGTACCTTTATTACAGAAGCTTGGTCTAATAATTTTTCCAGGGCTGTATGTAGTTTGGAACTGCACATTCTGAGCAGAAAAATATCTTCTGATTGTTCAAGCTAGTATATAATATACAATCAAACAGAGTAACATAATTCTCAAAACAAATGAACTACCTTAGTATGAATATGTGAATACATAAGAAAAGTAAAAATTGCACAGGTATTTGTACGACGATTCTCACCAACTAGGATATGTAATTCAATTATTTGTAATGAACTACCAGCAATGGGAAATTTCATTAAAGCATGGAGGAAAATACCATTGCCGATCTCATTTGGAAACCCTCCGAAAGCAGATCAGGGCTATAATGAAGGATATCTAATCCTACCTTTTCGTTTCATCTAACTATACGGTTTAATCTACCGGGGTGGTATAAGAAATAAATTGCGTTTGACAGAGTGGGGATAGACACTTTTCTGAGCATCACAATAACTCTCGACCAATCTCCAATCACCATCATCGTATCTAAGATAGCACTGATGGATGATGACATATGTGAACAATGATGTAAAAGAAGGCCCTGGCAGCTTACGCTCGGCAAACGCCAAGATTTACAGACAAGCCGAAATTAGCCGATAATTGATAGGGGCTGAGATCATTCGTGATACGTTTTGTATAGGAACTTTTGATCCATGCGAAGACCATTATAGTGTATCTTGTATATTACAGACCAGAGAGTTTGGTGGCATAGCTTTAATGTGGGTGCATTTTATCAGAATAGAATGAAATCGGGGCTAAACTATGTCTGTAGGTATATTGAGTGTTGCAAATATACAGCCGGACTATGGTACAACGCCTGGAAACATTGGTATTAAGCGCTGTTATGGTATTATTATTATTATTGTTATTATCATTATAATAATAATAATAATAATAATAGTAATAATAATAGTAATAATAATAGTAATATTAATAATAATAATAATAATAATAATTATTATTATTATTATTATTATTATTATCTTCATTATCATTATTAATGGTAATATTATTGTTACTAACTGGATTGTGAGTTGTGTCGGTATACGTTTGTGACTTTTCAAAATATATGTGTCATAATTATTATTCAACAGAAAACAATTAACTGAGTTGCGCATTGTTCGCGTTGAGTGATACGAAATTCGTTTCGTGTTATAGCACAACACATTCTTATCTCAATTTTTGTTAATAGAAATAATTTATTGTTACTTATTAAACTTTGTTGCCTCGCAAGTCCCAAAAGCTTCCTTAATACTAGAGTCATTATATCATTCATGTAAAACTACAGCGTACAACTGTTTTCCGATGCACTACATGCTCGTGTATTTTTAGCCGTCTTGAAAAACCACATTTTCTCGCAGTCCGCTTGCAAATAAGTGGGTCACCATATGTGCTATGCTTAATATGTTGCTCATTAAAGTATTTCCCTTTCTGAAGGTTAAAATGAGTGTTGCAAAGCGTGTAGACATGAGCGACATTATTATCCTGAGTGATAGGAAACACCGTTTTTTGTAATTTTTGGTTAGGATCATAAAGTTGAGTTCTAAAATGTGTTATTTCTCACTTTCTCTCTTTAAAAGCAGTGCCAGGAAGAACAGAAGTCATTATATAAATAAGGATGTTAAACACATGTGGAATCACATAGGCATAGGGGAAAAAAATTGGGACCCCTCACATCGTCATAGGATTCTGGGTTTTCACTGTCTTAAAACATCCCCCCCCCCCCCCCCATTTTCTGACAATCCTAGATCCAAGTTCAAATCACATCATGAATCAACACCACGTAATATTTAGGAAGAATATATTAGGTCTCACACTTTTTACTGCAAATTTTATTTCAACCGGCGTACAAACACAGCGTGTTTTTTCCCGGTGAACTGAATTTAAACCACATTTTCTTTTTACGAGATGGTTCAGAATGATACTCAGCATCGAACAAAAGTAAAATGTGATTTTTTAACTGTGCAATATTCATTCATAATGTTTATTCTGATGATGAAGTTCGACAAATTAATTTTAGACTAGATCGGTACAGTGCATTGGCTGAAACTGTAGAGATGATATACCAAACAGACTGCCCAAATACTGCTTTCATGTGATTGCAACTGTGAGGTTTATTTGAGCTTTCGAACAATAATAGTTAATGAATTCAAAATGTGTTTTTATTTCAATGGTTTTATACTACATAAATTAAAAATACAAATAAGTTGATGTTCAATAAAGTGTAACGAAATGTAGTGAGCTGTATTTAGACTGATCCATTGATCAATATTAGGCTGAGAAAGGCAGAAATTGGATTTTCCAAGTTTTGAGGAAATAATGAACAAAAATTTGTTCATTAAGATTTGCTGTTCTATGTAGGCTTCTCTTTCGAGATTACAGCATTCAATAAATTCTTTTTTTGTAATATACCCTGTCCACTTATCCACCTCACATGTGTGGTTTGAGAATGTAGGTAGATTAATTTGTCTGATAACATAGGCAGCGGGCAACGATTTGAATTTATAATCTCGTGATTGAGTTGATGACCCCTTTCAAGTTAATCTCCGTATTGATTAGAGATTGAGAATAACAGGTTTGAATCACGTGTGTCCGAATAGTAAACTCGAATAGAATATTTTGCTATATGTATTTCCGGAGGTTATTCAACAGTCACCTCATGATCATATCTTACGATAGTTGTGTTTTCCTGTTGTTCCATCATGATATTGACCCCCGCCGAGACCGACGGGTGTCTGAGGTTTTGGTGACGTCACGTAATCATTGTCGAAAAATGTATTAACTCTTTAAAACGCACAGGAACAACTTAACCACGAGCTATTGAAAGCGTTTAAATGAAACTTTCTTTGTAACTTTTCAAGCAGAAAATTATTTCGAAAGATGAGTGAATATTAGTCTATACATGGGCTGAATACTTTCTAACCACCCCCCCCCCCCCCCATAAAAATGGAGAGGGGACTGTTTGACAAATATATCTTTAGGCTCATTCTTTATAAAAGAAATATACCAAATGAGATGGCGTATCTAGTAATCAATGAACAGGCGGCAGAAACCTTGAAGGGGGGGGGGGGGGGGCTGCTGCCGTGGACTAATTTGCTTTTCGGGGGGGGGGGGGTCTTCAAACGGGAATGAGACATATGCCGTTTCAACCCTGTACTGGATACGCCACTGCCATATTACCTAATCCAATTAAAAGTACTTTATAACCACCTCCTGCGTTTCTCGAATAAAAGTTTGCAGATATTTTTAAACGCCTGTCCAGTACATAAGTCCGTGATTGATGTTTATGCTTTCGGATTCGTTTGCATGCGTGAAATAATTTTCTTTTGAAAGTTTCCTCAAAAGATTTTGGAGTACTTAACTGACTTACCTGATACGTTTATTGTGATGTAAAAACCAGGATGACCTTTACCCAAACGAATCGTGTGGAAATCCGAAATTTAACACAGGAATATTTTAAACAGGATGTTTATCCTCGAACCAGAAGTCATCCCCCAAATATGCCAAATTTTATGAAGCTTGAACGTCCATGATGCATTTGAAAAGAAGAACAGTTCCCTACTTTGTTACTATATATGAACCGTCTTGCTATAAAGCGAGGTACCGGGGGAGGGGCGTGGGGGCACGTATCTCCAGTCGGAATTCGAAAAAAAAATAGAAAATGTAAGGAAAATAGAGAAAGATGTAGAAAGAAAGAAAGGGAGAGAAGACAACGTGAAAAGAAGATGGTAGGACCCCTCATTCATGCTCCATAAACTCAGTGGCGCTATTTCCATCGGCATAGTAAGACCTGCCGCCCCCAACTCCCCCACCTCCCCCACCCTTCATAACACGAAAGCCACATCCTTGCTTCGCCACTGATCTGTAATAACGTACGATGAGCGTTCGAATGCTAAGTGCATTATCACTTTTAACTGATGGCATTTCTTATGGCGCTAATATAAAGAATATTCGATAGGAAACGATTAAAATCATCAAATGGGGCGTTCTTCAAAGGGAGTCGATTTTAGATTGACTGACCACATTCCAAATTTGCATTTAAACTAACACCTTAAGGGCACAGATAAAGTACCGGCAAAATGAAACGGTATAGATCTATATCAGTTTATGAATCATTCACTTTATTGCCATTCCGTCAAGTAGTAATAACTTTATTAAGTTGCAAACTCTTTTCTTTTCCCCCATTGTTATCGATCGAAACAAACTGATTTTATTATTTGATGATATCAGAAATGCAACAATATTTTCCTTGTGCTCGAAACTTTTGACCCTCCGGATTTTAATTATCTCACGCCTTATTGATCGTCTTATCTCATACCAGATGTATGCAGCATTTTGATTCGTATTCTTTATTACTGTTCCTTGGTTATTCTTATGAATTATCGCCGAAGAGACCTACAATTTTCCTTGTCTTTTCATTCTAAAAGAGGGTTGTTTTTTTCTTGATAAATAGCATTCATATCTTATTTCGTTTGCTGTTTTTTTTTTTTGCATCTCCTATTTTTTTTACTATAACGATCAGAGTTTACAATGATCTTTTTCAAGTGTTGTTCCAGTCATGTTTTTTGCAAGTTTTCGAGTAGTTTTGAAAATCATATTGAAGTGAATGAAAGTGATTATTGTCCGCAAAACTTTAAATCTGTAGCTAAAAACAGTAAGCTTTCTTAGTTAAATTTCTTATTGTTGTAATAATTTCAAAGATCGTAACCAAATTTAATGAACGAATGCATTAGGCTAATCAATTCATCAAATCGGCCAATGATAAACAATTTATAAATCATTGATTCCAGTAATAATCAACCCATCACATATAACAAGCGAAGTGATAAATACCATATTGTCAATCTATACTTTTTCAAATTTTAATTAGTACTGGCACAAGATCTAATTAGGTCGTATAATTATCACCAACAAATTCAAAAAGGGCGTTTTCTTTTTTGCTGTAACACCTTTTTTTGGTCACTATACACTGGCGTGAACAGAATACGCATATACGACCAGACACATTTATGCTCTAAAATGGACACAAAGAAAATGAGACACAGTGCCACATAAGCAAAGACAAAAACAACTACCAACAGATAGGACAAAAAGAAATATTCACACATGGCCTCGTGTTGACAGATGAAAATCAACACTTCGAATCAAAACTTTTTAAAGTGAATATTCGTTTCAAATTGCAGCCTCGGCGGAGTCTAGGAAGTGCACTTTTCTTTCTGTTGACGATTCAAATTGTCAGTTTTCACTGACATAGCTGCACGTGGGTCGACCGGATTTGGAATAAATTGAAAAGGGCATTAGAATAAAGATATAGAAAGGAGATTTCAAAGTTGACATCGAACTTGACACCTCATTTCAATTGAAAGTGTGCTTCATACATATATATCCGAGTCCAAAAGATCTGATGTCCCTAATAGTCTGTAAACGCTGGATTGTGTTCACGTGACATATGGAATAGATAAAATATATAGGCCTGTATCATATCCAATGTGACAACAATCTTTCTCTTTCAAGATATTTTAATGAATTTTGCATTTACTCCCGTGAAACCTTTAACAGGACTTAATGATAATGACGAAAATGTCCCTTTTCGAGAAAAAAAAAATGCATCACAGCCGGAATCCTGAATTTATCACACGATAGAACATCGCAATTAAATCACAATATATGAAAATAAGAAAATATCAGTTTAACGATATATATGAAAACTAGTGTGCTTTGTTTCCTTAAAATATGTTACGTGTTTGGGTGTGGCTAAATGAAGATTCATAACCCCATCCAAATGATTGACATGTTTCTTTCTTTTGCATTTATTTTCATATCCTGCCAATATTCCGAAATATTTACATCTGTGTACAAAAAGCTCGTCACAGCTTTTTCATCTATTTATAAAGTCATATTTGTTGTCGTATTGTATATGAAAGCTTGTTTTCGCCTACGCTTTCCATTGACTGTATGCATCCGTGCTAAATATTGGTAATATCACAGTGGGACCAAAATAATAATTAAGCTGACACGCCCATACTCTTGTCTGCTCTTCAGCGACAGTGTTTTGTTCTGGGCCTCTATTGCCATATCCATCACTGTTCATTGTGAACAGAAGTCTTTTCAAATTCAATATTTGGTGCTTTTCCATCATCGTTTTGTGTCAACTTGCTATCTTACGTATAAGTATCTGTTATTTGCTATAGTTGATGAACGAAATCGGGTCTGTCTGGATTGATAGACAGACAGGTAAAGTGAATCACAGGAATGTGATTTATTTTAGGCTACGAGGGCTATGCGTAAAGGCTTCTTCTTTCCTGACGAAATTAAATTTTGATTTTGAATCTTTGTTTGTGTGTAGAGAGAAATGTAGCCTTTAGCATAAATCATGTCTTGTATTTACATGTTAACACTTGAAATATTCTGTATTGTTTTAACTGTAAATATCACGCGCAGTGCACCTATGGAATTCAACTGAGTATTATATTTTAGACCAAGCGCCATGAGCGCCTGAATTGGCGGATAGCGGCGCTATAGAAGACACCATTCTCACAATTATGTCACTTTGTTTTACGTCCATAACATGCTATCAAGATTTCATCTTCGAGTGATATAGAAATGATAAAACCATCCATCTTCTTTCTCTTTCCAAAGGGAAAACTTTACCATCATTACCATCATCATGTCATCACAGATATGCGAGAGCTAACGACATCCATCTCCAAGTAAAATAAGGACATCTTGTAACCATGGCAACTAGCACCAAATCTTCTCCTCTCGGTTTCTCCATCATCCTCCTCCTGTGTCTCTGCTACGGACTATCTGCTTCAGCTTCCAGGACAAAAGAAATATTAGAGGTAATTTATTCCCTTCCAAGTTCACCTAGCATGGAATTAAACTATTGCATTGCCAGTGGCAAAGAATAATTTACTAATCAGATAAAAGACCTTTTCCATTTAAAGACCTTCACTGTCCACTCGTTCCATGAGTAGACAGTGAAGATAAAATGATCGCAATCGTCACGGAACAAAAAAGTATCTCCCGGTCAGTATTTGGATACAAACATCTTTACAAATATATTTGACACAAAAACGTGAAGAATTTTTAAAAGGATATGGTATACATAAAAACACAGTCGTCGATTCCGTGTCGGGAAAGGTAGTTCACCCCTCCCCCGCCCTATTTGTATAATACGGAGTGTCTAATTCCGAATAATACATTTACCACCCCCTCATGAATATTGACTGACAAAGGTGCAAAACCGATATCTATACCGGTCATCTTAAGAATACGTTTCGTCTGATGTAAAGAAGCTATAAAATAAAAGTTACGATAACTATAGTATGTGCTGATTGTTTTTGTTAATTAAAAACAGCAGGTCGAGACATGAAGTTTGTTAATGTAAGCACATTCATGACAGTCTTGCAGATATAAGTAGACGTACATTTACGTTGCTATCTGTAATTCATTACATTGTATTTACCCCAGTGATATCGTTTACTAAAAAGCCGTCTGTACTAGCATCATCAATATACCTACTGCATATACAGTTTAGAAGAAGATATTTATCACAATAATTTTTCTTATCTTGGTGTTAAATCAGTAAACTTATATCTATGAGCCAAACAAAATTATTGGAGCGAATAATTTATTTTGCTAACCCATTTTTCACCGCAGTGTTATGGTATTTGGCCAACAGAAAAGATGACTTATGGATAGATCAATTCATAATCCAAACAAATTTCATAGTAATATGGTTTGCAAAGAGTTTTCTTCGTCATATGGCTTTGAATTTATCTTTCAGAGATTCATTTTGTTTATATACCTTTTCTTCTATTGCTATAGGTTTTGAATAATGCAACAAAAGGATCAACGGCAGCCATAGAAGAACCCGGTAAGCTTTATCTTTGTCACAAATCTAACCTCTATTATGAAGTAGAGCGTTGTAACAACCCCATTTGAACTTTAGAAATATATGAGATGTATACACACTGAAAAACATCTAGTCATATTTTTGACCAGATCACCTGGATTTTAGTCATTATAACTAGGATTCTGTTCATTTATTTTACTAAGATTCTGCTCATTTTGACTAGGATTCTGTTCACTTCATACCCGAAGCTGGTAGTTTTGACTACAATAGTGCAGGTGCCCGTGGGAATAGTTATTCTAGTCAAATCTGATTAAAATCTATAGTCATATTTTACTAGATTGTTTTTAAAGTGTAGATGTAGACTACATCTTTATTCAATTATGGAAAAAAGTAAAACTGCCCACCTGATTTAAACTTTAGTTAGCTCAAGTCATTACAACTTTGGGTAAAATACCGTCTATATACTTTCGGTCTGAAATAGGAATCATTATAAATTTAATGACTGTAGTCATGTGGACAAAGACTGCTTGCCATGAAAATAGGAAAATAGAAAAGTAAAATCAGCAAAATTTGAAAATTGAAATATTGAAGGGAAGGGGGTGGGGGGGGGGGGGGGGGGGGTATATATGTATGTTAATACGACCAGTAATTATTACTAGATGCACAGTGTATGAATTCCATATTTTCATCTGAATCATAAAATAATTGGAAGTCAATAATCTTATGCCCTTGGCATGATTTTGGCGACACATATCAGTGAAGTTCACGAGAGAGAGAGAGAGAGAGATTACAGTGCTTTATAAAAAATGAATTTCACTCGTAAATATGCCACCCTGTCGTTTCTTTTCATAGTTTCCAAGGTTATTGCTCCTGGATTAAAGAATAAAGGAACTTATTCGTCGCCTTATCAATGGATCCTTTTTGGTTGGGGTTAGGATCCTTAAAATGATAAATTGTGTCAAGGGTTATCGATTTAAAAAACAATGATTATTTTCTCTGGATTTTGAATATGAACATTATAATATGATTTCGATCATTTATCAGTCTCACGCTATTGATTTATAGAGTAAAGAGAAAGAGAGAGATGTGGGAAAGAGGATAGTGAACGAGGAGAGGGGAAAGAAGAAGAAGAAGAAAAAGAAGAAGAAGAAAAAGAAGAAGAAGAAGAAGAAGTAGAAGAAGAAGAGAGAGCGCGGCTAGATACTTAAAAAGGAATATGTTGAATAGGTCAAATACATTCATGTACATCTGAAGATATTTGGTCACATAAGTGTTCCTGATAATTCTAAAATCTTTTTCAAGTGAACATGATGTACTAATGAGCTTTAATGTTTATCATAGAAGATCGCTCGTGAACTTGGATAACACTCACATAAACAAAAATAAACCTTCACTAAACTGTTTATGAAATATATGAAATATAAGACAGGGGACATAACTATCAAATTCCAGAGAAACGAGTAAATATTTGATTTCACACCAAAAATATAAAACTCTCTACCAGTGTCGTTACAAAGGATGGCTCTACAATGTCGACTGTTTGTTATCTTTCAGACATATTTCTTGAATAAAGTTGAAATGTTTAACACGATCTGTGCCATCAAAAGGACGGGTGCCATCTATAACAGGTTTGAAGGGTGTAATCTTTTTCCGGGTCCTTGACCAATTTTTTTTTTCGAGAGAGTTTGGTTTGTGAGATGTCATTTGTTAGGTTTGACAAAGCTGGGTGAGATATTATGGCAATTATCCTGATTATATTGTGGCCTTTCAGACGTGTAGAGATTGAGGAGAAATTATGATTTATTGTGCATAAAATATGAGAAATAGGAGGATTCCTTTTGTGAAATAGGGTACACTGTAAAAAATATCTGTATTTTTACATCCGAAGTTATGGCTGACGCCAGATTTGCTGTAAAATTACAGACATTTTCTTTACAGTGTAGTTGATTATTGATGTTAAGATCCTTTCAGCGCAATAGATGAATGTACATGTTTTTTCCGAAGAAGGAGGTTAAAAAATACTTTGTGCTTCTATGGCTGAACTGTCTCTATCAACTATTTATTCAATTATAATGATTTCACCACACATATAAGAATGCGAACCTACGGATATATTCGCGTTAAAAATTTATGATAATTTCTCTTCTGAAATATTGTTAAAAAGTTGTCAATTTCATGAAAAGTGTACTGATTATTTTCATTTAAGTAGACTACAACACTTTTAACGTATTGGTTGATTATAAGTTTCCTAAGTTCCTCCGGCAAAGCAAGGAACTATAATGTTATAGTTCCCTGAACAAACCACCCAATTTATGCTATATCACCAATACGTTTCTAGTAAAAAAATAAAGTACAATGAAATCAACTGTTGAATAAGAAGAAGAAAGTGGAGAAAGTTAAGAGGAGAAGAAATGGACAGGCGACCACTCCTGATGACGGACAGTCAACCTGTCCGAAACGCCGAGTCTTCTTCACTCTCAGCCTTCTCACCTGGTTTACAGTCCTTTTCAGGACTTCACACTTTTAAGAAAGATTACTTCTACATTCTCTTACTTTCTATATTGCCTTTCCATTTCTTCTCCTCTTAACTTTCTCCACTTTCTTCTTCTCACTCAGCAGTCCTTTTCAGGACTAACCAAATGGTGAACCGTAAGCCTTCTCAACGTGAACACTATCATGACTATCATGACTATAATTGTTCCTATAGAGCCAATGGAAAGTGAACTTGCGTTCCGGGGCATTCTTGATAACATATTTACTTCGTTGTTTTAATCAACTGTCAATCTGCCGGTAAATCTTGAAGACGGTAAAGTATCTTGCTTCTCACCGACCCCTTTGCGAAAATAGACATGGCTATGATGACAATCTCGTTCCTGCATGCCAGCATAAACATGTAGTTGCGGTAAAAATTACAAATTCATTTTTAAGCCTTTACAAGAGACACCTCTGTACAGCTGATAAACCAGCATAGAGAAATACAAAGTCATACAAATGAACATCAGACGTTTGGGAAAACGTTATTATGTGTAATGATATGGCAAGATAGGATATGATATGATACCTTGTGATGGCTAATGGTAATTTTTGATGGTGTGTATAATTCATAATACGTATAAAGTAAATAGTATTTAAAATTCTAGAAACTCCAATGCTTTGACCTTTGGACTGTTATTGAATATGATGCGAGCTTGCATATTGAACAATGCCGTCAGAATTCGTTTTAATCACATTTATTTCAAGCTATCTTTCTCTTGCTTTGTGATTTTAGCGTCCAATTTTCATCCACAATAGACTTTATCATTTCCTGTCGGGATGAATTTGTCACACTTTGTATGTAGAATAAAAATCATTATTCATCTGATAGAAATTACAAGCAATTATATGTCCATAAAAAGTGATTCCGGCAAAGATGAGCAAAGAAAGAAATGGATAAATCACTTACTATTTTGACATCATAATCCCTTAGAATTATAAAAAAGGATAGATTTCGTAAATAGAAATATGTAAATAAAGCTTTACTGTGGGCATGGAGTAAATGGAAATTGATTTATGGGGTAGAAATTTGAATTTCATGCGTGAAGACTACTGCGACATCTACAGAAATTACCGGGAAGAAATGGATTCGCGTCCATGCTGTGGTTGTTTTTGTTTTTTTTAGCTGATGAGTTTGGCGCGAAATCAAATTGAAAGACGCTGTCGTCTGGAACAACAGTTTTTGATGGCCGGGTTAGATGCGGTCAAGTTTTGCATCAAATGAAAAAAATAGATAAATGTGATTTCTATTCTTTTCCCTTTTTTTTTTCTTTCAATTTTCTCTAATCTCTCATGGAATGAAAGAGCTATCCAATGCCTTTGTTTCCTTATCAAACTCATTATTTAACTGACCCAAACTTCAACACAAATATCTTCTGTGCTTTTCATGCTTTCAAGCTTCAGATAATACGTATTACAGATGACCGCGGTCATCATTTATCTTTCATGGGTTCAATTTACAAGTTTTGTATACCAATTTGTTTGACGTAAATTATTTCACCCTAAAATAAAATCAACCTAAATGCTCCCCAGAGGAGTGGAGAATGTGCGCTGTAATGTGCAGAATCGCAATTGAATCAAGTGACCGGGGTAAGCGCAAGGCGCTTCATAAGAAACAGCTATTATTATTATTATTATTATTATTATTATAATTATCATCACACAAAAATTCTCGATTTTGTGGATTTACTGTCATTTTTTGCTTCTGCGTTTTGAGGGAAAGATTAGCAGAGAAGGGTCATATTAGATATGTAAACATTTGGGAAAATTTTTCTTCGATTTCTGTTTAAAACCTAGTCAAATAACTTGATCGCAAACTTTATTGTATTATGTAAAACCTTTTGTGCTTTTTGCCAATCGTTCTTAGATGGTATTTTACGGAAGGTACCCAGATGTCAGGAAGACCCGCTTGTGTTTAAATTCCACTATTCCCCTGTCCTTTTCGTATGCGCCTATATAACCCTGGACACCTTATGCAGCTTTATAACACCGATCCATTCTAGTAGGCCTATTAAACCCCCTTAGTCCCACATACTTCTTTTCAAGGTTTCTCAATCGTATCACGTTTATTCCCATGATGTCACATCCATCATCACTAACTAGATTATCCCGGCTACTAAGCTGGTGAAGGTACAGGGAAGATGGAGTCAGAGATGGATATATTCCTTCTGTGGACAACTAAGGATTACAGGATCAAGAGATACACCAATCCACACCAGATGGAGAATGTGTTTAAAATGACCTTGAGAATTGAAAAAGACATCTCGATGCTAGGGTCACATATTGGATGCCTTCTCCGTTTCTACCTGACCCGGTTCCTTGTATGCCATTGCAAAGTATATGCACCGCCAAACGTTTTTCAAAAGTTTGGTAGGGGTCAAAGACATGATCATGGTACTCTCTAAAAAAAATCGAGTGATCACTGACGTGACTCCCCGGGCGAGTGAAAATGGACTGAAAATAGAGTGAAAAGCACTCTTTTCTTTTCAGAGAGCACTCGATATTCACTCAATATTCACTCCTAAACAAGTGATCACTGACGTCACTCCCTGGGGAGTGAAAATAGAGTGAAAATTCACTATTTTTTTTTTTACGGAGTATATTTCTTCAAAGTAGGACCAGTGCTTGAAGTCTGAGATAAAGTTCACTTGTTTTAATTACAGCCATATTTTCGTCTCTGTACATTTGGCAAACATACACTAAAGGAAAAAAGAAACTTATAAAAGTTCAAGAGATCACCAAATTAAATTCTCTGCATGGAAATGTACCAAATTTGGATATAATGTTGATTCAATGCATGGCTTTAAATGACAGTCAATAACAAAAAGTTTTCTTCAATGCCACAAAAGAAATGTGCACTGAAACAAAGGACTCTCTAATCCCAAAGTCACAAAGATAAACTGCAGTCTTGTACACCATATGCATGTCAATGAATGAAACAAAAGAATTTCAAAAGGGATTTGCACCCCTCGAGCAAGAGGATATTGATGTTCTGCCATGGTTCGCCCGTTCACCAGACCTTTCCCCAATTGAACATCTCTGGGAAGAGCTTGGTCGACGTGTGTCAAGGCGTGACAATCAACCCATCAATAGGGAGACGCTCATTGCAGCACTGCAAGAGGAATGGAACAATGTTCCCCAGGCTACCATCGCGAATCTGATCGGAAGCATGCGAAGACGGTGTACAGCTTGCCAGCAAGCTAGAGGTGGACATACTGGCTATTAATCTGTTTGGATATGAACTTGCAAATCCCTTTTGAAATTCTTTTGTTTCATTCATTGACATGCATATGGTGTACAAGGCTGCAGTTTGTCTTTGTGACTTTGGGATTAGAGAGTCCTTTGTTTCAGTGCACATTTCTTTTGTGGCATTGAAGAAAACTTTTTGTTATTGACTGTCATTTAAAGCCATGCATTGAATCAACATTATATCCAAATTTGGTACATTTCCATGCAGAGAATTTAATTTGGTGATCTCTTGAACTTTTATAAGTTTCTTTTTCCCTTTAGTGTATGTACAAAACGGAATACAGATTAATAAAAATTCCTTTGGATACATTTGTTATAATGCCCGTATAGGAGATGCTCCAGTATATTTATCAAACTTACTTCACAATGTTACTCACTCTGAGAATACTAGATTTCTCCGTTCACATGCTGACCCAAATCTTCTTTCATGTAACAGAACACACACCACTTATGGGGATAAAGCTTTTGTAAATGCAGCACCGGTGCTATGGAATAAATTACCTTCGTCACTTAGGGCAGTTGATAGTAAGACTAAATTTAAGGCCATGCTTAAGACTCATTTGTTTCCCCAGTAATTAATTGTTCACGGTAATAGGGAGAGTAGTACTTGTAGTCATTATTATACTTTGCATTTAATTTACTTCTTTGTTTTGTTTGTTTGTTTGTTTGTTTGTTTTTGTAAAGTGCTTTGATCAATTTTTTGAAAAGCGCTATATAAATACCTGTTATGTATGTATGTATGTATTATAAAAAAAAAAAATCATTTAAAAGTTCCCTGATATTGGTATTTACCTACAATTACTAAAAAAAAGGAAAAATCAATCCATCAACCAGTCATCAATAAATCAAGAAAACAATTTGCATTGGTAAGCTCTTATTGCCTTAACAATGTTTCAGTCGTCTAAACAACATTTTGAATTGAAAATATTCCCGGCTCAACATGTTCAATGGAATGTGTGGTGAGCCGTCAATATTGATTGTGTTCGTTTTTCGAATTTACCGATGTTTGTTATTTATATTAGAATGTATCTCGAATTCGAAATCAACAATGTTTTACGAGGATGAACCGTGATGATATTGCAACCTATTTTGATTATCATTTTTGAAGATGAATTTATTACATCAGCATGATCAGAGCGTTTTGATGCTAAAACGAAACCATAAACCAACTCAGTTCCATAAATCACTCTTCAACATTGTTCAATACCACGAATGTGTATCATGTGTATAGCATAATGCTGGCGAACGTGTCATGTTACTATCGAGAGACGCAGTTTGCGATTGAAAGAAATCGTGCAAGTAGCAACATTTTTCGTGATACTACAATAACGGATCGATGGAATGGGGAAATAAATGTCCCTTTATCCTCGCAAGAAATATAAAAAGAAAACTCACGCCTTCCCGTCTAGACGAATCATTCAGATTAAAGTCAATGTATGATGGAGCTTGTAAACAAATTAGCCCGTTCATAAACAGATTTAGATTGATGTTTTATTTAAATAAGCATGTCAAGGTAGAGGAATGGTTAACTGAATTTTTGTAGGCTGCCATGTTTATAGAATTAGAAGTTGGAGATTATTTTGGTTAAAACGGGAACAATTTTTTAAGTATTTATTGGTATTGTCATATCAAACGTGGTCTGAAATAGTGGTTGAATAACACCCCAAACCGGTAGAGTAGCACAACACCTGATGGTTCTTAATTGAAACTGTTAAGTTTCAACTCATGCTTCATATTAAAGTCACATTTGCACTCTGATGTTCATTGTAGCACCAGGGAAATTTAACTCTTAGTTACATTTCCCTGTTAGCACCATTCTCAGACTTTGGCTGGGTTGTTGATTTGCACCTTTTAAGGCTCAAAATAATTTGCATCGTAATCTAGGGGCGTTGCTTTTGTACCGCATGGGCTGCAAAATTAAACCGTTATAGTTTTTTTAGTATGCAGTAGATTTTAAAGAAAGAAAGAGACGAAAACCGGAAAAGACTATCGATAATGCAATTTGAAGTTTGTTGAGTGCATCATTTTCATGAAACAAGAAACACCTTATGTGAGATACCGTGTCTTTCTTCTTAAGAACAGTAAGAGTAGCAGTTTATCTTTTGTTGATATGGAAATGAAACGAAATCAGGCAAATTTCCTATTGAGATATTTCTGATCGGCTGGATTTAGAACTTATGATGACATATTTACTAACCGTAACCTCATATGACCCGTCAGTAAGCTTTTGTCTTCTTTCCAGACCTATTCAAAAAGTGTCAAATTTGCAGTCAAAAACACTTTCTCACTGCGGCTAACACTGTCGACAAACTGTCGTCACACAACTTTTCTATTTTCTTTATAATTATATGAATTTCTTTTGGGTGTGTTCGAAAAATTCTATCAGATCTATATAGTTAAATGTTCTTAAAATGAATGTTTAAAAGGATATTGCTGAAAAAAATTGAATCAAATTTCTCAAATATATTTATGAAAACGCACCCAAACTAGATCTATATTTTGCAAGGTTGTCTGGCAATGCAGGCTCAAGAATGTTTCACTCTAACACTGACATATAATTTCAAAGTATATTTGGTAACAATCATTAATTTTATTGTGCTTCCATCCAACAAATTTTCTAATCTCTTTTGTTGACTGGTTGGGCAGAGCCCACATCTTCATTTTGTTAATTTATGTCAAAAATGTTGATTTATGTCTGTCGCGAAAAAAAATATTTCAAAGTAATTTTTCCCCCTCAAATCTGAAAGCAAACACTTTTCTGCCAGCAGTGGAAGTGGAAACGGACCGCGTTGCGGGCTGTCATCACACCGTCCAATATGTCTGTGTGATTATTCAATTTTGCACAACGCAGCTATTACTTTTAAGCTACTTTCGACACTTATTCCGATATGGCATGACCCTTGGCTTTATTCAACGTGTCAAGAGAATGGGAGCGAATAGTGACAGCACTCACCTTTTCAGTGTTATATGTTTGAAGCTCATCAATATATTAATAACCATGATAACCACACTTTATATCTTTCTGTGTCTTTAGACTGACCACATGGCTAGATTGGGAAAACGTTCCTTTTTTCAATATTTTCGACATATTATGCTTCCAACTCAATCCTTTAATCTGTTAGCAATGATTAGATGCAAATGTCTTCAGCATGGACTTCTTTTATTTTATGGATAAAAGACCCATGCAGTTTCCAGACAATTAGCCCCATTATTGCATTGATGCTCGAGAGGCATAATGGTACAACGGTTGGGATATTATCAGAAAATTATCCTTTTCACTTCATGAAGAAAATGTTTAATGATTCGTATGTAATATAGAAAGGAGAATATATATATTTTCTTTTGTTAGGCTAGTGTTTTGTCTAAAAGAAAGCTATTATTGGTTTACGCTTCCTTTATTCGTATTACAGAAGGCGACAGAAGATATGTGATTGCCTCATCTATATTGGATAGAATGCATGGCAGGTCCTTTTGCCAGCGATTTGTTTGTTTGTTGTTGTATTTCGACAACCGTTTGATATCTTGCTGGATTATTTAATAGAGAAGGTGGAGTTCTGGTGGAAGTGAAAAAGAAGTGAAAACTGATACACACATATTTTGTGGCCTTGATTTTTCAAAAAGTGAAAAATCTAATTAAATAATTAAATCTAATTAAATAAAATATATTTTAAGAAAAGTATTCGGAGAAATGCCATGAAACTTGCTCCCAATAAATGTTACATCGTTCAACTTTACAATGTAAAAAAAAAAAAAAATCCATTGTGTGTTGCAGCTGTCATTTCCCCCAACCTAAATGCAACACGCAATGGCAATAAACCTGTTTATGGATGTTTCTTTCTTGGGGACCTAGTAACGAGGTATTCCATTAACCTGTTATTAATGAATGAACTACAATACTTGGAATCCAGTTTGCATACATTACTTGTTGCTATGCTTGACAAGCCTCTGGCAAGCTTTCAGGTTGTCAAGAACAACCTTTGTTTCAAAAGTATGCATAAAATTTGAACACTTAGTAAACAGGTCTATTGTTGTGTTTTTGATAGACCGCTTCGGTAATGTATGCAAATTTTATACATACCTTTACAACAAAGGTTGTTCTTGACAACCTGAAAGCTTGCCGGACATAGCAGCAAGTAATGTATGTAAACTGGATTCCAAGCATTGAGGCTTATTGAGGCTAACAAAAAACAGGTTAATGGAATAGCTCATCTCTGGGTGCTCAGAGAAAAAATGTGCATAAATTTGAATACATTACAGAACCGGTCTATTAATTACTGATACACACATATTTTGTGGCCTTGATTTTCAAAAAGTGACAAATCTAATTAAATATTCCGAGCAATATTTTAAGAAAAGTATTCAGAAAAATGTCATGAAAATTGCTCCCAATAAATTTTACATCTTTCAACTTTACTATGCTAAAACCTCAGTCTCAGACGACGTATAATTCTTGAGTTATTAACAATCAAAAGTGTCTAAAGTTTCTCTTAACGCCTAGTACATGTATAATTAGAGCCTAGCCCCTGAATATACTATTTCTAGTAATATTTGAAATGTGAAAGCACTTCAAGGTCAACCTCGATTTTACATTGTTACTAGGAAATTCTTTCACCTGGGAATAGAATGAACAAGAGGTAGTAGAGGTATTTCAGCGGTGCTGATCACCCCATCCTTGGCCACGCGGTTCCTATTTGGAACACGGTCTGTTATGAGTCTTCTGATGCTTTCAGACCAGGTCATGTATAGCACATACCTCTAGGCTCTACCGCACTGCTCAGGTGTGTTTCTTAGCACAGGGGCTAGCAACCCTTGTGCTAATGAGTTGCAGTGAACCATTGATTATCCTTCTGGATCCTTGGTGTTTTGGCTGGCTATTGTTTACACTTTGCATGTTATATACAAAAACTCGCAAATTAGTTTCCACCGTTTACCACAGCTCAACTACCTCTTTAAGAATATGTTCGGGGTGAAACGGTAGACGATGGGTCAAGCTTCAAGGTCACCTGACATCAATCCATCCTGCCTATTCTTCTTGAGAAATTCTTGTGTCATCTTCGTATCCTTCGCAGATGGTTCTGGGAAGGTAGGTCACCGGCTTGTCAGGCTTGATCAGCGTCTTCAAGATGGGGCTTCTCTTAACGGATTTCACAGCTTGTCAGCTTCACGATAGATGAGATACTTATATAGGAGAAGGACGGGAGAGGAGAGGAGGGGAGGGGGTTATGGTGTGACGCCCCCCCCCCTTCATTCTTTCACAAATTTCTGTTTGCAATTTACACTTTTAGAGTTGTGCCGTCCCCCATGATGACCTTTTTTGAAGGGGGGGGGGGGGGGCTTGTTTTTTTTTTGTTTTACTTGCTTGTCAGCCAAGTTGTCCCCCCCCCCCCCCCATTTAAAATGGTCTTGCAACACCCCTGGAGTTGGTGCCACCACATTAAGGTAGGAATAAGCGGTTACAGGACTACAGACTCTCTCTTTACTGTTCTTTTCTGTCACTTACATTGACTTTTCATCTGGTCAAGAGATGATTTCGATGAGATGGAATTGAAGTAATTTGTTGCTTCTAGGCCTCACAGCTTTGGTTGGCCATCCATATATTTTGAATACGATTGGCGCCCTATAGGCTTACAACAGAGTGATAGTATTTTCTATTTGCTTGTAATGTAGAATTTTCCTATCGAGACCCACAACACACAAACTATCAAGCCATAATAAGACGCAATAAAAGTCAAATCATGTAAACACTAACGATATGACATGGATCATCTAAATGAATAGATTGTAAGATCAAGGAAAAACATATTCTAATGAAAGCTTTTTGATAATGCTTAGTGTTTAGGGCTATCAGATTTATCAAAGTCGAAATGGCGTTTCAAATAGACATGCTTAGTTTTTTATTATATGCTATTTAAGTCTATTCATTGTTAGTGTTGTAATTCTGACTGCATGGCCATTGACCTTCAATCTATATCAATTCTGTTTCCTCAAACCCTGATAGTTTCAGAATGTGGCATTTTAAAGCCTGTTTCAAGACATAATAAAAAGCTACCAACGACGTTTATTAAATTTGGGCAAAAGAAACTGTGAGAGGGGAACAGAGGCGATTCGTGAGAGACAGAGGGAAAGCAAGAGAGAGAGAGAGAGAGAGAGAGAGAGAGAGAAGGGGGTGATAAAATACTTGAATATGCGAACAGAAATATTCGCTTGCTGGCATACTCGCCAGATTTGGCGTATAATTTGTTTTGACACAAACAGATTGGCATCGAACTTCGACATGACACCAAATAAAAGACATGGGACTATGTCCAATGACAGAAATGTGTATAGTGGACGTGGAGGCATACCTTTAATATAAAATTTACTATCCATCACAACCAATGAACCAAGCAAAGCGTAATTAGACCATTAAATGACCAATGTAAGGCTACGAGAGGCATGGGTTGGTGCAGAGATGAATATCAAAATATTTATTCGCATTCATTATTCCATCTACTAAACAACATTGTCAAATAAGATTTATATTATACGTGCTAATAATGGCAACTACTTGCAGGTCAACATTAGAAATAGAGAAATAATTAATTACAACCGAAAAAAAAAAAGATAAATAGCTTTAGATACAGACATCCTGAAGCATCTGCATGAATAAGTGTATGATTTTGGCTTAATGTTTATTCTTGTATTTTATTCTGGTAAGTGCAAACGAAAAGTGTCATTATGTATATTTATAATGAGAGATTCATGAGCTTTCATCTGAGCTATGAATACATCTACAGTTTAGGATAAATATTAAAAACCCATATTAATGTATTTTTATACGTTTCCGCTCCCCCTTGTTTTCTGGGGCGGGGTGGGAGGGGGTTGTAAGTCAGAAAAGGATTATGGTGAGATGATACTATTGATGACCATCATGTGGTGTCAACTGGTATTCTAAGCAAGCACCATCATTCCATTTCCTTGGGGGATCTGAAGGTGATTTAAGAGGGTGAGCTATTGAGTAAAGTTATCGATAATGAATGTAAATAAAAGTAATTGTGACTGATGTAATGTGGCCTCGGATACGGGTGATTAAACGATATACCCAATCATGCCAATGTTAGTGGCGTATCCAAGCATTGATGAAAGATTGTGGGGGAGTTAGGGGGCGAAATGCACCCCGGTTTGTTGTGCTTGGAGTGCAGGAATTCCAAGATGTAATCTCCCCGCGCCACCTCGGTCTTTTGCTGAATACGCCACTGCGCGTGTTGATATATTCACTGCATTTAAAATCACAACGTCTGCTCCAAAGTAGTTTATCCAATTGAATTCACATTGTCGTTGGTGCTACACGTTATTGCGTCATTTTCAATTTATAGTTTCAGGAGGTTGAGAAGACGGACACAAATATTTAAAGGAGAATCGGAAAGAGAGAGAGAGGGGGTTAAGAGGGGGAGGGGAAGAGAGGGATGGAGAGAGAGAGAGAGAGAGAGAGAGATACAGAGAAAGGGGAAAGGCAAAGAGTGAAATAGAATTGATATAAGTGTATAAAAACTGGGCGGAAAGAAACTTATAATACCATTGAATAGCATGATATAGACAGACGACTGGCCATTGAATATACTTGTATTGTCTCCTAAATACCCATGGTCATTACTCCGAGTACGTTAATGTTCATATGTTAACAATTTGCAATAATTCTAATCTGTCACCAATATTGTGCGTTACCCTGAAGCCCCCTCCCCCATGCATTAAGAGCGCCGATATTTCTCTTTCCTTTCACGATATTTTCATAACACAAACGAATTCCCATATGGTTTAGAGATAATAACTTATAGATAATGTAACGACCCGCATTTAACCTTTTCTTACGACGAACGATTCAAAGGGCGTCGCTAAACGACTTAACCATCGTTCAGGAAGGATGTAGGACCAGCTTTGACGACAATTTCGAGAAATGCCAAGCAAAAGGAGAAGAAAATATGATGGATTTTCCTTAAAGTTTAATTAGGTCCTCGCTTATTTTTTTTTTCCAACAGAGTTTGAAGGGGAAAAAATCCGACAATTCGTCCCCCCCCCCTCCCCGTGACACCCCTCAATGATTTCCTCCGTCTAATCGGTTACATCTCATGAAAAATGGGACACAGTGTCATACCGGGTATTTGTTTATGACCGAAATATCATCTTTGATGGACCGACATGCAAGGCGGTCTTATTATTAATCGGAGCAAACATTATTAATGTCTCATTCAAAGAATGAAGCGAAGAAGAACCGTCAAAATATAATCATTGATTTCAATCTCGTAAATATTGACTCACTCCAGTTCCACATTTTTCAACAACACTTTGATTGGTAGTAAAATATCAAGTTTTCCATATATAGAAGAATAAGGATGATCCCCAAGATAACAATATTGCATGCATGCTGAGGAATGAAATATAGATCTCGATAATAAAGAAAACAGATTTGAATCAGTATCCAAGGGTATAATAATAATAATATATTCACATTCAGTAGAAAGCAGTAAATAGTTTCCGCACTGAGAATATAGATATTGATTTATTGAAAATGAGAAGTTCGTATTGTTAGGTGTAGTTCAATCTTCTTCTTTTTTCATTCAAAATTAGGCCTCTATTCAATTCGAATTGAGGGTGTCACGTGATCATGAAAGTTTTTTTTTTTGGACAAGACCAGAAATACTGGATACGTGTTTATGATTAGGTATATTCATTGTAAGCACTATTGATGTAATTATTGCTCATTGATGCGCTAACCATGTGAGCGGTGTAAATAATGTATTATTAATTTATGCACAAGTAGTGCATTCCATGATATACAGGCGGAAAGCATTCTTTCAAAAGAGGAAACAAATGCACATGGAGCAATTGTGCAGGACCTCCTCATATTAAACAATGATGTTGTCACTTGGCATGCGGTGGGTCATAATTATAACTATGAACTGTCTATATACTTCTGATATGATGATATCAATATATTACAAGTGCTCATCTCTAGAGACGAGCAAATATTGCATATCATTACGACGATTTCGATAGAAACCTCAGTCTGTTTTCTCAATATCTGAACACTGTTTTTCCTTTGCCAATTTTCACTCTTACAGAACCCGATTATGCACCAACGTCCATGTACATCGAGACAACACCACCCAGCCCATCGTCAGACAAGCCCGCCAAACTAGCGGGAAGACGAGGAGGTAGAAATTGGCAACTCGTTCCGTCGTCTGCTCATGCCACGGCGCCTTGTCCCGAAGGCAGGGAGTGTCGGGCGAAGAATCACCTCAGTAGTGAGTCGAGGCCTCATGGATTAGCCGGACCCATCCCGACAGAACCCGATGTCCACAATCTGATTAGGGTAGGTAGGCTCGGTCATTTTATTTAGTCTATTCTATACAAAGATAATAATAGAGAATGAAATAAAAAAGAAAAGGGGAGTGAATACTTTTAGAAACTAGTTATATAAGGAGCAGTTATTTTGAAATCCACTCTTAATATTAAATGTATCCATTAGTTTCTCTGAGTATCAAATTTATATGTACATGTATCTGGAAAATAAGAAATAAAAACAAACAAACAAATCGGAACAATCGAACAAAACGGAACTTTTAAGGGTTTTGTTAAAATAAAATATCATCAAAATAGTACTTTCCCATGAGCGTATTGCTTTAGTTTTCAAAATAATGAAAAGCTATAATCGAGACCCTATCTTGGAAGACATACTCATTAGTAAATGCTATTATCCAGAACATATCGAACTATTTGACAATATATATTTGCTGCTTATGATTACGGAATATTATGATATATCTCGTATAGGGAAGAATTATTTTAAATGTGTCTATATCTAGCTTACTGTGTACCTTTAATTCTCGCAACGCCCTCCCTCACTTTTCCGCCACGGTGCCTGGTAATTGATTAGAGCTAGGGTCAAGTTAGGAGGGAGTGGGGATGCCTGGGGGAAAGCGCAGATGAGTGATCCCATTTTATTGGTAAACAGATGCCTCACAATATGAAATCGGGAGAAAGTGATCTCAGTGTGGTAGCAAATATTCTCTCTCTCCGCACGGGCTGAGTCGGAGGGAGAGAATAAGCATAATGAATTTATTACATTGAATAAATATCCTGAACTACAGAAAAAAAGTTCAACCGTATGTGTGGTTATAGTTTGGATGAATTTGAAATCGGGCTGTCAGAAAAATGGCCAAAAGTGTAAAGTGTCGCATACTATATATAACTATAATGGTACAATTGCTCAAATATATTTCCCAGATACATACGACACATTATTCTTATTCTGCATGTAGTTGCAAATGAAGGAAAATATCGTAGTGAAATACGATTATTCATTCAAATAAAAATACAGAATTAATTTTTGATTTACGCGGGCAAATTTGCATCCATTGTAAAGGAACTAATATTTAACTTCATTTAAGTCGGTTTAACTAGAAAGGCCGTCAAAGGCGGCAGACCCACGCCTTAACCCAATAGGTTTTGTTTTGTTGCGATTATTTTTGTAAGCAGTAGCCATTCAAAGGGGATAACAAGAGGCACATCTCCCCCCCCCCCAAAAAAAAAAAAAAAAAAAAAATTTTGCCATAATCCAGGTCATAGCTTTGTGTGTCCCCACCCTTGAAAAAATTCTTCTGAAAAAGATATTTTATTATTGAAACATCCCTCCCCTAAAAGTAATTGATTAGACATGTCAGAGAGCGTGGCGTGATGAGAAAAAAAATGTTAGCAATTTGTATTCAGTGTTCAGTGACATGTCAGTGTGTTAGTAAATGTATTCATGTTCTATCTTTACATTGCAATTCGGGTTGTTGTTTTGTTTTCATCGGGCTTGGATAAAATAAATATGACGACAAAAGAAGTTGGATCTCGACTTCAAAATGACGTGCATGCGAGGAACAGAGCTTATTCACTCATTACTACAGTCAACCCCAGGGCACTTCGCGACAGTGCTGTGTATATACGTACACAGCGATCAACCACTCACTCAGATCAACACACGCGAGTGCGATAGACACTCACGTCGAAGAAACTCACCAGATTTTCACCGAAAACAATTAAAATCACGTACTACACGTCCACCAGGATAAAATAAATCACAAAAACTTCCACAACAAAGTGGAAAGAACCGGGGAAAATAAACAGAAATGCACAGAAGATAAGAAATAGAGGAGAAATTAGACGTGTTAGGCTATACGAATACCGTATACCTAGCCGCTTTCGATTTCGCGCGCATCGAGAGTACAGTTCGAGTGCAAAAAATCCCTTGTTGCTGGGATACGTTGCTTTGAATATTCATTGCAGGCTCGTACGGATTTGAAGTGAAATGGCAAATAATGGGTCTAAAAGTCTTCTAAAATTCATAAACCTGAAATAGACTTTTGGTGAGAAGAAGTAATGAATGTTTTGATTGGCCCAAATATTTCTGCATCTGCAGGCGAAGTTTGGGGTCATCAATCTTTCTAGTTTCTTTCCTGTCACTCTCTGAACTGAAGTTCCTATACTTTACTACAGGGTCAAAAGTTCAAGGTCACACAGAATGTGCAGGGGTCAACCAATCATCACCAAAATCTAATCGATTCTTTCCTGTCACTTTCTGAACATTCCCTGAAAATTTGGTGCAAATCCGTTCACCCGTTCTCTTGTTATCTTGTACACAAACAAACAAACAAACAAACAAACAAACAAACAAACAAACAAACAAACAAACAAAAAAAAAAAAAAAAAACATACGGAGCCCTTTACATAACCCTGCCGATTTCATCGGCGTGGGTAATGAAAAGAAATTCCGATCATCTGCGTAACGGCTCTCATTTTCTATTCTCCATTTCTCCAGTCGAAGCATGATGATTTGGAGGAAGCAGACAGACTCTCGGTATCCTACGGTGGACCATGTACCAGCCAGCCCTGTAGACACGGAGGAACATGCTTGGTAGGGTCCTTATCTTTAACCCAATGTGTCGTTTCTGTTTTGAGAAAACTAATGAGATGACTTTTTGAAATCTTAAATCATAAATAATGCTCTTGAATAAAGCGAAACAAGAATGAAATAAAATGCATCATAATTATGTTCTAAATAAGACTCTAAGATTTGTACAATTTTCAATTATCACATAAAAAACAAGAGTAAAGTACGATGGCTCATATTTTCGTAAAACTCTAAACGATTTGACATTGTAATGTAACAATTATACACTATACTATCTACATGTGCGTTTTGGCTACCATGTACCAATATTATTTTATTGAACAATGGCATTGTAATTGACTTTTTAAAAATTCTATACTTAGGTAACGTCATGTGTGATAACGTACATGGTCCTTTGAATCTTTTAGACAAATAGTATATAAATTTTTTTTTTTTTTTCTCTCATTTTCATTATCATTCTCAGAATCTTCCACGTGGTTTCAGCTGTTTGTGTACAGACGAATGGACGGGGCATACCTGTTCAGACAGAGTCAGCAACTGCGAGAGCAACCCTTGCAGACACGATGGATCCTGTGTGTCTACCAACTATGGCTACAGGTGTCTCTGTAGGTCAGGCTACAGTGGGATAAACTGCGAGAGGGGTCACCGATGGTGTGACAGTGAACCTTGCCTGAACAGCGCCATGTGCATTGATGGTCTCAATGGGTATACCTGCATCTGCCCTATCGGGTTTCGCGGAACCCGATGCCAGATCAACGTCGATGAATGCGCAATGTATCCTCCGAAGTGCAACAACGGCGGGACTTGCGTTGATCTCGTTGCGGATTACGCATGCATCTGTCCAGACGGGTTCTTCGGAAAATCCTGCGAACATGACGTAGACGACTGCAGGAGTGATCCTTGCGGGGTTGGTGGACTATGCTTGGATAGACCTGGAGGGTATGAATGCGTCTGTCCACAAGGTTATACCGGAGCTAACTGTGAAAGATTGGATGTTTACCCGTGTAGGAGTTCCCCGTGTTTCAATGGCGGAAAATGTATAGATCATGGCCATAACAATTTTACGTGTAAATGCAAGAGTGGATTCGAAGGGCAACACTGCGAAACAGAGATCAATGAGTGCCTTAGAGGTTCAAAAAAGCAGAAATGCAAGAACGGTGGCACATGCATAGATCTGATAGATGACTTTGAGTGCGTGTGTTTGCCTGGGTACTCTGGCAAACGTTGCCACAAGAAACTAAAACCGTGTCAGTCGGCGCCATGTCAGTTTGGAACTTGCCAAGAGGACGCGAACGGGGAGGGATATGTTTGTGACTGTTTCCTCGGTTTTTCTGGTAGAAACTGTGAACTTCGAGTTGATCACTGCACCATCCAGCCTTGTATGAACAACGCCAGGTGCTTGAGTACAGTAGAAGGATTCTTTTGTGTATGCCCTCTTGGCTTCACTGGAAGGCACTGTGAGAACACCATGAACTTCTGCACACCGGATCCCTGTCAAAATGGCGCTATCTGCTTAAACACGGGTCTTGATTTTGTTTGCCACTGTCCCAAGGGTTACACAGGTAAAACATGCAACATGGAAGTTCGGGAGTGTCTCTCTCAGCCATGCAAGAATGGTGGAGAATGTGTAGATCTGATAGGTGCGTACACCTGCAATTGCCTCGTCGGGTATACCGGCATGCAATGTGAGATCACGGTGGACGAATGCGAAACAAACCCGTGCCTAAACGACGGCGTATGCATTGATGGGATCGGAACGTTCTACTGCGCTTGTACAGCAGGGTATCATGGAATCATCTGCGAACACAACATTGACGAGTGCTGGGCAGGGCCTTGTCAAAACAATGGCATTTGCACAGACCTTATAGACGACTTCCAATGTGCCTGTTCTCCCGGATACATGGGTAAAACCTGCCATCTGAACATCAATGAATGCGTGTCAGAACCGTGTAAGCACGGAGGTTTATGTATTGATAACATTTCTAACTATATATGCGAATGTCTTCCGGGATACGTTGGCGTGAACTGCGAAGTGAACATAAACGAATGTGAGAGCAGACCCTGCATGAACGGTGCCACTTGCGTTGACAACGTCAACAGCTATCAGTGCTTCTGCCACGATGGTTTCACAGGCTACAACTGCGAAGATGAAATCAACGACTGCATCGGAGTTCACTGTCAAAATGGCGGAACATGCATTGACGGCGTGAATTCCTTCCGATGTGATTGCATGCCGGGATTTGTTGGTGCAACCTGTGGAAGCGAAACGGATGAATGTGCCGGTAATCCCTGTCTCCATGACGGGTTTTGTATTGACATGGTCAACAGTCACAGGTGTCTCTGCGAGGCGGGTTACACCGGGACTAACTGTGAGGTCAACATAGATGAATGTCAGAACAACCCGTGCGGGAACAACGGCACTTGCCTAGATGGGATCAATGATTTTAACTGCACCTGTAAACCAGGTTTGTCCTTATCTCTAACTATTTTGAAGGAAATATCTCGTCTTCAGATGTCATTGATGTTGTAGATATACAAATCGCACAAAGAATATTTTGTCAGAAATAATGCTTTCAATTTAGTTAGTTTTGAAGAATATATAGGTTTTTTCATATTTGCATTCAATCTAATTTGCATTTAATCTGTCTTTCCTAATTTTCATTGCATAACCTTTGGCAGGTAGCTTTTCTATCGCCAATATTGATTGGATTGCTTATATCGGAATGCGATCCCACATTTAGTCATTGCCAAGGAGATTCTTTATGAACGACAATACTCCGAATACATATATATTTTAACCATTGTTTGTCAGTTCAGTATGATTTAGCTAGACAGGTATTTATCTCCATCTAATCATTGTTGTTTTCTTTTGATCATATTCAGGTTTCACTGGAGCCAGGTGTGAGTTTGACGTGGACGAATGTGCCAGCATGCCTTGTCTTCATGATGGAATATGCTATGACTTGATTGACGGCTTCATGTGTCAGTGTCAAAGTGGAACAGAGGGCGCTGTCTGTGAACAACTCGTAAATTCCTGCATCTCTGATCCTTGTCATCACGACGGCGTATGTCACAGTCAGGAGAATGGAGTCGATTTCTTGTGCGCTTGTCCGATAGGCTACGAAGGACCCCGATGCGAGACGGAAATCAACGAGTGTCTCAGCATGCCATGTGAATATGGTGGGAAATGTGTGGATGCAGTAGGCATGTACCATTGCGTCTGTCCTCCGGGTCACGTCGGAGCGAACTGTGAAATCGACTTAGACGAATGTGCCAAGAATCCGTGTCTCCATCCTTTGGCAGTTTGTCAAGATTTGGTCAACGATTTCTTCTGCCTCTGTCCACGTGGCTTTGAAGGACGGTTATGTGATTATGAAATTGACGAATGTCTTTCGAGTCCTTGTGCTAACAATGGAACATGCCTGGATCAAACAGACTCTTTTCGGTGCCTTTGCCCCTCAGGATTCACAGGTAATACTTGCGAAGTTGATGTATATGAGTGCGTTAGTTCACCCTGTCAGAACGGTGCCTCTTGTGTAGATCTACTTAACGGATTCTATTGCGAATGTAACGACGGATTTACTGGTTATCTTTGCGAGGAAAATGTGGATGAATGCAACAGTTCACCCTGCCTGAATGGTGGGAGTTGCATAGACGATGTTAACTCGTTCAAGTGCCTTTGTGATGTCGGGTATGAAGGTGTTTTGTGCCAGGAGGACATCAATGAATGCTTATCAGATCCGTGTCGAAATGGAGCATATTGTATTGATCACGTGGCAGGATTCCAGTGCGAATGTGCTGCAGGTTTTCAAGGAAACCAGTGTAATGTGAACACGAACGAGTGTGCCAGTTCACCATGTGGTGAAGGCGGGACATGCCTTGATTTATTAAACACCTATATGTGCTTGTGTCCGGAGATGCGTACAGGCAAGAACTGCGAGCAGTGGATCGATGCCTGCACTAGCAATCCGTGCAACCTTGGCTCCACTTGCATCTCATACGAGGGAACTTTCTTCTGTGACTGTGCTCCAGGATTCGCAGGAAGAATATGTGATCAGAACATCGACGAGTGCGCATCAGATCCTTGCTACTACGGAGACTGTATCGATGGCGTGGACTCGTATAAGTGCCAGTGTGGGATGGGATTCACTGGATCATTTTGTGAACTCAACATCAATGACTGCGCCAACAGCCCTTGCCTTAATGGAGGGACGTGTGTGGATCAAGTCATGGGATATGTCTGCGTGTGTCCGCTAGGATATACTGGACCCGGATGCAGGGACACCAAGCACCCTTGTGTATCAGACCCCTGCAAGCATGGTGGAACATGTATTGCTACTGATTTGATCGTGGATGACAACTTCTACTGCCACTGTCCAATTGGTTGGACAGGTAAGATAATTATACCATCAAACTCTCTTTACCCTCTTTTCTCACCATGGAACTCCCTTTCTTCCTGTTCTTACACTTTTGCGATCTCTACATTTTCTTAGTTTTCTATCCTCTATCTCTTCTCTCTCATTCCTCCTTTCTTTGTCTCTCATTACAAGTATCGCGATCTTTCTCTCTTTTTCGCATTAGCCAAGCTTACCCCTCCTCTCTCTCTCTCTCTCTCTCTCTTTCTCTCTCTCTTTCCCGTTCACTTTCTTTCTCATGATTGCTCATGATTGCTAAAATGATTTCTACAACTGTGTTTGTATCTTGCTTCAAGAACTTCAGTTAAAGGTCTGTTTTCGTTATTTCATATCTCCAGGAAAACTCTGCGAGCTCGAGGCCGACTTCTGCGCTTCCAACCCCTGCCTTAACTGTGGCCGATGTGTCAACCACGTCGATGGGTTCACATGCGACTGCGGCAGTGGTTTCACTGGGGAGTACTGCGAAACGGCCATCGATCATTGTGAAAGTCTGCCCTGCCTGCATGGAGGGACTTGCCTCAGAGAATTTGATGGATTCACCTGCGTGTGTCGGAAAGGTAATCATCTCAAAGAATGGTGCTCCGACATATGCTTCGGCGAGGATTGCTCCGGGCTTATTTCGTCAATGATATAGGGTTAGGGTTATGTTTGGAGTAGGGTTTTAGGTTTGGTTTAGTGTTAGGTTATCCCTTTCACGACAAAACTTATTTAAGGGCTAAATTGATCACATTTTGTTCTTCAAATTGGCAACAGTAATATTTTTCTTTTAGTGCTACATGGTTCTAATAAGTTGTAAAGTCTTTGAAAACAATATACATGGGTAGAAATAAGTCAAAAAGTTGAAAAAATTGCCAATTTAGATGAAAAACAATGATTTTGAACATCTCAATGTGTTGCCAATATAAGGATTACAAAGCTTATTCTCGTTTTTAAAATTCCTGGCATCAAACGCAATATGGCCATGCAACAAAAATGGACATGCGTGTGCAGAAAATCTTGCTCTTTCTACTCATGCATCTGGTATATTTTTTAGAGCTCTGAATCAAAAGTTATTAAGCCAAACCACAAAATGTGGTCTATTGTCTTGAAAGGGTTTAGGGCCAGGTCTAGTATTTGGTCCAAGGTTGAAGTTAGGAATTCGGGTAGTGTAGGATGTTGACCGCGGAGCATACGTTGTCGGAGCATGTGTCGTACAACACAGAGAATTCTCTTCCAACTCGAGTGGTAGATAGATCTAGATTTTACAAAACACGAATCGATCTCACCTATTCAAATCGGAAATGTTCATACTTTCATTTTTTGAAACAGTTCTGAAGAAAAAAAAATATTGCAAAAAAACAACAACACTATTCACAGGAAAACAATTTGAAGAATGTACATCAATAATACAGTCAGACACAAAGGATACAAGATTTTAGTCATACCTTCTTTTTCCTTCTTTTTTTTTTTTTTTGGTGAAAGTTGTGACATTCAGACAAGCCTTATTTCAATACCGGAACAATATTATTTGAAAAGGCTGTTTTCAAACATATAACTTCGCATTATCTTAACACACAGTTAGACTTATTCGTTAAGTGTTATCTGGCGTGCTTGTTTTGCTTTTAATGTATAGAACACTGAACATTAATAAAGCAGTATGAATATGTAAATTTTTCTTGCATCGTAATAGACTTTACGATATCGCAAAAAATCAATATTTCTTATAAAATACGTCTCATTCCAATTTACAGGATTCCGCGGAAAAGCATGTCAACTCACAACTCAACCTCTCAGCTAGCGATAAAGGCAACCAATACTATACTCAACTCTTTTAAACCAAAGATCAAATAGATTTCGCGCCAGTCGTTTTGTGGGCACATCGATTTGCGAGCTTCGTGCCTGACTTGTGACGGCAGATGAAACGAGGACTGGACCTGGACGTCCAAATTGTATTCATCGTGTGGCGATAGGCGAATGATCTTGTGTAAGTCAGGTGACCTGATTTTAAATCACCTGACGTCATGAAGCTCGATGGCAGGGATCTGTTGGGTTGAGACCCTGTCATTCCTTTACAATAGTCATGGTAAAATCTCTATTGTAAAAGGCGTAGCTTTGGAGACGAAATTAAAATGATGACAATTTCCAGTCCGTCAGGAACCTTATGCCGCATATGTACATCACGGTGGCGGTATTAGGATTGTAAAGTTTATTTTGTCAGATTAAGGAATACTGTTATGTCTGTATCCTTCAGCGAGCTTTGCATATCTTTCTCTCTCTCTGCCCCATTCCCATCCTCTGTCTTTGTATCTATCTAGCAGTCTGTGTATTTATCTTCATACCCACCCTTTCCATTTTCTCCATGTACTTGAGAATTCATGAACGAAGGCGATTATTGATGTGATTTTTCTCCGGTATCGAAGAGCGCCATCTACTGATTTCAGACACAACGTTTGCACCGTTTGTATCTCATCGTGTACAGATCCGTTGCGTCCTCTTATGTTTTAATTTCCTCATAGAACTACGTTTGAAAGTTCAAACAAAAATCTGAGTCCCCCCCCCCCCCCCCCACACACACACACAGTCAATAACTACTAGTAACTGGTAAAGAAATGCGTCTATTGGGAAGAGCATGATTATCAAATAAGACAATGACAGTCGTAGTAAGTTTAACGGGCAATCCAACCTTGGCAATAAAATGATTGTGTAAAATCAGAATATAAGAAAATCAAGGGAGTGAAAGTTTGAAAGAAATCGGACAAGGAATAAGAAAGTTATGGATGTTTGAAAATGAGATCACTAAATCTATGCGAATCTCAAATTGGCAATTTGGTGACTCGATTGTGACATACGGACCGTCATCGTTTGTCGTAGGCCTACACAAAAATATCATTAATCAATTTCTCAGATGCGCCTTTTCCCTCAGGGCAGTACTCAAAATATTTTGTAGATAGCAAATTGTTATAGGTTCTCATAAAAATAAAAAAAAGATCCTACTGAGTAATAATTTTTGAAAAAATGGCATTTTAGTAATTTTTTTGTGTTGGATCAAATGGGGAGTTGTCCGCCACTACATCACAGTGACATTACCTATTCGGCCAATTCGAAATCCCCATTATGTGTAGTAATTACAACTTTCCCAAATTCATAACTTTCTTATTGCTTGTCCAATTTTGTTCACCAATCTGCTTCTCTGATTTTCCTCTTTCTGTCAGAATAACTTGCCATCAAGGTTGGATTTCCCTTTAATGCACATCAGTCTAACATCTGTTAAAAGTTGTATTTTCTTACATCAAGCAAGTGTACATTTATTACAGAGCTCAGTAAATCAATGGATTTAATATTACCAAAACCACACGGTGCTCTTTTGTTATTATTGTTGACTATACAATATAGTAGGTATTGTGAAACACTAACCATGTGATTCAAAAATTGATGCGATTTTCATTGATCATCTGTATTTTTGTTATTGTTTTCTGGTCAAAATCTGCACGTATATTCTACATTGAGCCACCTTTAAGTCATGTTCCAAGTGCCTTAACGTTTACTTGAGGACCGAAATTGTATTTATGTAATATTTATTATCTTGTACATATTGTTATCTTATATGAAATTCAGTGAGCGAAAAGGTATTCTGAATCTGTAATTCGTTAATGATTAGAAATCGTCTTTCATCATACGTTTATCTTATTGTTTCCTTATAACCTGCATATTATATTTATAGAACGATGCTGCATAACTAACAAGCGATAGCATGTTTTTAAATAACTGTGTGGTTTCTTATCGATTAGAAATAACTTCTTCTCGAGTTTGACCTATCTCTGTCGTGAGTTTTCTGTTCAGAGTACTCTGTTTTTGCCATGCAGCCCTCTTCAGACACAGGACGTAGAGGGGGTGATCATCGTGAGTTACAATGTCGGCTTACAGTATATAGGTCCTGTGTAAAGGATGATTTATCTTTTAAAAGGTTAACCAACAGATATTTCTTATTTCGTTATCAGTCCAATAACGAATATTATTTAAAAGAAATTTAAACCAAACGCTTTTATTCTTTTCTTACTCTCCACTTCTCAACTTTCACTATCAAACAATTATTTTCTGACCATGATTTTTTTCTCGAAATGATGCTTTTTCTTTATAACTGGTTATAAAAGTAAATGGTTACTTGTAATTGACTCGAATCTGGTATTCCTCATAAATCAGATACATATAATTTTTTTTTAATTTCATCTTGTGAACATGTTCACGAATAAGGAAACTCGGGTATGTAAAATTAAGTAATGTTTTGTCTTATTTGCGTCAGAAAATTGCGAGGCAACATTTCAAATAATTATTGTCTTGTTACATGTACAGTTTATTTTATATTTGTCTGTCTTATAAATACAATTCATTTTGTATATGATTTTGTATCATGTGTTTTTGTATCATTGTTGATTATTGAATAAAATGTCTGTTTAAATATGTAAAGTGATCTCATTTTTACTCTACCTGAACATTGCTCAATAAAAACTGAATGTGACGAGAAAACTTCTTTTCTTCTTATTCTGTGCAGAATTTAACCTTTTATAATGGCTTTTGCGTTCATGTATCGGGGGCTGGTTGTGCCAAGTGTAGACAGAAAGCGTTTAAAACGAATATGGCATATTTTCAAAAAATAGGGGTCTGGCTTTTGAGGGTTAAGATATGCAACGCTTAGACCTAGAAGAAGTGGAAGATGGACGTTTATATATGACAAGGGGTGTTTATGTTTGGAATATTCGTGAGTTCAAGCACTTTCAATCTTCATTTAAATGAAAAATATAGCATAAAGCAATAATGTTGTTATGTGGGCACGGAATAAATCCCATTGTTATAGGTTCCCATAAACACAGTTTTGTCTTTTTATATAATATATATAAAGAGAGAGACAGATAAAGAGACAAAAAATCGGGGGGGGGGGTGGAGGGACCAAACTTGGGAGATGCCGATGCTAACATAAAAGGGGTGGGAGACGGTTGTTTGCTGGAGATCGTATTGAAATTAATGGTCTAGTAATTCGTATAAAGGTGATCTGTTCGCTACTTCTTAGCATAGAATATAATCATATTAGCACCACGATTATCAAATTCTAGGGAGTAAAAATAATTAAAGGAATCGATAGAAGATTTATAAAACAAGAAAAGAAATATCATTCTCTAAGTCTAGACGTTGAACAGGGACACGGCGTGAAAACAAGAATGGACGCGACCGTTTTAGGAATTTAGCGAAGAAGGGAGAAAATTGCAAACGACAGAAAGAAGAGTGATAAAAGAAGAGGAACGAGACAAGGGTGAATAAAAATAGTTACAGAAAGAAAGGAGGGTGGGTGGGGATGATGATTAGACTTGATCAATTATTACTTCACTCTGTTTTCGGCTTTCTGGCGTGACGAATATCGCTCAATAGGAGTCGTGTGGTTGTTGATGTTCTACTCTAATCACACTTGCATTATGACGTCATGTTGGAGAAAGCAGAGCTTTTAACGAATACGTCGCTAGATTGGGGTGTGCCCGCCGCCCCCGTCCCCGCCCGCTCTCAATTATTTTGTCATCAAACTGTGTAGAGGTAAGGATAAGTATTAGAAACAGTGCTTGTTTGGAAGTTGAAGTATGAGAACTTTTTTTAAGGGGGGGGGGGGGTGATGAACCTGCTTTTCTGTAATTTTTTCTCGGAAATGTGTAATCCGCCACGCATCCGGCATTAAAAGAAGGTAACGACTCTACCTCCAACAATTACGATGTCAATAATTACGATTACGATGTCAGTTTTTGAGAACTCTGCCACCAACCCCCGTTCCTCCCGAGAGACTCCTGGATCCGCCACTGTACTTGATAGGAGGTGATTTAGACGAATTCTCTCCTCCTTTCAAGGCATGGAGCTATGGATACTATTGATTTTTTTCCCGAACCTGGGCGGCTTGTTCAATGTTAGGATTACGTCATGTACGCTCCCCCTCGAGTATCTCATGACGTCATCTCGGAATGGCCTTCACCTAGAACATAACATTATTGATTGTGGGAATGTTTGATCCGTAATGGATTCAAGCGGGCCGGATACTGTATGTTGTTAGCCTTGGCATTAGGCATTCATGACTGGAGAGAGAGATAGAGAGAGACAGACAGACAGAGAGAGACACACACACACACAGAGAGACAGACAGACAGACAGAGAGAGACACACACACACAGAGACAGACAGACAGACATACATCTACAAAGAAGGGGAGACAGAGAAAGGGTCGAGGGAGGGGGAGAGGAGAAGTGAGAGGGGGGGGGGGGGAGAGAGAGAGGGGGAGTTAACGGGAGAGAGAGAAAAGGAGAGGCAGAGACAGATACAGGGTAAGCATGGTAAGAGAGACAAGCAGAGAAGGGAGAGAGAAAAGGTAAGAGATAGAGAGAAGAGTTAAAGAGTGAGAAATTGGGCAAGAAATGAAGAGGGAGGGAGAGGAGAGAGAGAAAGAGAGACAGAGACAGAGACAGATACAGAGACAGAGAGAAAGACAAACAGAGACAGACACAGAGAGAGATAGATGGAGTGAAAGAGGATGATTATTTCGGTCGGGTGCTCAATTCAGGCGGATTATCACGATTGCATCAGCGAATAAACCAACATTCGCCGCGTGAAAATGGTGAAAATAACTCTTGACTAACCTCTGAATTTACTTGCATGTCGCTTTTCTGCTATTATCACTGGATATCCCAAGCCGTATATTGGCATTACTATAACAACATCTTCTATTACTACTACTACTATTACTAATACTACTACTACTACTACTACTGCTGCTGCTACTACTACTACTACTACTTCTGCTTCTTCTTCTTCTTCTTCTTCTACTACTATACTACTACTACTACTACTACTACTACTACTACTATTACTAATACTACTACAACAACAACAACAACAACTACTACTACTACTACCACTACCACCCTCACTATTACTACTACTACTACTACAACATGACTACTTTTATTATTATTATTATTATTATTACTACTTCTACTACTACTACTACTACTACCACCACTACTGCTTCTACTACTACTACTATTACTACTACTACTAATACTACTACTACTACTATTACTACTACTACTATTACTACTACACTACTACTACTACTACTACTACTACTACTACTACTACTGCTACTACCTACTGCTACTACTACTACTACTACTACTACTACTACTACTACCATCTACTACTACTACTACCACCTACTAATACTAATACTACTACTACCTACTACTACTAACCTACTACTACTACTACTTCAACGGCGACTTTTACGGTTCACAGTATAGATAGAGGGGAAGAGGGGGCCGACGAGAGAGGGAGCATACAACTCCATTTTAGATACATAGAGAGAGAGAGAGAGAGAGAGAGATAAAAGTTGTAATATAAATAGACTATACCCATTTCATGTTTTTAATTATGAAAATGTAATGCCAATAAGTAGGGCCTAAACTAGTTTTTAATAATCCTGAAAAAAACAAGAGGACAACTAGACACATGCCAGTGTAGACAAAAATACAATAACTCCTTACAAATGTTCATCAGAAAACCAAAGTTCAAAGAAAAAAGCAAGATGTTCATATCTTCCTAAGACTAAGTAATGTCAGTATCAAACCCCTGTCCGAATATTAGAGCTAGGCGCACTGTTAAGAGACCGTATCCTTGACGTCACTACAGGTATGGAGGCGTAGCGGTGCGCTTCGGTGCGTGGAGGAGGCTTTACGCTATCACCGCGGCAGCCCTGAACAGCATTGATTGTAAGAGGGGACGAGTGCCCTTCCACCATTAAAGGATGAATTTCGAAAAATAGAAAAAGGATGAGCGAATTTTAAGATTATACGATTGGATTTGATAAGGAACTTGACTTTGCAGTAATATCATTAAACGATGCTTTTGTCAAAATGCATAATCAAGCCGAAGCATTCAGAAGTAGGATAAGATAAAAAATAGTAAATTAATTTAATATTGCATTTGCAAATATATCGGTATATGGGTATGACGCTCACTACAACAATGCAGCATGTCGTATTTTTACCGTCTGCAAGTAGCTCATCAAGAATTATATCAAAGTCTTACTTAGTAAATAATGTTCATGCGCAGAGCAAAGGCATTAAATGCATTCTCACACATTTTCTCTTCTAAAGAGTCAATTAAACACATTAGTGATGATAAAAAATAGAGAATATTCATAGAGCGCAAAATAATCAAAAGTATAACATATATGCTGCAGAATTAATACATAATATGGTATTGTCTTGTTAATCCTCATCTGTTTCAAGCACGGCATTAATATATAACTTTGGATCAATGTATGAGCCTTGCGAAAGGACTGTACGTGGCATTGAGCAGATGGATGTCTGAGAAAAGTATATTGTTAAGATTTATCATAACATTGGTAGTGCACCTTTAACGATGATAGTAATCTGCTCATTTGGCTGAATTGTCCCACATTGCTGTGCCACATAGACAGTCATCAGTACCTCCCCCTGATTATCTGTTGTGATGCAATTTTGGGATTTGGGATCTATTTTAGGATCGTTTGATCTATTTCAGGAAAGGTTAAACTAATCCTGGATGTCGTCACTTTCTTCTGTCGTGTTAATGATTACAATTTAACAGTCAAGTAGGAAATATAGTCTCCAACACATGTTAACATATTATTTTGTTATTCAATATCTTTACAACATACTTCATGTGCATTTTAAGGATAATTCTGTGGTTGTAGTTTTGCCAGCGTAGTACACCTTTCTTGTCTCTCTTAACTGACTGAATAGGTGTTGAACGTTAAGAAGCGTAGAGATGGGGAAGGGGAGTTCCTTAAAATCGATGGGATGGATTCTTACGGGCAGTTATTCGTAAACACTGTGAAAATAATTTCATATGAAATGTGTTTTTTCATGAAATTCACCATTGTTACCACCGCAAGAAATTGTTTTAAGCAGTTAGCTAGCTCTGTTTCACTCACTATAAAACAAACTAATTATACCTATGACGTCAATTCGTAACTTCGTTGCAACTTTTTGCCGCCCTATTTCACTTACGAAATGGTCAAGTAATTTTCTACTCTCTCATAGAGTCGGTAGACCTTCTTCGTTACGAGTGGCTAGTATACAAATATAATTGCTTCAGATCTTCTCAACCGGAACGTCTGATATAACTGCCAGGAAAAGTAATTACATCTTTGTTTAATTCTAAGCTGTAAAGTCGTCATATTTATTCATGGTCTGATAGTCGAACTCATGTGTCGGAAGGGAACGATGCCCTGCAAGTCACTCATCGCCTATTCAAGGAAGAAAGGTTTTTTTTAAACATTTTAGAAGTTTAAATGTGATTAACCGAGACGGCAGTTGTCCCATACTTAGGGCAATATAATTTTAAGACATGAAAGTTTAAAAAGTAAAAAAATTAAGATAAGCAGGGCAAAAAAAAAAGGGGGAAGTGGGTAGACCACTATTTATTATTATTAAGCTTTGGAAGTATTATATTTTATCCTTAAAAACAAAATAATAATCCAACCTTAAATTAATGTTTCTGTGTTATCATTTCCCATCCGTTGACGTCTATTTTCTCTACTTTTCGTAAAAGATTAGGAGAACTAATTTTCAAGAAGTGAAGTGCAAATAAGGATCTCTGACATGCCCTTTAAATCTAGGCCACACCAGCAAAGCTATAACCAAATCCATCTTTATTAGTTCTTTCACGCTTGACCGGTGGTGTCCAAACGCATCTCTGCAGAGCCTTTACTTTGTTTTTATTCAAGGGGATGTTCAATTTATTTGTGTCCAGAAGTACACTGCGCAAAGATGCCACATAAGTAATTAACTAGTTGTTATAGTTATTCTCATCATTGCTATCCCTTCATCTTTACAAAACCAATTTCTCCTTGTTTCCCCCATAACATAATCGTAAATTATTTGATAGTCTAGTAAATACAGTTTTTAACCTTTTGTAACGTTAACCCATCTGAAATAGATGGAATAGATCATTGCTATGACAGGGGTGGCTGGGTGGAGAGAGAGAGAGAGAGAGAGAGAGAAAGAGAGAGAGAGAAGTAGAGAAAGAGAGACAGAGAAAGAGGGCAGGACAGAGGGCGGGTTGAGAGATAATGTAAGTTAATGAAAAGAATAAAAAAAGATAGATAGAGTGAGAGAAAGAGGAGAGGGTGGCAGAAAGCAAGAGATGAATAGACAGACTGATAGAGAAAGGGCGGAGACACTGAAATGAGGGCAGAAATAGAGAGGAACTAGAGCAGTAGAGAAAACGATTCAGAGAGAGAGAGAGAGAGAGAGATGAAGAGAGAGGGAGAGAGAGGGAGAGAGGGGGCAGACAGACATACAGACAGACATAGAAAGGAAGGGAGTGAGACAAACTAAAATATATTCAGAATTTTTTTTAAATCAAAACAAATCAATGGAGTAATTTCTTATGTTAGCATGTTTTCTGAAAAGCGTTTGAAGAGCTTCATGATATTAATGAAGCACAGAATGAATTAAACATGCAATGCTTTAGAAACTCACGATCCATAAACTTCTGATATGTCAATTGTGACCAATCTCTGTGTAAGATAAGCAATCGTTTCTACGAAATGTATATGCCGATTGGCTTCTGATTGATTTCTTCTCAGATTCTACTGGTATTTTTATATCCCATATATAATTTTCCTTTGTGCATACTAAAATAGGGCAATATCCGGCAGGATATCAGACAGAGGAGCATCGCCTCAAAATTGTCATTCAGCAATGTCATAAAATTCTGTATTAACATTTCAGATGCGCAGACAGTCGACCAAGAAATATTGGTGGTGTTTTATGGATTGATTGACTGTGACATTGGCGCGAAGTTGGCGCCATTATCCAATCAATGATAGCATTCATTGTCCATATCGAAACAGACGTTGTTAGATCTGACATGTATGAATGAATGAATTTAACAATTGAATGATTATATTTTTGGTTTATTTGTTCCCCAAGTCTGCTTTATATCGTTTGTGACAGTGATTGCACGAAACGTGTTGCAAATTTTAGTTATTTTATTTATTCCTGATAATCATTTCATCTGTTTTTGTTAGGATTATCTAAATGGTCAAGTTCATGTCTTGTACATGTTTGTTTTACTCATCACCCCTTTCTTTCATTACGTTTATTCCATTCAAATCTCTCTCTCTTTCTCATTCTTTCTTTCTCTCTCCTCTCTCTGTATCTCTCTCTCTCTCTCTCTCTCTTTCACTATCTCTCTGTTAGTTCTGTTACCTTCCCTGTCGGTCTCTCTGCCTCTCTTTTCCTCTTTTTCTCTTACCATGCGTACTCCACTTGTCTCTGTCGGTCTTTCTCCATCTCTCAACATCTCATTGTTCCCCATTATATATTTTTTAATCTTAGTCTGTTTCTCCCCTTTTCTTTTTCTCTCTTTTCATCTTTACATAATACACATACAATCAAGTTTTTTGTTTTGTAGCAAGTTACAAGCGGACTTATATCGATCTCACTGATGCTTTATATAATTATCTGTGATCACGTGACCAACTGAATGCGAATAGATGTGGCGCCATTTTTCTTCGTACTGCTATCGCTACGTAAAATGGCGAATAAAAATCAATTGTCACTTTATTTGTCTTCGCTGATCAGTAGGAGCAGGGGATATTTCGAAAGTGAAACAAGCAAGTGACATTGAACTTTTTCTATGTTTTTTTTTCTCTGAATCTCACTAAGATCGCCGGCCAAAACAGCTTGAAAATGTCACTTGAACATCATCAAAGTGATAAAGATCCTATTGGTTAGAATCCTGTACTTCCCATTAACAAAGCTTTAGGTTTGCGGAGTTCCTGGAATCAAGCTGTGTTTTGAAAGAAACTGCCTCAAGTTAACTTAAGTCCCAAGTAGAAATATACTAGGTATGCTAGGTACAGCGTGGCCATATACGGATATTGTCTGAAGTTTGGGAAACTGGTAATTTCATACGCAACTGTGCGATATTTGTCATTTTGGGGTAAAGATGCTCAAAGTGGATAAAAGATTTTTTTCATTTAAATTTTCCATCGGTGTTAGGGTAAATGTAGACCCTCATGTTCGAAGTGTTTATCCAGTTTTTCTTAGAAGGATAATAAAATGGAATACTTAAATAACATGGGTAAACAAAATTAGGAAAACTTGCTGAAAACCTTACAAACCCTCTGATAAAGGCTCTGAACATAATTATGGTGAAAAACATTTGTATGATAAGTAAGGCCTGTCAGTCCTGATATCATCGCTTTCTTAGATTAGCTAGAGATTTTCCATCGAATAATTTCGGTATATGTTCTCTCTTTCTGTGTATGTACAGTATCAGTGTCAGTTTAGTTTCGTTTCTTTGAGAATTTCATCTGTACATAGTCATTTATATGACTCGAGACTCGAGCCTTTAGAGTTGCGGCGAGGTCAGAAAGAGGATTTTGGCGGATCTTTCTTCATTTCAAGACGCACCTGCCGGATGCTATGGATCGATTGTGTGCGCTTTGAAAGCAAGGGCCGATAATAAGTATTCTATCGATTAGCGGGGACGAGGCGTTCAGAAATAATATATTGAAAGAGAAAGTTGAATACTTCATTCTTTTTATGTTACTTTAAATACCCTCATACATCTATGTTGTCATATTCGAAAATGGTTGTGCGACACATGACAGCACAAGTGGTATTCCGATCTGTCGGTCTCTCTACATGTATATGAATTATAAAACGTGAATGATTTTTGGATTCGATCTCTTTCCTCTTAGAATTTGAACGATATAAAAGCATGCAAACTGAAGGCGATCATTTTCAAGAGTTATGTGGAGAGTGGTGTTTGGCGTGGATGGATATGTTGAACGGTATCCTCATCACATCCAAGATGCAAGTCAGCCGTCGAGTGGTATATAGATAAACATGTGGAAGTCTGTCTCCGGACAACTACACCCGGACAACTCTACCGATAACTATACATCGGGACAATCTTACGGACATTTATTCCATTGGAAAATACCCCCAAAGTTATTCCCTAAATTTGTGAATACTACTCACTCCCCTGGGGCGGTTCATATTTTATACATTCATAATCAGAATGGGGAAGAAGCAGCCGTCGAGTGGTATATATAAACATGTAGAAGTCTGTATCCGGACAACTAACACCGGAACTCTTCGGATAACTACATCGGGACAACCCTACGGACAACTACTTCCATTGGAAACTACCCTCAAAGTGAATACTTGTGAATACTGCGGATCATACACATTCATAACCAGAATGGGGAAGAAACGGATGAAAATCCAAGAAGACAAAATATGATTTTATCTAGAGCAAAATAATGAGGATGTGCGTGAGAGAGAGAGAGAGAGAGAGAGAAGGAGAAATGGGAGTAGGCAGGGAGTGAGGAAAGAGAGAGAAAGAAGGAGAAAGAGAGAGGGGAAGGAGAGAGCGAGAGAGAGAGGAAAGAGAGAGGGAGAGAGGGGGAGAGAGGAAAGAGAGAGAGAAGGAAGGAGAGGGGAAGAGAGAGAGAGAGGGGAAGAGAGAGAGAGAGAGGGATGAAACTAGACAGAGCAGGGGGCAGGAGATGGAGAAGGTGAAGGCGAGCAAACGAACACATAATTGAGATGAGAGCGAGATTCTTCTTTAAACTATATAGACCCTCGATAAGAGTGCACTATATGCTGGTGTGTATGACGTCCTGGTGAAGGTGTTATATGCCTTCACGTCGTGCACGAAATTACATCGACACTCGACCACGATCGTGTTGTGAAGTGTTAAAGCATACTTCCTGATTCACGACAGAGATAATTGCTATCACCTTCGGGCTAAAGAACCAAGCGTTATAATAAGTGATGAGTCAAGTGGTAGGAATCCACCTCCCTTACACTGTTTCGAATAACCTCTTGGGCAAAGTAACTGCCCATAGAATAAAAAATGAACTAGAAATGGTCTTCCAAACAAATATAACCTGACTTAACTGCCCTCTTGAAGTTAAATGCTTAAAGCGCCAGTTATCTAAATATTTGTTTACTCATGTGAATATTTTAATCATTTGACAGCAGCTTCTTTGCATCAATTTTTCATCATGCTGTAGTAAAGATGCTTGATTTTTCCACTTTTAAAAATTGCCCCCAGCATCTCTCTTACTCTCTTCATCGCCCTCCCTTTCCCTACCCTATTTTCAAATTTTAGGTGCTACCACTGTAAACACCATTTCACACATCTTTATGAATACCGCCAACATACCCTTGAGCTTGTTGAGTTTGAACCCATAGAAAAGTCTACGGTGGAGGACTTACCCTCACGTGACGCCAATCTTACAAATGATGTTTACCATCCGGGGCATCTGCAAATAAGACCTCCTAAGCCTTATTGGAGATACCTCTAATTTGCAGCTGCCGCGAAAAAGAATCGATCTCAATTTCGTGGAATCGAATTCAAATGACCGGTTAAATCTACAAATTATACTTGAATTACTTCTCCAATGCGCACGCACAACGCACATACGCACACACTCACACACACCCACACACTCATCACGTATTCTAGTAGCGTAAATGTCGTTAGGTCGGTGTACTGCACAGCAAAATTTTGATTGAAACACCAATCACGAAATATATGCTTCATGTCGTTGCTTTGACTTTTCGGATGGTTAATACTCAGAAATTGATGGAACTTTGTCCTAAGAGATTGACAAATTATCATCAAAATACGAATCAAAATTCAGACGATTTGTGCTGCGTGTTTTGTTGGCCAAACGCAATTACCCAACTTGAAGAAATGGCAGCAATAAATTGCATGAATTTATTTCTAATGATTACCACATTTGAAAATGAAACCACAAATCGCAATACATTGAATGGATTAGAGATATTATCAAAAGACGAATGCCTGCACAATCTTCATTCATTCCGTCTGACTCCAGGTTGTGTTTTTTATCTTTCTTTGTAAACAAAGATTGTGTGTTTTGTAGGTTATGTTTTGTCACACCGTTGGTGTATCAGGTACTAATTTATCTGAGAGTTCAAAAGTGATGCTTTACATTTTCAAGTAAAAATGAAATAATACGTGAATTTAATTTTCAATGTCTGTTTTAAATAATTGGACAACTTTAAGCAAAATCATTATAGTCAAAATGTCTTTAGAGGAAAACCTGTCATTTTTTGTGGCGAACGCATTGCTAAAATCTTTGAGCATTGCAACAGAGACAAAATATCAATTTTGTATAGATTTATTCAGAAATAACGAACGTAATGCTTTGTAATGAAATAAACAAACGAAAATCAAGGCGAAATAGACTGTATATACATATATGAAAACAGCATTATAACAAGACTATAGAAATTGCTAATTTTATATGTTTCACTTAATTTGAAATAAAAACCTGTTATGACGTCTTTAGACAAGAGGTCCTTTAAAACTCTACCTCTTCAGAATATTAAAAAAAAAAACATTTTAGTGTTATTGATGTAAACCTAGTTCAACAACACAAGTCGAATGTTGTCTCAATTATAACAAAATATATAACAATTATCAATTCTATATCAAGACTATAATTTCGTATACTTTTAATTAACAAAATGAGATGTCGCACACGGGTAAAAGTTATCTTAACTGCTTAAAGGGAGGTTGAGCTCTGGGAAAGGTGAAAAATAATTTGTGAGCATTCTCATTTCTTTTATGACAGTTTGGAAGAACATCATAGTAGAAAAATCCCCTGCAAAGGATTGCTCCTCAAATGCCCTCATATTCGAAATATGACTAGAAATAGCTGAAATGTTCGGGCCGAACATCCATGCCCCTTGTGTATTTAGTCCCATAAACACATTTCTGTGTGCTGTACGTGTGTTTTATTCAACGAGATTACGCCAATTCATATCTATTTTGATGATTCCAAAACAACACAGTATAAAACAATTCTTATGTAGACATGGTCAACCTTTCCCAATTGCTTTGATACAGTTTCTTTCACAATGTAATTGCATGAATAGAACTCTACTTTATCTTTACGTTTTGAAAATGATTTTTTTTTAAATCGAATAGAAATTCCCACGCCTATAACCATAAATCATTCCAAGTCGAAATGCCCCTTAAAAATTCGCCCAAGTACCCGAACACAACTACTCAAGAGGTAACTGAAAGCGGGGATAATTATTTTTTTTTCGCGGATGACAATAGTCAAGGGAAAGTAGTTGTCGGAGAATCCGTTACAGTATATGCAATTTCAGCAATTTTTCCAAGAATGTTATGTATTTTGCAGGTTGATACAGCCCCATGATGTTTGAAGAAAAAAAATGTGATTAATAATTAAAAATACTTTTCTTTAAACAGGTTCTGTAGAAAAACTATTTTATTATCAGAACTAAAATTTGCCTTTAAACTACGGATGATTGTCTTATATTCTAATACATCAATTACCATAATCCATATTTTATTATCATAATCCTTTATAGTATATTCTTATATAGCGTTGTTCTTATACCACTCGCAACGCATTTTTTCCATATTCATTTCATGGTTTAATATCATGTAATGCAATAAACAAAGAGAGAAATGTATAACTTGATCCCAAATCTTCCATTGAATAAGTGTTATCAAAGTTCATCTTGCTCTCGATAGCACACGAACAGAAAATAAACAAACGAAAACAAATGTACTTAAACATTTTGTTTCGGCACATTCGGTATAACCTGAAATCTTATACCATATATGCTTTATGCCCAGCATCCCAGTCATGGATCATGTATATACGGCCAAAATGATTATAAGATAAAAAAGAGAAAAGAAAGAAAGTATAACTTATCTTATCAGGTAGTGTCGAAACAGCACCAGGGGGTGTTTCACAAAGAGTTACGTTTGACTTAAAGTCATGCGTAAGTGCCAATGCGATATTAAACGCGTAATAGCGCGCGTCCCCTGAGCATGATCTGACCAAGGGGGTGATGTGTCATATACCGCACGCAACTAGGAATTTAAGTGCGACTTTAAGTCAAACTTAACTCTTTGTGAAACACCCCCCGGATAATGTTGTGCAAACTTTATTTTTTAAATGAGACTTATTTTCTCAATTGTCAATGTTGCTTCATAAACCCATTAATAGATTTTTGCCTTATACGAATAGATATTTCTCGTGAAAAGGATATATATATAAAACCCGAATATATTCATCGCAGTTTTTATAAATACAAAAGAATATGTACACCATATAGGCAAAGAAATACATTTTTATTGTTTATGCAACTTTTAGTTGGATAATCTTCTAGATATATCCAAATATTGATCAGAAAACAAAGAGGCATTTCTTCTTCACCAACAAAGAGTTTTTAAAAAACAAATTATTGGTTCTCTTCTTTAAATCTCTTTCAACTGTGCTCTTCAGCAATGTCTAAATGGTAATTTTCAATAAATAATTAAGCTCCTAAAAATTGAACCTAATCCCTAAGTTTGAATTTCGTGGCAGTTTATGCCTGTGTAATAAAATTGCCATATACTCCAGATCATAATTACATGTATTTCCAGAATAAAAAAAAAAATGTAAACACAGTTCGCAATAGCAACACAAGACTAATTAATATCTTAAATATCACAGTGTTCTAACTGAAATGTATCTCATTGCATATCTCGCCCTGTTTTCATTACGTATTATATCTAACATAACGAGCCATACAAGCAGCACATTTACAATCCATTCGTTCGATACGAATTTGAGATAATGAATGTAGTCTTTTATATTCATATATTCATTTAAAGTTATCTGGATAACGTTAGAAAAGTTGCAAAAAGGCACCGAAAACAAATCTGAAATATACATACCAGCACCTGTATAGCTATATTAATCACCACATGATTGTGACTATATAAATATCTTCGAATGGATACACATCTAGATAATATTATATTTCAAAACTTATCAATATTGTCTACTTTAGTTTTGCTCTCCAATGCCTAAGCAAAACCGTAGAAGGCCTATACAAACTCGGCCACCCAAAAATGATACACAAGTAAACAATTATGATTAATTCTGTATCCTCATTTTCATAGAAGAGGAAACACAATAGAACAGTTCCTCAAAGGCTCCATTTGTATGACTGGCAACACATCTAAGTTATATTTTCTGATAGGCAGTTCAGTAATATTTCTGTAAAGCGTGGCAACATATAAACTCAATTTATCGATTCATCTAAAAATTAATTATACTGTTAGTACGACGTTTTCATAGACATTACGTGCTTCCAGACAGAGAGCATTTTACTTGTTTATTCTAAGCTATATTGCGCATCGAAATAAAATAAGGCATTGCATATCCTGTACTCCTCATTGCAAAACGATGTAGCATTTCCAATATGGAAATTTCAGTCATGTCAGTATAATTAAAAGGATTAAGGAATAAAATTTATCTATTTATAAGCAGATGTTATACCCAGCTGAAGGTAGTATAAGTTGTGCATGGCACTGTTTAATTTAATTTCTATGCTTTAAAATGTAGCCACATGTATAATCATGATGGAGTTTGCATGACACCGAAACATGTACCTCTCCTTAAAATGTTATGTTTTCTTTGTTGTTTTTATTTTGATATCATGATTCAGTACACGGCCGAGAAAATAGTAATATGTTTCGTCAATAACAGCCTTTGACTGCGTGAGTCTTTAAACCCTTACACACGCCATTCATTCGTTTGAATAATGTACCCGTGTTTCATTCAGCCTGCATCTTATAGATAATCAATGAACCTTCGCCGTATGCATCCCTGAGCATCTGAGTAAACGTACCAAGGACGATGCTACTTCCTCACAGTCCCACTTGTATCAGATCATTTGCTGTTAATCGTCTCAATTGGGGACACCAAAACGGTGAAGGTATTCTTTTCTTTGCCATCGTCGTCATGGCAGAGCTGTGACTCCAGTTTACCTCTCTTCCACTACGATTTCGTCGCCGTCGGTCGCGACGACGTTACTGCTTCTGCTGGTACATGGCGTGATCTCGGCGGCGGTGGTTGTGGTGGTCGTAGTGGGCCTGCTTTTGGCGACTTTATCGTCTGACGGCTCGCTCTTGGAACATTCCGCCTTCGTGGTGTTCTTTCTCTCTTCTATGTCCCTCTGATCCAGTATCAACTGCTTCATTGCGCGCAATGTGTCCGTTGCACCGTAGTCACCGGGAAGGTTCGGCTCATCGTCGGCATCCGTCGTGCTTGATCGGCTTAACCTTTGACCCATTCGTCTCATATCGGTACTCATCGCCCCGATCGCCTCGCCCGTCTCGAAGCGAACCTCGGAGATATTTTGGCGAATTTCTTGCAACATCTGCCGTTGACGTTGGCGGCGCTCTGGTGATGCAGAGCGCCCTCCTTTTGTGCTGCCCTGACGCCCCACCACCTTTTGCATGATACTCTGGAGGGAGAGAGAGAGAGAGGATGTGGGGTTAATTAACAGGTTAAGATATAACGAAGGTCAAAGTTATTCAAAATAAAGAATAACTAGGACACAAGAATGATTGTCGTTTCCAAAAGGAGGGCTTATTGGTCCGATTAGAGCAAAATATCACACAAACTTTTTTTAAAATGTACGATGTCGGTACGATAACAACATGTATGTTATTTTTACTCTAAAAATGTGACTAATCTAATCACTATCTACATTTCAGAAAGATCGTTGTAAGAATTTTTTTTTTTTTTTTTTTTTTTTTTTTTTTTTTTGCTGTGGAAGGTTTGGAGTTCCCCCAATCATGCATAAATATTACGGTTTGTTTTGCCATACTATTGTATTACGTGATTACCAGATTATATCGATTTCAATTGTCGGATATATTATCATAATACATGTACTTTGAAAAAAAAAATTGCCATGTTTAAACAAACGTCGTCTCTATGAGTAATCCAGTTGTCCAACTACCGTTAGAGGAAGAAACATACAGTAGCTTAGGTGTAAAATGAAAAGTCTACGATTGAGAAAACAAACTCAAGTAATTACGCTCATGATTGTCATGGACTACGATTTTAATACCGGACTGATACCGGATTACATCGATACAAATATAAGATAAGTTGTTCTGCTCTACTCGTCATTGTATTTTGGGGTAATTTGAATGTGCATTCGCTCGTAGAAAGTAGACACGGGCCTCTCCATAAATAATTCAGGACTCAATTAAGAAATGTACTTTTATCGGAAGCAAGCTTCCCAACCATGAAGGGTATTTTATCGACATGAAAAGTGCAAACTATGGCAAGTTCAAGAATAACACCAACCAGTGAGGTATCTGGCATACAGTGAAGCCTGCATACCCTCCTCCCTAATTTGAAGGCCCCCTAAAACCATGAAAACACAATATAACTTGTATTTGGACTACAACAAGTGGGGTTGTGTAAACATTACGCCCCCTGTTTATCAACTTCTGGATACGCCGTTGCTCCCAACTATGGGACGAAAGTGCCGAGTATTCATGGTATATAGCTCGAAGAATGTCAATTTAGAATTAATATATTTAACGGTTTGTACTGCGTATAATCAAAGACACTTGTAAAGCTTGGTTGTCGCTGTGAAGTAAAAAATGAAATAAATAAATGGGTGGAGGAAAAATTAACTTTTCAGCTTTCGTACAAGCCCTATTAAACTGTTATTTATGTGCCAGTGTCATGAAAAACAACATATCGTTTACAAAACGTATCAGCAACAAGGTAATTTGATTGTTACCCAGAACAAAGAAAAGCAAAACACCATTCACAACCCCTTCCCCAAGGTGGAACAAAACTTACTTTGATTTGAAAAAAGCGGAAAATCAAATTGGTGTTTCAATGGGGTTTTCTCTCTTGATCTCAGCAAACGCAAACTATAACGCGACAGTACAGCTACCCCAATTTGATTTGAGAACGCGTTAACATTACACTGATATTGAGCCTGAAATCGTGTATGCATGTTCACGCAGTAACACGCAGGTGATCGCTCTAAGTCCCCATTGGATCAAATGATAGGCCTCTATCTATATTTCCTCATCTTATCAAATTGTGAAGGCTTTTCCTCTGTTTTTCCTTTTCTACCCATTCTGGTTCTCCCTTTTTTCAAAATATTATAAAAATTCTCCCGAATTTCTTAGTATATTTTTGGTCTCAGCCTGTACAGTGTATTTTATATTTTCCTCAGTCTATTGCTTTGACCCCCTCCTCTCTCTCTCTCTCTCTCTCTCCCTCTCTCCTATATCTTGTTTTGCATCCCTGTCTATTTCTCCATCCCTCTGCCTCCCTTTCTGTCTCTCTTTGCCCCTTTCATTCCCTCTATGTTCCTCCGTCGTCTTCTCTCATCTTGATTTATTTTTTCTTCTCAAGTTTCCTTCTATTCGCTTTCTCTCCCGGGTGTAACAAATCTTTTAGTTCAGAGATATATAATAATCGTCTGTTCCTGGTTGCCATGGTAACAAGAAGGCATGATCAATTTAGATCGTAATACTTTGATAACCTGTCAAATATACGGCAGAATGGCAACTTTATTCAGAGACTGATCCCTTTACGTCTATTTTTTTTTTGTTATTGCACACTGGTGATGCATAGACATGATAATGGAAGTAAAGTGTAGAATCACATTCGCGCAAGAATAAATTAAAGAGAGAGACATCCAGAGAAAGAGTTCTGTGTAAACTGTCCTTTCATGCTCCTTAAGTTTGCATAGAGAAGTTATTTTAAAATTACAGCAAAAAGTAAATTTCAGAAACTAGTTTGAATGACTCTATCGATTTCGTTATGGGTATTATTTTGTCTATTTCTGGCATCAAAAAGCCAGTTCATATACGATTTCCGCATGTGCAGATAAAAGTAATTTCTACCTGGTGCATTATTGACCTTTATAAAAACGGGTTCGAGAATGTAGCCATCCTGATTGGTCAAATATTACCACGTGACCGTGCAAAAAAAATACTAACGCACGGCAAATAGGTAATAACGCACGGCCGAGCTGCGCGTACGCGTACCTCTAGTGCGTGCAAACGCAATGAAATCTCGTAGTTTAATTGTCAGTTTAGCGCAGGGATTACATGCGCGTTTCAGTGCGCGCATGTAATCCCTGCGCTAATGGCAGCCTCCATGACTGTGCGACTTTTGTCGTTTCTATGCGGTTCGTAACCATTTTTATAGACTTCATAATCATATTGCCGACCCGTTTTTATAAAACTATTAATATATGGTTCTGAGTTCGTGCGTTAGTGCGATCCGGCAACACGCAGGTTTTTATCGTGGTGTCCAACACACTCGACTTGCGCCTCGTGTGTATAGTACACCACGATAAAAACCTTTGTGCTGCCAGATCGCAGCAACGCATTGCCAACCATGTATTAATATAATAATATATGCTTTCATGTGTGCGCAACATGAGGCGCGCTGCAGTACAAGTAGCGCGTCCACCAAAACAGATGCGTGTGCGCGTACAAATTTGATTCATATCAGGGTCACTTGCACCATGTACTAATTACGATCTAGCTCTTTTCAGTTTTACATTTTGTGGCTTAGCTCACTAATTTTTTATTCAGAGCTCTAAAAAATATACCAAATGCATTAATAAAAAGAACAAACATTTCTGCATACATTGGGTGCATTTTTGTTGCATGGCCATATTTTGTTTGAAGCAAGGAATTTTAAAAAGTAGAATAAGCTTTAAAATCTTTAGATTGGCTATACATTAAGCGGTTCAAAATCATTGTTTTTTGTCAAAATGTTATTTTCAAAGACATTACAAATTTCTTAGAACTATGTAGCCTAAAAATATTTTTGTTGCCAATTTGAAGAACAAATTGTGATCAATTTAGCACTTAAAATAATCCTGTCCTGAAAGGGTAGAAGGATTAATGTATATTAATGCAAAAATTAGCAGCAGCACACTCAGGTTTTAAATTGGCACATTATCCATGTGCAAAGATTTAGTTTTAAACCCCGGTAATGAGGGTGTAGATTTGCCTCTCTTTAACTGCTTTTAGTTTTGCATAAGTTTGGTATCTGGAGTGTGCGATGTGATTTTACTTTGCCTATACACTGCACAATTCTTAGTACGCACGCATCATCCCTGGAATCATCATCTGGAAACTGGGTGTATAAATGTAACAAAAAATTGTGGTAACAAAAAACAAACAAAACACAACCAATGCATCCCATACCTATCACAACTGTTAAAACGTATATTTTCCCTTATTCACCTCGTTACCATCCTCAACTCCTAAGTCATTCATCTTTTACTCCCACTACCCCCAGGCAATAGACAAAGCGATCGACGGACTGGGAACTAGAGTGCTTGTGACATAACAATATCAAAAAGTCGCACGAGCTGAGCAATTTTCCATTTCATTCCATACGGATCGCAACCAGATGAGAACTGACAGCCCCCTGGTTTCAAGACACAACGATATATATCGACAGTGGCGTATCCAGGCTCATTTTCCCGGGGGCAGCAAGAATATTCAATTTAAACTTTTCGCTAGCCTTTCAAAACTTGCTCGAGGGTTTGGGTATGTAAACTATTCTCCCTTCAGTAAAATTTCACAATCTCGCCAACCCTAACATACTTGCTCAATTGTACGAGCATGACGGCATAAACAGTTATATCAAAAACACATAGATCGCTACGCTCATTGATCCGACATTAGCTTTGAGGTTTATTTTATTAATGATACAGGGTTAGGATGATTATTTGGCTAGGTTAAAGTGCTGGTCACATTTGTCCGATAACGATAACGAGATTTTCATTAAAGGTACACCCTAGAGCTGCCATACTATTAATAGATATGAGCATACTCACACGTACTCACCATATCGTAGGGTGTACCTTTTAAAATCTCATTAAAATCTTATTATAGTTATCGTAATCGGACTAATGTGACCTGCCCTTTAGGCTCAGGGTTAGGGTTAAGGTTAGGTTCGAGGTTGAAGTTAGATATTCGGTCATTGTTACATACTGACCGCTGAGAATTTGTCGCAGGAGCATGTGTCGTAGAAACGGTTTCTGATATCACAGGGGGGCAAGTGCCCCTTGTTCCTCCCCTTCTTGGAGCCGCCACTGATCATTCCAATGAATGCCCGAGATGGAAGTGATTCGGCCTTCGAAAGTGGTACATTCTCTCAAGTCCAAGGGTGTTATGTAGACCGATGAGAGGGTAATCTTTTTCTAGTTTAAGCAGTCAATCTCCCGTCCCAGCGCCATCGAACATGGATAGAATCTAAACGAGAGGCGTCGTATTATCAGGCTACATAACTCGCAGTTTACGAAGTGTGGAGTTAGGAGAGGAAAGTCATATACACGAGGAAAGGGAAACATATTACACAGATAAACATACACACAATGCCAAGGATATGATGTACAAAGAATGGGCTGAATGTGGAAAAAAATTGAATCGAATTAAACTGCACTGCTTTGAAATAGATACCGTTTGCTAATAATAAGATCATCTTTTAAATTCAATTTGGATCAAGATACAACACTAACTTGCCATGCTGTTGCTTTTTAGAACATTTGTATGCACCTGTATGGGCTGAATATGGAAAACATTGAATTGAATTGAACTGAACTGCTTTGAAATGGTTCTTTAAAAAAAACCAAAACATGCAGCCCGAAGGCTGATACTATTTGCTGTACAAAATAATCAAATGTATAAATAATAAAATCATCTTTTCATATAAAATTAGGATCATGATACAACACTAACTTGCCATGTTGTTGCTTTGCGAGGCTTTTGCTTTCATCCTGTCCTTTTTTCTAGATTTTTGCTTTCATATTCGCATACCCGATACCTTATATTTTGTGCACCTGTACACTAACATCATGAAGGTGTAAGCAGAAGCATATGCATAGGAGAGCGATTTTTGTCCCTTTTTCGCGTTTATAATATTCGGCTTACCATTTCTATTCTTTTTTAGATCATACAATGTTCTAATTTTGCATAATTTTGCCTCTTTTTCTAGCATCGAAATCAGAATTGCAAGACTAAAGTAAGTCGCATGTAAACATATTGAAAGGAACAATATTACAGTTTAACAGCATGTTTGATAATATCGTAGTAAAGTACGGTACATCTTCAATAGAAAATGAACATCTGGTGCTCTCTTTTTTAATGGATATGGGTAACGTTGTATATCACATCATCATAATATATACAACAGGAAACACTATAATTTGTGTCACCTCGAGGTATAATTCAATGAAATAATAAGGGCAATGTCAAACATACTACATATTTGGGATAACTAACACCAGATACACTGTAAAAACTGAAGTGCTACTTTTTTGGTGCTCGTATAGTGACTGCACCTGAAGTGCTGTTTTAGCACTTGCACGTGCTAATTTACAAGCAAAAAAAAAAAATGTGACCGTGGCGAGCCTCGAACCAGGTTCCGCTGATTGAGAGGCGCTGATGTTACCGACAGACTAACAAACGCTTCTTGCAATCGAGCTTCGTCATGGGAGTCAAGTAGATAACATGAACTATGTGGTGTCGTAAATGCACGACGTTACAATAAGATCTGCTCTAAATCGTACGATGTGAGTTAGTCTAGCGGTAATGTCAGCAATTCTCGATCAGCGGACCCTGGTTCGAGGCTCGCCAGAATCACGATTTTTTTTTTAAACGAATGTTTAGCAGTTTAAGGAGCCGGTCCAGCTCCCGTGAAAGTGCTGAAAAAGCACGCTGTGTGCATTCAAATAGCACTCTGAGTGCAGTCCCTATGCAAGCACTCAGAAAGTGCTAAATTCAGCCCTCCAGGTGCTGAAAACAGCACTTAATTTTTTAGAGTGTAGTATTCATGAAAAGCAGACAAACAAAAAAATAATTCTTTTTTCATATACTATTGCGCGCCTTGTTGAATTTGGGCTGCGTACCTATTTAAAGACCGTTGCTCAATTTTATCCCTATTTTTTAAATTACCGCAATCCCTGTTTTTTCCTAATGTCAAGGTAAGCAGACCACATCCTTTGATGTGCCGAACGTTTACTCAAATGATTCGCCTGACAGTGGGGTCGACTTTGAAGTACGCCAGAGAGAATAGGTATATACATGAAAGCAGTGACGCAGCTAAGGGAGAGGGTGGGGGCATGGAGCGAACTGCATGGGGGCACGTGCCCCCCCCCTCCCCCTCTTCTCAAATGGCCAAAATACGAAAAGAGGAAAAAAAGTGAGAGGGGAAAATTACATGAAAAGAAGACACCTCCAAAACCCCCACCCAATCAATGACCATCATAAAATTTGGCAATACGCTTTATATTGTCTTCAAACACAAAATGTTTTCCTTCCTATGTTTGTTCTATTAAATAATGAACTTCTAAAAAAACAAGCAAAAAATAATTTAAAAAAAAGCCCGGGAACAATAACGAACAAACAATTAGCCCTATCCAATATCATTCTCGACCATGAAAAAGGAAGGGATTCTCTGTTTCAAATTTTCTTAAGAAGAAATAACGATGTTCTTCTCGCAAGAGCATGATGATAAGTGACGAGGAATAAGAATCGCATGAAATCTATTTCGTTTTATGCATATTAAACAAATATATTAACAAATTAAACAAAAGGACATTTGAAACTAAGCAAGTGTAAAAAATGTAAAAAGCACTGCATGATTTACATGTATTTTCAAAGTTCAACTGGCTATCATTGATTTATAATAATACATCATTTTGTTCATTTACCATCATTCTGATCTGTATACTTGAAATGCAATTTTTAAAAGCATCCAAAATTTGATCGATATGGCATTCACGTTATAACGAGCAATTTGATTTCAAAGGCCTTTCCTACTAGGAGGAAATTGACAATTATTTCACCAGACTTGCTATTATTCCAATTCCTTTCGACAGCTTCATGACATATTATGGCCTTCATGCTGCGGAGGAATATATTCGAAATGACATTTTATTTTTGTGTCCTTAGTTCATGATGGAGAGGAAAAACGATTTGTCAGTTTTCGAATAGGCGTATCAATTTGATGAGCCAAAGGAAAGGAAGCGTGTTTATTTCTGGGATAGAATGAAAGGCAAATATTCTATTCTCCTAAAAATAAAAATAAACCATTACCGTTTTTAATGCTAACTGCAATACAATATCAAATTATTCCACAATTTCACTGATTCTGTTTCATGTTAAGGGAATGACAGAATGATTTTTTGACCAATATCTTTTAACTTTTTCTTTAAGTGCAAAAGGGATTTCCTTTTAGTTAATAGTGATTTTATGCGCTATACAAATACAATTCTTTTGCCGTGCATGGATTAATCACAATGTTGTGTTTATTAGTTGTAGGTAGGAATGTTGATAGAAAGAGAGAGAATAAGAAAGAACTACACAAATGAAAAAGCACCAAATCAGAAACTCGAGGTAAGAAAGTGCATTATACCCCTGCCTGTAGTGATGGTATCCTTAATACCAAAATATAAGAACCCCTACATCGTTACGACCTTGGATTATGTATGTTCGACAATCGTACATCGTGTTACTGATGGGGCATAATTGTATTATATCTATGTATGGGGTAGGTCAAGGCTGAGAAGACTTTAATATACATGTAAATGTTCGTTTGGCGCGCGAAATTTTGAGTTCACACTGCCACGCTTTCATTTCATGGAGGCGCCATGTTAAACAGAGAGGCGTGCGGACGTGGTGGTGGGGGCAGGTGGGGGTACCGTACCACTGGGGAACGCCCTATCGCTGTATCATTGTGATAGCTTTTAATGGGAGCACCGCGCAAGTATTGAGCTTTCGCGTAGAAGGTGTCCGTGTGGACCACGTATAAGATTGGCATAGCTTCTGTGAATCCAAATCATAACACAGTCGGGCAGTGTCGTCATGATTCGTTCGCAGCTTTGGACTCTTAACTGTCTTATCTAAACAAAGATTATATGCCTAGTACATCGTTCAAAAATGATTGATATTATTCTTGTGATTTTCATTTTACAGACGGGCAAAAAAGAAAGGGGGGGGGGAGGCTGAATACTTTAAGCGCACCAGAGGGTACATAGCTTATCTTTCAGACAGAAATGACAAACGGATGCTAATTGCATTGGCAATTTGTTAATGCTTTGGGGAAGATTGTCTACATCCATTTCGCAAATTGATGCTCACTTAAATGATCTGACATCGGGGGAATACGCAACAAATCTCGTTCTTGTAGAATGGTCTGTTAAATTTTTGGAACAAATTGTGTCCCATGGCGTAGATTTAGCTTCATATTCCAGAAAAATGGCACCGCTAACATTAGATTCCACTATAGAGTGCACATTTCGCTGAGGTAAAATGTGAAAATGTGTGATGCAATAATCTGAATTTTATAGCCAAATGTTTCACGAGCTTCTTATTCAATATAAACAGACAACAAACTATTTTATAAGGTGTAGTATAGATTAATGCAACATAACAACTTTATTTTGGTTCATTCACTGTTCCCACCGGTTATCCAAGTGGTCTCAGGCTGCTTTTAAATTTCATTTAAAGGAGTTTTCCTGATAACTTGAAACGAAATCATGTAAAAGTCAACCTGTCATAATTATTATTGGGTTCAAGTCTTACAACCTGACCAGTTACATCTCTTGCCGTTTAACGTTGCATAATTTTTATACAGGCTTCGTCCAGGGTGTATATTTGCACATTTTGCAGGTTCTGATTTGCGCCCTATTTTCAGTTACTGCGGCAATCATACAACATTGGTATAAATATGAACCGTTACTTGTGCACGTACACTGAACTTAAACTCAATGCGTTGAAATTGATTAACTACGGTTACTTCGATTAAAACTTGAACACCTAATTTTGTAATTATTCATAACGTCGATGTTTCTCTGCCGTTGTTTCTCATTCATATTTTGACATGAAAAGCAATAACTACATTTTAGAAAAGATATTGGCAGTATAATGAAATTTCGTTTCTTATTGCTCAGATACAGTGTAAAACCTTTAACCATAATGGTCTCTTGGCTCTTGCCATTTATTAAAAATCGTCTTGTCGTACGGGCATTACACTGTACAATCGATAAAACCTGACATTTTCATGTTCAGTAGTCGCCAAAGTGAAATATGGGAGTAATATGTATCCCGACCCGGCTAATGGCTCCAAATCTCACTCCATTACCGCATTCTTGAATAGTAGGAACATGTAGCTTCATGGTAGGAATTATACATGCGTCTAGGGTATGCTGGATTCTATGTCGTTAAAGACGAGGTTGAATACTGATTCATGCTATTGCATTGCAAAAGAAACTGTCTAAATGTTCTCTTGGATGGGTGGTTATGTAGTAAACAGGGACGATTGTGTATTATGAGGTTGAGGAATCATCATATTTATAACAAATTTAATAAAGCTTGCTGAAAATTACAAACTATGAAAAGCACTGGACACAGATATGGGTACATGGGACTACACAAGAATGAGGAATCACAATTTGATCTAAAGTTGTAAATCATTTCTAGTCATAATATGAGAGCACTTCAGGTGCAGTCCTTTCCATGTGATCATAATTCCACATTGAGCATAAAGGTTTGGAAAGCTCACAAAAAAATATTGTTCACCTTAATTTACTAACCTCAACCTTCCCTTTAAGTGGCAACATTAAGTATGACACGCGATAGAAATGGATTTGCGAACGCGATACGGAATCCCAAGAGAATTAAGAAGATGGGCTATATAAGATCACGCTGCTGCATGGTCGGAGTAAGGCTTGGACTTTATTTTCTCAGCCAAACAGCGATACCCTATTAATACCCTATAGATTAATGCATGTCTTCCTTGAGATCACGAGATATTTGGAGGACGTTTGTGCTATACTGTGGCATGTGAATAACCATACTTCAAGTTGTGTGGATTGAATCGAGGGTTATTATGTAATAGAAGTTTGAATTACCCATGACATCGCACGCTGTTGTTTACAATTAGCTGCTATCGTATGAAATATCACAACACGATACGCCTTATTTTGGTAGGTTATATACAACATTATATTTCATTGCTTAATTTCAATAAGGGGGTGACTTTATTCTGAAAGCAATGATCTAAAGGCATTTTGCTACAGCTGCTACAAACTCTGACTGTGTACTATACAATGATATAATGTACACATATGGCATAGTGCTTGGCGCAGCAACATATAACAGATGGATGTCAGTAATTTGACAATGCTATCTGCACTTGACGATGCATAATGGATAATTGATGGGTATTGCAATCCAGTTCCTCCCATGTAACAAAAGGGGGAATTTTAGCTGTATATCAGAGGAGAATGAAAGCATTGAATATTATAAAAACGCACAGAGGACTGTTAATTATTCTTAGAGAGAGAGAAAGAGAGAGAAAGAGAGAGAAAGAGAAAGAGAATGGGAGAGAGAGAGAAAAACATAGGAGGAGGGATGAAAATATAGGCAAAATCACAAATGGCTCCTGAAATTTTTGTTTTGTTTTGTCACGTGTTCTGTTTTTAATCAGATGTAAATTTCCATGTCGATTTCTTGTTATGTCCTCTAATCATCACGACCTTAACTGTCGAAGCATAGTCATTTGCTACATACATAAGTGTCGACTAAATGCATTGGAAATTCAGGGCCTTACATGTAGAAATTTGGATAAAATAAAACATTATTTTGTATGCAATGTTCAAAAGCATTTTTTAAGTGTACTTATACTACTATAATAGTTCAACATCTAACGTAGATCCGTTTACGATATAACTTTGCCTTATAGAATACCAATAGTATACTATTTTTTAATTAGCTATGATTAGCTGTAACAAAGGAACATACAAATAATGTGATCATAAAGACCTCGGAAGGAAACAAAAACTGCATTCATTCTCTTATTATAGCCGCAACAAAGCACGATTTGTAGTGACGGCCATTTCATAATTGCATTCCTGCCTACTTTGTCAGAGCGACCTTCTACCGCACATCACACCAAGTACAACCTGGTTTATTTCGAATATCGCTTTCTGTTTTCCAATACCATATAATCATTGTCAGCTAAATGGATACAAGAAGTCGTTAATTTTTCTCACAATCATACAGATCATTGGTAATTTCACTTCAAGAATCTTTGCCACAGTTTATAGGTAAGCCTCAAAATACCAATCCCATGCATGCTAAATGCAGAAACATCAAGTAGACGATTCCCGTTGAACATTGAAAGATTGAAGTGTACTTCATACATAAGTAAACAATAAAGTTGTCAAGAGTGTTAATACGAAAATAATGATAAAGAGAGATTTACTGCAATTAAGTGCCAATGATTTGTTGCTGTATGCATACTAGTTTAACATCTAACTTAGATAAAGTAATGTCGTGTTTATACTATACATTTCACTATCTCGACTTGGTATTACTACACGTCCGATAAATGTAAACAATAAAAACACATGAAATGCTACCGATCATTATTTCCATGAGTACAGTCTAAACAAAATCTTACATCTTTAAGTTCTCATGAAACTGTATGGTTCCATATTAACGAATGCATACATCATCTAAAAGGGGAAAAAAAATTAATGTCTGGGTTTAATTCCAGTTTTCCATTTTATAAAGATCATTAATAGCTCTACAACTATAGCTACGTATATCGAGCACAACATAGAATTTGTTAGTGGTACACTCATCTATATCTCAAAATCACATGCGCTTCATTTTGTTTTTGCAGCAAATATATCCAGAAAACCTGCCATGACATAAAATGGACAGGCCTATAACCGATGATACATCTTAAAATCTTGTTAACGGATTTGGTGCTGAGCTCAGGTGTAAGTACATTCAAGATCATGTCTTCGCTGACCACTGGGTTGACATGTAAGATGAAGGACCTTAGCATGTAATTATCTGCAAATTGATGATTCATTCTGAGCCCTCATTTTTTTTTCAAAGAATCGGGGCCTGGACCTATGAAATCTAATCCAAGGTCTATCTCTTTCTTCCCACTCAAGCTAGCGGGGAGCAATTGATCATTTATATCTCAGTGGTAGGTTTTCCGCTTCATGTCTCCGAACAGGCAGACATATTACATGAGATAGAAAGGCATCTAGAATGAAAGACGATTAAAATATTCTTTCCATACAGCCATCTAAATTAAAGATCCTCGGTTAGACAGGCGGTCAGGTTTTCTTCCCCCCGTTTAATCTTTAAAAAGGGCAGACATATTACATGAGAGAGAGAGAGAGAGAGAGAGAGAGAGAGAGAGAGAACAGCATCGAGAATGAAAGAAGATTAAGAAATATTTTCTATAGAAAAGATCCTCAGTTGAACAAGGGATTGGATTTTCTTTCTCTCGTTTAATCTTCGAACAGGCAGACACATTACATGAGATCGAATGGCATCGATAATGAAAGACGATTAAGAAATGCTTTTTTTTTATACAAGCTATCTAAGTTAAACATCTTCAGTTAGACAGGCGATTATTTTCTTTCTCCCTGTCAGTCTACATAATACAGGCATACATATTCGTGATGTTATATAAGAGAGAACGGCATCTATAGCATGAAAGACGATTAAGAAATGCAATACAGCCATCTAAATTAAAGATTCTCAGTCGAACAGGCTATTAGATTTTCTTTCTCCCGCTTAATCTTCAAACAGGCAGACATATTATATCAGATAGAGAGAACGGCATCGAGAATGAAAGATGATTAAGAAAGGTCTTGCATACAGCCATCTAAATTAAAGATCCTCAGTTGAACAGGCGATTATAGATTCTCTTTCTCCCGTTTAATCTTCAAACAGGCAGACATATTACATGATATCGAATAGTATCGAGATTGAAAGACGGTTATTAAAGAAATTATTTCTACAAAGGCATCTAAATTAAAGATGCTCAGTTAGACAGGAGGTTGTAAAAGAACATATTATAGACAACACATAGGGGCAGAATTCACTGTAGGTGCTTAAAATGAAGCAGTTTAATTGAAATATTCAATTACGTCTCTTCACATTGATCTTAAAGATCAATGCACTTGTTAAAAAAATTGTTATTAAATTCCTTTTGATAGAAATGCGAGAATGCGCGAAAACAATTTCCCCAGGAAAGATCTTTCTTTGATTATCTTTGTTTTTGTTATTATTTTCCTTTCGAGTTTCAAGATATTGAGGTATCCCAAAAGGAGCCCCCTGTCTGCACCTGAGGCAAACAGGTTTGTCAGGGCGGTGCCAATTTAGAACCGACAGGACTCGGTAACCTGGCATGATACCATTTCATCTTTAAAAATAATGATAATAATTAAAAAGTATATATAACTAAAAAAGAACAAGAGAGAAGTCAGTCATATATTATTTTAGATGATTAAAGTCTGTTAAAAAAATAACGAAAAAAAAAATTGTTGGTGATAATAGTCAAAAGTGACTGATTGCCATATATAACACTAATCAACAGCAACAACAACCCCATATGGAATTAATCATTTTACGACTGTAAAAACTGGTACGAAATGCCTTCATTTCTTCTATTGGGATGTATTAAGGATTGGTTGTTATTCAGCTCATTACATCACAATCGAAAAGAAGAGAAAGGAAGACGTTATAAAACCGTATCTAGAGAAGGCAAGAAAAACCAAGAGAAGAACAGAAAATGTAAGGGAAGAATGGAGACAAAACAAAACATAGAACACAAATTGAGAGAAGATAAGAGAAGATAAGAGAATAGTAGGAGGCTCTCGACGGAGAAAGGAAAATGAGGGAGGTTGAGAGGGAAGATAGATAAACGGAACGGGAGGAAGAACAATCAGTCAGAAGTTTCAATTTCCACGATAACATCTTAAACTGTCCACAAGAATTTACAATACAAGAAGTGACATTAACCCAGTGCCTACGGGAACCGGGTGGTCCCTGTGTTAAACCTGCGGGAATGGGTGAATTCAGTAGTCATTGGGTTTACCTCAATGTCTCGCAGATCAGGACACCTTAATATTTGTAAAATGTTTCATACCCGTTCCTATGCGATCGTCTTGAGGCAATCTCCATGTTATGTAAACTCGAGTAGGCATCGCCAGTCTTGGCGTCACTAATTCTAAGCTTATTCCCTGTCTGGGGGTTCATATCCAAAGTGTTATTCTGGAAGGAACACACTATATGAGTGCAGGCATACCAACGTGTATTGTTAACACATGACTAGCGCTTGTGTAATACAATTTATGAAAATAACGTTAAGTACTGTCATTCAATAACATTAAGAGGAACGTCAGAAATAAAAGTGACAGCATACATATTGTAAGCTTATTTCTACCAAGAGGAATAAAAATGCTGCACTATTAGAGATCATTCTGAAAGTCTTATTCGTTGTGTAGATATTTATATTGTTGGTGAAAAACATGACAAAATTAATTTTCTAATTCAATGTTGACACCGGTGTTGCTGTTTGTAAGGCGTGATTAATTAAGATTCCTCTAAAATTTGGATTCTCATTTCTAGTAGAGTTTAGACAAATAATTATGACGACCTAAAACGACATAACAATTTTAGCTGGGTTTGGATGTTGGTTAATGACGCTTAAAACACGCGCTGGAGCAAGTAAAGAATACGATGCCAGAGTTTTGAAATTAATACCAATGTGTTTCGATTGAAACTGCGTATTTCCTCACTCTCATTTCAAAGTATTCTATAGAACAACATCAAATCTCTATTTATTCATTTACCAAGAACAACTCACATTGTTTTGAAAATGTGTTACACCCCATCTTTTAATTTCATTGCGAAAACACATTCACAAGATTTCACTGCCCGTAATGTCCACTGCACTATTTTGTCAGGAAATACAGTGCCTCGCCTCCATACGTGTGAGTGGAGGAAAAAAAAAGGGGGCGGCTGCTTTAATTAATCCAAGTCCCCTTTTTTCTTCTGAATCGCGGCGCTAAAGGTTAGCTCAACACTTGTATCGCAATTTAAAGACTGTCACATTTCATGCTAACCCGATGAGTGTGATCATCTCATAGTGAGAATGACACCTCGTGACATCACCTACTATTTAAAGGAATAATCCCCATCATAAAAGAAGATAGGAGAACTATCAAACGCCCCCTGTTCCTCCTCTAGTTACTTTTCTATTTCTCCATCTCTCCCTCTCTGTCTATATATCTCTCTCTTTCTACCATCTCCCCTCTCCAGTGTCGGATCCAGGAATTTGAAATAGGGGTGGCGCCAGGGGAGAGGGAGCGGAGGGTGTGGAAAGGGGTATCCCCCCTTCCACGGTAAAAATCACAAAACAGAAAAATTAAAGGGGTGGCGCGCGCCCTTGGCGCCCCTACCTTGATCCGCCACTGCTCTCTCTTTGTCTATCTCTCTCTTTCTTTCTCTCTCTTTCTTTTTCCTCTATCTCTTCATCTCTTCATGATGCCAAAAATTTTTTTTTAGTAGAACGTTTAAAGCAATCATATAAACAAACAAGTAGACCCTACCTAGTAGCATTTTACAGCAAGGTTAGGGTTTAAATAATAGAATTACTAAAGAATAAAAACATATATTTTACCTTATATTCCCTCCTTTTACTCATCATAAGATCGTCCGGCACGGTGTTGGACCGCTCTCTGTAGTGCAGAAAAGAAAAGAAACAAATGTTTAAAAAAAAAATAAGGTCTTAGAAATTCAACATTGTGCTGTAGAATTCAAATTGGTTTGGTTATTTTTCACTCACCGAACAATATTTCTTTGACGTATGTAATACAAAATAGAAGGTAAATCGAGAACTTTTAATCGAAGAAGTTTAGATAAGATGATGGCCAGAGGTAGATTGTAGATTCGCCAGTCATCAATTATAGTGCATATTTAAATAACGCCCATTTGGGATTGTGGACGGCATCTAAAATGCATTATATTTCTTTGTTCCTATTTTACCCAATCATGCTTTAAAAAAGAGAGAAACCTATATAGCAGAAAAACACAGTTTTCACACAGCCTTATTTGTCAAAATTATCGAGGTTAATCTTATTAGGGAACGTCACTTATATTTTAAAAATGTATGCGTTTGATATTACCTTAATGATCATAATTTAAAGTTACAAGTGACCTACCCAGAATTTTATAAAGAGCTCTTTATGTTTCATGAATCAATTTATTTCTCCGAATTCACACATTTTTGTTTACCGGAGAGATAATTTATACTCAATAAACTTTCCTCTAAAAAATATAGGTCGAATAATCACATTATCTGTCCGCCTTTTGAAGCTTTGAAGTGGATTTGATGAGGAAAGTATTGGCCGATTATACACCCAACGGGGCACGTTTCTTTTGCCTCGTTTGATGTCGCCTGGGTTTATTCATCATTTTCATGCTCCATGCATCACTCAGTCAAGTGAATGGGAAAACTGTTTGCATTTTTTCATCGTTATTGGTCCGATATTAATGGTTTTGTTTAATCTTTGGGGGAAAAAATGAAAACGGTGGAAATTGAGAGTGGGAGAGTGATTTAGGAAGGGATAGCGAAAGATAATGGAGAGAGGGACAGGAGAAAGGAAAGAGAGAAACAGTGATAAAAAGAAAGGGATTATTTCATAGGCCTTTGAACGAGCAAACATCGAGAGGAAATTGATCAGGCAATGTACTTTGGGAAATATTCTGCACTTTTTCTAACGTCCCCCGATCTGATCAATATAACGTTGTGCAAACAACAGAAAAGGTGACGCCACGGTCGGCTTCTGATTTACATCCGTATTTCGACCATCGATTTAAATTCTTCAAAACCCAATTCTTTCTCTGTTTTAGCAAATGCCTTTGGGCATTGTGACAAACATGACAAGAACACATATATGAAAAAACAGCGGGTTCCACGCTTTTAAAATATGATAAAGAGTTCAAAAATTCAATTTCTTGATATGAAACGAAACGCAATTTCAAAAGGAAAAATCATTTTCCTTGAGTGAACTCCTACAGTTCTGCATTTTGGAAGAGTTAGCCATGCCTCGTTTATATATTTCCCAATGTAAATCGTTTGCTCCGTGAAGTAGGCCAGTCAATTTAGGGGCAAATTGAACGATTATTCAGAAATGCACGAACACAGATAGGAGTCTGCTCGAAGAAAATTCGTTCGAGAATTCAGTCGTTGACCCCCACTATGAAATACGATGAGTAGAATTGTTTTGATTCAATGCTTTAAATTTCCATATTCTAGTCAACGGTTCTCAGTGAAACAGTTGAATTCTTAAAAGCAATTTTATATGGAAGAACTATAGACGAAAGGTCATTGGCTCGTGGTCTTTTCGCATGGCTTCACGTTCATTTTAAAAAAATATCGTTCTTTTTTATAAAACGCATAAGATAGTACTGTGGACGAGTTTATTAGTGTATTTGAACAATGAAATTAGATTCCCCTTTCATCCCACATATCCCCCTTCCCTGATCCAACAGGAAAACACATAGCAGACGGAATACTTTCAGGATTCGGACTTCTTTCCTACATGTATTTAGTTTGTAAAACAGAAATAAAATTGGGCATTTAATTGTTTCATCTCGTTAAAATATTGTGAAAATTTAATTATACGTTAATGAAAGAGTTCACACAACTTTTTGTCATCAATAAGTTCGTCCACTCTTTTGTTTTCTGAGCCTTTATTGAAAAACATAATTTTTTAAAACATTTCAGTGGCCAGCAGAACAAATTCAAAACAATAGATTTAAAAAGTTTCAACGAAGAGTGCGCATTTATGAAGATAATAAAAAGCAGAGCTCAACAAAAGAGTTGAAAATGAAAAAAGCACTCTCAAACAGGTCATTCCAACCTTAATGGAATTGCCTTTTTTCTCCTTATCGTTAGCTCGATATGATGTTGAAACGATCATCCATCACCAAAGGGCTCGATTGTGTTATGATACAAAGTGAGCCTCGCATTTATTCTCCATCATGAAAATAAAAATCGGTGTTGATGGGAAAAGCTGGGGAGAAAACTCCTCTTCGATGATCGTCTCGACGTCATAAAGAGATTGGGATGGAGGGAGTGGCAGAAAGCATCCCGAGAAGGCCATAGCAACCAGCATCCCGTTAGGAATGGGAGAGGAGGGGAAGTTGACACGTCCTTCAAAAGACGAGCTCTAGAGCTAAATTCGTCCTAAACATGACAAATGTGTGCTTTCTATGTCAAGAGGCGCATTCCCCACTCAATTGGACGAGACTCAACTCTCGTATTACAGCGTCAAGTGTCGGAATTGAATAGCAACGGTAGGGTGTCGAGGTTATAAGCATTTCGCAAGATTAATGATTTTAGAAGTATTGCATAAAGACAAGAATGTCAGCTGGAAACTGACGTTAACATTTAAATCTACGTCATGGAAATATCAGAACCTATATAGAGAATACAACCCTGATCACTAGATTAATATCAAATGTTCTATCCTAACCAGAATATACTGTAATCACACAAACAATTATTCTGGTATCATTTACAAAGAAACACCTGTGATGTGGACATCTTAACTCAGACTAAAATAAATTCCGCACTCAATTGGACCAAGGATTTATCACAAAACCTGTGATAACTCCTTGACTGGACAAGACTCATCTCTCGTATTACAGCGTCAAGTGTCGGAATTGAATAGCAACGGTAGGGTGTCGAGGTTATAAGCATTTCGCAAGATTAATGATTTTAGAAGTACTGCATAAAGACAAAATGTCAGCTGGAAACTGACGTTAACATTTAAATCTACGTCATGGAAATATAAGAATCTTATAGAGAATAAAATCCCGATTACTAGGTCAATATCAAGACAGTGTTCTATCCTAACCAGGATGTATGCTATAATCACAAAAAAAACTTTCTTCTGGGGAGCGTTTCATCAAGCGTTTTGTCAGTGATTTTTACCGACAACTGTTATAAGCTACTGAAATCCTTGCACCTGATTGGCTGAAAGCAAAGTGGTCGGTGAAAATCACTGAAAAAACGCTTGATGAAACGCTCCCCAGGTATCAGTTACAAACAAACACCTGTGCTGTGGACATCCTAGCTTAGTCTAAAGTAAAGCCTTTTTGATTATTTTCATTCTAACTTCTAAATTCGACGATTCTTCAATATATACCAGAATAAAACAATATTTTTTAACGCTGCATTTCTTATACATTCAGAAAAATGGTAGCTGAGGATAAAATACTTATTTTGCTGATAATTTAAATCGCTATCAACAAAAATTGAAAACAGATACATAGGTTATTGAAATTTCAATTGAATCATACGGTATGCGAGTGTGTTGTTGTTATCAGTTTAATTAATGCCATACACCACTCTAACGATTTCACGTATCTTGTAAAGTTGTATGATAATTCAGGTGGAATAATATTCATTGGTATTCAGTTATCAAGCTCAAGGATTTTTTTTGCGATTAGATATCTGTTGTGGGACCAACATGCTTTCCTTTCTCATTATGTCTGTCACTTCAACATCTGGGCAGATATTATTGTAATCATGAAATCGATATATCTAAAGCCCAAACCAAAAAGTCTTCGTCTTTCGCCATGGGGAATTTTCAAGACCCCTTGAAATAATGGATGGTTGCTCTTCACGATGGATACAGAGAGAGACACACACAACTATGCATCAATGTTATCAAAAAGCCAGGGTGTGAAAAACACGTGTTTTAATATACTCACAGATTTCTACAGGTGGAGAATAAATAATAACGGTTATCTCGAGGCGGGGAAAAAAGGCTTGTCGCCGTTGGACCGTCTGCTCAGGGGAAAGAACAGCTGACACGCTATAAATACACACAGTCTCCAAGCACTTGTCAATGCAACTAGAGGAATTAGAGGTGCAACTATCGACCTGATCTTGAAATATGCTTATTTAGAATCTGAGATGTTTGATCAGAGCCCTTGAATCACCATTCCAGCAGTAGAAGCCGATCAAAAAGGCGCCCGAATATCCAACTACCGGCTGCAGCATCTCCCGTGTAGTCTGATTTAGACAAATCCGATAGATATCAGTCGGAAATATAGCTGCCAACTGAGTCTAAGCCCTGCCTGGCACTCATTACCCCCATTAATTCATATTGAGCATGCATGACTGCTAAAATTCGTCAAGTATGAATATCGGCTGCATATTCGCTGGAGTGGGCAAAGTGCTGTATGCGCACGGATAGTTCGGCGCCTTAACAGCGCGGGAGAGAGGGGTGTATGGAAGAGATGAAAATGTAATATCCATAATATTAATGATTGGCGTGTGTGAAAAGCTTGTTCAAATATTGTGCCGGTATTTACTCCCTCTGGTGGTAGTAATAAGGGTCAAGAGCTGTGCTTGATATTACCTCTCCGTTTTCATTTGACTCTGCTCTCTATTTAATGACAAGTTAAGAATGGATTTTGACACAAATTGGGGGAGTTATCATTTATTGGGTGTGGCATTTAACATACAAATATATTGGGTAAGCCAACTCCCCTTCCCATTTTCACTATATTTTGATATGTGGGACAGCTGCAGAGATTTCAGCTTCATCAATTCGTTTAGAACTATCACACGTTCCTTGCGACACCATTAAGACACTTTTCTAATGGGCCTATGAATAATTCATTCCCATCCATCCACAATACTTCAATCTTGAAAACAAAGCATATCTTAACAGATAATCTAACAATACTTTCGTTGAAATGTACACTATGATTAAAATATCTGTCGCGAGTTTCAGAGGCGCCATAGCCTTATAAATTTCGTTCGAATTCGTTTCTATACTGTGCTGTCCTTCAAATTTTCTTTGGTATCATAGGAAGCTGATGTTTAATATTTCAGCTGACCGCTATAAGGAGTCAAGTAAATCCTTGAGCATTCAGTAAATTAAAGTCTTTAAATCATATTTGAATGAATGTGTAATTTAAAATTAACGCCACTGTGCGCTGATTGGTTTCGTTAATATTAATAATAATGCTCATTGTAAACACGATTATAATGAAAATATAATAATCAGATATCAAATACCTAGCAGTTTATCATCATCTATTCATTATATTCCTATTCCTTTAGTTCACTTCTTCCTGTTCGAAGTCCACAGGCAAACACCTCAAAATACACAACAACAATGTTCTTCTTACCCCCGTAATTAACCCTTCAGAATAACCTTCCATAACAGTTTATTCACTAATGTGATGAGATCAACTTCAGCTTTATATATGTATGTATGTATATATATATATATATATATATATATATATATATATATATATACCCCAGTCGATATGCATAGCAACAAGATAAAGTAGTATATTATGTGACGTAAACAGGTATATTCACAACTATACATTGCTATGCTGAATCATCGATTAACTATTCCATGAAAGCGGCTATTGGATATATGATTTAATTATCCAATTTTCCTGTTAATCAACATGATCGTGGCAGGCGTGTTATTTTGACGAAATGACGTAAATACTTTTATTTCAGCCTTGCATAAGCTATGCATCATATCGGTAAAGCACCATATGAACGAACCTGTGTTCATTATCGCATTTAATGGTAATTACTAGATATGTGGTAAAAAGGGAGTATACATTAGGAATAACCTTGTGCCGCCATCACGGCCATTGTCATCGCCATTATACTTTATCAGCTTGTTGCTAGTTTCCGTCTATTGAATTCATTTGGCATTTTAAATTAGCTCCAAATGCTCTGAGATTTTATTTTATTTTTGATTTATTTATTTCTCTTTATGTTTTTTTTTTATTTTTCAAACATACTTTACAAACTGATTACAACATAACAAACCAATATTAATACACTATAAAGTAAAGTAATTACATTGTATAGTTAACGTAAATGAATCATAAAGAAGGATTGTCACATAAGCAGAGCTTGGTGGCGTGACAATCATTTTCAAACAATAGGAAATACTTTTTTTCCAAAACCAAAAAGGGGATATATTGAAAAAAAGCACTTTCGGTTGTATTCAAAGTAATAGAAGTCCATAAAGGATGGGGTGAGACAAGATGTGGGAAGGAATATATAAATATATGTATATATATATATGACTAAAGGGTACATTAGCTGGATACACAACAATGCAGTTTATTCCGTCATAATAGCGCCACCTACATTAGCGGACAGTTGAGCATAGAAATAAGACAAAAACTGTCCAGCTAATGTAGCCTTTAGAGTTATATATATATATATATATATATATATATATATATAAGTGTAAGGAAATAACATATACAACAGCTTTGGCAAATCTCGTGGAAATAAATACAAATGTGAAAGAAATTGCGAGAATAACGTTGCGTAGCTCAATCAAAGTTCCCCAGAGCTGTCCTCCCTTTTTGAAATTTTTGCAAAGGCTGAAAAAATGTCTCCGCCGGGAATCGAACCCGGGTCGTTGGCTTAGAACGCCAATGCCTTAACCACTAGACCACGGAGACGGGTTAGTGGTTTCGGCTTGTCTTTGTTCAAAACTCACCTGCCCCCGACAAAGGAATTAATTAATAAGGTTGAGGATTTGTCAATCTGTCGGTCAATTGAATCTGGTGTCGCCGAAACCACTAACCCGTCTCCGTGGTCTAGTGGTTAAGGCATTGGCGTTCTAAGCCAACGACCCGGGTTCGATTCCCGGCGGAGACATTTTTTCAGCCTTTGCAAAAATTTCAAAAAGGGAGGACAGCTCTGGGGAACTTTGATTGAGCTACGCAACGTTATTCTCGCAATTTCTTTCACATTTATATATATATATATACATACAGAGAGAAAGAGAAGGGGTGAAGAAATAAAGAGGGAGAGAGAAAAGAGAAGAAGATGTGGTGTGTCATTTACGCCCAGTCATCACACCGTTTGATGACGTATTTTTGGGGGCGGCTGCCTTGAAAGAACAGAACGTAGTGTGTGCCTTGACTGCATCTGGTAGTAAATTCCATAGATCGGGACCGGTATGTGTAATAGATTTGTGTGCTAACAACATTTTAGGATTATTTAGGTGGTAATTATAAGCGTTACGGGTTGGGTATGAATGAATACTTCTGTTAAGCATAAACATATCGCTAAGTGGGAATGGAACTTGATGTATAGAGACTTTAAATATAAGTAAGGCTATTTGGAGTGTATTTATGTCAGAGATTTTAAGGGTATTGAGTTTATGGAATAACGGGTCGGAGTTCCCTCTATAGTGTGAGCCCTTGTAGATACGTAGTGCTGTCTTCTGCAGTAAAAGTATTGAATTAATCTTGTTTTTTGCAGAATTTGCCCAAATCATGTTGCAATATGATATGTTGGGGGAGAATTAATGTATTAAAAGCATAATGAGTATATTATTTGGTAGAATATATTTAAGATTGAATAGAATGCCGACAACTCGTGATATGGCGGTGTTGATATTCTTTATGTGTTGTCTCCAACTTATTTTTTCGTCAATAGTAACTTTGACTTTGTTTCTTTAGATAGAGGTAGACCATTGATAAAAATGTTGTTTTGTAAATCGGTTTGTGCGTGTGTTTCATTAAAATGTATGAAATTTGTCTTTTTATGTTTAAGGATAATTTATCGGTTTTAACTAAAGTGAAAGCTTTTGGAGTTCATTCGTAATTTTATTTACTACTGAGTCAAGTTCAGCATGAGAACAAGAAGGAGAGTGTCATCGGCGAATAGCATGTATATTAGATTAGTGGAAGAATTCGAGATATCATTGACGTATATGAGAAATAGAAGTGGGCCCAGGATAGATCCTTGGGGCACGCCGCATGTTATATTTTGATAGTGTGCGGATTTTGAGTTGTATACTTCGTACTGTTGTCTATTAGATAAATAATTCTGAAACCATGATAGCATAATTCCTCTGATTGTAATATATTGATTTAGCCTGCATTGAGATTTACTCGTTTCATTTCATATGAGGTAAAAAACATTTACCAGTCACCTCTATTGCTATCACGTTTTGTGTATTTTTTTTTTTTTTTGCTTTGTATTTGTTGTTTTTTAAATGAAGCTAATAGTTTCATTGATTAATATTTTTGCATTAATTCGATTTTATGTTGATTATTTTAGTTTATTATTTATTCATATACATGTTATAATCTCAAAGACTGTTTTTTATTCTTATAAAAAGGGAATCTACAATATTACAAGCCTAGCTTCTTACTAGATTCCCTTATATTTTACGACAAATTAATTTGTCTTATCCCAACTTTAAAATGATGGAAATATTGATCTGTGTCTTTGTATGTTTACTTGCATTTTTTTGTTCTTCTTTTGTTGAAAATATTGAAGATATGTTCATATACTATTGTAATAATGCAACGGTCATTGTTTATTTTCCAATTATATGATTTGAAATAAGAAATAAACTGAAACTGAATTCATGTATTTATCTATTTATCATTCATTTGGCAACCTATACATCATGATAAAACTTATCACTTATATCATTTTTTTAAAATCACGTTGATGAGCTGCCATCATAAATCGTATTTAACAAGTTCATAATTAAAAGATATACCGAGCAGGAAATTGATATTACCCCCTGAAAACTTCTTTTTGATTGTAAAATGCAAGGTCTAAAATAATCCTTAATAGCCACTGCTTTCCACTGAAATTATTAACCATGATACATTGCCAAGGGAAATACAAAAATGTACAAATGACTGTAGTCCTTTTCACAATCACAATGTATTACATTTGGTGTGGATTTGATGCATCAAGTAAGAGAAAGAAAGATAGAGATTTAAAAAAAATGAGGGGTGGGGTAGGGAGGGAGGGAGGGAGAGAGAGAGAGTCTGAGAGACAGAGAGGTAGAGATACTGGGCAGATCAAAAAAGGAGAGAGAGGGATAGAGAGGGGGAAAGAGAGGGGGAAACAAAGAGAACGGAATACGATAAAGTAAAGCTTGATCAGACTCACAGAAAGACAAAGAGAGGGGAAGATAGAAAGAGAGAAGATGGTGAGATCTGTATTGGATGAAGTAAAAACCACGAGAGAGGGCACTCTTCTGGTCTATAAAGGCAATAAAAACATGGTATAAAGAGACCATAAAGAGGTTCGTGTCACATAAACATGACAAACGAGAGAAAGATATTGGCATGTGACTTGTGGAGACAGAAGGATGGGGAAAGAGAGAGGCTAAGGGTAAGAAACCAAAAGCCAGTGCAGCAAATTGTGATTAAACGAATAATTCTTAAATTGGACTTAATTCCCCAGACACTAGACCTGAGTATCTTGAGAGACAGTAAGGTGAGCCGGTAATGAGCATGAGCGCTGGAGCTGAGCTGGGATAGAAGACCCACTGGGGAAATCAAGGAGGAGACTGATGATGCTGATGATGGAAGGAAGATAAGATGAGGATGAAGTGGATGAGACAAGGATGAGATGAGATGGGGTAATGAGGTGAGGATAATGAGACCGTGTTCCAGGGCGGTATCGTCGCTTCTTTAGCTTCGAGGTTAAAGAGATGTTGGGAGAGTTAAAGAGGACGGAACCTACAGGTGGTGGATACATTTCAATGGAGGTAATCGGTAAACGATTGAATGTGATTGGTGGTGTGGTGTTACAGGTGGTGGTACAGAAAGTTAAATGATGGTTGTTAAAGACTTTAAAGGGGTCAGAACTCAGAACCTACATGAGGTGGATACATTTTAATTGGGGGGGGGGTAATAAACGATTACAGGTGAGGCGTAGAAAGTTAAATAATGGATGTTACAAAATTAAAAAGGGTAGTTACGTTTCAATGTGGTGATTGATAATATATTGTGATTGTGGTTACTGATGGTGAAGGCGGTGGTGGGGTTGGTGGTGGTAGTAGTGATGGTGGGCGTGATGGTGGTGGTGATGATAATGGAGGTGGTGGAGGTGGTGGAGGTAGTGGTGATGTGGTCATGGTAACGGTAGTGGTTCTGATGGTGGTGGTGGTGATGGTCATGGTGTCATAGGTGGTGAAAGAGAAAGTTTAATGGCGGACGTTTTTGCCGTTGGTATTGTTATGGCGCCATAGTAATCTGCAGAAAGCTGCAGACGTGCGTTAACTCGTATACAGAGCATATAGGAGGGAGGAAGCAGAAGTCGAATGACTTGTTTGATATTTGTTTTGTTGCTGTACGTTATATCAATGAATTGAAACAATATTTGAGGGATAACTTCTAATCATGCAGTAATAAATGGAAAGTAATAAAGAAGTAAAGGCAGGTATTCCGCCATGTCCAAAATCTGTAGACGCGATGAAGTTTAAAAAAGACCGCATTCGTAATGGCTTAAAATGGAACGAGGAAGATTCATCCTCCACTTTACATCGCAAACACGCATTACTAAATTGGGAGTTCGTTTAGTCCATTTGCGGGGGTCCTTAATGGATGCAAAGAGTAAATCATTCGATTTTATTGCAATCATTCGTAATGGCATGCATCAAGTTCTCCATCTTTTTCTCTTTATTTGGCAATTAAGGCTGCGTGTAGTCCAAGTAAAAGCATGTATCAAAACCAGTCTTGCGTGTGATGCGATTTTAAATCGACTGACACTGCACGTACTGTACGTAAGAATTGTCGGAATAGTATGGCCATCCAATTAGACGTGTATTATGCATAGCTTATACTGTAAATACAAGCTGCAAAAGGAGAACGAAGACCATGATAGTTCTAGAAGAAATTTAGAAAGATTGCCTGTCTCAAAGCAAATTCCGTTAAGTGCCCTCTAAAATCTGATATACATGTAGCACATAAACAGAGCTTTACCAGAAAATCAATTTACAATCAACTTGAAAAAATAAGTTAACATACAGGTATCAGAGTCTGCAGGCTGCATGGGTAGCAGGAATTTACCTCCTTTCTCAGTGATATGTGAAATAATTATGCATAACTGTTATTACTTTTTGTATTTGTATGTTTTTTTCGTCTTTTCATAAAGTGGATGTTGGAAACAGTTAACGCTTATAGTAAAGAGCATGTTTGTGGATCGTGAACTGATGCAGAGTTATGTTTGGGTGCATTAGTACTTTGGGGAAATACAAATACAAAAAATGTCGTTAAGATTAATTAAATCCACAGAAAATGATATTGTATCGACAAGCATACACCGACATGTTTGCTTAAGCACCGAGATAATTTTCCATTTACGAAAAACAAACCCCACATAAGGCAAAGTTTGGAAACCCCTACACCAAAAGCGTGACGTGCAGGCGGCAAAAGACTCTAGATAAGAAAAAAATATCTTCTGAATACTTGTATGATTTGTATATTGATGGCTTTTCCAAAGATAGCCAAGTATTGTACAGCCCTAAATTTTTTAAGGTAAAGCGGCCCAATTGCTCTCGAAATTAAAGTTCCTTCAAATCGTCTTATTACAACTGACTTTCTCCTCATCTGGAAAACGATTTACCAGCTGTATTTGCATCTGCATATCATAATTAATAATGAGAAAAATACCCAAGGTTAGTTCCCAACTAAGCAATCAATATTTCCCCCAGCAAAAAGGTAAATCTCCATCAGTATTAATAGGACATCTTTGTCCCTTTCCAAGCTTATTTCAAAGACCTCCGATTGAAGTTTCATTCAAGATATTCGAGCATTGTGGTTAATAGTAATAGTTCATTAATTCACATATCAATATCCTGACCATACTTGCCCACTCAAATGTGAAATTTGATAATGAAAATTTGAAGATTTCAAATGACTCTAAAAAAAAGGCTTGTTTGATAATGGCATACAAATGAAAGATGAAATCTAGTGAAATTCCTCTTTCAAGCAATATGTGATGCTATAAAGACAAATATTTTTTTTCTCATGTAATATACAAAATAGAATGATGTGAAAATGACAAAATAATGTTGAACATCACTAATCACTCACTACCTGGATGTATTTCGATAATAGTGCAAATTTGGTGGAAAATGTTATAACGGCAAAATATTTTCTGATTCCGTGTACCATGCAGGTCACGTAACGGATGGAGAGTGGTTGCCTTCTGCACAAAACCCTCACATATTGTCGCGTCTGGGTCACGTGACCCTTCATATTTCCTGTTTATACCTGCACCATTCACGTATGTGGACAGGTGAATGACACATTGGATAGCTTTGGCCTTGGAAATGGGAGATTGGGATTAATTCACCACGATTCTCTGTGATAGATTGCCTGTCGAATGGAAACCAAAGTTGTCATTCATTGTAGACGTGAGATACTGCTGTATTGCATCTATACTTATAGTTCCTTGACTTCAAGATGCTAAACACGTACATGAGAGCTTTAGCGAGACAAAATATATATATAAATAAATATATATAATGTATATATATATATATATATATAAAAAGCTAAAAAGCTAAAAAGTAGCTACTTAATAACTTGCCAGCGTCATCATCTATTGTTTGCTTGATTGGTCTTACTACAAAAGAGTCTCACAATTGGAGTATATGAATAGGGCGCTTTTTTTAAACAAAAGCGCACTCCCTTTGATTGAATGTACTTACGCCATGTCCATTTTATATAATACATGTATTCTGGTATCTCTAATGTCATTATATACCTTGTTTATATATATATATCTAAGCAGAGAAACAAAATCTTATATTCCACCTGAAGAATAAACGAAAGCGCTTGTGGAAAAATCATCTCTGCTCGCTCTGTGTATTTTCTCTCCGTGTTACCTATTTATTTTATATATATATATATATATATATATATATATATATATGTTCCGCGTGTCTCCCAAATGCGGTTTCGTGTCTCCCTAATGCGGTAGTTTCTATTATGACGGAATAAACCGCATTGTCGTGTGTCTCCCAAATGCGGAATCCAGTGGAATGAGAAGGCGCGATGGCTCAGTGGTAGAGCAGTGGTCTCGTAACTGGGAAGACCCAGGTTCGAAACTAAGTGGATGCGCTACTGCCCTTATAAGGCATTAATCCTCATACCGAGTCCATCCGGGAGGACTTAAAGCCGTCAGTCCCCTGGTTGCTTTATTTTCTTAGCAGTCAGGTATAATAAACCATCATCATCAGTACATCAATATATATACTGTACGTAAAGTTAGTGCTTTTTATTGTAAACATGCCTTAGGATGATCTTTCTCTATACTTAAACTTAACTCATGATATATGCATCCTTCTTATAAAAGAAACTATCACTTAATTTTTGAGTTTTTATTAAGACGAGTGCCACCTTTTTTAATGTAACAGTTAGTTATTTGATTATATATTCATTCAACCAATTCTTTTGAGACCAGGGGAGCGTTTCATGCAGTGTTTTGTCAGTGATATTTATTGACAAATTTGCTCTCAGCCAATTAGATGCAAGGATTTCAGTAGCTTATAACAGTTGTCGGTAAAAATCACTGACAAAACACTTGATGAAACGCTCCGCAGTCTCTGAATAAGTCCAAGTGGGCTATAAAATTGTATCGTTTGAGTTAGTTTTCTATCAGCTGTGACTAGCGTGTACGTATATGAGCACATTGGTATAGTCTAGTATTTCATTCGCTTGAATTTCAGTCGAGAGTTTTGAGAGTTTTAATCCTTTTTAGCGGCAACTGTTGCATAGTAAAATTCACTCCCAACTGTGATAATGGATTCTAAAGCTTAGACCTAGGTAATAATTTCCCAAGGAATATGGTACCCCCTTTTCTAGATTTTACTCGCATCTTCACATGTGTTAACTAGCAATTTCAATTCTCTACGCCTTTATTATCTTCAGTACAAATAGAAATTAATATGCAAGCATTTTTTTTTATTTGGTACAATGGCTTTTGCAAGAATTTGGCCCACGAATGTGTTATGCTTATACTTCTACGCTATATAGCCTTCAAAAACGGAAAATAATTACAAAACGCTCCATATAGTTCAAGAGAACTTGAACAGTTGCTCCTGAGCTAATATGACATGAACCTAATGATGGTGATCGACTGAAAAAGTGCAAACATGGGATGCTTGTCATAAACAGGGGGATAGTTGATTGATCTTATTAGGGCGGGACCTTAATTAAGACATCTCCATAACTCTTTTCGGGTTTTCGATTTGCTGCTAGGAAACGAGAAGTATTTGTAATTCGTCATTGCATTTTTTTTAATCAATAAGATATCCAACTGAACAACCATCATCTATCATACTAGTGTATGCTAAACCAACGAATGGCAATTTGGGAGTTTTTCACTCTACTTCATCCATTATATTTTGCATCTGACTTGGAAGTTGCAATTTGTATGACTTTGGCAATTAAATTACCAAAAATCCATCACATCTTTCCAAGCATAACCATGATAACCAAGCGATGAAATAACTTAACTTTGCATAAACTCAGAGAAAGAAACAGAGTAACAAAGCAAAGTGGATTTTTATGCATTTGGCAATATCTTCTTTCAACCTAAATATTGGTGAGAAAGAGAGCGAGATGGTGCAGAGAAACGGATAGACTCCTTGTAAAATATTCTTGAATAAATTCTACATTTTATAATTTTTTTCTTTTTCTTATTTTCAGTGCTCCTTTTTACGCTTAGAAAGATTTTGTTACCACAACCGCTGGGTACCATTAGTCAACAGTTTGCAATCATTTATTGATTATTTTAACCCTTTCAAGACAATAGACCACATTTTGTGGTTTGGTTCAATATCTTTTGAATCAGAGCTCTAATGTTTGTTGAATGACCATATTGCTTTTGACGCCAGGAATTTTAAAAAGGAAAATCAGCTTTAAAATCCTTAAATTGGCAACATATTGAGAGGTTCAAAATCATTGATTTTTGATCGAAATTGGCACTTTCCACAAAGTTCCTTACCATGAATATTGTTTTCAAAGACATTATATCTTATTAGAACAATGTAGCATTAAAAGAAAAAAATATTATTGTTGCCAATTTGAAGAACAAAACGTGATCAATTTAATCCTTAAATAATTCCTGTCTTAAAAGGGTTAAGACGAAAACGAGATTACACAACATGCATTGACATAATTTGGTACAATGATTCCTGTTTAAGGGGACTTTATATCTTCACAATCGCACTCTTTTTCACATTATCCCTAAATCAACAAGACATCAACCCTTAAGCATGTTCTTCTACGCTGACATTTACCCAAACTGTTTCGATATTTGACTGTAATGTCAGTCTGCCAAGTCAGGCATGCTTTGATTCGCAGATATACGCAGCAGTATTAGTATACTCGACAGCATCATGGTGTTTTAAAGGTAAAAGATGGAAAAGAAATGAAAGAAATCAATGACAAAATCTTAAAGATGGTGTTTAAATAACCGAATGAAAATTACGTGTGTTTTGTTTTGTTTTCAAATTTGAAGATATCTTAATCGAAGTATGAATTATGTTATCCAATACGCGAGTTTAGTCCACATGCGTAGTCTCCAAAAATGGAGTGATCTCTGACGTGACTCCCGGGGAGTGAAAAAAGGGTAAACAAATACTCTTTTTAGAGAGTGAGAGTCATTGGAAGTACATTTGTGTAAATCAGAAATTCGTTCTGATCGAATGTATATAAGTAAACATATTTCATTTTGTTTGATACTGCTAAGTGATTTTGACTTTCTTTAACTTGATGAGACTCGAGGCATCTTTCATGCTTCTTGTAGTACTCACGGGACGAAATATACTTTCACTCATACTGAAACGTATTGCCATTTTATTTGACTTAACAAATAACGAATTAATCCTTTTGTATAATAACTTAAAATGAATAAATTGCATGTGCCTGATATGCAATATTCATGATATTTTTGAATGCGCACAGAACTAAAGCTCATAAAATTGAGAGTCGAGAGAGGAAGCAGTAAATGAATTAAATCAACTGCAATTGGTATTTAACCTGATTAGGGCCACGATACGAGATTTGCCTGATCAGAAATTTGCCCGAACAGAATAGCATTTGCTGCCACGAACAGATATTTAACTACACAGACCGTATCCAGCGGTGATATTTGTACTGCATACTCATGCGAAAAGGACGAAGGCCAAATTTCTTGTAATGTGATCGCAAAATATCCAATATTTAGAGGGAAGCAAGCCTTGGAAATGTAGGTTGTTTCCACGACAGAAAAGATGTGGATTGTGATATATCGAAATGGGGTCACTAGTCAATACCTGACGCAAAGGTAATTGATTTTAGTGCTGGGTGGATAGCCTTTTATCAGCTGCATTACAAGCAAGGCAAATTTACATTCTAGAAAATATGGAAAGTGTGCAGCCCTTTCAGCTATTCTTACCTATACATCAGAATATCAAATATATTCTTAATCTTATCTAATTCATGGCATCCTTCATATACAGGTGTATTAATATATTACGCAGAGTTAAATTTTGTTTATTGGAAGTCATTGCTAATTTTTGAAGCAAAGTCAACTGAGTTTTCAGAAAAGCGGATACATTAACTAGCACCCTTGCCATAATTCAAAGAGCTTCAAAAAGGGGTACCCTCTTCAACGACTCTCATTTCAGCTAAAGTAGCAAACTAAGTAAGTATGTCCGATATTTTGATATTTTTTTAAAGATTCATTATTACTTTCCAAACTTGCTACTAAAATTAGCTTCTAATACTCACTCCACTTTCTTCTTTGATTTCAGCATGATGGCTTCGTCGTTCAATATCCTTTAGAAAAAGCAGTCCAAGCAATAAGTTGATATGATCCCGAGGGGCTGGGTTAGTCCACAGGGGTAAGCAGACCTCTGTAGAATGCAACTGGTCCGAGGCGGAGTGCTACATTTGAGCCCTCGAGATCTAAGGCAGATGTGTACTTAGCTTGGCGAGGTCCATTGTTAAATCTGCGTATAATCCTTGCCGTACGTGTTGCACGTTAGTGCCGGCTGCAGTGAGCAGCGTCATAGCAATGCAATACAAACGCCATGAAAAATAATTACCGCCCTGCCGAGCACACATGAGTGAGTGCCCATATATCTCGGGAAAAATAGAAACCCCGGTGCGCCCTGCGCCTCGGTCGTGGACGTGCACAGACACTGATTTCTTGAATAATATGCCCTACTTTGTAAACCTGATCAATTTATTGGTAATAAAGAAATAGAAACGGCGATTTTTGGTTTCCACGAGGGAGAAAGAGTGATTTTGTGGAAAGCGATATATGCGCTCTGGCGAGGGGTTTCGATCAAGAGATCAGCGTAGACGTTGTCTGTGTGTACACATACTTTAGAGATTAAGTTTACTCTTCGCCGGGAAATTGGTGAGAGCGTTCGAAGGAGGAGGTTAAGGAGGCGGGGCACAGCATGCACGACGACAGACTGCTAGATGTGCCTTGAACCTTTTCACCTCCTCTCTTTTTCTAGCTCTACCACCCCCCCCCCCCCCCCCTCCCTCTCTCTCTCTCTTTCTCTTTCTCTCCCCTTCTCTCTCAATTCGTTATACATTTCTTTCTCTCTCTTCATTATTGTCGATGTCGGCTTACATTCATTCATATATTTAATATGTATAGTTTATTTATCTATATATATATTTATTTGTTTTTTTTACTTATTGATCTATTTATTAAGTCTTCTTAATACAGGGTGGTCCTTTCAATAACGAATATTGCTCTTCCAAGGGGCATTTTCTTTACAAGTAAAAACGCATACAAGCATTAAATATAAACATGATAAACATACAAAAGTAGAATATCAAATACAACAGTGATCACTAAAAGGCATTGTGATTACAGCTATATACCTTTTATGTTATGTTTTCGCAAACGTGGAAAATAATTACCTTCTTTTATCCCCAGTTATCTCCTCCTTGTGGCGCTTATTGTTTTGCGTTCATCCACTGCCCGGATCTCTTTCTTCCTCTCTCTCTGCCTCTTCCTTTCCAACGACGATTATCCCTTAATTTATTAATTATCCCTATTTTTATTGTTAACCGATGGAAGAAGAAATTGTGTAAAAATAACAGATGATCATTAAAATAAATTCAATTCAATTCAATTAAGTTTCCTTTCCCCTGATATTCCCATTCCCATGTCTTTCTTTTCTATTTCCATTTCTATCTCTCACCGTCACCCCCCCCCCCCCCCCCCAATGCTCCCTACTTGTCTCTCTCTCACCATCTCTCTCTCTCTCTCTCTGTGTCTTACTCTCCTTATCCAAGTCAAGGTTTAATTGCAATGATAAACAACAGACGAGTAATGTGCAGAATGCCCTCATGCATGGATGTTACAAATGGCTTTGGTGTGTAGACCGCCTTCCCCGCTGATTGATGGACAAAACTTTCCACCACGGCGAAGAATCGCTAGAGAAATTCATTTCTTTCTGTAGTGTTTTTACATCAATCCGAGAAAAAACTTTCCCGTTATAAGACGGATTATACTCTCCCTCTCTCTCTCTCTTTCTTTATTCCTATATGACTATTTCTATTTATTTTTCTCTCTCTCCATATCTTTCTTTCTCATTTCTATCTCTATTAATCTCTTTTTGAACTCTCTTTCTCTCTTTCTTTCGGTAATCAATTTGTAATAATTTCTTTCTGTTTATTCATTGATTCCTTTTTGATTCTTTTTTTTTCTCCTTTTTCTCAATTCTTAACTAAAGCATGTGAAGTAAATCTGGATTTCTCATCATCTAAACATGTCCGTAGTTCTTGACATTCTTCTCTTTTCATCTTTTTTTTTTTTGGTTCTCCCTGTCAGGTCTCCGTTATAATCCATTTTCTTTCTATCAATTATTCATGCCATGTTACTGTGACAGACAGAACACAAAACAAAAGACAAAACACTAACGCCCTCAATATACATCAATGTGAATGCTTAAATGTTGCAAACAGGTTCTTGATTGGGTTCACGAGATCATAATGCTACGCATCATCATTGGTGTTAGATTTGTGATAATATAGATTTCGAGATCTTATTCTGATAGGTGGGAATCTGATCTTGAAGATGAATTATTAATAGACGCATCTATGACACTACCTGATAATATCTATCATCTGTTGTGTTCTGCATTAGCGCCATAACTTTTAATAGTTATTTTGATGAAGCTATTATACAGATACAAGATGCACCCGCTACTCAACATTTACGCATGTTCTGGTTGAATTATATGAAATTCATCTTCTCCCCCTCTCTCTCCCCCTCTTTCTCTCTCTCTCTCCCTTCCCCTCCTCCATCCTCTCTCTCTCTCTCTCTCTCTCTGTTTCTCGTGTCTTTTTTTTCCTTCAGAAACTTATATAACCAACCTTTTCTGAGTACTGTGTCGACATAATAATGGTTGAACCTACTAATTCAGTACTAGATATTTTATGAAACGTCTTGTCCGACCCCCCCCCCCCCCCACACACACACGCACCCTCACGTTCACACGCACACACACACCTCCCCGCTACGTCTGACTATGAATTCATTCCAGAGCTGAAATTTTAATTTCATACAACTAAAAACATGACATACTATTCATTGACAAATCGACAACGAATTTCATCGTAATACCAGAAAGGAAGCATTAGTTTCCATGACTGCAAATGCTCGTTTATGATTAACAGTGACATGTGGAAGCCTTCAAACTGAACCAGACAAAAATAATAGATACATTGTCGACATCCACGTTTGATTGATGGCTTGAGTGCAAGATGAATAAATCAATTTACTGTCACAAATGGACATTTTATAAGCTACTGGGTCATTTCACCGCATTCCCCATGGAAAGGAAGCGTGTAAAATATATCCCTACATGTCACAAATTATAGATTTTTCATGTGACTCTAATTTTCTTTCTTATCTCTTCCAGCAAACAATTTCAAAATTTTCGATGATTTTGCTTGACATTTTCTTTCTTAACCCACTGTCTATGGGAACCGGGAATCCCTGTATTAAGCCTATGGAAACTAAAGAATTCAGAAGTCATCGGGGTAACCATTTAAAAACGTGTTGAAGGTAGGAAATTAATTGCACAATAAAGAGAATTGTTACAGCCCACAAATCATGCAATATATGTTTAAATCAAGATAAATCTGTTTTAATTGTTAAAACATTAAAAATATTAGACAGACTTATATTGATTTACTTCCTATTTATGAATCAATGTCACATATATGTAACTGATATACTTGTCATTTTCATTCACCAATTGTTCGACCACAGGAAAAGTATATGATGGGCAATGTATATCAAAAATCTAGCATAAATCAAACATTCTAAATATATGGTTATGATTATATGCTACCATAGACATTTTCAGAGAAAATTTCAGATTTTTAGAAAGATATTACCTTATTTCAAATAGTAAACAAATGAAAACCAAATAATAAAGGACAAAAAAGAAACCCAAATGTAATTTCAATAATTCTCATGCATAAAGTTGGGTAAGTTAATAATGTTTGGTATAAGAAATGGTGATAAATTTCCTACAAGTTTCGTACGCAATATTTTGTGAAATAATGGATGGTTATAATGAAGTGCAGACATTTGAAAAGTAAGCATTGATCACATTTTGGTAAAATTTTGAAGAGAGCTAAACCCCTTGGCACAGTCAGAGTTAAGAGGTGTGATAAAAATATAAAATGTAGCTTTATTCTGATGGCTTCCGGAAATGTTCCTCTTTACCATGTCTAGCTTTCTTCCTGGGGGAACATAAATCAATGTTGTTGCCTCAAAGTTATCTCTGAAGCCAGCCTTTCTTATCACCTTGTCTCTATAGGAAACAGTGAGTATTCTCCTTCCTCCCAAGCGATACATCATCTCATACGAACATTAAAGAAAATGATTTATGAATCTCCATCAGCTTTGAAACGAGCGATAAATCTTAGATTGTATCTCAATTGACATTGAAAAAACCCGTCTCTCACCATCCATTAGGAAAGTCGAAAATTAGGGATAAAAGAAAGAAATTGTTGGTTGTACGATCTCCACATTGGAATATTATGTTGTAGATAATTGAAGATTTCAGACAAGTTTTTTTTCTTGAATTAAAAGGTTGCTTTCTGTGTAATGTCTACGAAATTGGATTCTAAAAAAAAATTGCTTTATGTTACTCATCCATTTCATGCTGCATATCCAACTTTCCTTATGATTAACAAAACAGTGAACATCAACGCGATGTAGCTCACTTCTAATCTTCCCAAACCTTTGACATGTTAGGGAACCGGTCTTACTAGTTGGACGGAATGCGAAAGAAAAGGCCTTCAAGTTAGGGGAGGGTGGGAGGGCCTGGGATGGGATCGCATCGTCTTCTTGTCATGTTGTCCCCCTCTCCCTTTCTTTCTCTCCTTTTCTCTCCTTTCCTCTCTCTCTCATTTTTTTTGTCGTCGGAATTCGATCGGGGCCACCCACAGCTAAGCCATTGTCTGATGTACTCGATTTTTTTTGTGTTCAGTTCACGTTTTCATGTCTTCATGAATCTGTAAGATCTCATTAGAACGGGAAATTGATCCCGACAGATTCAAGTAAAGGGGGACTGAGAGCATGTAAATTAGATTTAAGCCTTTCAGTCTCAAAAGCTGAGGACTAGATCCAAGCCAGTTTACAAGAAAGGAAGGTGGAAGCTATCGAGTTAATATAAGCCTATCGTCATGAGGGATATATGAGATATCTTTAGAAATGGAATAGAACTGGACATATTCAAGTCAAGGGAGCTGGAAGCATGAAAGTCAAGTTTCACATGTTTAAGACCTTTGGTCTAGCGAGTCTCCAATTTAGAATCTCAGCAAATTCAAAAGAAAGGAGGCTGGGAACTGAAGGGTTAATCTTAGACTGTGGTCATCAGGATATATAAGAACTTTATTCAAGATAGAACAGAACCCGACATATTCAAGGAAAGGGGAATGGAAGAGTATAAGCAAAGAGGAACTGGGAAAATGGTAGTCATGCATGTTTAAGACTTTCATTCTCGTGAGTCTAGAATTGGATCATGGGAGCTTTGATAGAATGAGATGGTACTCTTCAAGTTACTCGAACACTATTATCCTCAGAGACTTTTGAGATCTCTTTAGGAATTGGTCAGACCTTGAGAGATTCCAGTTAAAAGGGGACTTGGAAGCATGGAAGTCAAGTTTAAGACTTTTTCTGATTCTCTGATGCGTATTCATATAGAATCTCGGCATTTTTCAAGGAGCAGAGTGAGAACTATTGAGTTAATCAGAGAATATCGTCAACTTGGATATATCAAATCCCTTTCAAGATAGAATGGATCTGGACATATTCCAGGAAAATGGAATTGCACCATACGAGTGTATGCCATTTAAGACTGTCGTCAAGATTATTGTCCGAGCTCTCATCAGAAATGAAACGGATCGGGACACTCTTTCGATGAAAGAGCGGCATCATTTGCGGCACAAAATGATGAAGTGGTAGGAACGTTGAAAAAATTTAACAGCTCATGAACACGCTCTGGAAAGGGAGTGGTAGATTCGTGGAATCGGCAATCGGTGAAAATAAGATACTGATTCATAAAGGAACGTCGACAAATACTAATACAATACTAATGATACAAAGTGTCGTCTCCATGAGTACATAAGTTTTCTTTTGAACCCCCCCCCCCCCCCCCCCCAAGAAAGTAGCATACAAATTCAAGGGAGCAGCGACAACGAGTTTTGGGCACTCCGGAAAGTTGATAGTTTGCCTCAGATCATGCAGATTGGGTAGTGGAATGAAAGTCAATCAAACATGACTTAGCACAATTAAAGACCTCAGCCTGACCCAAAACAACCATATATTGACGTAAAGCTTAGTAAACAAAGAATATAATTACCCTGGGTATTCATAAATTTTCGTCTCCGTTATCCATAAAAAATAAAAAAGACAATTTTTTTTGGTCCGCCCCCTCCCTATTGCGTAACAACAGAGGAAACTGCAGGGGGTCGCTAGACGTGTGACGACATGTCATGTATACAGCTCCGAGTGCGTCTACACGATATGTCGTCATCAAATTTTCACCCCCCGCAAAGTAGCGTTCCTCAGAGACGGGGCCCTCGTCAGAAAAACCACCGGGGCTCAACATTCGGGACGCTGTTACTCATTCCACAGGAAACGGAATCTCATGAAGTTGGTTTCAATTTGTTCAGAAAATATATAGCTCCCCGTGGATGAATAAAGGGTATATTTCAAAATTCGGTCAGGCTGAGGTCTTTAAAGGAGAATTAACCTCAAAAAATAAAGACGATAGTGTTCAAAGGTGTTATTTATTCCTACTTGGTAGACTATATGGCTTCGCGTCAAAATATACGAGATCGATACGAATCAAGATTTTCTGAGCAAAATTTATCATCTGCTAGCAATATGTATCGTCTGCTAGCAGCACATGGGGGCTGCCATTTTTTTTATGTGTACAAGAAGATTTTCTTAATCCAAATGCCCAATTGCCTTTTTCAAAATTAAAAACCCATTTGAGATTAAAAATATAGAATAGATATGTCAATTTATTTTTAAACTGAAGATTTCCTTATATATTTCTGTTGAAAATCGATATTCGCTTAATAGAAATCTGTTTTCTCGATACTGTGACGTATGGGACGGAGCAAATTAATTCAAATTGTATGGATGCTTCTTCCCTGAGCATCTATAGCGGCAAACTATGCATTCACCTGCTTTCGGATAATGGACTTGAAAAGTCAGAATGCATGCTGCATATATCATGTATATTACGGTCTGCTCTGTTTGGCAAAACCAAGAAAATAGATTTTTGTTAAGCAAAACCAGACAATTTAAAAGATTAATTTTTTATAATACATGGAAACACCCACTTTATATTTTTCGTCACATATGGGATTTTAGGTAATGAAGAAAATCAATTTAGGTCTTGGATTCAAAATATCTTCCTGACTGGAACATTTCTCAATGGTTCATGTACAACTCCAAATCAGCAAGAAAATGGCAGCCCCCATGTAAATGAGTAGGAGGCGATACCGGGTGTTGGAATATCTTTATTTATACCCTTTTCTGATATCTTATTAGAAAATGATTTAGGCCAATAAGTAGGAATATATTACACCTTCCAATATAAGTAAATTTGTAATTAGGGGTTAATTCTCCTTTAAGAGTTAATGCATCGTAGCGTGCGATAAACGCGGAAAGAAAGAGATAGAGAAGAGGAGGAAGACAGTGAGAGAAAGAAAGATAGAAGGTGGTGAGAGATGTGTGTGGGGTGTGTGTGTGTGTGTGTGTGTGTGTGAGTATGTGAGCGAGAGAGAGAGGGAGAGAGAGAGAGAAGGAGGGAGAGAGAGAAGAAGAAGGTAATGAGAGAGTAGGTTGGATAAATTTACATACACACAATAGAGAAAGTGAGTTGAGATAGGTGATGAAATTAAGGAGAGGGTAATGCAAATAAAGAGAAAAAGAGGTGCAAAGGAAGAGAGAGAGAGAGAGAGAGAGAAAGAGAGAGATGGAAAGGGAACGAATAACTGAAAGATGGAGAGGTGACGATGGTTCACCATTTGAAGATTTCTTCATTTTATCAGGAAATGACTCTTCACAGTGGTAAACAGTTTTAACAGGTTTTTAACAGGTACATACCATTTTAGAATTTGAAGCTGATACTTTGAGATGTCTGCTCAGTTATGTCAGAATTTTAAAAAATCATGTATCAAATAAATCAGTAAAATAAATGTTATTGATATTGATCCGAAGAGAGTTTCTTACACATCGAAAGACTTTCCTCTAATCTCTGACCGCATCTGTCCCACTGCATTGTGGACAGTATTGATCCGATTTCACCTTGACTCTTCCACGCATCCTTTTCATCTTCCCTCCAAATTGTCACATCCATATGTCTTGAGTTCCTCTCTTCTCGATTGCACTTTAGGATACCCCGGTTCAACGAAAACACTATCACAGCTCATATCCAAAGCGATACGTCTTATTTCCAACTGTGCGTACCTCGATATTATGTGACGCGGGGAGAACCCCGCGCAATTTATTTTGGCGCCGTTTTGCAGTTGGTTGGACGGAGAAGGTGCGGGGGTTCGGTGGTAGATTTTGAGAATCAATTGGCCTAGATAAATGGATAAACTAAAGACAAATCTCATCCACTTTGGAAACAGCTACGGATGATAGCATGTGAGCTTTGCTATGGACCAGGGTCCCCCCGTTTCATAAAACTTGTTATCAGTAACAACTGCCACATTTCTATGACAAATTTGCTCTCAGCCTACATGGCCTACACTGTAAAAAAATAATATGCCCATTGGTAATTTTTACTTATTTTGCCCCATGTAGAATTTACTTAAAAGCGTAAGTTTTGCCACTTACGCACTCGATTTAAGTCTTACTAACTCAAACTTTCAATTTAGTAGCATATACGTGAAATTTTAAAGTCAAATTAGACACAAAAGAACATTCAAGTAATTTCAACTTGTATTAATTTAACTCAAAGTTAGAAGTTAGAAGACTGACGCAGTGCGTAATATTAGTATTAACATAATTAATTTCTTGGTACTACAAAATTTCAATATGGCACGAAAAAGAGACATGATAACGAAGCTTTTCGACCTGCACTCATCAGGTTCAATCACACGAACCCCTTCTGTGCACACAAAAGGAGTTCGTCCAAGCTTTGCGATTGTTCTGAAATTACAACGTCTGGGTTGCGCCCGGGTTCATCGAGTATAATATAGTTGATTTCAAGTAATTTGTTATATACCTGCGTGATAACCTGATGAGTGCAGGTCGAAAAGCTTCGTTATCATGTCTCTTTTTCGTGCCATATTAACATAATTCATGAATATTCATTGTGCACGCATGAATAGTTTCGTCAACGAGATCTTCGAGCGTATTGCCGGCGAAACTTCCCGCCTCGCCCAATAGAACAAGATCAATCTCTTTTTTTTTTTATAAATAAAACAATTTTTTTTTTGTTGAATGAAAATTTAAGGAGTTTAAAATATTTCCTAATTAATTTAAGCAAAGATAAGAAAATAAGACAATTATTAATTGCCACTCAATTCAAAACAAATCAAAACTTGATATTTCAGGAAAATTGCCAACCAATTTTCTTTTAACATGAAGTTATATAAAATTCGGAGCCCTTTCAGTAGTTGTCAGGTTAAAGCGTATGTAACAGTGTTTGTTGGTGAAGTCCTAAATTGAAATAGTGTCAGTGAATGTTAGATGGGTGTAAGTTCAATCATGAAATATTTTTGTTTTTAATTGTTATCTATCATGATTATAATGCTTAATTTATTTACGTTAATGTAACTCAATTAAATGTATGAAATAACAAGAGATCATGGGTGTCGATCCGGGGGGGGGGGGGATGGAAGGTATATATCTTCCCTAAAAAAGTTGATGTGGGGCGTTGGCCTGTATCATAATCCCCCCGATATTTTTGTATAAAATAAATAAGAATTATGATACATTAACTTAAAACTAATAATTATCAAAACTCATCATGTTTGAAATACCATCAGAAAACCATTTTGGGAGGCTCTAAAATGCTACTTTATATGCTACGCAGAGGTGGCTCCATGGAATGTTAAAGTATAGGTGAAGGGGTGTACAAGAGGAATTTTGTTAGACCATCCACATAATCGGAAATGAGATATTATTATACCAAAGGGGTACTATACGCTTGACTATTACCTCCTTGACATTACCAGTTCTCCTACTGTTCGTTCCAAAATGAGTGATTTTCTTAAAACACCCATTCAAAACTTGCTCGGGATGGGGGAGGGGGGGGGGGGGTCAAAAAGGAAAAAAAACTTTGAAATAAAATTCCTATTATTTTCTCCTTTGTTTTAATTCACTACCGGCCGCCAAATTGCTTGTCTCTCCCATCCTTTCCCTGGTTCCGCTCCTGCTTGTATGCCAGAATAATTCAGTCATAGTATGGCTGTATTAAACATAATGCTAGTCATGATACTGAAAAAGAATGTTCACACACATTGATGATATTCTATTATAGGAACAATCCATCAGGTCACATGTTGAACATTAAACCCCCAAAAAAAGAGCCCAAGCTCTTCCTCCAGACAATCAAATTAGGAATCAGCTAAAAGGTTTCAGCCTTCAGAGGGAGAAAGCCTGGTGGACCATTAGCCAAGTGCTTGAGGTAATGGGACAACGTAATAGCTGCAGCAGTGGTATCAATGAAGGTCGATCACATACTCTGCACCACGAGTCATTTCGTTCAATTAGTAAAATGAGCCCTTTAAAGTGTGACGTTAAACGCTTGATAGAGGCCTTGCATCCTACAGATTTCCTATTACATCAATTAGCTTGAGACTGTCACAGTCACAGTCTTTGCTACGAATATAAACTGATATTTTAGAATGTTCATAGCATAAGTATCACAATGGATGCTCGAACCACGGACCTATATGGTTTAACGTATCAGCAGAACTGTCCTTTGTGGATATTCAAGACGTAGACTATGCAACGATTTCGAATCAGTGACAATTCAATTATAGGGCAGGAACGATCAGTTCAAATCGAACAAAAAAATGTCAGATAAAACAAGAGTTGGAACAAAGTAGAAATATGTTAAATAGGGAGGTGGAGGTGGGAAAAGAGGGAGAGAGAGAGAGAGGGGGGTAGACAGGAAGAAGAGAGAGGCAGAGAGAGACAGAGGAGAGACAGAGGGACTGGAGAGACTGAGACAGATGGAGGTAGAGAGATTGAGAGGTCATGAATATCATGTGCTTGTAGTGTATCTGAGTCTATGTTTAAACATGAGAATGGGAGAAAGAGAAAAAGGGGGAGAGCAGAGGGAAAGAGGAAGAGAGAGAGAGAGAGAGAGAGACTAAGAGAGACAGGGAGATGGAGGCGTACCAACTATACTTCGGCTCTATCGGTTTCTAAACTGATTACCATACCACTCATTTAATAAATCGTCGATAAGTGACGCACTTATTTAATTGATTGGATTCAATTCAAGCGTTTTCACTCGCATTCCCGTTCTGTAGCATTATACCCAATATCAATATATCGGTACTGCAATAATCATGAAATATCAACAAACGTGGGAGTATTCTCGGAAATGGAATAATAAATTCTGGGAAAGAACGGCAAATTAATATTTTCCCGCACGTCTATAGAGCTCATGAACGCATGGCCTTGTGTTCAGTTAATTGCTCGCTCATCCTTCTTTGTGTTTTGTGGCCGTTTCCTGTAAACATGTGTGTTCCTATGTCAAACCAACATTGAAATAGCTTGGCCCTCTTGGAAGCAGTCATTATGATTACGAACAAAGTATATTAGAATGGTAACTAAGTAAGCAAACTTAAGTAAGCAAATTAAAATTAGGCTTTTGTACTGTCATTAGTTTCTTAAATGAGATCAATGTTTCTTTTTTCCTATTTATTGATGTGAAGACATATTCCTGTACATAATTGGTCATGGTAATCATGATATTGAAACATGGTAAATAAATGTGTTGTACATGAGTATTTAGTCTTAAAAATCATAACGAACATGATTTAGAGAGAGAACAAGAACTTAATCTATCTTTTCACCACCTGTAAATCCACACATCTCTTGTTCGTTCAATTAACTAAAATGAAGCTGCTACAGTACAGAAGATGGGCAAAAACTTAGTCAAAAACATTACGCACAGGAGCGGAAATCCACCCTTTATTACAGAAGTCATTATTAGGGATCACTTCGTCTTGGAGTGGAAATCCACGCTCAAAATAGTGGAATCTACTCTCAAATGAGTAACATGAGTAATTCAAACCATTTACTTTGGAGTACATTCTTCTAATTTTGGGTGTATTCAACTCAAAATGAAGTGATCCCATACATGGCTCCTAAAATAGTGGATTTGCACACCATTGTATTGAGAGAGAAGACAGTAAGGGCAGACAGTCTTTCATTATGCCTCTTGTAAACCAATATGCTGTCAATTAGGTATAAATTCTGACAAATGTTGACATACCTCGGTGACGAGTCGTCCATGTTTACAGTCGTAATGCTTCCAGATGCCATGGCCAACACGTCAAATATAAACTGCAAAGTTAGTCACCCCTGAGTGTGGATCTAAAGCTACCCGAGGTACCCCTCTGACTGGTTCTAATCGCATCAGGATTGAAGCGAGGTCTTATAAAGGACTTGCAAAAAAAAACCGCGAGAATTTGCACTTTGAGTTCGCCATAAAAACACCTCAAAATTATGGATAATATGGTTCTACAGAATAGACAGCATGGTAAAGAAAAGAAAGACTTGTTTTTCCCCTACTCAAGGCGTTTTCATTACAAAATTACGCCGAAGTGTCGACACAACGTTGGTTTACACGTGGGAAGCACATCAAACATAATTATATTGATGGGAGGCAAATTAGTAGCCATAGAAGGGTAGGATGTTGCTATCGTCACACTATCTATAGCTCATAGATGCCTGGAGAAATCTAATAAGGTAATGCAATAACTGGAACATACATGCAAACATTGCTTCGCTTCTTATACAGTCCCTTTCCCGTCAAAATTACAAACAAAATGGCGCCGTAGAGATGCTAATGTGTGATACGTTCGCCGACCAAATCGTATTTCTTGCCAGGAGATAATTATGAGAAGTTGCAGTCCCAATTAGCATCATTTCCATAAATATGCGTATACTAAAGTGAAGATCGAGTTCGACAGGTGAAATATAATTTATGAACTTTCCCATTCGTTCACCCCTATGTAAAAAATATCACAATACAATGCCAAGTGAACAGGGGAGCGTTTCATCAAGCGTTTTGTCAGTGAGTTTCACTGACAAATTTGCTCTCAGCCAATCAGATGCAAGGATTTCAGTAGCTTATAAAAGTTGTCGGTAAAAATCACTGACAAAACGCTTGATGAAACGCTTCCCAGGATTTCTCCCGAATTGCCCTTAATCCTTATACCATAACAAATCCAATGTACATGTATAATTTCTTGGTACTAAAAAATTTCAATATGGTACGAAAAAGAGGCATGATAACGAAGCTTTTTGACCTGCACTCATCAGGTTATCACGCAGGTATGTAACAAATTACTCGAAATCAACTATATTATACTCGATGAACAAAGTAATTTGTTACATACCTGCGTGATAACCTGATGAGTGCAGGTCGAAAAGCTTCGTTATCATGTCTCTTTTTAGTACCATATTGGTACATGTATAACTTGAAACAGTTTTTAACTTCGGACCATGTGTGCCGTCCTTTTTTCCACTGTATGCGGATTTTTAGCAAGATTGAATCGTTCTTTTATTATCATGCTGACGATTCCAAATTAAAAAAAACCCCACAATTCTTGTGTACTACATAATCAACTTTCCCAATAACTTTTAGATACTTTCTATAACGAACGATCGTATGACCAGAATTCACCTTTATCTTTAAAGTCTTTGGACCCAGGCTCATCCCATTTGATCATACTATATCACAAAATACATATCACATGTATTATTGAGGACAGGACACTATAGAAGATAGAATATATGCTAAGCGGTTCTGATCTCAATTTCAGCGAACATGATGGGAATTAAGCCCCTCCCCCCACCTCTCTCTCTCACACACACACACACCCACGTTTACATGGCTTTACTTCCGAAGACAACTGTTGTTCCTCTATTGTTACTCGTCCTCGGACAGTCGACGGAATAAGGCATAAATTCATTGTTCGACGTTCGAGGACTATTGTCCGGCTTCCGAGGACCATTGTTGTCATGATTTTTTTTTTGTTCTCTGTCCGAAAATGTCCTCGGACATAATGCTAAACAAACGCACACATACAGACACACACAAACACACATCCTTTCCAATATAGGATATTAATCAGTTTTAGCAGGGAAATTGTGGGGAGCGTTTCATCAAGCGTTTTGTCAGTTATTTTTACTTCAAATTTGCTCTCAGCCAATTACATGCAAGGATTTCAGTAGCTTATAACAGTTGTCGGTAAAAATCACTGACAAAACGCTTAATGAAACGTTCCCCTGGTTTCACTAAACCTGGGTCGAGAAAAATCACTATCGCCATAATTAGAACTCTATTAGATTGAAAGAGAAGAATACTTCGACAGACGGAGGCTGAAACAAGCAATAAAGTTGACACATCAGTTTGTTTACTTTCGGGATAGACTATTGCCATATTTAATTTAACTTCGTGGTAAAGGTATCTCTAAAGATAATTTTATGTTGCTTCTTTCTGCCAATGACTAGAAAAAATGTGCCAGAGTCATATTCAAGTTTCCTTTATGTTTATATTTTGGTTTTTAATTTAATTTTTTTTTTCATCATTTCCTTTTGACGACAAGTTGAACATTAAAGGAGTAAGATTGAAGCTTACATCATGTAAATGTTAATGATAACGAAAAAAAAAACCAAACAAACAAATAAGGAGCAACAGCAAATCGCATGGTTTATGTTAAAACTAACATTTTGCAAATAATTGAGTGCTTTGGAGTATGACCTAATAAAATGTATAGTTATAGAATATTTCTAAGTCTTCCATCTGTAAGAGATTGAGGGGTTCGTTTTGAAGATCCATTGTAGCCAAGGGCTCCCTCAATCGAATTAAAATGATAGTGAAAAGATCCGATCACCATTATCCCCCCCCCCCCAAAAAAAAAGCATAGAAATTGCATGCAAAAAACAACCACATCTATTCTTTGAATTGCCTGTTGGAAAATATCTAACGAGAGGGCGGTATTGAAGACAAGAGGGCAGTGCCGTATATATACGGCACTGCAAGAGGGTATTAGATAAACCAAAATGTAATGTTGGAAGGATTTGAGCACTTCGAACATTGCAATAAAAGAAAAATATCTTGCTGCGCAACACCCGCTGTTCACACCTTCTCTCAGTGGGAAGTAATCCCTATCTAATAAAGACTAATTTCCAACCAAAATGTAGAGTCTTAAAACCACGCAGGACTGATGAAAATCAGAATGCGAGAATGCTATACTGAACTACAAAAGAAACGTCGCACTTTTCAAATTGATATCTTTTACACATGATATTGGAATTTGATACGTAAAATCACATTTTATGTTTTTTTAACATCACAGATATGGCATTGACCGTCCATAACACATCATCATAACAAAATGTGATTTCTGTGTAGGATTAAAACTCATATCCTTTCCGTGAACATGGTAGTCCACTCGAGCGCAGCTTTTGGAAAAGCATGATGCACATGCACATCCTCTATCCAGTGGGTTTAAAAGGGACCCAAAACCTTCATCCTGTCATGCGTTTCCTGAGCGCTGTCACCATGCCACGTCTGACTCGAAACCAGAGGGAACAAGCCATCGGACGTCTTCATGCTGGCCAACGTCCTAGAGTCATTGCCAACGACTTCAATGCAGCGTTCGGACAGTAGAGAGACTGCGGGAGCGATACAATGCAACCAACAGCACCAACGATCGTCAGCGCAGTGGTCGTCCCAGGGTGACAACAGCACGTCAAGATCGCCATCTTCACCGGGACCACTTGCAGGATCGCTTCCGCAGAGCAACAGAATCGGCTCTACAGACTATTGGCACACACAACAGACCAATTTCTGCAGCAACTGTGCGTCGTCGGCTGAGAAGCTTCAACTTGTCTTGTCGGCGTCCTGCTCGGGGCCCTATCCTCACCGTTCGACATCGTCGTGAACGTCTCCTGTGGGCCCAACAACGTCAGAACTGGCGCTATCAACGACGATAGTCGTTATTGCACATCTGTACTCAAAACAAAGCAAAACATTTTCTCAGTTTTCACTCTTGAATAAAGAATATGTTTCATTGTAAATAAAACAGTTTCAAACACATACATGTGCGACGTTTCTTTTGTAGTTCAGTATATTAAAACGATGACTCTGATGTTCGTTTAGTAGCTTGTGTTTATTACTTAAAGGCGTTTCTGACACATTTTCCCTAATTATTTTCCTTTATTTTGCATTGCTTAGGATTTCGTACCATGTTAGTACATATCAAATTAACTGAAGACCAATTTCAATCATTTTCCTCTTAGCATTTAAAAAAAAAGATATTGAGAGATTCAGTGAACACGATGAAGCTGGTCTATTCTATCTTCGACAGGTTTTCTTTTTTCATTACAGAAGTTGATCGTAATGTATGCTTTACGGGGAGTTGAGCTTCTTCGTATCAATCTTTAGACAGTTTAAATTGGTTGAAGTAAAAAGAAGATGGTTCCATGTAAATGTCATGAACTGTCGACAGTGCAATGTCTTGAAAATGACATTAAATTCTACCTTTATATATGTCAGCCGTAGAATACAGCCTCATAATAGACCTGATGTGACTAGGGAGGAAAAATACAGCGTCAATTATGAGCCCTGAAAGCTGTAAAATGTTTGACATTTTCACTTCCAATCCGCGACCAAAATGTCACGCGAGACATCAGAATGTACGACGGATCTCAAAAGACATGTATACACTAAAACAAAATGTTTATTATCTGTCGCATGCAATGCCATGGGTGCATTTCGGAGTTAATACGAGATGCCACTTTGTTTGTTTTTAATGTAAAACATTCCACGTGTATTTATGGTTTCTTTAAGCTCTCAATATCTTTTTATTAATCAAGTAATATTAATCATGTTAATTGGCATATTCAAAAACTGTTATTTTTAAAGTCTGTTCCATACATGACCCCGTGATATTTATAGCCCCAGACTATATGGTGCGAGTCAGAAAAGAAAATTATACTTTTCATCGACTGGTCCTCATTTTCTCTTATACTTGGTAATGATGGGACACAAAGTCAACACATAACACCAGTACATTAAGAATAGATTCAATATGATGTATTTTAGTATGCTTATGCTTTGGAAGGCAGTAAATATTCATAAAATATATATAATACAGACCCTCCACCTTTGTTTATGAGGTGAGAATTATTATGTGGATCTTCTTCGTCATTGTCAAAACTTAAGCATATTTTTATTCAAATCACTTTATTAGGTCGTCAACAATTTGAAAATACCTATACACTCTCTGTTCATTGAAGATGACATTAATTGCAAAGTCTATTTTGATGATTTTGGTCTAATTCAAGAAAGTGAGTATGATATATTAACACCAAAATATGTGAAAGAAAATAGGAAGAGGAAAGAAGAGAAAGATGAGCGAAGAGTGGTGAACAGTGTAATGGAAAGAGATTTAAGATGGGATGAATCGCTAGGAACCCCATTGCTAGAGTATTCCCTTTCTGCAACATGATGTTCAGGCCCCTGGCCTCGGGCAACCATTTCCGTTGTGACACCAAAATATCCATCAAAAATTCATAAGTTGTCACTTCTTCTTCGCCTGGTTTCCTAAACCTCGATTGCGAAAGAGAGCGAAGATGTTGGCGAAACCTTGGGGCAAAACATGTATACTTAGGTGATGTCAACGCATATTAATGTTCACAGAAAATAGAACAGAGAAAGGAAGTAACAGAGAGCCACAAAATCGAGTCACCATACCGAGAGGGGATGAAAGTAGCGGTGCATCAGGCCTTTTATTGTCTTCCAATATTGCTTCATTAACGACGGCCTTGGCGCGATTCAATGTCGTGTAGTGTGCTTGTAATTCATTAAAGAATATGCCCTCCATTTCCCGCCAAAATGTGTCGTCTGTTTCTATCAGCAGATAGATTTAATGGGTGTATTTATGATAAAAGCAAGGAATGAGGAGACCAAAAGATAGGGTTTCGCTACCAACAAAACAGTAACACAGTTAGAAAGCACTACTTACCGTTTGCTGGTCTTTTTATCGATAAATGTTCCAATTAAAAACAAAACAGATCAGAGAGAGGTGAATATGTCCAAAGGTTTGAAGTGCTCAAAAAGTAAGAATTCCTAAAAAGTCCTTGGGAAAGTTTTCCCCAGATCAACCTGTCGGAGATGAAATGGTCTGCACGCGGTAATAATTAGAGATGGTGTAACGAAGTGTTCCCTGGTGTAGCTACATATCTCTGGCAACCACATCTGAAAAGAAGGCGCGAAGAAATTCCCCACGCGCTATTTACGCCGAGTTCAAATTGGCTGCATTCATTAAATGTCCATTTCCCGCGCTCTAATCAAACCCCACGTAGTCTTTCATGTCAAAGGCATCCTTCTTCCGACGTTGAAACACACACTTAACAACTGCGGTCTGAACAAGGAGAGTTGCATGACCCAGATGGACTTGGAGTTAATTTGAAATTGGAGTGGGGGTAGTAACTATGCCACGGAAAATACTCTCCATTATGACAAAAATTGCCCTATCGTCAACACTGCCATTACCTCAATTTTAAAAGGGGACCACTTCCGTCTCCTGCAGTTTGCGGCCGTAGTATACAGACCCGTTATGACTTACGAAATATCAACCATATAGGTGCATTAAACACACCATGAGAAAGTGCTCACAGTGATTAAAACAAGTCTCCCTGTTGTGACAGCAGCACTTGAACTGTAAATTATACTGGCAATGGGAACAGTCTGGTTTGTAATAACTCCTGCCAGATTATTACTGTCGGCGCCCCTGTGTTTTCAACAAGGTAAAAGAGGGAAGAAAATATCAAATGGTTGTTCGACCTTTTCTCCTGATATTACTAGCCATTTGAGGCATGTGGTCATTAAAGCAGCGCCTCATATTTTTGCATGGTCAGTCGGGTGCAAACAATATAGGGGTCAGACCGGAGATTAATTACCTCTGTAAAGGCCGCCATCGAATTCTTCATTTCTACCGGTGAAGTAAAAAAAATATATACAAAATTGAGAATGTAATAGTGGTGTATATAGCATATGGGGTGAAGTCGACATAAGCCCTCTACCCCCCCCCCCCCCCAACATATATATGACATTTTCAGTGCGTCCACAGCAATACATTCCGCCTACCCCTGTCCCGGAATATTCCGTCCTATACTCCCCGCCCCTTCATCGACCACTGGATACGCCAATGTAAAACTCAAACATTAAAAAAAAAGAAATCAAATTTCTGTTTTTAAGTAAGAAAAAAAATGATTAAAATGCGGGCAAATACTTTTTTTCTACTAATCAAAAGATTTTTTCATTTTTTCATTTTTTCATTTTTTTGCTTTTTTGCTTTGACTCTACCTCACCATGCTTATAGGTTTTAATTCATACAAACTTTGAAAATGACTTTGCGTGAATGGACATTGCTATTACTTGACGAAACCAAACATAAAACTGTCATGGAACTAAGGCATTACCAGCCAACTTAATTTAGTCACAGATTTCCTTTAAATATAATATATTTAATTCTCATTAAAGTATTGATCGCGTTAAGGCAGTCGAAAGGAAGAATATGTTTTTCAGTTTCAGCAAAAGTGCACATTTCATGACTTTCAGAAATTGACTTGTGATGGATAAGTGACGGGATATCTTCATGAAAAACACAACGTAAATCCGAATGCGCTACACAGAGCAGTGCATGCGTATATTCATTTGTTACATGCTTGCCTAACAAAGCATCATGCCGCCATATTGTGACCCACTAGAGCAGAGTTTGCCAGATTCTCTCTATATACAGTATGTAAAAAAAGTGAGTACACCCCTAACATTTTGACAGTCATTTTATTCTATCTTCTCAAGGGACAAAGCTAGAGAGGTCAAACTTTGACATCATGTAGAGTAGTTAGTCTACAACGTATGTGATGGCATATAATCACTGTACTGTGAAAACAACTCAGTGAATACTTCATTTTTTCGGAAAGGGTGGCTAAAAAAGTCAGTACACCCTTTGGAGATTTTGTTATGAACTTGTCCTAAGTGTCAGTATTTGGTGTGGGCTCCATTGTTTTCACATACTGCCTTAATTCTTTGTGGCATAGAGTCTACCAGACGTGCACAGACAGTTGCAGGGATGTTTTTCCATTCCTCCTGGACAACATCACGGAGCTGCCGTTTGTTGGAAACCTGGCGCAGCTCCACCTTCCGCTTGAGGATGCCCCACAGATGCTCAATTGGGTTGAGATCTGGGGACATGCTTGGCCACTTCATCACCTTGACCTTGGGCTTCTGGAGGAAGGCTGTAGTCATCTTACTGGTATGTTTGGGGTCATTGTCGTGCTGGAAAATAGCCTGGCGACCCAGTTTCTTGAGAGAAGGCATCATATTGTAACGAAATGATGTTTCATACTTAATTTGATATATTTCTTTTGAGTGGAAACTGATCAAAATATTATTTTTGACACATTCAGAATGAGGTTTGAATCGTTGTAGCTGTATTTTAAGTTAATAATCGATCTCTTTAATCGATCATTACGAAACCAAATCAATGCTTGCTAATGTTGTATGTTTGGGTTTTAAAAATGTTATTGGGGCCAATAGAATCAACATTTCTATCATGTAATATAATGATTATCATGCGACTTTTGTACATTGATACATGATATCTGTGTGATTGTAAAAGATAGCTTTAAAATATTTTTTGTAGCCAGTAACATATTACTTCAACTCTTTTGGATATTAGCAGCAAATTGGATAAATATATAAGGATTTCTTGCAAAAGTGGCCGGGTTGGGTTTACCAATTATCACTGATATAGTAAGCCTTGCCACAGCACTATAGGTTTGCCAACCTCGTTATAAAAGATAACCAGACGGAAACTTTGGACTGATACATCATACCATTTGTGCAAGAAGACTTAACGGTGAGCTAGCATGCAATGAAATAATTAAAGTTCTTCAGAAACTAAGTTCAAATGTGTAGCCTGTTTTTATTCGCTTCTTGTGACGAGAAGAAGGAAAGAGATTGCATGGATGTGCAGTAGAAGTACTGGAGAGCAAGAGGGAAATAAAAACCATGCATGGTCTTCGCACACTAAATTTCAGAAAACCATACATGGTCGTGCGGTCTTCATAATTGTCAGAAAGCCATGCATGGTCGTGCGGTCCTCCTGAACTGAGAAAGCAGTTGGCATGGTCGTGCGGTCCTCCTGAACTGAGAAAGCAGTTGGCATGGTCGTGCGGTCCTCCTGAACTGAGAAAGCTGTTGGCATGGTCGTGCGGTGCTGAGAGAAAGACGAAGCTTGATATGGTCGTGCGGTGCTGAGAGAGAATTAGGCATGGTCATGCGGTAATGCGGTATTGTAAGAGAGAGGCATGGTCATCGTGTGTTTTAGCAACCCAGGAAAATAATCTATGCAGTGAACAAGTGGTCATTTTGAACAATCAAGAATTTTTGAAAGAATAATCTACTTTAACTGACTGTATATTTCGGTCCAACGAACCTCCGGTCTAGGGGAAAAGGGCGGTTCGGCTACAATATTTTTCTTTAGAATGTCACAGTACATTGTAGAATCCATGATTCCCTCGATGAACCGTAGTTCACCAGGTCCAGATGCACTCATGCAACCCCACACCATGACACTGCCACCACCACCATGCTTGACCGTAGGTAGTACACACTTAGCCTTATACTCCTCACCAGGACGCCGCCAGACATGTTGAACACCAAATCGGAGCCAAACAAGTTGATCTTTGTCTCGTCAGACCATAGAACATGGTTCCAGTAGGTTCCAGTTTTTGTTTTGTTGGTTTCTGCGAACTGCTTGCGGGCTCTCTTGTGTGCTGCCTTAAGAAGGGGTTTCTTTCTTGGACGACGTCCATGCATACCAACTTGGTGCAGGCTGTTCCGGATCGTCTGGGCAGTAACACATGGTCCTCCACCTGAAATAACCTCTTCAGCAATGCTGCCAGCACTTCTACGTGGGTCTGGAGAAGACAGCCTCTGGACATGACGACGATCACGTGAACTCAACTTGGCTGGACGACCCTGACGAGGCCTGTTCTGGGTGGATCCCGTCGTAGAAAATCGCTGGACAACCCTAGCCACGGTGCTAGGACTCACTTTCAGGGTCTTGCTGATTTTTTTTTATAACCAAGGCCATCTTTGTGGAGAGCAACTATTCTCTTCCTCAGGTCTGTGGAGAGTTTTTTGCCGTGAGGAGCCATGTTGGCCAGCCAATGACCAGTATGGGTATGAGCACTGGGGTTGTGGGTTTTGTCAATTACTTTATCACCTTGCATCACGAAGGGTGTACTGACTTGTTTGGCCACCCTTTCAGAAACAATGAAGTATTCACTGAGTTGTTTTCACAGTACAGTGATTATATGCCATCACATACGTTGTAGACTAACTACTCTACATGATGTCAAAGTTTCACCTCTCTAGCTTTGTCCCTTTAGAAGATAGAATAAAATGACTGTCAAAATGTTAGGGGTGTACTCACTTTTTTTACATACTGTACGGCACTGTTCTTGACTAGAGTACCTTTATATAGAGTAGTGACATGGACGTCTGACTTTTCGGGAAACAAAATGGCGTTTGAATTCTTTCTATTGAGAACACCCAGGTGCTCATTGCGGATTGAAAAGAAATGTAGCCGAGCAGAGGAAACAAAATGGCGTTCAAATCATGAGTTGTCGCCACTCTCTTTATGTAGGTACTCTATTCTTGACGCTCAAATACTGCCCTCTCTTGTCGGTGACAGAAAACGCGGCGATGATCTGTGAACAGAGGAGAAACTTTAAGATTACATAACAAGTTATAGGCGTTGACAGCTTTTTTCATATCGGGAGAGGGCACCTCCCAAAAGAACACAGTGCTACACTTGTTAAACCCAATAGCCCGTATTCTGAACTCCGGTTTAAAGAAGAATTTCATTGATTTTGCATATTGATTTAATTTTTATAGGTGAAGCTTAGATTGAACAAGGTTATCAAAATCAACGCTTGAAATCATTTGAAGTAATGATTATTAACAGATTAACCAAGAAAGCCCCTTTCTTACTGAATCATTCCCCCTACAAGTTAAATACGCAACACTCACAATTAAAGCTGCATCTGCTACCAATGATACAAGCGGGGTTTTTTTGTGTGTAAATATGTATTAGTGCTTGGCGAACAACGCATGATCTCAACGCTTCCACGTTCATTGATTATGTTATTGTCACTGTTTCTGTCTTTGGTTATTTACTCTTGCCCAGTCAAATATCTGGTGCCTATCATCAAACCACTTCCTCAAGCAAATGTATTGACACAATGAACACAATGTGTATTTTAAACTCTTATTACTATTTCTAGATACTCACTATTAGATGCATGGCCTTGTCCTAAGACTCGTTTTATACAGTCTTTGCCTCTTTTTTTTTTTTTTTTTTTAAAGAGATGTTCTCTTGTCTCTTAAATATCTGTTCTCTAAATGGTGTATCCATGTACGTTGTGACAGTATCCATCCCTACCAGACCCTTCTCCTATCCCCTTCCCCTCAGGTGGCCTCAGATCAATCTCTCTACGGGGATGATAATCTTAAATATGGTAAATAACGGTAATAACGATAACATACCCGGTAATAACTTAACCAATGATGAATTCTTAGATGCCTTCCAAACGTTATTAGACTCTCAAACTCGCAGTCCTGATACTAAATTTGTTAATGATATGATCCCACTCTAAATTCGAATGCCAAAGATTTCGATGTACCTTTTGATGACAATGAACATGATAAAGCCAAATCATCCTCTTATTACTCTGAAAACCAATTTACTTCACACTTTTTAAATATGGATACGGCTGAGATTTCTTTGTTTTATGCTAATATTAGAAGTATGAATAGAAACTTTGTGTGTTTGCGTAATATACTTTAACGGCTTAGTTTTAAATGTTCTGTAATTGGACTAGCAGAAACATGGCTTACAGATACCCCTAATTCTTTGTTCACAATTCAGGGTTTTGACTTAATAGTGAATAATAGGACCAATAAAATCGGAGGCGGTGTTGCACTATATATTTCATCGGAATATAAATATAATAATAGACCTGTATTGAATTGTTTTGTTAAGTCGACTTGGTAAGATAATTTATGTCACCATGTCGACTTAGAATTTTTGGGAAGTCGACTTGGCAAGATAATAATCTCGCCATGACCACATGTAATTTTGTTAAGTCGACTTGGTAAGATAATTTATGTCGCCATGTTGACTTATAATTTTTGGGAAGTCGACTACCAACGCAAGATATTAGGGACTTTTAGAAGCAGTGGACTAGTACTTCGTCCCAGTCGACTAATTCGCGCATGTCAACGTCGTCGACTGCCCATGTTGACTACAGTTCTGATCATTTTAGATTTCACTCGACGTGTACGTACCGTCGACATCAACCGGAATTACACACTCAACTTGTGCACGCTTGCACTTCACTTGATTTAATTCCAGATTTATAACTGGAATTCCAGTACAACTTTCAGACTTCAGACGATAATTTTAAACACGACAAAGAGAAAACATCGTTGAATTTACAGTGATTTCAAGAAAAGGTACTGAAAACTTAACTTTTCAATCCGAATTTGAGGATGAGCATAATAGTTGAGCTGTTCTGATGACGTCATATACGTGAACCTCGTCGAAGATTTCGGAGCACCGCAAAAAAAGGAGAGGGCGAGTGGCGCATGCGCAGTGGCGTAGAATGATGTCCTTGCGTACCAGTCGACTAAGTGGACGTGCAATTCTAAAAGTCCGTAATATATCTCGCCATGACGACATAATTTTTTTGTTAAGTTGACTTGGTAAGATAATTTATGGCCCCATGTCGACTTATAATTTTTTGGAAGTCGACTTGGTAAGATATGTCGCCATGACGACATATTTTTTTTTGTTTAGTCGACTTGGCAAGATAATTTATGTCGCCATGTCGACTTATAAAACTGATTAAGTCGACATGGTTAGATAAATATCTTTACAAGTCGACAAAATATGGATATCAAGTCGACTTGTCGGGATAAAATATCTCGACAAGTCGTCAAGTCGAATGGCACTTTAACGCTTGTTAATGTTCAGCAACATGTTACTTCTTGCCATGTTTTTCTGAGGTAAACAAAAACAGTACACATGATAAGAATAATGAATGAGATACTCATTGCTCTCCAGATATCACTCAGTAGAGATCGATTATCCCCAACAGAGGATTTGGGTTCCGTCTAGAAACAAGATCAAATATGAACCCCTCCCTCTCTCTCAAGACTCCATCATGGTTGTTTTGGCCCTATGGCATTGGCTTTGCTTAGATTAATTGTAACTTACGGGGTCTAGAAACAAACAACCAGTACAAAAAAAATGGCCAAAGCAATGGGCAAATCCTAAGTAATACATAGGCAAATGAACTTTTACTATAAGAAACATCACACTGTTCAAGCCGGTCACTCTAACTATTGTTTAAAATGTTAAACAACCAATTTTGTTTAGACTTTAAACAGCCTCTTGTTGAAAATTTAAACAACTAGGTTGTTTAAAACTTTTTTCACAACTATTGTTTAAAACACACAGTTGTTTAAAACTTTTTTTACAACTATTGTTTAAAACAATTGTTTAAAACATCTAGATCATTTAATTGTTTAAAACCTTTTGCACAACACTATACAGACACGGTTGTTGTACACAAGTAAGTTCCAAATGCCAGAGCTGATTGATACGTTCAGAGGTAAGCATTTAGACAAAATATATTGTTATCCCATCGAGTTTATACTCAAGACATATTTGTGCTGCCGTGACATCTATGATGTTTAGATCTAGACCACATCCACAAAATAAATTATGATGTACACCTGGAACTTTGCAGTGCAGCGCAGTTTAAGTTAGTTGCACACCGGACCCACGCGCGCATTCACTGTGTGTGCAACTTAAATTGCGCTGCGCTGCGCTGGAAGGGCGACTTGCAAAGTTGCAGCTAGGTCTAAATTATAATAATTTTTTCTGTGACTGCACAAATATGTCTTCAGTATAAACTCGATCAGATTACAATATATTTAGTCTAAATGCTTACCTCTGAATGTATCAATCAGCGTCGGCATTTGGAACTTCTGCAACATTGCAACCACAAAGTCATCCGCCATGATGAAGCCGGCCGAGTTTGGCGGAGAAGGAAACCCGTCTAGCGCGAATTTTCAATCTTTTTAAACAACGTTGTTTAAAAGAGTATCATTGATGTCCTAAACAGCGGTTGTTTAAAATACAGTGTCCGTCTTTTAAACAATATTGCTTAATTTAAACAACACAATTAATAGCGAAAGTTTAAACAGCGTTTTTGCTGCACAGAAATTTAAGTTAAAATGAGATCCCCGCCATGGCAAACTGTGTTTTGTCTACCTCTAACGGTTAAGGTTTAAAAATCTGAAAAATATCAATATGGAACCCCCTCCCTATTCTAAAAAAAAAAAAAAAAAAAATCTGCCAAGGAAGAATAGGAATCGATATCATTGGCCTTGGTCTTCTATAGACATGAACAAGGTCTATGCGTCTACATCTAACTGAGATAACCTAATCGTCGACAAGACTTATGGGGTGTTGCAAGAAAGTTGCAATCAATTGCAAATTGTAAAGCAAATTAGAACAACCATTCTGATTGGTTCAGGGTCTGCCCATTCAAGAAGATGCGCTTGCAACAATGATTTCGGTCAGTACCGATCAGTTGCAACTTGCAATCAATCGCAACTTTCTTGCAACACCCCATAAGTTAGATCTATTCCGAGGTTGACTAAATCTCGATTCGCATTTTAGTCATTAACATCTCCCCAATTCTCGCTACCCCAAATACGCAATTTCGCCAGCAGATGGCGTTTGTCATGCAAACCATGCATGCGCAGTGCTGACAATATCCCGAATGGGTCGACAAGCGTTTGTCTTTTTGCATTGAAAATGTACACAGGTATTACAAAAATCCTCCAGTTTGAGTATAAATTAACCGACATGTTTGAAAAGATACCATGATTTATTGAGACAATTGGTTACATTTTCAAAATTTGAGTGCTTTATGTCATGCGATCCAAAAATTAAGCATTTTAGCACTCATTTTATTCATAAGCCGTAGTATTTCAATACGGACCGGAAGTGAAGTTGACGAAAATGGGGACCATTTCCATGCATAATATTGCCCTCTACGTCGAAAATTGGATATTTGAGGTAGCGAGAATTAAATAGATCGTCCATTGCAACTTATCCCGCCCGAAAGTCTGTGCAAGCTGTCACGAGTGACAGGGTGGTATAAGGGTAATCCAGCTGCAATATTAGCTCACGATGAAAAATGTTTTAAAAGTTTGCGAGTAGATTGCATATTGTTTCATGACATAGACCTCTGTAGAATCCTTTAAAAATGTAAAGAAATTAAAGCAGATCATTGAAAAGGGCAGAAATTGTTTTAGATACATTCTGATTTTGGAAAATTAAGCATAAATGCAAGACCGTGTACTCGCCTCTAAACTTTTTGAGAAAAAATCTCTGACTTTGTGCGGGTGACGTCACATTTCTTGTCTGCGAACAGCGAAAGTGACGAAAAAGTTCAATTAAAAGAAATAATTTTTATCGAGCATTCCTTTTGAAGAAAATTCGTATTCATACGATATCGTCCAATCAAAGCTTGATATTATGAGAGTACGCAAACTACAAGACCGAAATTGAAGTTTCTCTATACTTTTCGATATTTACTGGTATCGGGGAGTTAGATCGGTAGATCTGTATGAAATGTTCCCGATCAGGGGCGGGGCCTAATCGACTTGGACTGGGTAGTGACGCTGCAGCTTATATGCAAATGAGGCAATCCGTGCGTGCTACCTTTTCGCCTGTAAGTCTTAATTTTTCTATGCTCAAAGTTACGTGAGTGAAACAGACGTTAGCTGTATGGGCCTCGTTACTCTGAGAGCGAAAAAGAAAAAACAAGGCTGTTGTATCGGATTCGGGAGTGAGCTTCAAATACGGGTAAATTCCTCCTTTGAAACATTAATATGACTATGACTTACTTCTTTGAAAAATTATTATCGCTTATTAGTCAACTGAGATTGCAAAAACATAATGCTTGTGCCAATGGAGTATCTTGCCCCCTCTTGTTCCATATTATCTCATAAAAATGTGCTCTATCTTACTCATCGGTAATATTATAATGGGGATTCCTCACAGTATACTACCGAATGAACTCTGTGAGCTTCTTGCGCCCAGGAAAGTAAAAGATGCTATATACAGTATATATATATATATATATAAGTGTGTGTGTGTGTGTGTGAGGGTGGGTGTGCGTGTGTACACACATACGCATTCAAACCGATGACATCTAACAAAGAGAACAATGGGTCATCGGTTGTCAACAGTTGGTGAGGTTTATTCCGTCAATGAATTTTGTGACGCAATTCAATAGTGGAGTCATCGGTTGAAATTCGAACAATAGCTTACAAAGATGGGTGTGTGTGTGTGTGTGTGTGTGTGTGTGTGTGTGTGTGAACATCATTCAGACATCTCGATCCACTCATATAAACAAACGGAGAGGTCAATACTGAATCTGTAAAAAGGACCGAATGTATGCATGCCAGTTTGCAGACGTTATAGCCTTCTTTATTCATTCATTCTTTTCTAAAATAACTACCATAGATTGCCTGTCAAGTATATTGCATATACTTTGGGGTATATGATTGTGTATTGTTGTTTATACTTTTTCTCTAGAATTTAAAATTAGTTATCTAGCAGGACGGGTAGATATCTAGTGTACACGAGAACACATGTTCCTTATTATATTTTCTAAACTCTAAGGATTCATTTGATAAACAATATCATACATAAAGATATACAAGAAGAGAGAGATATAGATATACTCTCTCTAAAAAAAAGAGTGAATTTTCACTCTATTTTCACTCCCCAGGGAGTCACGTCAGTGATCACTTGTTTAGGAGTGAATAGTGAGTGAATATCGAGTGCTCTCTAAAAAGAAAAGAGTGCTTTTCACTCTATTTTCAGTCCATTTTCACTCGTCCGGGGAGTCACGTCAGTGATCACTCGATTTTTTTTAGAGAGTACATGCAGAATTTCAGAAGGATATGCTTAGCCATTGTAAGTACAAGAAAAACATATTGACTAAAATAAATCATATAGCAATTTCATTTAAAAGCGCCACAAATTCACATGGCAACAATAATTTTATTAGAAAAAACACAATAACAAACATATAGTAAAATGTAATCCCTTTATCAAATACATTTCTATTTTTTAGATTTGATTTAGAAATATACTTTTCCAATATAACATTTTAACGCTGACACGATATGTTCAAATACTGGTAAATATTGTTTGCATTTGGATGCAAATTTTTTCCCTTAATACCTCATATTGCAGTTCAGGGCACTATTTTTACGTTCACGAAACCCGAACAATTTATTTTTATTTGTGAGTTTAATGTGTACATTATTACAGGACAGCCAAAGCTCAAGTTTTGACCATAATTCCTTTGAATAACGAACAAAATGTATGCATAATTGTTTCTACACTGTTACTTCAAAAATGTACAAAGGTTATCTGTTATACTAATTTAAATTTTAACAAAGCACCTTTCATTTCAAGAATTTTATTGAACATCCTAAACTGAAACCACCTCGTATTTATGTGAACGGTTAATTGAAAGGAAAATTTGGTAACATAAGAACTCTTTATGATATTGTCAAGGGGAAACTGTTTTTTTCATTTTGTAAGACATGTGTTAATGACCCCTCCTGTTTCCATGGAAACAAGTGATCAACAGTACAGTGATGTATTGTAAAGATAAAAGTAAACCCGTAACTAACTCAAGCACTGCTGGTCTGCACGCCAATAACCACTTTGAGGTGTTTTGAGCAGTATCTATAAGGCAACCAACAGCAGCGTGCACCTCTTTTCAAACCCTCTTCTGTGCCAGTAAGTATATCAACAATTATTCTCCATGAAAAACAACTGGCAAAATTTGGTTCCACTAGACTGTACAAGCAATACACCAGTTTCTAAAAGAGTAAATGGGTCGACAACTGGAAACTGCTGTTTGGAGCACTGAAACGATTTTTGTTATTTAAATATTTCAAAGATGAAATTTCAACGATAAATGTTTTCCATATACATTATGTACCAATTAGTTGTCCCACTGTAATCACTGCAATCAATTTCCAGACATTTCTGGCTCCAAAGGAAATTCCCACTTTACAAACTTTTATTTGAAATCATTGTACCATGATATGCAAGGTACATTATTGTCACTATGAACATGGCGAACAAAGAAGTGGACAAAATATACAGCTCCCCATTGTACCTTCCACAATTGCTCTGGTAGAGAAAAGAACATCCCTTCATTGATATTATGTAAAAATATGTAGAACAGGTGTCACATGCATATTCACCTGTTCTACTTATTTTACATAATAGCAATGAAGGGATGTTCTTTTGTCTACCAAAGCAATTGTGTAGGGTACAATGAGGAGCTGTATATTTTGTCCGCTCTCAATGTCATCATGTTCATAGTGTGTGTTCTGTGTAAACATAACATTTTCTCACATCTGTTTCTGCCACCGCCCCCACTATTGTAAAGAAATTCGTACACTGGAAATAATATCCGTGTCCCCCGTTCTCTTTCAAGGCTACATGTAGTCAATAGTTTCAATACAGAGTATAAAGTGAAATGTGAGTACAGAGTATTGAAGTAATATATATATATATATATATATATATTGTGAGGAAATAACATATACAACAGCTTTGGCAACTCTCGTGGAAATATATATACAATGCAAAAGGAAATGAGAGAATAATGGTTGCGTAACTTAAATCAAAGTTCCCCAGAGCTGTCCTCCCTTTTTGAAATTTCTTGCAAAGGCTGAAAAAAATGTCTCCGCCGGGATATATATATATATATATATATATATATGTCTCCGTGGTCTAGTGGTTAAGGCATTGGCGTTCTAAGCCAACGACCCGGTTCAATTCCCGGCGGAGACATTTTTTCAGCCTTTGCAAAAATTTCAAAAAGGGAGGACAGCTCTGGGGAACTTTGATTGAGCTACGCAACGTTATTCTCGCAATTTCTTTCACATTTGTATTTATTTCCACGAGATTTGCCAAAGCTGTTGTATATGTTATTTCCTTACACTTATATATATATATATATAAAGCAGGGGCCCGTTTCATGAAACCGTCATAAGTCTAAGTTCGTGGACATCCCATAGAAACGCGTGTTGATTTTACAACACACGTTTCTATGTATTATCCAAGAAGTTAGACTTATGACGGTTTCGTGAACGGGCCCAGATACATGAGCAGCGTTGGTATTCAATAGACCTGTTTACTAATTTTATACATACTTCCTGGACAAAAGTTGCTCTTGACGACTCAAAACATTGCCATTCAAAGGTCTCATTCAAAGTTGCAAACCAAATATAGTGCTCTAGTGGTGTATATTTAGATTATGGCGCTAAGAGCAAACAATGACCCCCCCCCCCCCTCAAATGAAAACACAGAGGACTTCATGACGAGGATTTAGTAAGGCAAACGAAAGTTAAGATTTCTTTCAAATGTTAAACCTTTTCAAGTGCTTATTTTAGCTTTATCCTATATTCGGCGCAAAATACATTAAAAGAGGCTGATGAAACTTAAAGGCCTACATATATATTAGGGAGAAAAGCAGTGATAATTACATTTCTTTCTTTTTTTTTAAATGCAAACCCTTTAAAAAGTAATTTATTAACTATATCATAATTATATGTATATTAGGGCGTGAAATAACGAGATCCTAAAGCAAAGTTATTTGAGGGAGCAAAGCGAACGAGCTTTAGAAAATTGTCCGCATTTTATACCCTAAAAAGAATATTTCTAAATTAGAAATACATGTATTTAAATCAGTCATTAAATGCACTCTACCCTGCGTATTGAGGCGAATATAATCCCCAATATATGCAGCCATAGAAAATTATTAGACTATATGAGCTCCAATTATAGGGGTGATGTATTACGCATACAAACGAACCAAAATGACATTTTCATTGTACCTCCTTAACTAAATAACACATCATAGAAATTTTAAGTTGCTATTGTGGTATTTTTGTTTCCTACTTACCACAGAGATAACATCATCAGTCTTGGTCTATTATTTTTTCCCATGGCTTTTGATGATAATTTTCCAGACTGGTGATATCGAAAGTTTCCATTTCGGTATCACTAGCCTGGTAAATATGTTTTCCTTTAATATATTCAAACTCACATACGTTCGCTCCCCGGTTTTTCTGTTCTGACTCATTTTGAAAGATAACGTAATAGAAGCATCTATATGAAATCAATTAAGCAGTTCGGTAAGCATGTTTTCCGTCCCTTTCAAGTAGCCCCCTGCCAAAAAAGCACACACAAAGAGATGTAGGCCTATACCTCAAACTTATTACCGGTTTTTGCATATGACAATGGAATTAATAATATAGCAGAAACTTTTGACAAAATTCACAAAAAAATTGCAAATACTTCGTTCAAACTTACGAAATAATCACAGAAAGGCAAGAAATGCAGGTATATTTGTTACAATATGGACCTGTACCCCCCCCCCCCCCCAGTGATACATTCTTTATACATTGCATATAATGTTGATTGCTTTGAAGTGCTTCATTGTTTGTCTACTTGTATTGACTGTATTTTTATAAATGAATGAATGAACTAGAGCACTCGGGGGGGGGGGGGGGGGGGGGGGGTCAGTCCGAGTACATGTATGTATCGAACCCGTCACCCATCCCCCATTTGAATCAATGTTGTGACTGAAATGGATAAAGTGGCAATTTGGGACATTGGGTATTACTGCTGACAACTTTGACCTTTTTGTACTTTTGTCATTTTTTAGTTGTTTTGAAATTGAAGGTGATCCGACAAAAACTGCAGCCGGTAGAGCGCTCACAAGAAATTCTTTACTATTTCTTTTAAAAATATGGTTACCATGGCAACGATGACTCCACCCACACCAAAAACAATAGGCTTCTTCGTCTTACCATAATGCACCTCCATGTGAAATTTGAAGGTGATCCGACAAAAACTGCAGCGCTCACAAGAAAATCTCTGCGGCGGACGCGGCGCGACGATGCCAAATCCATAGTATCCCCGAACACTAGTTCGGGGATACAATAATTGTTGTAGAACACAATTATACTCTTGTGCATCGCACCTGTTATTTCCGACAACCTTGTACTACCCAGTGCCATTTGTATATAATTCATAAAAATAAAACCATTGAATCAATGTTAATTCACATTTGAAAATATGTACATTTTCCGGTGTAGAACTGCCCGCTTCGCAGCTAAAGATGGAAATCCACAATTTTATCAGTCACTGACTTTCAATAAAACATGAATCTTTGTCATTTCAGATTGGCAGCGAATTTCTTCATTATGAAAGAACTGGCTCTCTACACGTTGCTAGGCCTATTTATTCTAAGCCTAATTAGTCTCACAGAATGCTGCAGCCCCAGCGGATCACGTCGTCAAAGTCTTCCCCCTCCCCCTCCCCCTCCTGACAATCGGGACAAGGGCTATAAACCAAATGCTGGACGAGGTAGATATATTTCATTTTCATCCTATGAAGATTTTCCTTAATAAAACTATTGCCGAAATTTCAATAAAGGAACAATTAACATTATTAGTCATATTATTCTGTTGATATTTATGAGTAAAATTTTCCACAGATCTTCACTGCCCTGATAGCAGAAAGTGGTAAAAATTACGTAATATTTACGTCGTGGTTTTCGTCTTTTTTACGTCCTGTAATTACGTCAATAAGACGACAACTTGCACCAACGCAAGACGTCAAGAGGACGTCTTATTTTGACGTCATCTGTACACTGTAAAAACTGAAGTGCTGGATATAGCACTTTTTGAGGGCACTCAGAGTGCTATTGAATGCACACAGCGTGCTATTTCACCACTTTCACGGGAGCTGGACCGGGTCCTTAAACTGCTAAACATTCATTAAAAAAATGATTTGGGCGAGCTTCGAACCAGGGTCCGCTGATCGAGAATTGCTGGCATTACCGCTAGACTAACTCACATTGTACGATTTAGAGCAGATCATATTGTTACATAGTGAATTTACGACACCACATAGTTCATGTTATCTACTTGACTCCCATGACTAAACTGGATTGCAAGAAGCATTCGTTAGTCCATCGGTAACGTCAGCGCCTCTCAATCAGCGGAACCTGGTTCGAGGCTCGCCACGGTCACATTTTTTTTTGCTGGTAAATTAGCACACTACAAGTGCTATAAACAGCATTTCAGGTGCAGTCACTATACATGCCCCTAAAAGTAGCACTTTAGTTTTTACAGTGTACAAGACGTAGAGATGACGTCAAAATAAGACGTCCTTTTGACGTCTTGCGTTGGTGCAAGTTGTCGTCTTATTGACGTAATTACAGGACGTAAAAAAGACGAAAACCGCGACGTAAATATCACGTCATTTTTAACACTCTCTGCTATCAGGGAAGAGGAATGAAGACGTAGAGATGACGTCCAGATAAGATGTCCTCTTGACGTCTTGCGTTGGTGCAAGTTGTCGTCTTATTGACGTAATTACAGGACGTAAAAAAGACGAAAACCACGACGTAAATATAACGTCATTTTTTAACACTTTCTGCTATCAGGGTGTCTGTGACAGACAGATGTGAAAGTTTAGGGAATAAGTGGTTAGTCCTTCTTGAAGATTTTGACTATACAGGAATCTGGTCAATAACAATTGACCATAAGAGGTTATTTTTTCCGACAACTACATTACCTTGGACGATTAGTTCTTGCATAAATGCATGGCTGATAAGTCCTGAAACCCTGTTGATCTTTTCACAGACGACTTCACATCTCATTATTCTGAATCGGTGTCTTCTCGTTTTTATCTAATAAATCAATCTAAATTTGAAAAAAAACATATATTTTTTGTGTTTGTTCTTCCAGATCTTGATAGGGTTTTTGCTGACCATTTGTTTGGTCAACCCTTGGCCCAAAAGGTGGTCTTGGCTGCCATATGTGATCATGTGACCAATCCTAATCCACACAAGCCCTTGGTCCTATCCTTGCATGGACCAGCTGGAACTGGCAAGAACCACATCAGTCGGCTCCTGGTGGAAAGCCTCTTCAAAAAAGGAATGATGAGCGAATGTGTCACTGTCAAGATGTCTACCAAGGACTACCCATACCAGGATAAACTTCGAGAATATCAGGTACTATCCACTGACAGCAAGATCTTATGCCTCTGATTGAACAAAACTGTGGGCCAAAAATTGAATATTGCCTGGTCTGTCACTAAAAATTCTGCCTCGGGCAATGTCTGCCAATGCCTATACATGTACAAAGGAGTCAAACTCAAGGAGTCAAACTATTTAGGTAGCTACTTATATTTTCTCAATTCGTTCTTTAGATATTCAAAATATACATGCAACAAACCTATATATTTTTCAGTCATTGTCAAAGTATGACACCAAGTAATCCCTAAATTGATTTTTACCCTGAAACATAAAAATGGACTATTATCTATGCCCTCTACAGAAAAGTTTGGTTTCATTGGTGAAAGACAAAGCTGCTTTTTGTCCTCAACATGTCTTCATATTTGACGAAGTAGATAACATGCCTGCAGGCTTACTAGATAGCCTTACGAGCTTCCTAGACCACCATGACAACGTAGATGGGATTAATTATCGGAAAACAATCTTCATATTCAGGAGGTCAGTGACTGAAATGTGAATCAGTGATGATAGTATCTACGGAGGGGGGGGGGCGGCAGAGTTGGCACGTGTCCCAGGCGGCACTTGAAGGGGCGCAAAAACGCAACCAGGAGAGAAAGAAAAGGAGGAGAAATACAAGAAAATTCATGGTATTTGAGGGTTATTTCTGCCCCAGTCAAAGATAAAATGCGTAAGAAATTGTGTTTTATAGGGTTTTTATAAAGCTAGTTGCTCCACCCCCCCCCCCCCCCCCCCCCGCATAAGGCAAGAGCTTGTTACATTTTGCGCCCCGTGATGGGATATAAGTGCATAAAAAACACTTTCAAAGTATAAAAAAAATCGAAAGAGGGGTTTTCATTCATTTTGCGTCCCCAAAATAAGATTGTTTAAAATTTCACTAACAATATATTGTTGGATCGTTGTATTCTCTTGGATATTTTTTCTAAGGGTAAATACATAAGAAATTTCAATTTTAGGGGTGAAATGAAAAAAATCTCCCGCTAGGTCGCGTTGCTCCCTCGCTTATACAATTATGCATCAAATTTGGGCTAACAACCCCGGGTTAATATGTGCATCAAAACTCCTTTTCACGTAGTGCTATCAATTAAAAACGCTCATTAATCTGAGTTTGGGCAAGGGGGCGCAGATTTGATAGTTTGCCCCAGGCGCCAGAATACCTAGATACGTACGCCACTGTAATCATGGTAATAATGGGAGAAATAGTCATCATATGTAAAGCGCATCTTACAGGAACATCCGAATTTTTTTTCTTTCTTTCTTATTTTTTAATCTGTAGCTGGGAAGACAACTTTGGATTCATTAAAAAAAAAGCTAAATATAAGATCTATGCCAATCAATGACGGGAGATTTGATAAGATACATTTCGTTTTTCCGAAGGTTCATAATTCGGATAGATTCGCTATTCCGAAGGTTCGAAATTCCGAAGGATCGTTACTCCGAAAGTCCGTAATTCCGAAAGTTTGTTTTTCTGAAAATGAAAGAGGGTTCATAATTCCGAAGCTTCGTATTTCCGAAAATGAAATAGGGTTCGTAATTCCGAAAAATGAAATAGGGTTCGTAATTCCGAAAATGAAATGGGGTTCGTAATGCCGAAAATGAAATGGGGTTCGTATTTCCGAAAATGAAAAAGGGTTTATAATTCCGAAAATGAAAAAGGGTTCATAATTTCAAAAATGGAGTAGGGTTCATTATTTTGGAAAATGGAAAAGCGTATCTAAAAGACAAACGAACATTAACAGGAATTCAGGAGGCTGAGACAGCCCAGCACCATCTCCCCATCAGAGAGAGGCAGACAGAAAAAAAATAGACAGGGAGAAATAGTAAAAGACAATAGGACAACATAAAGGGCGAATGAAAAAGAAAAGGAAAGAAAGGGAGGAAGGAAGAGAGGAAAAGTAGAAAGAGGGGATTTGCTTGCTTGTTGCTTGTTGTTGCTGTTGTTTTCTGTTTGTAATAATAATAATAAATGTAACTTATATAGCGCCAAATATACCAGGAATAACATTCAATTCTACTTTTAGTCTATTCTCAAGTTTGCGATCCCTGTAAATGACATTTAATGTCGTGCTCTGGTCCCATACAAAGAGGGACAGACGAGTCATCTGGAGATTTGGGAAATGGCCTGAAACCCGTTTTTGTTGAGGGGTGGCCATACGCTAATTCTCGACCCTACACCACAAGGTTCTCCTCTCTGTGGCTGGAAAAGTTGAAGTAAGTGTCATATTGGAAATGTACGTGGAATGTCTGTATCACTTTAGAAATGTCTATTAGGCACCGATTAGCCGCATAGATATCAGAGGTGCGGGTGTCACTTAAGGGCCCTGGACATTAAATGTCATTTACATGCATCACAAACTTGAGAAAAGACTGCCCACAAAGTAGAACTGAATGTTATTCCAGGTGCGATTACTTGCTTCTGACTTGGTTGCATAACCTGAAATGAGGGTATGGTCAACCCCATGAATTAAAGGGAAGGGGGGGGGGGGGACCAATAACAAATACCCCCCAAACAACAACAAGCAACAAGCAACAAGCAAACAAACGAACAAATAAAAAATAAATCAGAAAATAAAACAAAATCGGTGAGATGACCTCCACTTATCAGCTTATTAATCAATCAATCATGATACCTCAGTCTCTTCTATCTTTCACTTTCTATCACCCAATTCGATCTTATCCCCTCTTTCTACTTTTCCTCTGTTCCTATCTTTCCTCTATTTTGCTGTCTACTCTTTCTCCCTGTCTATTTTTCCTGTCTCTCTCTCCATTCCTGTTGGATCTCTGATGGGGATATGATGCTGGGCTGTCTCGGTCTCCCGAATTATTTTTAATGTTTGTTTGTTGTTTAGGTACCCTTTTCCATTTTCTAAAATAATGAACCCTATTCCATTTTTGAAATTATGAACCCTTTTTCATTTTTGGAAATATAAACCCTTTCTCATTTTCGGAAATACGAACCCTTATTTCATTTTCGGAATTACGAACCCTATTTAATTTTCGGAATTATGAACCCTTTTTCATTTTCGGAAATACTAACCTTCGGAATTATGAACCCTTTTTCATTTTCAGAATTAAGAACCTTCCGAAACATGAACTCTAATTCATTTTTGGAATTATTAACCTTAGGAATAATGAAAGAAATGTTCAGAATTATGAACCTTCGGAAATATGAACCCTAATTCATTTTCGGAATTATGAACCTTCGGAAAATAACGAACCTTCAGCATATAATGCAAGAAATGTTCGGAATTATGAACCCCAGGCATGGAAAATTTGTGTTTCGGAATTATGAGCCTTCGGAAATACGAACCTTCGAAAAAACGAGTGCCCCAAACATCATATTCCTCCCCCCCCCCCCCTTCCTTCAGTCTTGTCCTAAAGTATTTTTTTCTCTTGAACACAGTAACCTAGCTGCAAGAGCGATCAACCAGTACGTGATGGAATCGTTTGAGAAGGGAAAGGAGAGGGAAGATATCACATTGGTTGATATGGAAGGAATTATCGCGAATGAAGTCAGTCAGGAAGTTGGTTAGTAATTTCCTCGTATACTTCCTCCTTTATCAGTCAGACCCAACTTCGAAAACGGCCTATGAATATAGAGCCCTCATCGTTCAGTGCGAGGCAGTGTGTACAAAACGCACGGAGAAAATCTTGCAAAGTCAAGCTGCCAACGATATATATATATATATATATATGTGAAAGAAATTGCGAGAATAACGTTGCGTAGCTCAATCAAAGTTCCCCAGAGCTGTCCTCCCTTTTTGAAATTTTTGCCACGAGATTTGCCAAAGCTGTTGTATATGTTATTTCCTTACTATATTCTTAAAGATAATGCTGCGTGTCAATTACCTTCAAAATCCGAGAATGATTCGCCATATGAAATGACTTTCAAATGACAAACATTTGAAATAAATATATCCGCAGCATTATTTTTGAAAATTATATTATCAACAGCAGGTCGACATTGCAGGATTTTCCCCATGTCTTTTCGGAGTATAAATCTGTGCTCGGTTTTCCGAAGTTGGGTCTGACTGTTATAAGCAAGTGCGACGCCAGTGACGCGTCATGACGGCATCAACATTTTTTTTTTAATTACTTTCATTTCAGATTTCATGAAATTGTAGACAAGGATTATTGAGTTAAAAAATAATTTTCAAAAATAATTTTAGCCGTTGCTCAAAAGTCCAATGAGATCAATTATGTTGCATAAAGCTTAACCGTACGTAGTTGTCTTATTTGAAATTTCTATCATTACCCAAGTATTACTCTGAAGTCCATTCAACATGGACACAAATGTCAATGAGCATTAAATATATCTTAAGGGTGAATTTCATGCGAAATGTCAAATTTTGAAGGTCACCTGAGGTCAGTTGAGACAGGATATGTCTATTTTTAGCAAGTGAGGCTTAAAGTTTTCAAAATTACTCATTTGCAAAATATATATGTCCAAAATCCATGAAACTTGGACAAAATGGTTTTTAAGCACTTGAATTAACATGTAATAAATTCAAGGTGGTAAAATCACGGACTAGGACAATCAGGATGATTTTCCGAAAACCATTTAGATATGCCGACAAAATCAGGAAATAATGCAAGGTTATAAATTCGGCACCGACTTTGGTATATTTTCTCATATGCCTGCTAGCCGTCATTCGCGAAGCTGCCTGCGATTCTAGGACAACTACCCCCTGGACAACTACCCCCGGACAACTAATCCCCTATGACAAATACTTCCAGGACAACTACCCCCAGGACAACTATACCCAGGACAATTACCCCCAGGAAAATACCCCCTCCCCCAACATTTGATCCCCTGGACAACTACCCCCCTTGAACAAATATCCCCGGAAACCTCCAGGACAACTACCCCGGACAATTCCCCAAAGAATCCCCCCATGCAATGACGATTACCCCCCAATGATGATACCCCCGACATTTGATCCCCAGGACAACTATCCCCCCTCCCGGGAATTGTCAGGGGGTACTTATCCAGGGGGTAGTTGTTTGGGGTAGTTGTCCGGGGGTAGTTGTCCTGAGGGTAATTGTCCTGGGGGTAGTTGTCCTGGGGGTAGTTGTCCTGGGGGTAATTTTCCTGGGGGATAGTTGGCCAGGGGGTATAGTTGTCCGGATATGGCTGCCCGCACCTCGGAGGCTTTCAGTGTTAAAGAAAGGCGGGATGTCCTGACGATATCCGCACGACAATGCAGGCAAGTTGCCGAAGGTGTCAGGAAGTCCATTTCCGCGTCAAAATTTTGTTCTCGACCAAAATTTGGACGCGGGAATTTTACCCTCTCCCGAAAGTGCGGAAACGTCGGGAAGTGTTTAGGAATGATAAATACAGTCAACGGAATCTTTCAAGAACATGCGGATAGTGCTGAACGAAAGCGGATTGACTAATTTTGCATTCCTCGTCTTGTCAGCGCCCTATAGTGGACGCCAGGTTTTACGGTGCGGTTCTTCCGAACGATAACTCCTTGGGTAAACAAAGAAATAAACCAGAGAAGCTCGGAGATTCGGACTTTCCCCATAGACAGGGGTGTCGATCCGTGATTGGGGGGGGGGGGGGGATGACTGGCGAGGGAGCGAAGCCAGTGGTGTATCTAGGGATTATGGCGCCCGGGGCAATCAACGACCCCCCCCCCCCCTAGTGCCCACACTTATCTAGGTTATTTTACGAGCGAGGGAGCAAAGCGACCGATCGGCAAATTTTTAAATTTTTAACCCTAAAAAACGCAATTTCTTGTGCATTTTACCCAGGAAATTTTGCAAATTTTTGAGAAAGAGTCGAGCAATTCAGCAAGGCTACCTGAAGTTCAAAAGTTTAACCTTTGCAAATGCTGTTTTTTAGGAGGAGCACTGGCGTAGCCAGGATTTTTCAAAAGGGGGGTGGGCAGACTTGAAGGATCCAACCGTGTACCCAGGATTTCATTTTGTGGTGCAGTTGTGAGAATGCGAAGCGTGGGAGTGCAGGGAGGGAGAAATTTTAGAGAAAGATAACGGCTCGTAGCACTTTCTTTTAGGGGAAAAGTTAGTTCGATGCCCGGACTGCTTTTCAGTTATTTGGATGCAATACTGCAGTGTTGTATCAGGGATGGGTGCAGGGAGGGAGGATTTTGAAAGCTCTGACGTTTTATAGCAAATTTGAGAGAAAGATAACGGCTCGTAGCACTTTTTTTAGGCGGAAAGTTAGCTCGACACCCGGACTGCTGTTCAATTATTTGGAGGTAATATACTGCACTGTATGTTACAGGCGTGGGTGCAGACAGAGGGGAGTTATTTCCCCCTTCCCGCGCGAAGCGCGAATACTCTGTTTTAGCAAATTTCGATTGAAAGATAACGGCTCGTAGCTGCTTTTTAGGTTTTTGTTCTCTCACTTCCCCCGATTTTTCGCTCTTGCTTTTCTTTTAGGGGGATGAATAGGGGGGCAAGGGCCCCTTGTGCCCCCTGGCTACGCCTAACAGCAGGCGTCCTTTGAAACTTACACAAAGCAATTACATATTTATTTTTTCAAATTTTGAACCCTTTAAGCTATTTAAGAACTATATACTGAGGGCGCTAAATTACAAGATCCTGAAAGAACATAATTGTGCGAGGGAGCTTTGGAAAATTTTCGCATTTCAAACCTTCAAAAACTAAATATCTAGTGCATTTACCCAGCGGATATGGGGGAACATAATCTGTAAGGATTATGATTATTCTTCATTTCCCCCTTTTTTTTTCTTTCTCTCCTTTGCGTTTTTTGCGCCCCCTCCAAGTGCCGCCTGGAGCGCCTGCCACCTGCCCCCCAGATACGCCACTGAGCGAAGCGATTGAGCGGGGGGGGGGGGGGGGGGGTGGGAGAGGAGGTGTTGTGGATAAGTGGATAAGTCCCCGGACTGTGAACCACGAGGTCCGGGGTTCGAATCCCACCGCAGCACTAGCGTCCTTTGGCAAGACGTTAATCTACATTTGCCACTCTCCACCCAGGTGTTAAATGGGTACCCGGTAGGATGCGAAAGTTAATGTCATTTGTTAAGCAATTTGAGCGTCATTGTACTGCCCATTGCTGGAACACTCCCCAGTGAGCGGAGAATGTGCATACATTGTGTGATGGCATGCCAGTATCCGATCACCGGGGTAATCTCCTTTGTAAAGCGCATTGATATAACCTTCGGTTATGAAATGCGCTATATAAAAACTACCTATTATTATTATTCAAAAATCTGTCTATGAAACTTACGTTTTAGAGCATCCCAAAATGGTTTTTAATGAAAAGAAGGAATGCTCGGATCTACGCCAGTGGTGGGAACCCCTTAACGACCTCAGCCTGACCCAAAACAACCATATATTGACGTAACGCTTAGTAAACAAAGAATATAATTACCCTGGGTATTCATAAATTTTCGTCTCCGTTTATCCATAAAAAATAAAAAAGATAATTTTTTTTTGTCCGCCCCTCCCTATTGCGTAACAAGAGAGGAAACTGCAGGGGGTTGCTAGACGTGTGACGACATGTCATGTATACAGCTCCGAGTGCGTCTACACGATATGTCGTCATCAAATTTTCACACCCCCCCCCCCCCCCCCGCAAAGTAGCGTTCCTCAGAGACGGGGCCCTCGTCAGAAAAACCACCGGGGCTCAACATTCGGGACGCTGTTACTCATTCCACAGGAAACGGAATCTCATGAAGTTGGTTTCAATTTGTTCAGAAAATATATAGCTCCCCGTGGATGAATAAAGGGTATATTTCAAAATTCGGTCAGGCTGAGGTCTTTAATTGAGAATAAGAATGCGAGTGAACAAATTTTCTTCGATACTTTTGCATTGAAATTATGGCATTTCTTATTTCCTTACTTCTATTTCAAGATTAAGCATAATGGGTTTGGATGATTATTAGTTTTAAGTTAATGTATCATAATTCCCATGTTTTGTTATAAAAAATTATTGGGGGACAGGGATGTAGCGACGGTGGGCGGCGGTGGGCGGGCCCGCCCACCACTCACGTTTTCCGCCCGGCACTCGGGCTGAAAATCAGTCTCCCGCCCACCACTATTTCCCCAAACTTGATGTGTATTAATTGCCCCAAAACACACATATAATGCGCAGAAATGACCTTGTTGTGCTTTGATATTGACCATAAATATTATTTTTGACTTGACTTGTAAGTATAATACACTCGTATAACCTGAAACTAACGTGAAAATTCAAATATAAATTGATTGTAATCCGAACGTATAGCTAGCTAGCTATGTATACGCCTCCGGCCGCATCTCCGGCGGCGTCCGCGACCAAGGGGCCGGGGACATATCGTGTGGGGTTGGTTCGCAATAAGATGATTTCCTATTGCGAAGGCAGTCAAATTCACTCAAAGCGTCATTACTATACTTCGTGTGTAGAATCTAGGCAGTCATACACCTCAACACTTTCAAATACCACTGCACAAAAGTCACTAACATTCACTCAAAATCGGCATTTAATTTACAAAAACCGACACCAACATATACATGAAATACAATAAATTCAACTTACCGATGTTGGAAAAGGTAATTTCAAAAATGAAATCCGTAATTTACCGTCAATTATGGCGAAACGGGGTATTGGAGGTCATTGTGTACATTTCCTGATCGCCGCGAGCGCAGACATCTCCCCTCCAAAATTTGGTCATTAAAAATTCGGTCCTTTTCGCACACGCGTAAAAGTCCCAATTTTCTGCATGCGCGATCGTAGAGATCGATGGTTTGCACGCGATACCGAGTTCCTTTGTGGACAAAATTTTATTGGCCGATTTTAGTCTAAAACATCGGCGGAATAAAAACAACATGCGATCGTCAAAAAAAATCTGCGGGAATTTCTTCGGTTTTGGACATGATTTTGACTTTGGATTTTGCTGGAAATATCAGAAGTTCTTCCTAGCGGCAATTTGAGGTAGGAGTGAGATTTTTAAGAGCTGAATTTGATAGGAAGTATTTTAAATATCTTTTTCCTCCCCCATAGTACATGCGATAGAAAATTCGTAGTATTTTTGCATTAGTCCCGCGCAGTGGTCAATATGACATATGACCACTAACTAGTATTACGTGGTTTGGTCAAGTTGTGGGCACAAAAAAGGAAAGGCGTTACAAAGTGAAAGTGAAGCTGACTTGGGTGAGTAAGTACTAAGTAGTACAGCTGAATGAATGAAACAACACAGCTATATTTTGTTTGTTTTTTTATTGCATTTAATTCACTATCCATTTCACACATTTTTTCAGTATAATGACATTGTACTGTAGACAGTGTTATAATGATATCTACTAACTAATGCAGTGTACGAATTTGTTTCAGTTACAGCCATTCATGTGTGACTCTTTTAAGTCATTTGGGTATCTAGAAATTGGGATTGTGGGCCTTAAATATTGTATAAGGCAAAAGCTTAGGGGGCGCTGCCCCCTGTCATGCCTGTACCCCCGCTGCGGCGTTGCCCGGAACCCCTGGTCGATAGTCGTGAAGCTGAGTTCGCTGCGCTCACTCCACACCTATGCTCCACACGCAGGTCAAAGTCAGTGAGGTTGCAACCACCACTAAAAATGCTCTAGCTACAACACTGTTGGGGGATGATAATACAGGCCACTCCCCCCCCCCCCCCCCCCCTCAAATTTTGGGTTATATACCCCCATCCCCCGGGATCGACACCCATGCCATAGACATTACATGTACACACACACCCACACACACCCATCTATGTTTTCTATTGTTCGAATTTCAACCGATGACTGCACTATTGAACTGCGTCACAAAATTCATTGACGGAATAAACCTCACCAATTGTTGACAACCTATTGAATTACTACCGATGACCCATTCTCTTTGTTCGATGTCATCGGTTTGAATGCGTACACATACACACACCGAGCAGGCCTCGAAGCTTGCCTGATTCTCGTCGTGCACGGCGTGTGCAGGGAATTTACATGTGATTAGCATAACAATAGTAAACAGGCATATTGATCGGATCGGACGTGTACTCAGAACGCGTGCGCGGCACGAAAAATGTAGTTACATGAAAAGTCATCAGTTTGAAATTCATTACTTACTAAATCAATAAATTAACCAACAATCGAATATTATTATTCAATTTACAGTATAATCATTGCTTCTACTTGTGTTGGCATATGAAAGAAGAGTGAACCCCCCCCCCCCCCCTCCCCAAATAAATGCCTTTTAATAGAAGCAGACAAATCAAAGAAGCATATCAGTGAAAGGTTGAGGAAAAAACGGAAAACTAATACAAAAAGTTATGAATATTTGAAATCCTATTATCGCTAAATGAATGGAGATCTGAAATTGGCAATGTTCTCATTATGCTACTGAGGTGATGTGATGTAAATGTGCTATACTTACCAATTGCCTTATACAAATAATGTAAAAATCCATTTCCTTGAATATATCTTAGAAAATTTGATTTCTGTGTTAAAGGTGGTGCTCATCAATTTATTCCTCACAATATATTTCAAGCACAATATTGATAATTCAATTTTCTTTGTTTAAAAGCTGAAATCTGATAATTATTACCTATAAAGAGAGAGCACTAAAACCACATAGCATCTCATTAGCATAATGAGCATGTTGCCAATTTCATTTAGAGATTTTAGGTTTTCAAAATCTTCATAACTTTTTTTATTCTTTATCTGTTTTATATCAAACTGTCAGTGATATGCTTCTAAGATTTTTCTACTTCTGTTAAATTGCATAAAAATTTGGGGTTTCATTCTCCTTTAATACGCTAAAGACTGGCTGCTATGTTTTAGGACATATTCCTATCGGCTGGCGCGCTGTCCGACCGGTTTTTGCGCCGTCAAAATGACCATTAATCACTGTGACTTAGTTATCTTCTTTTAAATTTTGAAAGCTAATTGAATAAAACTGATTATTGAATGATAAACTAGATACATCACGAAAACCGTATCTACGCCAAAGCCATAATCTTGATCAGCACTATATCTTTCAGAAATAAAAACATTTTTTTATTTTTTTTTTTTATTTTATATTTTAGATGCTGGTTTATACAAAGCCAGGATCATCAGTTCCCATCTTGTCAGCCACTTCATACCGTTCTTCCCGCTTCAAAAATCACACGTCAGACAGTGCATCCGGGAAGAGTTCAAAGCTAGAGGTCAATTTTCTAGCATAGCGCTAGAAGACGAGGTCCTTGCGCAGTTACAGTTTGATGGACCAGGCGATTCACGTGTATTTTCAGTTAAGGGTTGTAAGAACGTTGCAGAGAAAATAAACATCATTCTCTACACACAAAGGCGAGACGTGGGGCGTACAGACTTATAATTTGAAGAGCAGAGGCAGCGCACCGGAGAGCGACAGGTAGAGCGCAGTGCCTCTTGTTCAAATACTCAAAAAGTGCCCCATTTTCAGTTGTGATAAGTGCCCTAATCGTAGTACCATTTTTCACTTGTATATCTCATTTTCTCCTTCATACTCTGCACTTTTAATATCCAAACAATATCCCCGATTGATGTCTAAGAATCGGATCGGTTTTCCATAGCAGCAGGGCTCACACGAGTAATTAAAGTCGTCCATTGGCACAAGTGTTAAGTAGAAGCGCATCATATTTTGATAACCTCTAAAAAAAAATCATTTTAATTCTCAGAGTAGAAACAACATATTACTTTATTAGGTACTTTACTTGGGCACTTGTTCGGCTCAAACGAAAATTGTGAAAACTGAAACAAGGCTAGCCACGATCCAGGACTAGGGGATCAGGAGTTGGTCTATAGCGGTAATGTCTGCGGGTAGCTCTCTGTATTTTGTTTGTCTGTTTGCTTTTATTTCTGCATTCTAATAACAAATACAATAAATCAAATTTTTACATGAGTACTACATAAGTAGAAAATCATGTACGATAATAGTATACAATAAACATAATACAAAGCATCCAAACAAGAATAAGGAATATAATAAACCTATGTAAATATTTTTTTCTCCAATAAACTAGAGAGGTAATTTAGAACGCAGGAGACCGCCATCGTGAGCGGTTAGGCTGGAGATGGATGGCGGCCTCGTAAAAAAGATTAGGCGACATAACTCTCTTGGTAAACTGAGTGATCAAGTGGGTGCACCCTGATAGCACAAAGTGTTAAAAAATGACGTGATATTTACGTCGTGGTTTTCGTCTTTTTTACGTCCTGTAATTACGTCAATAAGACGACAACTTGCACCAACGCAAGACGTCAAGAGGACGTCTTATTTTGACGTCATCTCTACGTCTTCATTCCTCTTCCCTGATAGCAGAAAGTGTTAAAAATGACGTGATATTTACGTCGCGGTTTTCGTCTTTTTTACGTCCTGTAATTACGTCAATAAGACGACAACTTGCACCAACGCAAGACGTCAAGAGGACGTCAAGAGGACGTCTTGTTTTGACGTCATCTCTACGTCTTGTACACTGTAAAAACTAAAGTGCTACTTTTAGGGGCATGTATAGTGACTGCACCTGAAATGCTGTTTATAGCACTTGTAGTGTGCTAATTTACCAGCAAAAAAAAAAAATGTGACCGTGGCGAGCCTCGAACCGGGTTCCGCTGATTGAGAGGCGCTGACGTTACCGATGGACTACGAATGCTTCTTGCAATCCAGTTTAGTCATGGGAGTCAAGTAGATAACATGAACTATGTGGTGTCGTAAATTCACTATGTAACAATATGATCTGCTCTAAATCGTACAATGTGAGTTAGTCTAGCGGTAATGCCAGCAATTCTCGATCAGCGGACCCTGGTTCGAAGCTCGCCCAAATCATTTTTTTAATGAATGTTTAGCAGTTTAAGGAGCCGGTCCAGCTCCCGTGAAAGTGCTGAAATAGCACGCTGTGTGCATTCAATAGCACTCTGAGTGCAGTCCCTATGCATGCCCTCAAAAAAGTGCTATATACAGCACTTCAGTTTTTACAGTGTACAGATGACGTCAAAATAAGACGTCCTCTTGACGTCTTGCGTTGGTGCAAGTTGTCGTCTTATTGACGTAATTACAGGACGTAAAAAAAAGGAAAAACAAGACGTAATTATCACGTAATTTTTACCACTTTCTGCTATCAGGGCAGTGCATTGCAGGTGTGGGTACAAATAGTAGATACTAATTTAAAGCGTGGGCACATATGATTGTAGTATCTTTCGTTTAAGTGTAGCTTTTAAGGAGTAGATGGTTGAACAAGATTTTATGTTATCGGGAAAATTATTCCAAATGTCCAGACCAGAATGCCTCACAGATTTGTGTGTTATTGATAATTTGGGATTTGTAAGATGGAAATTTCCAGAAATGCGAGTAGGGTAAGAATGAACAGAACTATTCAACTTAAACATGTCATCAAAGGATTGTGGAAGTTGATTATTTTTAGCCTTTTCAGTTTATGGAATAAGGGGTATGTGTGAGTTAAGAAATGCGATCCGGTACAAATACGTATAGCTCTCTTTTATATAGTTTAAAAATGGAATTGATGTTTGTCGAACCACAATTAGCCCATACAATGTTACAATATGTTATATACGGGAGAACTATATAATAGGAATAAGGCTGCATGGGGTAGAAGAAACTTTGGCTTGGAAATTATACCAATGCTTTTAGAAATAAACATTATTACGTGGTGTAGATGGTCATTCCATGTCAAAGTTCCATCTATAATTACTCCCCAGAACTTGGATTTAGTTTTCTTTTCTACTGGCATATCATCGATTTTAATTATTGGTGTGTCTGTATTATGAGAATGATGTTTAAAATACATGAAATGAGTCTTTTTTATATAAGAGAAAGTTTATTGCAATTAAGCCAGTTTGATAATTTCATAATTCAAAGTATTGGTTAAGGAATTAAGGTCTTTGTGAGAACAAAAGATATTTGTGTCGTCGGCAAATAAGACAAAAGAAAGAACGGAGGATGTATTAATAATATCATTGACATAAAAAAGAAATAGTAGTGGGCCTAAGATGGAGCCTTGAGGGATACCCCATTGAACTAAAAGGGGATCAGAATCATATCCATTGAATGTTACATATTGTCTTCTGTTTTTTAAATAATCTTTAAACCATAAGTGGTTGACATCGAATTCCATAATGACTGAGGTTGGAAAGTAGGATAGCGTGATTCAGCGTATCGAATGCTTTACTTGAGTCACAGAATATACCAACAACATGTTCTTTGTTAGCTATGGCACTTGTAATTTTGTCATAAATTTGAATTAATGCTAGGTCAGTTGAGTAATTTTTCCTGAAACCAGGGGCGGATCCAGGATTGAGTAAAAGAGGGGGCACACAAATGAAAGGTTTGTCAACTTTTGGAAAAGGTAGACCCGTATTTTTCGGGTCTCGCCAGCTTCTCGAAAAGTCGCTCAGTAGGGGGGGGGGGGGGTATGGGGGTCCAGTTTCCCTCCATAATTCCCTGACAAGCAAAAAAACGAGGAAAAAGTCTTCATTCTAAAAGGGGGGCACAATAGAGAAAATGGCGGATCGTCTATGGTCAAAATGCATACTTTTCTTCCAAAGGGGGGGGGGCACGGGCCTGAAGTGCCCCCCTGGATCCGCCAATGCCTGAAACCATATTGATTTGAATTGAGTAAATTGTGTTTATTGATAAATGTATGTAACCTATTATAAGCGATTTTTTTCTAAGACTTTGGATATACTTGGAAGTAAAGAAATGGGACGATAATTACTTATTTCCGGAGGATCGTCTTTTTTGAAAATTGGATTGACTTCAGCTATTTTGCATAGATCAGGGGAAACACCACGGTGATCACGAGTGATTAATATGTAAGTTAAAGGCTTTGCAAGTGGGTGGATTATTTCTTTTAGAAGAGACATACTTATTTTATCGAAACCATGAGATTTTGAGCTGTTGAGAGATTGGGTAATAATCAACAATTTCGCTGGGTTTTGGTGGGTTTAGAAAGAGAGACTCTTGTTTTTGTTCGGAAAGATAGTCTGTAAAGTGAGCGTTAGGGCTATTGATTTTGGTGGCGAGTTCAGGGCCGATATTCGTGAAAAATGAATTAAAAGAATTTGCATAAATTCTTGGATCATGTATGTTAGTACCATTTAGTGTGATATTATCCGTGCGTGGGTGATCTGTCTTTTTTCCCATAACCTCTTTGATGATTTTCCAAGTTGCATTAGTGTTTGAACTGGCCTGTTTTATTCTATTAGAAAAGTGTAATTTACGGGATGTTCGGATCAATTTTGTTAATTTATTTCGATACGTTTTTATGTCTTTAGTTTAGTGTTAGTTGGATTGCGTAAATGTAATTTATAGAGGCGGTTGCGTGTTTGTATTGACTTCAATAAACCTTTCGTTATCCAAGGATTCCTGGGTTTACTTCGCTTGTTTTGAATTTTGCCTAGAGGGATATTCTTTGCATAATAATATTGTAATGTGTTATTAAAATGTTTGTATGCGGTATTGACATCATTTACATTGTAGACATCTGCCTATCCCTCTAAAAGTAAATCCTGTTTCAGTAATTCTACATTACGTTTGGATTCTTTGCGATATAAAAATTCATCAAATGATTTAGGGCAACATAGTTTGCATTCACAAGCTAAACATATGGGTAGGTGATCGGAAACTTCAGAGCACAATGTCCCCCCCCCCCCCCCCCCAATGGTTCTGTAATTATGTACATTGGAAAAAATATTGTCAATCTGCGTTTTGTAAAGAATACTATAAAACTCTTAAGAAGTGTCAAATCATATGTAAATTCACCCTACGAAGACGTACGCGCATTCCCACTGTATACGTGAAATCTACTACGTTAGCCACACCCACTTGACATTACATAACGTACAAATATCCTTAAAATCACACTTTCTTAAAGTAAATATTAAATTCTCTCTACACATTTATGTTTCTTATACTTCTTATACTTCTTATATCTTCCTCAAATGTTAAATTTAGAACACAATACAAAAAATGACTTGCTTACCTAAAGATGGGAGAAAGCGGGGTGAAGGTCACATGATATAGGGCTAGCGCCTGCCACCAACGTTATACATTGTACAACATTTATCAAAATACACCTTCTTACATTTCCACTCGTCAAAGTGGCTAATACCTGCCCCTTACCCAACGGTGGGAGGAGGGTGTATTTTGTGCATAATTTGCACACTTGAAATAATGGCTTCCAAGGGTTAATTAATCGCTTTATCAGCCATAATCATGGTTAATGTAACTACTCTAGCGTGGTACAATAGCGTTACCCCCTATGAAAAGTGGTGGGCGGGGAATGCAGATACGTTACCAAACCCAGACCAAATACTTGTTAACAAATGGAACCTTTGGTGTACAGGAGTTACATGTTATTTATTATCATTCTTTAACTTTCAACATGAGAAAAACAATAGGATGTGATACCGTTACCATCATTTTTTGCAAGTGCAAAGGTGACAAATACTTGACCCTAACCCAATGGGGGGGGGGGGGGGGGAGGGGATTGGGGTGCTTTTCATTGACCCCTTGGTTGTTTTTTTTAACAGCATATTTTACACGCACAACATAAAAAGGCTTCCAAGGGTCAATTTATAGCTTTGTCTGTCGTATTCAAGGTTAATGTAACTTTAAAGAGAATACTCTAGTGTGGTCTATGCCCTATGGAAAAAAAGTCTTAGCATAAACAAGAATTAAAGTCTTGATTACCAAATGGTTTCCAAAGTTCAAAGCAAATATTTACTTTTATTTATGTTACTGTTATCTCAAATCAACATGGGAGGCATTTAATAACTCGATACAAGCAACGTATTTAGAAAGTACAGTGATATTAAAGTGAGATAGAATATACGTATGATTTCAAAAATCCTCGTTCATTGTACTTATTTATATCTCTTTACTTTTTAGAACCTTAATAAGAATAATTGTCTATATCACCCGGAATATTGATGGATTTATTCATGCTTGGTAAGGTTTGCATGATGTTGTCCCTTTCTCCTTCAACTGGAGGACGATATTGACTCCTTGTAGTTTGATTCTGGTTGATAAGTTTTTTTTCCTTTCGTAGCTTATAAGCCACCTCGGCGAGGTGGCCACGCCGTGCTTTCAGGGTGGGAGGGAGGTCGGTTCTCACAGTTATCCGGGCAGGGGGAGGCGGCTGCGCTGTGGCTGCTTCTGGCAGCTGCGGCGCTTCCCTTGGTCTCTTCAGGTTCTCAAAGGTGGATAGGATGAGAACCCGGTCTGCCATCAGGACGAACTTTGCGATGATCGGAGCAGGGTTTGGGCGGCCTGGGGCTGGGGCATCCAGTGGGCGGGTTGCGACGAGGGAGCCTGCGGGCGTTAACGAGCTGTATCCCCTTGGATTTCTCCTCATCCACGCCGAGGAGAATAAAAACCCTCTTGTAGTGTTTTGTTGATGTTTTCCTCTCGATGTTCCTCAACGCCGTAGAATAACAGGTTTTGCTTCCTGTTGTATATTTCTATATTGACAGCAGTTTCTCCTCCAAATTAGTAATTTCAACCTGCAGAGAGGCACGAACTTTCGGGATTTCTTTCTCGACTTCAACTATCTTAGCGGAATTGTGTTCCACGGTGGTCTCATTGTCAGCCAGACGACGATTAATAGATTGAATTTCTATATTTATAGTCTCTAATTTGGTTAAGACTTTGTTGGAAAAGTCTGCAATATCCCGTTGCAAATCAGCGTTCGAAGGGGTAGCTGCTTTAGGGGAGGGAAGTTTGTCGGCAGTGCTTATAGTGGGGCGCTAGCCGGCTGCTTAGCCGAAGCTTGTCGGGTGTTTGGGAAAGCATTGTCGTGACTGATCGGACCCAGGGTCGAATCTCAGTCACGTCTTTCGGATGGTGACGTTAAAGGTCGGTACCAGACGTAATTAATCATATTTGATTGATACACCTCTGCAAAATATGTGAAATCACTGTAGATCATATAATTCCTTTAAAATGTACCACGGCGTCCAAGCTACAGCATAGAGGTTTAATATGAACGAGTGTGACTTCCAAACACCATTTCTGTTATATACATGTAGCTTTACAGCCGACAATTACTCCATTTTATATGAATATTTTTGATCAGCTATAATTTCTTCATTTTACTAACGCCGGTCCACCATTCATCTCGAGCGGATGAATTACTCGTGTTTGCCCTTATTTGCAGTTTTAGGTAGAGCTTGAACAGTAACATCCTGTTTCTCGTCATTTTTTACTCATTTATTTTTATTATTATTTTTCCCCCATTTTATTTCATTTCATTTATTTTTTTTCCAATTTTTTTGTATCTATTTTTTTTTTAAATTTATTTATTTACAGCAATAAATCGATGTATCTACCTATTTACTAGTTTCCCAAACTATGCCGTCATTCGAGAAAAACTAAGTCTAAAACGCGCAGCCCCTGCCTGCGCGCGCGTACTCCCCGTCCACCAATCCAATCGCGCCACCGCCACACTCTTCCTCTTCCGTTCTCGCCCGTCAGAAAAAGTGACATCTATGAAGCTAAGTCTTAACCTAAATTGCGAGATTTTTACCTCCAAAAAGCATTTTTGGTTGCCTTTCGCAATAAAAATCCCGTTCACCATGTTTTCACATTCATTTTGGTGCATCGGATTTTTCCTGAGTCAACCTCCTTCACGGTAAATTAATGAAATTACTTTGCCGTTTTTCCTCACTTTCGGGGCTTTATTCACAGACGGTGTACTAGTACACTGTGTCGGGCTGCCCCCCGTGTCTCTAGGTGGTTGATTCAACGCGCTTAGACAAGCGGTCTTATCAAAACGTTGTGTCTCCGTAATAGGAGTTTATTCCCACTCCGACTAATGTGAGTTGGTTGTTACCCTTTTATAGATCTATATTGTTTGTAATAATAAATTTATTACCATATATGGGTTTCTATATTTGTTTGCTTGTCTTTATTTTCAGCCATGTCGAGGTCTCCGTTTCGGCTGGCGTTCCCCAGTATTTAAATACTTATAAGGGGACTCGCCCAGCCTTGGAAGGGTTGGCTGCGAGATTTTCATCTCGCACCAACATTATAACTTCCCCGGAGCCTCGACCAAGGTAAGTTAGGGCCTGCCTTGTGTACGGCTCGCCCCGTTATGAGTTCGTCGTCTGTTCTGACGACCAACTCATGCGGGATATACCGAGAGAGTGAGTCCTGAAACATGGCCAATACCTCTCTCGAAGAAGAGACTTGTATAACGGTGAGAGTGAGTGCCTAACCCGTCCAATACCTCTCACCGATAAAACTGTGGGTGTACCCCAGCCCACAGTTCGTCTCGCTCGAGCTGCACTTCTCGCTCACTAGCCATAGATGTTGTTCGCTCAGGGGTCGGCTCTCTTTGTCTCTCTCCGCACGCTTCTAATCCAAGCAAGGCGGGAAAGAGTAAAGAGAGTCGTGATCTTCCTAATGTACCCAGTACAAAGGGTTTACTACGGAAGCGGCGCCCGTTTTCAAGTGGGTAAAGGGAGCGGTCACGTGACCGCCTGCCCAGAAACGTAGGCGCCTGAGTACTGCCCAGCCAGCCGGCGGGGCGGACTCTCTCCCCTTGACATCGACTGTGTGTTCACCTCATGTGTCAGGGGGGCCAAGAAGAAGAAGGTTAGCCCCCAAGGGGCGACTACTTCTTCTGAGTCGGGCGTCTCCCATGAACTTCTGAATTATCTGAAGATCATTGTGGAGTGGAGTGGTTGGTCAGACTTTGTGTCCGTACCTCCCACCACGCCCGACTCCAACTTATCGGTTATCCGGCTAGGAAGACTGGTTTTCCCTTGTTTATCACCACTGCACCTAGTGGGTTGGGATCCGGTTCCTTTATCAGGTATCCGGCTCATTGTGTTTGGTCTCCAACACACAAGAGTCTTGCCGCCCCACTTCGGGCGTCTCCCGACCACGTTCAGCTTTGATCGTCCGGTCGGGGCTACTCCCATTCCAGCGGCACTAAGTGCTCCGCCTGGGGAGGAATCCTGGGACTACCTAAACAGCCCTTCTTGGGATCAGGTTTCTCAGTCCGGATTTTCGGAGGATGATGCCTCTTCACAGGTTGAGATTACACCCCAAACCAGTCGGTCCTTGGCGGTAGAGACTCAAGCCCTGCTGGAGAAATATCTTCCCGACATTTTTTTTTTTTTTTTCAGAGTCGGGCCGATCCGGGACATCCGTCTCTCCTTTTTCAAGGTGAGCGTCCCTCCAAAGGCATCCCTCTTACGGAGGACTTAAGCGAGTCTACAATGACTTCGCCTCACAGCCTCTTTCATCTTTGGTAGGGCCCGTCCCTCGGCCAGGGAATTCACTTTCTCTCAACAAGACACTCTCGATTATTTTACGAGAAAGTCTTGTTCCAGTGACCTCCTACATGTAGGTGGTAGGCTTGGTGTCAACTTTCAGAGTGCACCTTACGCCAAAAGGGAGAAGTTCCCGTCCTTGATGGAAGCTCATTCCAGGACTGGCCTGAGGCTGCCTGCCTACTTGGGTACGCTCCTTTCCCTACGCTAGGAGCCAGGAACTTGAGATGTCCGACTCGGACATCATGTTCCTAGACGAAGCCCTCTTGTCCTTGACAGGCTCGTTGTGGTCAAAACTGTCTGTGTCGACAGCATAGCCACTAATGCCAGGAGGGAACTTGCACTTTCCTCTCTGGGCATTGCGGATGCGGACATACCTGCCCTCCTGGCCAGGGTCCCGCACTCCGGCCAACACCTCTTTGGAGGTAAGGTGTCTGATGTGATTCAACTTGAGGTTGATTCACGCAAGCAGGCGACGGAACTTCTGAAACGCCTTAAGTCCTCGGCTCCTAAGCCGCAGGCCCAGGCTAGTTTTCCGCCTCCTAGACGCGGTGGCACTTCCAGCTTTCAGCCTCTCGTGCACTGCAAGTTCAGCCCAGTGCCCCTCACTACAGGGGGCCAGGGCGGAGCCTTCTCCTCGAGGTAGGAGAAGGCATCGTCGCGGTCGGGCCGTGGTTCGGCCCGGGATTCGCGGCGAGTGCGCCCCGAGCGTTGGAGGAGAGGGTTGGCGGCCGGCTTCAGTACTTTCTTCCCGCTTGGGAAGAAATTACCGACACCGATTATCGTGCGAGGAGGCTTCTGCATAAAACTCGCAGAGCCCCTCACACACGGAGCCTTCCGCCGCAACCCGCCTACATATCGCTCCGGCGATCATATCGCCCCCCTTTCTAGAGCACATCTCCGAGATTCAAGAGCTGCTAGAAAAGGGCGCAATCGAAAGGGTAAGAGACCACCCCCATCTGTGTCTCTCCCTTATCTTATAATTCCCAAACGCTCGGGGAAGCTCAGAATGATCTTGAATATGAGGGTCATCAATACCTTCATTCCAAGAGAGCTTTTTCCGCGTGGAAACTTTGGCCTCCTTTCTTCCGGCGATCAGACCGTCAGATGTGGCCATTTCGGTAGACTTGAAAGATGCTTACTTTCACATACCGATACACCCTTCTTCAAGGGACCTTCTAGGCTTCGCCTTTCAGGGCGAAACCTTCCGGTTCAAGGCCTTACCTTGCGGCCCGAAACCGGCTCCTCGAGTTTTTACTCGAGTAGTCTCTGCCCTAGCCGCCTTCCTCAGGTATCGCGGTCTGAGACTTTTCACTTGCATGGACGACTGGCTCCTGGTGGCGAGCTCTGTGTCCGTCTTTCAGTCACACATGGACCTACTTCTCCGTACTACGCAAGAAGTATGATTCATAGTCAACTGGGACAAGTCGGAGTTGACTCCTACCCGCAGACCCATTTTCCTGGGTGCGGAAATAGACATTGTGAACCAACTTGCCCGCCCCAGTCGGGAGAGAGTTCAGACTATTGTCTTACTGGCTCGATCTCTTCGTCGCTTACGTCGAGTTCGGGCAGGCCGATGGCTCCAGTCCTTGGGCCACTTATCGAGCCTTGTAGATGTCCTCAAAGACTATCGGCTTCATATGAGGCCTTTCCAGCTTCATCTGCTGAAGTTTTCCAAGCCCAGTGTAGACTCGCTCAAGGTGTGGATTCCTCTATCCGAGGAAATCAAACGCCTGCTTATCCCCTGGTCGAATGAGTCGTTCCTTCTTCAAGGGCAAGTCTCTTTTGGACCAGGTGGTCTCGGGGACTGGTCACACCTGTGCACCTTACCCCACATCAATATGTTGGAATTGATGGCAGTCTTCATGTCTCTCCGGTTTTTTTCGATAACATGATTGTAGGTCACTCCGTCCGGATTTTGACGGACAACACTACTGTTGCTGCCTACATCAACAGACAAGGCGGGACTCGTTCCACTACCCTGAACGATCTAACCGCCAAACTTTGGAAGTGGTGTCGGTCTCACCGAGTGATTCCGATCGCCTCCTATGTTCCCGGGCGGGACAATCTGATTACAGAATTTCTGTCCCGGGGCATGTGTCTCCCCTCCGAGTGGCCACTGAACCGAGAGGTCTTCGACACCTCTGTTCAGTCTGCGCCCCTCTGGAGATAGACCTGTTTGCGACAGCTCTCAATCATCGCCTCCCGAGATACTGCTCTCGGGTGCGAGATCCGGAAGCTTGGGCCCTCAATGCGTTCTCCCTTCAGTGGAAGAACTTCCGGGGTTACGCCTTTCCGCCGGTCTCCTTAATCCCTCAGGTCCTGGGGTAGATTCAGGAGGATCAGGCGTGGTTTCTGCTCATAGCACCTTGCTGACCGAGGAGACCTTGGTTTCCTCTTCTTCTGTCTCTGCTGGACGGTCGGCCTCTCTCCCTTCACCGGAGAGCAGACCTCATAGCTCAGCCCCTGTCGGGGATCCTCCACCAGCAGACAAGGCGGGACTCGTTCCACTACCCTGAACGATCTAACCGCCAAACTTTGGAAGTGGTGTCGGTCTCACCGAGTGATTCCGATCGCCTCCTATGTTCCCGGGCGGGACAATCTGATTACAGAATTTCTGTCCCGGGGCATGTGTCTCCCCTCCGAGTGGCCACTGAACCGAGAGGTCTTCGACACCTCTGTTCAGTCTGCGCCCCTCTGGAGATAGACCTGTTGCGACAGCTCTCAATCATCGCCTCCCGAGATACTGCTCTCGGGTGCGAGATCCGGAAGCTTGGGCCTTCAATGCGTTCTCCCTTCAGTGGAAGAACTTCCGGGGTTACGCCTTTCCGCCGGTCTCCTTAATCCCTCAGGTCCTGGGGTAGATTCAGGAGGATCAGGCGTGGTTTCTGCTCATAGCACCTTGCTGACCGAGGAGACCTTGGTTTCCTCTTCTTCTGTCTCTGCTGGACGGTCGGCCTCTCTCCCTTCACCGGAGAGCAGACCTCATAGCTCCGCCCCTGTCGGGGATCCTCCACCATCGCCCGGCGGCTCTACATTTGACCGCCTGGCCTCTATCGGGGAGGATGCGAGGACGGCAGGACTCTCAGAGAGAGCCTCCCAGTTCATAGTCCAGAGCAGAAGAGATTCTACCCGAGCTGTTTACAACTCGAGATTAGAAGCCTTCCATGCTTGGTGTGGGGAAATGGGATTTGCTTCCCGTTCTGCCCCGGTGGGTGCTATTGCAGATTTCCTTATCGCCCCTTTTCGATAAGGGCAGGTCCCTCTCTACCATTCGTGGTTACCGGTCCGCTATTGCTCCGGTTCACCTTGGTTTTTCTGATGGTTTGGGAGTTTCTAACTCTCCCTTCTTGACTCATTTGCCGAGGTCTGTCTTTTGAAACGACCAGCAAATCGCCAGTTGACTCCTGCGTGGAGCCTTCCTTTGGTTTTGGACGCCTTGGCCAAACCGCCCTTTGAGCCGTTGTGCAAAGCGTCTTTACACCATCTCTCGATTAAGACCGCCTTCCTCGTCGCTATTGCTTCTGGGCAGAGGAGAAGCACTATTCAGGCTCTCTCTACGGCGCCCGGGCATATCAGATGGGAAAGGCAAGGTGTACGTCTTGTCCCTCGACCTTCGTTTATTGCCAAGAATCAGAAGGATTCTTCTGGCTCAATCGAAGTGTTCTTGAGTCCTCTGTCAGAATTCTCTTCTGTCAAGGAGGATAATTCTTGGTGCCCTGTTAGGGCTCTCAAATGGTTCTTGGATCTCCCGTTGGATTGTCGAGGCTATCCAAGCTGGGGGTTCGGAGGCTCTCCTGTCTGAGAATCCTCCAAGAGCGCACGATACTAGGAGTGTTTCTACCTCCTGGGCGCTCTTTCTGGGTCTTCCTTTGGAAGACATTTTGAGGGCCGCCTTTTGGCGTTCCCCTACTTCCTTCACATCCTTCTATCTTAAGGATGTTCTTTCGGGTGAGGTTAGCTTTGCAACCTCTGGGTTGAGAGCTGCTTCGTCGTCTCTGTCTGCCCCGCGTTAGTTACTCCCGTCCTGGGACATGCCACCCGGGTTTTTATCCGTGCTATTCTAGCAAATAGGTAGATACATCGATTTATTGCTGTAAATCAAGAAAATTATAACTAATTTTGTTATTTACTAGATAAATCTATGTATCTACCTATGTCCCTCCCTCCAGCCCCTCTCCTTGTCTGACATGTCCTAGATTCTGTCTCTGACTGCTCGGAAGAGGAAGAGTATGGCGGTGGCGCGATTGGATTGGTGGACGGGGAGTACGCGCGCGCAGGCAGGGGCTGCGCGTTTTAGACTTAGTTTTTCTCGAATGACGGCATAGTTTGGGAAACTAGCAAATAGGTAGATACATAGATTTATCTAGTAAATAACAAAATTAGTTATAATTTTCTTGATTTATTAATTGAATTAATGTATTTATTTATTTTTTATTTTTTATTTTTTTTACTCAAATTGAATTATTATGAAGTTTTTTCTTGATATTTTTCCAGCCAAAGTAAATTAGAAGTAGAAAGAATGTCGATATACATTTATTTTTGTTTTCATTTGATGTGACAGTAATATCTAGGAAATGTAACTTTAATTCCAGTAAGCTATGTTATATTTAAATAGACCTTTTTACTAATGTATTTCAATTTATGCATGTTTCTTTCCAGACTCCTTAGTTACCAACTATTTAGTGCACCTGGTATGCGTAATGGCATCCCTATGGATGGAATCCATTTTGCATACATTAGTAATTGCTATGTCGGGCAAGCCTCGGGCAAGCTTTTGAGTCGTCAAAAGCAACTTTTGTCCAGGAAATATGCATATAATTAGTAAACAGGTCTATTGAACCGTGCTACTCGAACTTTACAAATTGATGCCAATCCATGGTCCATAGATACTTGATCAAGTGCAAGGACATGTTGTATAACCTTTTATTTCTTTCGACCATTTACGTACTGTGTCATCGTAGACAACTCATTGTATAGAGTGCTTGAAATGATATATATATATATATAAATATATATATATATATATGTGTGTGTATGTGCAATCTACTTAACTTGTTATTCATATGAACTTATCCTCCGATACCAAACATTCTTCTCAGTTTTTCCTCCATCTACTGTATTTTCTTTCCTATAATCGGTTCCTTATTTAGATGCCCCGGAATCCACCTTAGAATACAGTACCCCCCCCCCCCCCCGTTTATAATTATGAATATCTTTAAGATCAAGGAAAATTTTAAAATATTTCCACTTATAAGCCCAATATCAAACAAATATATACATATACTGACCCGCAATAAAAAGTACCCACGACTTAAAATGGTATATCATATTTATATTGACAGACACAGAATGACAATGAACCAGGGTGGAAAGATTTACCTTTTATTGAAACATTTCACTAATTTCGGAAGACAATGCTGTCTCTTGTCAGCGCGCATTACAGCGCAGAACACAACAAGTTGAAAAATGAAAGTCACAGATCACCCCTGGTGTTTGTGGATGGAAACATCACTGTACAGCGCTATGTGGACGATATCCTGAGACGACGGTGTTTCATAAAGCTGTTCGTAAAGTTACGAATGACTTTACGCACGACTGGAACATGTTCTTGGGTGCTATACTAATCAGATTCTCAATCATTTAGCATAAGAACTGATCACCAGTCGTGCGTAAAGTCGTGCGTAACTTACGAACAGCTTTATGAAACACCCCCTGGTACCATTCCTGCAGAACAACCGAGGACTGCGCATCTTTCAGCATGATAATGTCCGACCTCATGCTGCACGGCTAACCACTGCATTCCTGATGAGGGGTGGGAACATTAAAACCATGGAGTGGCCGGCGATGTCCCTTGACCTCAATCCCATTGGGCATCTGTGGGATGAGCTTGGGAGGCGCATTGCTGGCAGGGTCAGGACTCGTGCACAACTGATCCAGACTTTGCAAGATGAATGGAACAGGATTCCACAAGATTTCATTCAAAGACTGGTGCGCAGTATGCGTCGCAGATGCAATGCCTGTCTGCAAACAAATGGTGGTCACACACACTATTGATCTGTGACTTTCATTTTTCAACTTGTTGTGTTCTGCGCTGTAATGCGCGCTGACAAGTGACAGCATTGTCTTCCGAAATTAGTGAAATGTTTCAATAAAAGGTAAATCTTTCCACCCTGGTTCATTGTCATTCTGTGTCTGTCAATATGAATATGATATACCATTATAAAGTCGTGGGTACTTTTTATTGTGGGTCAGTATATAATTGATTTGCATACAATAAGTCATGTAGGATGAACAGTTATATCGTCGTGAACTATAAGAAATCTTACAAAAGTGATTTTGGGTTGAATACCAATACTGTATAAGGGCCTAAAATATACCATTCTGAATTAATAAACCAGAATGGAATAGGAATGAAATACAATACCGTTTACATACTTTAAGGAGAAGTACATCCTTCTTTCTGCTTTTATTAAAACCAACCTAGTATTGGGTTGGACCTTCCCTTTAAAAGATTAAGCCCCTATAAACATGTGAATATATATACTTCTGTGCATTTTAACGTGCAATGCACAGATCTGTCTATAAAAAATAATGTTGAAAGGATATATTGCGGCAAGATAATAATACAAATAATAAACTTATCACCAAATAATAATGAATGAGCTGTTTGGTTGATTCAAAGAGGTATTTGAGGTCCTTCTGTGTTCAGTAATTCTTCTTTTCCTTCTTGTTATCTTCATCTTCCTGAAATGGTACTGCCTCATGTTCTCTTGGATTCAGGAAATCTTTTCCAGATAAGTCGACTTCGTCAGAGCATTCCATGATCGCTGAGTTCGGAACCTATATTCACATACGAGGCAAAACATAATCATTCTCTAGCTATATACAGGTCGGTACATACCGATAATGGTGTGGTATTCTCCTCAGTTCTATCATTTTGTATGTTTAAAATACGGCGCAATATCTAATAACTTAACTTTAGATATACCCAAAATATACGGGGTATCCTCGCTAGTCATAAGGACCGCTATCCATAACGCGTGACTAAATGAATAGCGGTTTTGTATGAAAAGCGGTCCTCATGAATTGCGAGCAAACCATAGACAAATTACCTCGCTAGGATATCCGTTCATAAGGACCACTATTCATAACTATTCATTAGGACCACTATTCATATCGCGTGTTAAATTAATAGCGGGTTTCTAAGAATAGCGGTCCTTATGAATAGCGAGCGGACCCCAAATATACTAATTACTATACTACTATACAACACAATCATGATTCATATTACGAAATAATATTGAGAAAGATATCTTCAGTATTATAGTAGTTCTAATTAATTACTGTATATATTCTGCAGCACTCTATTCAGAATCGGTTTTCATTAAACTATTAAAAGAAAGTCAACATTATTATCACAGTGAATGGAATAAAGCTATCAATATAATTTATGTCACCTATAACACATAACACTAAAAGTTTTAATAATACAGTCAAAGTTTGTTTTTTGTTTGTTTTTTGTTTGTTTTGTTTGTTGCTTGTTGGTTTTTTGTTTTGTTTTTGTTTGTTGTTTGTTTTTGTTTTTGTTTGTTGTGGTTGTTGTTTTTTTGGGGGGGGCGGGTTGTTAATAGAAAGGGAATAGAAATAATGCAAGAAAATATAATTTGCTTACAATTGGCATGGGTGTATATGAAGGATGATGGTGAACTTTAACGGGGTCATTGTCCTTTGTGTTGTAGCACATGATGAACGACCATCGCCTTCTATCACTGTTATTCGGACTGCTCGAATGCAAGACGTTACAGTGGAAGAAAAGGGCGTCTCCCGCGTCGAGTTCGACGTGTAAGAGGCCGAGTTTTTTCTTGGCGAACTCGACGCGCTCCATGTCGGCGCCCGTTTGGTCCTGAATTTTCACGTGGTCGACCCGGCCCATCTTGTGCGAGCCGGGGATGATCTATGAGAAAACGAAAATTCAACAATTTTGCTACATTATTACATAACAAGTTATTGGCGGTACCAGCTTTTTTCATATCGGAGAGGAAGCACCCCCCCCCCCCCCCTCCCCACAGTGGAAAGAACAATGTCGTACGTTGTAAACTCAGTGTGAACGCAGAGATAATTCAGTAAGTCAACATTAGGAAAGGTGCCAGTTTCTCACCGTACACAAAAATATCGAAATAGAACTTTTCACAACCGATGGACAGGCAGCTATATATGTCTTTTTTTTAATAGAAATTGATTATTTTTAGTTTTATATCAGTGACCAATAGACCTGTTTACTAAGTGATTCAAATTTTATGCATACTTTTGAAACAAAGGTTGTTCTTGACAACCTGGAAGCTTGCCAGACATAGCAACAAGTAATGTATGCAAACTGGATTCCAAGTATTGTAGTTCATTCATTAATAACAGGTTAATGGAATAAAATTGAACACTTAGTAAACAGGGGAGCGTTTCATGAAAGGAAGTTGTCAGATATTTTATCCGACAACTGTTATAAGCTACTAAAATCCTTGCATCTGATTGGCTGAGAGCAAATTTGTCGGATAAAACATCTGACAAGTCCTTTCATGAAACGCTCCTCAGGTCTATTAATATTTCTTGACACGATGCTCCATTCTACAAGCCTACGGTGATTACATTCTGGCATTGCCATCAATACAATTAATATGTGTAGCTGCAATAAGTAAAACAACCTCAGCTTGGACCGAACAGTTCCTAGGCATAGTTGCACACAGCATTAGGCATTATTACCTGTAGACATCCATTTTCTTTGTCACATTTATCAAAAGCAATGAAGACAGATCCCATGTCGGGGTAGAGACACCCAAAGTTATACCAGTATCTGTGTGAAAAGTATAATAAAAGGAATCGTTTTCCTACATTTAACTTCTCAAATGCAAAATCCTAATATTTCCATTTCAACCCGTTAATATGATGGCAGCAGAGCTAATAGTTATACAAAGTAAATAATCGCAAAGAGTTTCAAGAAATCAAAGAAAATTTCAATAGCTTTGTCGGTCACCTTTTGAAATATGTGAACATTACCTGAACAGGATATTAAAAAAAAAAAAAAGAGTTGAACAAGTTGAAGTATAAAGGTGGGCTGTAGAAAAGTCAGGCAATGAAGTGTTCACACCTAAGACACAGAAAATTATGAAAAATGTTCTGAAACACAGTATAATTATGTCAAAAGTCTAGTGGCGGCACAGTGAGGGGACCGCTGAAAGCAAGGAAAATGTGTGTGAGAGTTGGGAGGGGTAGGCCGACAAAAAAAAAACGTTATCATTTTTATAAGTGCTGACTGGAGAATGGGGAAAATGGAGAGGGCAAGCGATTCTCGAAAGGGGTATGCCCCTTGCCTTCATCCCGGACCCGACACTTCAAAGGTAGAAATTAATAAAACTGCAGTTATCACATAAAAACAACATATCAACTGTTGCTTCTTCATAACAAAGTTAAACTTTAAGAAGGAAATTACCCATAGTCCTGATGCCAATTGAATCGACCTCCTGTTTTGGCAGATTTCATGATCATCTTGCTGTGGTAGTGGTAGACTTCACCTCCGAGGAGCTAGATTAATAAAAAACACAAGTATGAAACATGAATGAAGAGAAGGAGGGAGAACAGAGAGAGGCATACCGATAGACAGACAGGGATAGAGAGACAATCGGACAGAGATAGAAAGGAAAAGGTGATACAAGGAGAGAGGGAGAGCAGGAAAGAGAGAGAGAGAGAGAGGGAGAGGATACAAAAATGTGAATTTTCAATAATTTAAGAGGCATTTCTTTAAATCCCTTACAACCCCCCCCCCCCGCCACGTCCACTACTCTCTCTTTCTCTCTCTCTCTCACACACACCCCACACACACACTCTTTTCTCTCTTTCTCTCTCTCTCTCTCTCTCTCTCTCTCTCTCTCGATTCTCCCTGGTTAATCTAACCTCGGTTATGTTCTTTCTCTCAATCCCTTTCTCTCTTTCTTTCAATCCACATGAAGCTAATATAACAATACGATATTGTAAATGACTTCTGTATACAAACACTATTATCCAAAGGAAAATCCAAAGGAAATTGGAGAGCCAACTTAAAGCAATACTCACCTTGCTCATAAAGCCACCGACTTTCTCCGACCTAGCAATCATCCCCGTGATGTCATTACCGGGATGACTCCACATGACGTGCCCGAGGTTGCGCCCGTGACCGTCACCCACGTTGAAGTGGTGTTTGAGGATGCCTTTGTTGTGTTCGATAGCCTTACGGAGTTTCGTCATCTCCGCATCGTTCAAGAGGGATCTGGATATTTTTTTCGGGGGGAAAATATCAACTCGTAACAGATTTGCCAGTTAGTGTTTGATCGATAACAATTTAAAAAAAACACCTTCATAACTTGTTGACTATGGATTACCGAAAAAAAACTTTCACTTGACCCCTCTCTCTCTCTCTTTGTCTCTGTCTCTGTCTGTCTGTCCCTCTCTGTTTCTCTCTGTCTGTCTCTGTCTCTGTCTGTCTGTATCTCTCTCTCTCTCTCTCTCTCTCTCTCACTTCATCATCTTTCATTTATTAAAGCGAACTTCACGCAATGGAAGATTTTCGATTTTGTTTCCTTTAAGTATTTCTTGTCTATATTGTGCGATATCATACGTATGACGATGTTACCATTGCAACATTTGACTGACTCCGGTTAAAGCCTTGACAGCAATGGGTATATGGGAATGATGACGAAACTGTCTTGATACAGACATCAAATTGTTAAAACAGTCACATGATCATGGTGAAGAAAACAGTGATGTATCCATGACGACGATGAAATTATTGCTGATAAATGAAGTGCGATGAATGTATCATTATTAGTAACCTTAATATTGTGATTAGTGGAAGTAATGACAGAGGGACTATTTCGAATAGATTAACGCATGGTGATTAACTGTAAAATAGATTCAGTATAATTCCATACCTGACGGTGATATATCCCTTCTCGTCGAACGATCTTCGCACCTCAGGAGTCAAGTCAAGACCTTCGACGAACTGATAATCTGCACTCAACAAAAATATTCAAAACTTTTTGTCTTCATTAAAGAAATATGCTCTCTTTGGCCCTTTTCAATATTGTTTTTTATTCATTCACTGTCTTTGAAACTGATTTTTAGCAGAAAAAAAATTGAATATTTGTCAGGAATACTTTCACACCACTGCAAGTGCTTGCTTTCATGTTTTTATCTAAAATAAATCCAGTAACTTTTCCAAGGCAATAATTTTAAATAAGTCTGACTACATACCTGTTTCTGTTTTAGTTGTTATTGGTGTCTGAGTTGTCAATAAACATGTTGACAATGTCTTCATCCTCAATGAAACCAAACAAAGGCTCGGCCTCAGGACCGTCCATCCCCTGATAAACCGGGGAAATAGTTTTATCCATGCCTCTCAAAGCAACCAACAGTATCTACAACTTAACTCACTCATGATCGAATATTGTCTCGTGAGCAATAGATGTACTTGTCATTTAAGAGTCTTCTTATGTTATATGCATTTTATGAAATCATGAAGTTCTTGGCAGATGTATGCTACTAATAATCAGTTTGTGTAGGCCAGTTGCATTAACCAATATCAAATTATTTTGCCGTTATCGGCGCTTGGCAGGTATGCATTTACGGGGTAACTTCGCTTGTCATAAGGACCGCTATTCATAAGGACCACTTATTCAATAAGGACCGCTATCCATAACGTGTAACTAAATGAATAGCGGTCCTTATGAATAGCGATCAAACCATAGGTAAATTGCCTCGCTATTCATAAGGACCACTATTCATAACTATTCATTAGGACCGCTATTCATAACACGTGTTAAATAAATAGCGGGTTTCTATGAATAGCGGTCCTTATGAATAGCGAGCGGACCCCGCATTCACTACTCCTGGGGTGAGATAGACAAACGTACATAGTATATTAATAACCTATGCAGAAAGCCTTTCTGAAAGCAAATTTTTAATGAATACGCGATTGGTGCGAAATTATACATTTCAAGTGGATTATTGGGATAAAACGTAGCTTATTTTGAGAATTGAAAAAGAAATTCAAATCAACACTGCAGCTCTATAAAAACAATAACATCATAGATTACAGTCCCTTCAGTATGCTCTTATAAATCCTAATACAGGATGACGGCAAAGGAGGCTCTCCACTGAAGGCCAAATGAGGAGGTAATTCATGGTCTGAGATTTCGAAATACTTAGAAAAATATGATGGAAATGATTTGAAAACATCACATATTTACCCGTCTTGATATCCATGTTCTTCGCTCGTCTCTCCGGTAGGCCTACTCACAACTGTCAAATGATTTGTATGTTGTATGTTATGTATCAAGACGTGTAGACACACACCCCTTTACACTATCTTGACTTTTTCATAGATATTTGAAGTGCTATATGATTAGATTAAAGTCTACTCGACTATCTGCTTATTGTTTTGAACTTGCACGTACAAAACAAGACACTTCAGAACATTCACTGAGGGCAGGGGCGGATCCAGGATTTTGTTAATAGGGGTTGGGGCACGATTGCCAATTCTGGCAACCAAAATATAAGGGGCGAAATGTTATCACATTTTCAGGTTCATTTTGGGCCTGATGCTTGGAAGGGGCACAAAAACACAACTCAGGGAGACACATCTTGGGGTGCAATTTGGCCTACATACCCGTTAACCATTTTTTTTTCTAAAAGGGGTTCCCCCAGTCCCTAGGGGCGACTTTTTCATTCAGAAATTTTCTGAAAAGCAAAAAAACGAAAACAAAAACAATAACAAAACAAATAAAAAGGCCTCACATTTTTCTTGCGCCTTTTCACTAAAAAAAAATTTAAAAAAATTAACTGTATCTAATACAAATATTTTTGGGGATTGTAGAGCCCCTTAGGTTTGACATTTCCGACTTAAAGTATGCCCCCACTCTAAATCGGTCAGTGTTGAAGGTGCTTAAAAAGTGAGCAAATTCCCCAGCTATGTAGGAACATGCGTGATTCATGGAGGTCAATATACATTGAAACCTTGGAACTCCTCGAGTGCGGCCATATAATAACGCCTTTAGAGACATGAATACAGGGGAGCGTTTCATCAAGCGTTTTGTCAGTGATTTTTACCAACAACTGTTATAAGCTACTGAAATCCTTGCATCCGATTGGCTGAGAGCAAATTTGTCAGTAAAAACCACCGACAAAACGCTTGATGAAACGCTCCCCTGGTAGCGTCTCAAAGGCCAAAAGTCATTAGATCAAGCAAATTTACAATTTATATAATGTTTAAGTACAATATCAGCCTACAAGCTAAACTGTTTACTATCAAACATGATTCCATGCTGCACTGAATTTCTAACCTGTGACTAACTACATAGTAATGTCAAATTTGTCCTAATTTAAGATATTTATAATACCCGCCAATAATTAGATCAAGAAGACTCTTACAAGTAAATCCCCCCCCCCCCCCCCCCACTCCCGTTCATCAATGTTCAAATTCGAATCTCTACCCTGCGACTGTCATGCTCAATTGCAAAATATTTCAGGTAAAATGCACAAGAAATTACGTTTTGGGGGTTAAAAGTGAAGAAAAAAAATTCTAATGCTCGGTCGCTTTGCTACCTCGCTTGTTCAATAGATAAGTTTGTGCAGATGCAGATTGCTTTCCCCGGGCGCCATAATCCCTAGATACGTCTTTGTCAACACAATTACACTCGCTTGGAAAACGAACCTAAAAGGGCGTAAAATTTTCCGTCTGACCGTTTTGTTGCTATTAATTTTTGAGTTGTTTTATCCGATGTTCGTTTAATCTTAATGAGGTGATTACAATGTGACACATTTAAATACTTATTATAATAACTTTAGTATGTTGGAAAAGACTATATGTGATCACATAGTCTAAACAAGTTATACTGGCTTAGCTACTGTCAAAATAATGGCACATGTATGTGTAATTTGATTAGTATGGTTTCGATTTTTTTTCCTCCACTGTTTTGCAACGTAGCAGAATTCTTATTGGCAAATAAACCTGCAAAACTATGACTCAAAACTAACTAATCTCGACTTCTAATCTGGAATTGCATTTCAAGATAACATGTCTGTAAGTATTATTCAAGTGTTCGCCTTACAGAAGACTGGTTATTTGGGTGGCAAATTACATTAAGGAAAACTTGATAGAAATCAAATTTGCTGAAACTTGTTACACACATCTCATTATGAGCTTATTCATTACAAAAGGTTGAGAAATCCAACATTGAAAGAAATAGCCACTAGCGTACACAATGGGGGGGGGGGCACAGGGGTAGCCAGTGGGAAAAATGAGAGAGACTCATGGACAGTGGGAAAATGATAAAGAGTGATATAGACAGTGGGTAAATGAGAGCAAAAGAGAAAAAAAATAAACATGCAGGGGGATAGATAGAAATTATAAAGTATACCGGGGGAGAAAGAGAGAGAGAGAGAGAGAGAGAGGGGGGAGTAGCTGCTAGTGATGATAAGAATTGTAGGGCTTCCACTGGCATGTTTAGGTTTCTGATATTTTTCCCCCTGGTAGGTAATTAAGTCGTTATGCATCGAAGGAATTGATAAAAATGCACTGAAAGTGTATATCCTATGGAACTCGTGCATCTTTTAAACGTTATATAATACAATATTCAGTTTCATTCAAATAAATAACAATATTGACAGGTGTATGTTAGAGCATATCCGGCCCGTGCCCCCCCCCCTTTTTTTAACGAAAACTTTTTTTTGTGCTTATCAGAGAATTATAGAGGGAAACTGGACCCCCGGTCCTCCTATAAATACATTGTACTCCAATCCGGTCAAATTCAAGAAAATTGTATCACAATCTATATGGAATAATTCATTTGTTAAGATAGATGGTAAAACAATTTTCTTCGGAAAATGCTTTGATGGAGGAATTAAGCTTATTAGTGATATTTTGAAGGAGAATGGGAGTTTTAAATAATTTACAGAAATGCAACTCATTTTTAATCTCAACAACATTAATCAATTTATGCATTATTGTAATATTGCTTATGCTATGAAGTCATTGTGGATAAATATGATTATGCAAGGTAATTTTGTCTATTCTTCGATGACCAAAAATTACAGTTATTTCTATCGAAGAAGAAATCCACAAATTTTTGTTATTCATTGTTTGTAAATAAGGTATGCTTAAGTTTGAATAATACAAATCATTTAAATAAATGGAAAAGCGATCTAAATATGAATTCAGAAACGTTAATTCAGTGGCAAGACCGTTTTAAAAGAATATTCAAGGCAATTAACACTCGATACGAAGATACGTACTTTTCACTTTAAGTTCATTCACAGAAGGATCGCAACTAATGAATATTTGTTTCGTATTGGTATCAAAAGTTCACCAAGATGTAATTTCTGTCACAAAGAAAGCCAAATCTTATGCACCTGTTTTTCTATTGTTAGTTGTTAAGATATTTTGGAACGAAGTAAAGAAATGGTTGGCTGATTTAAACGTTCATACTGAGCCACTTTCAGTTTTAGATATTTCTTTTGGAGTTCATACAAGGTATGGTATTGTCAACACAATTTTGTTTTATGCTAAGTACTTTATTTACCGATATAAATATATTGATAAAACATTGATTTTCAAACATTTTCAAAAAGACTTCATTTTTATAGAAACAGTAGAGCGAGTTATTGCAATTATACAAGGCAAACTTTTAGTTCACCAAGATAAATGGAAATCAATGAATATGTCATATGATCTACTTGCTGAATTGTAGAATACCTTTCATTTGTTGTTTATGATTTATTGTTCTTTAATGCATGCATTTTGTTTACTGAAATGAAGCAATAAATTCCATAATGATAAAATAAACATCAACAATACAACTTTCGCGACCAGGTAAAAATGTTAAATAGTACCATTAACATGAATTATATCTAATAATCTAATAGAAAAAAATTGGAATAAGATTATGAAGAGAGAAGACATCAAATAATATGAACAAAGGAAAGATTGTTTTAATCAGGTGTGCATACATTTTTTATTGAATGAATGGCACACTGTATATTTGTATAGAACATACACAGTGAGAATTAAATTGGTTTATAAATGTATGTAAAATTGCACAGGAAGATATAAGTTTTAGATTTTTCTTTAAACTATTCATTAAAACCATATGTCACCTACAAAATATGTAAGGATATGCAATAAAACTACTGTTTTCAAACTAAATGTACAAGCATACAGCATTATGGGAAAATAAAATTCATTTCAATTGACATGCTGGGCTCCCACAGAAATTGAGAACGAAATTCCATGACTTTCCATGACCAGTTAAGTACCATTTTGGTACGGGTTGCGACATCCAAGCGGCGTACGAATACCATGCATTGATTATACCATTTCATGTTTGTGATGGAAGTCTGGCCACACAAGGCCATGCTGACAATCAATTTCCATGATTTTGGGAGATTTGTTTTTCATATTCCATGACTTTCAAGAATAATCGACATTTTCCATGACCGTGCGAACCCTGATATGACATTATCATTACAATAGTAGACTGATGTAGGGGAAAGTCATGATAATGGAATCACACTCATTATTTGCATCACAAGAAGTAAAGATAATAACAAATGTGGTAATAATAGAAACAATCACAATTTCATATCATGATAATATCAATAAGGCTAATTAATAAGTTTTAAAGGGAAATCCAACCTTAATAGCAAGTTGCTTTGAAAGTAAGAGGAAAAATCAGAGAAGCAGATTGATAAAAATTTGAACGAAATCGGACAAGCAATAAGAAAGTTACGAATTTTTGAAAGTTGTAATCACTACGCATATGGAAATTTCAAATTGGCCGAATAGGTCATGTCCCTGTGATGTAGATGTGGACAACTCCCCCATTTGCTCCAACACACAAAATGACTAAAATGTCACTTTTTTCAAAATGTATTACTTAGTAGGATCTTTTTCTTTCATGGGCACATTTAACAATATGCTCTGTCCAATATATTTTGAGCTGTGCCGTGAGGGTTAAAGCGCCTCGAAGAAAACCGCAAATTAATGATATTTTTGTGTACGACAAATGGGAGAGTTGTCCACAAACATGCAACAATCAACTCACCAAATTGCCAATTTGAGATTCGCATAGATGTAGTGATCTCATTTTTCAAACATCCATAACTTTCTTAGTTCTTGTCCGATTTCTTTCAAACTTTCACCATCCTGTTTTTCTTACTTTTCTGCTTTCACACAAATCAACTTATTACCAAGGTTGGATTGCCCTTTAATATTATAAGCAATAATCTCTATTCTTCAAATACTTAAAAATATTGTCAGTTGTGGAGAGGTCTATTCAAACTGAGGAGATTACTAGATACATGTATATGATTTCCATCTCCACAAGAAATACAGTGAATTCCATGAAAGACAATTTTTTTTTAAAGGTGGACAGCATATTCTAAAATATGTAAAGGTAATGTAAAATTACATAGACAGGGATATTTCTTCATCACCAATAAGCAAAAATTTCATGTACTGGTACATACAAAATGTGTTCATGACTTGACTATTTTTAGAAGTACTGTTCTACATTTCTCAGATTTCTCAATTGTCCATTTGTCTCCACCCAAAATACTGTGCTCTAACAAAATTGGTCCCGAGTATGCAGCCACCTCATAACCTAAAATATACTTGTTTCTTACATTTTGTCCAATATATAACATTCTCATTTGGAAGTGCAACAGAAGAGCCTTCCTCTCATGTAATACACCAGACAGGAATTTACTCCGTTGTATGAGCAATAATGAAAGTGATAATGTGATTCAAATAGTCTACTTTAAACCTCAAGAATTTCTACATTTAATGATCCAATTTTTCTACTGTCATATGAAAAAATGCAAAGGGATAAAATGTTTATCTTTTTTTTTATTGTAAAGTTATCAAAACATAATACATGTATGTCATATCTAATCAAATGAATATGTGAAGTGACAAAGTGAGTTGAACAACTCATGACTATATCCCACCGACTGCGATCCAATTTTGGAAATAAATCGCATTAGTATTAAATATGGGCATTTAAAAAAATAAAATTTGCCTGATTCAGGTTGTGAATAATAATAATTAATAATAATAATAATAATAATAATAATAATAATAATAATAATAATTAATAATAATAATAAAAAATAAAAATAATAAAAATAATAATAAAAATAACAAACATATATATATTGTGGTGCCCTGTCAGCCTTATACCCGGAATAAGGGCCAAATCAGTTTCAAAATGTAGACAATCGTAGGACTGCTCTCAACATAAAATTAATAACAATAAGTGCCAGACATGTCAGACTTGTTTTCTCTCCAAATCATTCACCTGTCTACCGCATTATTATGGTTAATCATAAAATACACAGAATATTGTTCTTACCTAGTAGGCCTACTATTTACAAATAAAGCACTCCACTCTCTGAAAGTTCCAATTTAAAAAGATTTATCAGCTGCTTTATAATATAAACATTACATATTATTAAATCAATTAATTCTATGAGTTTCTTCAATTGCATATTTAACTAGCTGATCATAATCTACATAAAAAGATAAATCACTTCACTAAAATCTATAAGGGTTGCATGATTCTGTGGGATTGGAAAACTAATCTTGCAGTAATCTGCAATCTATAAATTTCAAAGGATATTTCAGTGGAGGTTGTTGTTTTTCATAGAAAAAGAAAAACATTTTCAAGAATTAAAAAAAATATAGTAAACGACCAAGGAGCAAACCAGGGGCGGCATAAGAGTTTATTCGGGGGAAGGGGGCACAGGTCTCCAAAATATCTTGACAGCCCCCCCCCCCCCAAAAAAAAGGGTTTTCCATATTTTCTGAAAAGATGCGCTTTGTGTATTCAAAAGAACTGACAAGCAAGAAACACCCCCCCATGCCGCCACTGGAGTGGACTAAACATCTCAAATCTTTCAAAATGATGCAAATCTATGTCTAGTTTACAATAATAAATTGCTACATGTAGTACCTCTTCGCATCACAAATCTGTATGCCTCTTGAGTTTGTAGAGGATGATGTTCACTTTCTCTGCAACGTTCTTACAACCTTTTACAGCGAACACCCTAGAGCCCCTTGGTCCACTGAACTGCAGCTGAGCAAGAACCTCGTCTTCTAATGCTGGGCTGGAGTGGTAGCCATGGACCTTAAACTCAGCATGGATGCACTCCTTTACATGAGATGCTTCAAGCGGGAGGAAGGGTACAAAATGGCTGACGAGGTGGGAATTGACGATTTTGGCCTTGTACAAGCCAGCATCTAAAATGTAAAATTATGTTCAAAAGCAGTGTTATAGCTACGGTGGTCGGCGGTGGACGGGCCCGACCAGCACGGGGGATTTCTGTCCACCACTCCGGGTGAAAAACACTGCTTCCGACCGGCACTAATTTCACATAAGAAACAGCATTAAACGTAACTGTTTGTGAAGAAACGTGGTACTTACATTCATATTTCCATCTTTATTCTTGTTTTATTTGCAATCGTACAAGAATCATGCTTTCTATTTGACAATAAATGATTATTTCTTTATAAAGATTTGCCAAGTTTTGTTGTCTTTTGTTACGCACTATACTGTACTACTGTTCGTAATTTGCACGTACAAATAGATATGTTTTACGTAGCGTATACCGGAAGCTGCTAATTGCGAGGCTCCGTTCGTGAATTCGCTAGAATGACTTGTTGCTTGTCAAAGTCAGTGAAATTTGAACCACCACTAAAAAGTTCCTAGCTGTTCAAAAGTATAAAATAATATTATACTTTGGATACCTGATGGTAAAAAGTGCATGTACTTAATGGGAACATTAACGGTATATATATTGCCGGCAGGACACAAGGGGAATATGAAGGAGAAGACGAAACATTAAAAAAATGGAAGGTTAATAGGGTGTTGCAAGAAAGTTGCAATCAATTGCAAATTGTAAAGCAAATTAGAACAACCATTCTGAATGGTTCAGGGTCTGCCCATTCAAGAAGATGCGCTTGCAACAATGATTTTGATTGGTCAGTACTGATCAGTTGCAACTTGCAATCAATCGCAACTTTCTTGCAACACCCCATAAGTCTTATTCAGATAAATCAACATAATTGAGGAATCTAGCTAGTGTCAATGAAACTGACAATGCAGAATTGTTTTTTATGTCATCTGGCAGGCTCTGCAGTACTCTGTAGAGATTGGTTGCCCTGTGGCCATGATCTTGGAAGTGGGGAGGGGGGTGGGGGCAGAAAAAGCCTAGTCTTTGGGAGTTAAATGTTCACAAATGCTGAAAGAAAAAACAACAACAAAAACAAAACTAGACATTTAATTCGTCACTGAGACGAATTAGGTGATCTGTCTTTTGATCTTAATATTTTTGACGAAGACGAATGACAAAATGATAATGTGAAGGATGAGGTTGATATCACGATGAGATTAATTATAATGAATCTATTCACGATTTTTATGATTTCAGCCTTTTCCTAGCATTTTCAATTCGTAGGCTCTACTACCTACCTTAGTGAAATAGCGCCCCCTTTGTTTCAATGGGGCATAAAGTGTGTGAAAATGAATTTTGGATGATTGGTGGATATCATGACAGTGATGATGATAATGATGATAATCATCATCATCATTATTATGAATATCATCATGACAGTGATGATGATAACGATGTTGATGATAATCATCATCATGAATATCATCATGACAGTGATGATAATAATGATGATAATCATCATCATCATCACTATGAATATCATCATGACAGTAATGATAATGATGTTGATGATAATCATGATGATGATCATTATATTATCATGACAGTGATGATGATAATGATGTTGATGATAATAATCATCATCATGAATATCATGACAGTGATGATAATAATGATGTTGATGATAATCATCATCATCATGAATATCATCACAGTGATGATGATAATGATGTTGATGATAATCATGATGATAATCATGATGACCATGACTGAAATGACATTGACCTTAGCCATGCCAAATATGAAAGAGAGATGACATTTCGTGAAGAAGATACAATCATTAGTTGATTTCTACAAAATGGCGCCTGGATGACGTCACAATAATCTGATGACCTTGAAAAAGATGCAGGAACTTGACCTTATTAGGACTGATGACTGACAAAAATTTGAAGATAATTGACTAAGCCAATTTTGAGAAATTGTGATATCAAATAGGACGATTTGATATTGCAGGATACTTGGGAGATAAACCCCATATCTCTAATACACGACAGGGAATCAAAATTTCCATAGGGTTGTACACAAACTACTGCACATTACTTTCCAATAGACATAACATGGAAAATAAGGCAGTTTATTACATGATTTGTGATTGTTTATGTTATAATAGTCGAAGAGGATGGTAAAATGACAAGCAAAAACAAGCAAAAAAAAAAAAAAAAAAAAAATTATGGACCCATCGGGGATCGAACCTGGGTCACCTGCATGGGAGGCAAGTGCTTTGACCAATAGACCAAAACATTTCCCATAGAGATAACACGTAAACGAAAAACGGGATTCTCAAATCACATTTTGTAGTTTAAAATTGACAATGATCCCGATGTCAGATTTAAAAAACCGAACCCTCATAGAAAGAGTATTTATCAGGCTACAACATATTAAAATCTGGAAGGAAATAGACTAAAAATAACTGAGATACTGCTCAGAGAACGATGTCATGTAGATTCATGATTCGAAAAAAAATCATCTTCCATAGACATAACACGCAAATAGGGGAAATTCTGACATGTCGTTTTTAATTGAAAATTTCACTGTGATGACGTCATCAAAATGAAAAAAGGTGCGACTACTGTTGTAGAGAATTGTCTCAGCTATAACATATCAAAATTTGGAAGAAAATCAACCACCTATTACTGAATTATTATCAAATGAATACAAAAATGATGACGTCATTTTTTCAAAATCATTTTTTTGAGTTCATATGCAAATATGATGACGTCAAAACATGAGATCGGCAAAAATTCTGCATGAATTCAAATCTACAACTCACAGGCTTTCAGAATATGTAAAGAAATTGGGGGGTTTCCATGCATTCTGACGAGCTATGGCGGATTTTAGATAGGCATGTTTTTACCACTTTTTACATTAGAATTGCCATTGACGCGCGCACGAATTTGAAACTTTGACGCACGCGTGTGGCATTATGGAAGGTCAAAAATGACTGTAAATAGTTGGAAATTGTCAAGAACAGTGTCAGGAAGACAAACCATGCGAAAAAACGGCGTTTTTACGTTATGTACGCGCTGCGCGCGCGCATAACGCGCACACGGACGCGCACGGACGGAAAATTTTAAAATGCTTAAAATGTCCTGACCCATACTCTAATTTGATTAAAAAGTGATTTTGAGCATTTTTAAATTTTGACGCGCGCGTACGTGCGCGTCATGATGCGTGCGCGGATTTTGATGACACTTTATGTTGACCCTTGACCTGAAGTTCATGTGTGTCAAATATGGTTCATTTTTGATGACTCGTTATGAAGATATGATTGATAATGTGATTTCACAAAATGGCGTCTGGATGACGTCATGATGACCTAATGACCTGGAAAAAGATTTTGGAGCTTGACCTTATATGACCTGATGACTGACGGAAATGACATGAAAATTGACTGAAATTTTTTTGAGATTTCGTTGCAACAAGAAAGTGGGAGAAAATAAAAATAAAGAATAATAAAGAAAGAAAATTCTGACGAATACAATAGGTGATCTGTCACTATGACAGATCACCTAATAAAAGTGATTGTCTCTTAGTCCATAACTACAATATGATCATATATATCATAATAGTACGTAGACTGAATAGAAAAATATATTAGGAAATAACTAACCAGGATTTTGACTGACGTCATTCATGATGATTTGCTCCATATCCACCAATGCGATGTCTTTCCTAGCCATTCCCTTCTCATACGATTCCCACACATGCTGGTTGATCACCTTTGCAGCTAGGTTACTGTTCCAAGACAGAATATAATTTAGGATAAAATAAGACAGTAGAGTGATATTGCTACAGCCTTGAATATATGAATGTTAGGAAGCTTCTTTCTGTAGCCCAGCTCAAACAGTATGGCCCGAATTCACAAAGGAGGTTTAAACCAAGTGTAAGGTTTAAACCTCAGTATTAAAGCGTACTTGCCCATGCGCGTGCTCAAAGAAAATATATGATTCGATTGGATTCCGTGCGCACGTACACTTAAAAAAACCTCCTTTGTGAATTCCGGCCCAGAAGTTACAGCAAACTCTTTCCTAAAAGTGTTAAAAATTTTGTCAATGATCTGCATATTCTTTTATTCACCAGTAAATGTTATATATATTATAAAACTCAATGAAAATTGAATATGAATCCAATGGTGTCCATTTTAAAGAATAACATGAAGAGGTGATTTATGATACTTTTTTCTTGCTCACTCACCCCCTCCCACAAATGAAGTCAACAACACAAGGCACGCTCTTGTAAAGAGGTCTTTTTTCACTTATGACTTTCAAAAGAGGTCAAATAATCTAATCTCAGCTCTTACCTCCTTTGACAAGGCAATTTATTAATATTTTATTCACTCAACACAACTGTCATTATTGGAGTAAAAACAAAAATCCTTGAATACTTTGCTACACATCTGTCTGCCTAGCCAAACCCAGAGTAATCATTTTAAAGCACACTGAAAATTAAATGCTATTCTAAAGCCAACTGCTACCACTATCAATCAGGGCTGCCAGTTAGAATTCATGAGCAGGCCTGAAATCTTCTAGAACGATCTAGCTTGCACGCAAGAGATCCTGAAATATGGCCTAAAATACATTGCTAGGACCTGAATGCAGGCTTCTGCCTGTGAACTGGCATCTCTGATCAATAACCTAGTTACTGACCTCCTGAAAATGAAGATTGCTTTCCTAAAACTAATCCCATCTACTTTGTGATGGTGGTCCAGGAAGCTCTTGATACTATCTAGTAAGCCTTCAGGCATGTTCTCTATCTCGTCAAATATGAAGACATGATGAGGACATGAAGAAACCTTCGATTTGACTAAAGAAACCAGCTCTTCCTGTAGAGGGCAAATAGAATACAAAAAGAAATGGGTTTGATGGTTTATTTTACCGCACTGCTAAGAAAGCAAATGTATGCTGAGTATGAGCAGCCAGGGGACCAACAGCTTGAAGTCCTCTCCAAGGGACTTGGTAATGAGGATTAATGCCTTACCAAAGGGCACTAGCACATTCACTTGGTTTTGAACCTGGGTCATCCAGGTTAGGAGACAATTGCTTTATCACTGAGCCATCTATTTTATATTTGTCTCAGGGCAAGAATAGATTAACTTGAGGCAATATGTTGATTATTACTAAAAAAATAAGAAGTAGACATCTGCTTCATGCATGTACATATTAAGATGCAAACTCTGAAGTAAGGAAATATGGAGATTATATTGCTGCAAAATTAGATTAAATCGTTATGCCCCAAGTAAGCCTGAGTCGAATCGATTGGTTAGCCGGTGTTCGATCGAAGACATCGAATCCCGAATACGTTTTGGCAAATTCGGTGCATCGATTTGTAGTCCGCCAGATTTTTGACTACCGTAGCCACCATGAAAAAATCAAATAAAAAAAGAAACTCCGTAACGTACAGCATATATACTAGCAGAGAACGTGAAGGCGACTTCAAAGTTCAAACTGTTGGCTAACTTTCGCTAATTCGCTCGCGGAGGACGTCGCGCTTTACCTGTGCTTTCTCTATGGAAAAATCGTTTTGTCGTTACGAACTGAAGTTTACGATAATTTTCTTGCACTCTCTCTGCATTGTCAATTTGACAATTGTATAATTGAACATGATAAATACGGGCATGAGTACAAGTGTTCCTACTTAATTCGCAATAACTAATATCACACTCTCATCAAATTGGCAATTACTTCTGAATGATCTCTGAAGCTGAATGAAGTCGAGTCTATATTGAGCGACGAAAAGTTTATTTCGTATTGTTTGTTTTTTTTGGCATCGAACAAACGTGTTCCATTCAGCTCTCCAAAGACAAAGTAAGATTATTAATTCTTTGAATTTGAATCATTGTCGGGTGTGTCGACAATGAGCATCGCTTCGTGCGACACTAGTGATATTTTGGCTAGCCATACGGACTAGAAACTTAAGATTTTGGCTCGTCCGCTGTGATTTTTACTAGCCATTGGCTAGCGGGCTATCGTTAATTTCGAGCAGCGAGAGCCCATACATAATGCCCGCGATGCCAGCGGACCGGTCACCGGTGCATGGTGCATGCACTGCGTGCAACTGTGTGCAACTGTGTGCAACTCTGTTTTCACCGCACATCATTTATTGATTAACCGGTATTCGATCGAATCAAAGCCGTCGAATCCCGGTTTATGAAATATTCGATATGACTCAGGCTTAGCCCCAAGGCCATAACCTAGTCTTTTCCTACAACAGTGATCCAACATTTGTTCTAGTGACATTTATTCCAGGTTTTATACCAGCTAAGTTATACTGGCTTGGGTTGTGATTTGAACTTTGGTTAAGGGTTGGGATTAGGGTAAAGTATAGTGTCTGGACCAGGCTTGAAGTTAGGAATATATCAAAAGTGTCATAAGTTTTATTGCACAGCAAAATGTTACTGGTGTCTTATAAACCCTATGAAACATCAGGCAGTGTTCAAAATTGCCAGTTTTAAGCAATCAGAGCAATATGATTTTGCAGAGATGAAGAACTAGACAAGCTGTATTACCCTATATTGCTGAAGGTGTTGCTTGTGTGGGTAATCCTTGGTAGACATCTTGACAGTCACAAAATTGCTGTCCATACCATGTGAGAAAAGGTTTTCCACCAGGAGTCGACTGATGTGGTTCTTACCAGTTCCGGCCGGTCCATGCAGGGATAGTACCAGCGGCTTCTGTGGATTAGGGTTGGTCACGTGACCATCTATTGCACCCAGGATAGTCATATGGGCCAAGTGTTGACCAAACAAATGGTTATCGAAGGCCTCAGCAAGAACTGGAAGGAAGGAAAAAACATACAAGTTCATACATTTCTTTTTCTTCAATTAAATGAATTATCATTATGAACACTATGACAAAGAGAGCGGACAAAATATACAGCTCCTCATTGTACCCTCCACAATTGCTGTGGTAGACAAAAGAACATCCCTTCATTGCTATTATGTAAAATAGGTAGAACAGCTGAATATGCATGTGACACCTGTTCTACGTATTTTTACATAACAGCAATGAAGGGATGTTCTTTTGTCTACTAGAGCAATTGTGGAAGGTGCAATGAAGGTCCGCTTCTTTGTTTGCCATGTTCATAGTGTATAGAGAGATTCATACCAAAAGTAGAGAACCATCCAGAGCAAAAATATGGAATGGCACACTGCAAAGTCTTTATCAATAAAGTCTCAAAACTTTTTTTTTTAAATGCCATCTGGCTGCAATGCAAATGACAATGTAAATCTATGGTATAAAAAAATTAAAACATCCAATACAACAACAGAATATCTGGGGTATAAATTAGTTGTTTTGTTCGAGTGATTTTGTAATGAGGTTTTCCCTATTTTTTTTAAAGGAAATATTCCACAAAATGATAATAAAATATACCAACCAGCTACATTTGGTTTATAGCTCCTGTCATGAAAGCAGCATTCTAGAATCCCGTAACACAGCGGGTTGAGCGGACTTAAATTTTTCTTAACCCATGATACTACTCCAGCTTCACTAAGCAGACTGAGGAGAAGCACCAAGAAAATGCTGTATAGATAAGCCACTCTCCACATGATGAAATCATTCTCAGCAAAGTCTGAAAGGACAAAGAATAAGAGTTTTATGAATGTCAGAAATGTATGAAAATTGTACTGACTGACTCCCATATGGTAAGGTGAAGAAGTCCATATAGGAGAGTTAAAGGTACTGAGTCACCAGTGTCCATGGGCATTGTATCATAATTCGCTGACACCAGATTTTGGTTGAATTACAAATTAATATGTGTGAGGTCTCCCAGGCAGGCAGGCAGGCAGGCAGGCAGCGAAACCAGGGAGGTGGGTCTGACCATGGGTCTGTCCCACCATAGAATTACTCGAGCTGGGGAAATTTATGATGGTATTTCCTTACACTGTAGTACTAAGAAGAGGGAACAAAGAACTATCTGTCATAAACTCAAAGTCTAATCTTGGAGATTGACAACACCTGTTATATGGTAAACACTTGATTGGTGTCAATTTCCCCATGAGAACCTACGACTATGTGGCTTAAAAGGGATATGCCACCAGGCGGCCGTGGGAAAAGTCACGATTGCATAAGCCCCATTCACTCGTACACAAAGATTGTGCGTCGAACGCGTCCATTGGATTACTGGGATTATATTTCGGACAGCACGAAGCCAACCGAATCTCGCACGAGAGCTCAAACTCAGGCGGAGCGTGCATGTTGCGCAGCGACTAGTCTGTCTGAAGTTTGCGCCCCACGGGGCAAAGGCATGATCAGGTAATGAACACGCTGCCCTCTCGCGGCAGAAAAACGTCCACAATCTGCGATTGAGTATCTTTTTAAGTTAATTGGCCATTACACAAGTGAAAATTCTAGCTAAGTTGATTTTAACCTAAATGAATCTTAAATGTTTGTCTCCATCATCACCACAAAGAGCAGAACAGAATCTCTCAATAACTTCATTTTTGTTAAATGTGAAAAATTCAGAACATAACCAATGTTGTATTCTTGGGGGGCGGGAGGCAGAGTTGTTCAAAGCATAAGTTATGCCAAATTCTGGTAAGAGTAAATTTGTTACCCACATGTTTTATGCTCAAACCTTCCATGCACACAAAGTTGTATTTTCAAAATATTCATAGATATTCTGAGAAAATGGGCGCAAAACAAAAGATTATTTCATGCCATGCAAAAAGTATAAAAGGCTACTGTATGTAATTCCATACTCCCCCTGTGGAAATGTGGAATAATATAGTGGAAGTATCCAAGTGCCCATGCAATTAAAGCATTTCAGAATAAAGACAATTCATGCATTGTGTGACGTGTTATTGCATGACCTTGTGTCCAACTAAACCTAGACCTTTTATGCCATAATCTTGCAGCTGCTGAACTTGAAGATGAATCAACAATTTGTATTGGCATTATCGTGGTTGAGGAAACCACCATTCACTCTGTACAGAAGCGCTTCATTGCGTTACACGCATTGGGTTTCCTCATTCCCCGTCCATAGACGCTGCACTTTATAATTGCATGCTAACGAACGAGCGGTTTCCTCAACCAAGATATACATGTAGCCTTTGTACACTCATAGTCCCTTGCCTATGTGGGACTCTGTCCAACATTCACTGTTGCAGCAGCAGTCAAAAACAGACAACAAAATTGCTCTAAACAAGATTTAATTTTCTTAAATTTGCTAGGTTACCTGATTTAGGGACTCTTCAACTCTTACTGTCCCACAAATTTGGAGATTCAGAGTTGAAAGTGAAATTTAAAATAATTATTTTCCTCTCATGTATGAATGATCTAGACTGGAAAAAGATACACACAAAAGCTTTTGAAGCCTATTCACCCGTGAAAACTATTATGGAATACAAGCTTATCTTCAATCATATAAGCTTATACAAAAGTCAAAGTGGCCTTTGTCAGTTTGTATACAACACCTGTACTAAGATTCTTGCAACCCCATTGGTCAATTCTCAATCACATGACATCCGATAAAAGTAATGTTGAACAGTATCATTCTCCAGGCATGCAATTTTGTTTGATCCATTTGCACCATTGCACGCTGACGTTACTAACTATGTACACAGTATATCGTAAGGTAAGTGACACCACCCGTGCAATGGAACAAAATGGATCAAACGAAATGGCACTCTGACGTCACAATAAACATAAAACATGGTACGTGCGGCGCAGTTTATATGCAACCTATGTATTATGTATGCAACACAAAATATGCACTACGCACCGAGAGTACATGTTTTCGTTTGGCATCAGGCTAACTAAAGTTAGAGATCATTTGTTCCCCAAGGATATGTTCTTTGACTTTAATTAAAAAACTGACATCATGGCAGGACCAAACTTTGTATTGCTAACTGAAACTGATGAAGGATTGAATGAATTATTGTCCGACTCCGATGCTTACAATTTAGAGAGGTACCGTACCGGTAAGTTTGCGAAGAGCCATTTGGAATCCTTTGCAAAATGTGTATCAATGTCGTTATAGCAGACCAGAATCTACTGCCATGACTGCCTACTGGACTATATAGATTTAACTTTAATTACTCTTTCTCAATAACAGCTGATCTTTCAGGAATCTAACTAAAATATTCAGAACACATCTTCTTCCACAAGCTCTGTGCAAAATTTTCATTCCCACACGGACCTGTTAGTTACCAACTTTATCTTACTTGTTAGAGCTAATTTAAGTTAGACCTATTACAAGTTAATCCTAACGTTAGAATCTAATTAGTACGAAAATCGTTTGGATTACTACTAGTATTACTAGTATATTACATGGATTATTGGAGTTCATTCAGCGAGTTACAAATGTTTGCTAAGTTGAACGATAAACTTGTTTGATGCTTTGTTTAGACTTTTAGTGCAGTGCCCACTGATATGTGATAATTTTATCGATCGCTGAATCTGGTTGGCATGGTTGGTCATATTTGCACTAGTAAAACGTCCAAGGTGTTGTATAAAACATATTGATCTAGTGAATTGTCGGCTATTATAGCTAATATGCCCAGTAATCCTCAAATTGGCAAGAATCCTACCTAGGATATCAAAAAAACAGCAGAGGTATACATGTAGATAGGATTCGTATGGAGCGGAGGTATATAGTGCAGCAAGATCAGATTCGCTGTCAATTTCTTGTGGTCTACTCTAGTGGTAAAGGCGGCTGGTCTTTCTACACTCAACACTGCACTCGCGTTCAAGGTCCCGGGTTCGAATCCCGCTCTTTCTTGCTGATAATTTTTCCAGTTATTAATCGATAATGATAGCGTTTATTCTGTTATAAATAACTGAATTTCAACAATGAAAACCAAGAAACTTGACTAATTATTCACTTGTTCAGGCGGATTTAATGGCGGCTGGGCATAATAACGACTTTGGCCGAATTGTCTTTATTTTAATCGTGCAAAGGAACAAGATTTTGCATTTGGTGAAAGATGAGACGCTCTATTCAACGAGGCGCAGCCGAGTTGAATAGTCAATAGAGCTTCTCTTATCTTTCACCTCGTGCAAAATCTTGTACTTGTAGTTGTAGTTGTTGTACCATTGGCTCATGGCCATTCACTTAGTATATTATTAATATCTCTATGACAAGCACTCATAGGTACATTCCTATACTTCGTGTGTATAATGTAGGCAGTCATACACCTCATCTTTTTAAAACACCACTGCACAAAAGTCACCAATATTCACTCAAAATCGGCATTTAATTTTCAAAAACCGACCCCAAAATATCCAAGAAATACAATAAATTCAACTCACCAATGTTGGAAAAGATATTTACAAAAATGAAATCCGCAATTTACTGTTGATTCTCGCGAAACGAGCTATCGGAGTCATTGTGTACATTTCCTGGTCGCCGCGGGCGCTGACATCTCCCCAAAAGAGTTTTGTCCTCAAAAATTCGGTCCCTATGGCGTACACGGAAAAGTTCCGATTTTCTGTGTGCGCGATCGTAAAGATCGATGTGCCCTTGCGATCCCGAGTTTCTTCGTGGACAAAAATTATATTGGCCGATTTTAGTCTAAGACATCGGCAGTTTGTAAACAACACGCGATCGCGAAACAAATCGGCGGGGATTTCTCCGGTTTTGGACAAGATTTTGACTTTGGATTTTGCTGTAAATATCAAAAGTTCTTCCTAACGGCCATTTGAGGTAGGAGTGAGATTTTTAAGGGCTGAATTTGAAAGCAAGTATTTAAAATATTTATCTTATTTTCCCCCCCATACCTTTAGTACGGTACATGCGACAGAAAATACCAACTATTTTACAGAAATGTACCCGGAGTGATGGCAAGTACTATGACACTAGAAAAAAGTATAGCTGATATTGATAATTTTTTTATAATAAATATAAGTACTAGTACTAGTGCCACTAGTGCCACAAGGCACTTGAAAATGCATTGTCATGGTCATGGAACTGGAAGTGTACCTCTCTACAATAACAAAATCATGCATCGCGATTACGTGTAATGGGGGGAATCCCCGTTGTTAAAAATAATTCGGTCGCGATATCATCTCATTCAGTGCATGTGTAGTCTCAATTGACTATACAATACGAAGACAATAATCCCCAATTATATTGTTTTTAGAGGAATAACGGCAACAACAACTAATTTACCTTTCTTACATGTTCCTTGTTAAGTAAAGGAGAGTTTACCGTTATTTGAAGTTCACAACCAGCTAGCTCGACACCCGGCTCGACAGCGACAGCAACCTTTCTCGCGTTCGCAGATTTACGTTTGTGAATTACCGGTGATTATGGCAAGCGATCAGTGATACTCTGAAATAAAGGCCAATAAGGCTCTACATCAACTCTCTTTATGAGAGCCCAAGTGGAACTGATAAGCAACTGAACGGAGGTGAAAACATTTAGGGTTAAAATTTAGGGTTAAAAAGAAGCTGAATATATATTTTTCAAGAAGTACCCCCTTTCATTTAGGGTATGTAATTTACATCATGTAAATTACATACAACATAATGGCTAGTATATAGCGCGCATTTGGGTGTCCGAAAGTCGACACACACGCTTCAACACACGAATAGCACCACAAAATGTACCTAAGTTTGGAAAGAATTGGACGTATATTCATAACTAGTGAATGAATCACTCTGGGGTGATCGGTTTATGAAAATTCATTTCAATAGGTTTCATTTGATGTATATATTGTCAGATTTGCTTCAGTATCCAGTGATCATTTTTTCTTGAAAGTTAGTAATGTTCAATATTTTGTCTATGGCAATCCATCAAAAACCCACATAAATTATAGACACTGCCACCATTATTCTTCGACTGAAAAAATTCCAAGGGTCAATGATATCAAGGGTGATTGGTTTCAGAAGCTTGGATAAATTACCTATATCCTGATGTAAGACATGATGTGATTGGTCCAAAATCCAGTGATCATTTTTTGGCCAAAGTTTTAGATCAATCAAGCAGAATGTTGCAAAAATTTCTAGTCAAGAGTCACGTGACCAGCGTTCGCCTTCCGCGCCCAACTACAAAACGAGCTTTTTAATTTTGGGGGGAGATGGTGAGATTAAAACAAATTGTGAAGTGCGTTATATCGCCTGAAATCTTTTGAATGTGACGACATTACTTCTTGATAATTATTCTTACCAGTGTTAAGGTCCATAATAAATAAAATATCTGATTTAGGTAATTGTAGATGTCTTTTTGAAGGAGTGCATTGTGTTAGCGTATATGATATCATTCGAATCATCCTTTTGGGACCTACCACTATCATGATAGGTGCGTACATAATATGATGTGAATAAGCAACTAACAATGACAATGTAAGTGTGATAGGGAGAGAGAGAGAGAATGCGAGATGAGTGATGTTTACATAAAGGGTCAATTATTGCGGAATGTAGAAAGTACCGACAACATACATAATCTTTGTGCACACAAAAGAATAAGGAGTGATGTGCGAAAATGTGAGCGTACGATGTCAGAAGAGAGAAAGACGTGAAATAACACTAGCCCTGATCCCTCTGTACATGATTTCGCCCGCTCACTTGAAATGTTTTAGCCCGCACCGATCTCTCACACAAGCCACATGATGTTCGCTCATGCGTTTCGCAATACACACAGAGAAGGCAAAATGATCGTTTCACCCCAAAATGACCATTATGAATGACAGGATAAAGATCTTGAAAAAAAAAAACCTATATATTTTTCCTTTTTTGTTTTTAATCTATACCTACAGCCCTGGACCAGCTGCATTCGGAGGCATATATGTAGTGTTAAGTCCATTGTCTATGGAACTAGGAGAATTATTATTAACAGCTAATTCATATAATAATGGACTTCTCCTCGGTTGGTGACCATTACAATTACATTTGTGACAATTACCACAGGAGAATTACCACCAAGACGACTACAGCAAGGACAAACAAATTTCCCCGACGATTACCCCTCCTCCACCCCCCCCCCCCCCCCCATTTTAATTATGAGAAAGGATTTTTGACCACTTAATAGACTATAAATGTCTGAGAGGATGAATTTCAAGTGTTACTTATCTTGGTTAATTTGAGCACTATGGCCTGCTCATTATTCTACTGAGAACATTTGGAGTGACATAAAAATTAAAAACAATAGAAAATTGAAGTTACCAAAAAAGAAAGATTCTAGCTACACGAATGAGCTGCTGTGAAGAGAAAAAATATACAACTCCTTATGGAGAGCATGCCACAAATAAGGCTATCATCAAAATAATGTAGCAATTTTCCACCAAGAATTGAATAAACTGCCTCTAGAGAAGTGAACATGGCTTAACCAGATAATCAGGCATACCTCCTGGACGATTATCCATGAGATCATTACTGCCAGAACATTTTTTCCAAAGCCCCTACCCCTGGAGAATATCCCAAAGATAATTACGCACTAGGATATTTTCATTCTTAGTTTAATCTGAAGTATCCATCCGTTGAGGGTGCATGCCATTAGATTTAATTGTTCCTTAATAGGGATACTTGTCGGGGGGGGGGGGGGGGGGGAATTGTCCTAGGGGTAACTGTTTGCGGGCATCTCGTTTTTCCGAAGGTTCGTTTTTCCGAAGGTTCGTATTTCCGAAGGTTCGTATTTCCGAAACACTAATTTCCCATGCCTGGGGGTTCATAATTCCGAAAATGAAAAAGGGTTCGTAATTCCGAACATTTGTTGCATTATTCCGAAGGTTCGTTATTCCGAAGGTTCGTTTATCCGAAGGTTCGTTTATCCGAAGGTTCATAATTCCGAAAATGAAATAGGGTTCATATTTCCGAAGGTTCGTATTTCCGAAAATGAAAAAGGGTTCATAATTCCGAAGGTTCGTATTTCCGAAAATGAAAAAGGGTTCGTATTTCCGAAAATGAAAAAGGGTTCGTATTTCCGAAAATAAAATAAGGTTCGTATTTCCGAAAATGAAATAGGGTTCGTATTTCCGAAAATGAAAAAGGGTTCGTATTTCCGAAAATGAAATAAGGTTCGTATTTCCGAAAATGAAATAGGGTTCGTATTTCCGAAAAATGAAATAGGGTTCATAATTCCTGGTAAAAAAAAGGCGAATTCATCAGGAGCAGAGGTGTAGCAACGGGGGGGGGGGGAGGGCACGCCCCCACCCCTCCCTCATCGGATGGCGCAAAAATAAGAAAAAAAGAAAGAAAATAAAATAGGAAAGAAGACGGTTGGACCCCTTCCGGCAATCCCCCCCCCCCCAAAAAAAAAAAAAAAAAAAAAAACTTTTCCACCAGCGGTGTCTTAGATTAGCTTTAAAATTATTCCAAAAGACTTGTGCCTCCAATGGTGCCAGTGCTCCCACAATGGCTAGACTCTAGCTACGCCACTGTTAAAGGGAAAATTTAGGGTAACGATAGGATATTATGGTTTTAATTGCCATCTTCAAAAAGCGGATCTCTTTTCGACGAAAAGCACCTCCCCCACCCCCGCAATGAATAAAAAAATGAAATGGAGACACAAAACTGGGAAGGTTTATAAAAGAGGAGAGGAGAAGAGAAAAGAGACGAAAATAAGAGGACGAGATTAGAAAAATCGAATAAGTGTTTATGTGTGTGTGTGTGTGTGTGTGTGTGTGTGTGTGTGTGCGTGTGTGGAGGTGTCGTAGTCGAACGGTTTACAGCGCTTGACTGGAAACGCGAAGGTTGGGGGTTTGATCCCTGTTACGGCACCTATGGCCTTTTTGTTGTAAAAAATATGATAGCAACTTTCCTTTTTTTTAATTTACGAGCGCGCGAAGCTAGCGACCAAAAATAATTGTGCCTTTCCGTTGTGAAAATCATAAAAATAACATATTTCGGCATATAATGACTGGAATATGAGGATATTCAGGGTGTGCGTTGCCGGAATATCGACACTTTCAAAATCCGGGGGAGGGGGGGGGGGGGGTTGGCTGCAGCAGCCCCCCTTCTCGTACGCCTATGCCTAGGCCTATGTTAAGTACACAGTTGCGATTGATTTTAACTTGCGATTGTTTCAAATAAATCGCTTCAACTCCTTATAAGGCGGGGCACTGGTTGATAAAAGCCATTAATTTAGGTCAGAATGTTTTCTTCTCCATGTGTAATTCCTTATTTCTATTTTTTACGATGAGGATTGTTTTACTCTCAATGTCTTTTAGTGTTTTGTAATTCGTTATGCTTGTAAAAGTTATTTCAAACTTCAGGTCAGCGGTTGTAACTGTTAAAAACGCAGACTGTGCAGTAAAATGAAGCAATTCATTAGAATCTGTACAAATTTATTATGCTGTAAGCAGCTGTATAAAATGAAAGACTTTCATCCATGTTTAGAAATGATGGTATTTTGGAAAAGTTAAAGAACATGTTCAATGATTTTAATCTATTTATGCGGCATATATAGTTAGGATTATTCCCTGTATGATAATTATTTTAGCCCGACTGAAAGAAAACTTAACATTTTGATCCACTATTCTTCAAATTTGGTTGTATATTGCTTTTAATCATTATCATTCAATTAGCGATTGCACCTGACCTATATACTTACACATAATATGCCAGTATAAAGAGTTATTTTTATTCTTCAGATGCGGTGTGGTACATAGCAGTGGCTTTAACATTTTTGTTGTTGCTCACTTGTTATCTTTCTTTTCTTGAATTTGGTTTTCTTAGTAGCTGCTGCACGGCTTTTGTAAAGTTCTGTTGGAATTGTAAAGTGTTTGAAAACTATCTGCGTCATAGATCATTTCAGATATGCGGCAAACAAAATGCTGTATAGTTGTGTAAGCAAGGTCATTACTTACAACATACTATGCTGCATTTCATTCATTTACCTCTACAATTTAAGATTTTAATCTGTTTTAAGAAATGTTAATACTTTTGCAAGGTTATAAAACATGCTCAATGATTTCAGTCTGCCCTGCTGCATAAATTGTTTAAGATATTTTGCATTATAGTTTGGTTTTACTTTTGTTTCCTTTTATGATAATCATATCAGCCTGATGATAAGACTCCTTCTTTAACTTGTTACGATCCATCTTTCTTCGGCTTTGGTTGTTTATGGTATCTATTCATTTATTTATTATTAGTACTAGTATTATTTGTATTATTATTATTGTTATTATTATAATTATCATTATTATCATTATTATTAGTAGTAGTATTATCTGTTTTATCATTTTTATTATTAGTAGTAGTAATATTATCAGTATTATAATTTTTATTATTGATAATATTATTGTTGTTGTTGTTATTATTGTTATTATTATTATTACAATTGTTATTATGAAGTGGACTACCCAGAATTACGATGACGATGTCATTTTGGATGGAGTTATGCGACCAGACTTAGATATTGCACCGGTTACTCTATTATTGCTTCTTTTATTTCCCTTGTCATGATCGTATAATTGGCCTATAGCCTATACGTATCAATAATATGCTTGTTATAATATGTTGTGCTACTTGCCAGGCTATTTATTAAACATAGCAGTGAGTAGGTGACTCCTTTATGAACTCTCTGTAATATTATGTTGTTGTTTTTATTGCTGTTGTTGTTTTGGGGACCGGAGGAGAGGGCTTGTAGAGTCATCTACAGAGCCATATTACAGACTTCGGCCAACTCGGTTTATTTGGGCACAACATGGCGTATATTCCTTTGTTTAGTGCTTGCCTAACAAAGCAACAAGCGCCATATTGCTACCTACATGGAGCCGAGTTGGCCAAACTCTGTAATAGATGGCTCTGAGGGCTAGGGATGCAGGACGCCCCCACCTTATTTTTAGTATACACTTTTCATAGTATACTTTTTTAATCACAATTTATGTTGAATGTTGACGAAGTAATTACATCTTAAAGAGTGTCAATGTTTGGCTCGCTGGAATCCAGCAGCGTGGTGCCCGAACATCCTTTTATTTGGGGAAGCGAGATGGTCGGCTATCCTTATCTGTGGGCGGGAAGGTACTCAAAATGTTATCGTTGTTTGGATTATCTGGTAACAAAATCATTATTCTAAAGACAATAATTATCTCCCTTTTTTTTTTACTTGCTCACTAGCGCGTAAGATTTAGAAACGGAATAGTTTAGGACAGGGAACGCCCTTCATTAGGGCGAGTGAAGTGCCCAAATATTCCATATTCGACAGTAGGGTTAAGTAATATTATTCATGGCTCATTATTACATGTTCTATATTTGTCTTTTGATGGCGAAATTGCATTTCCATTACAATAAAAAAAGGGTTTTATGTTTTTTTCTAACTCGCTTCGCTCGCTTGCAAATTGTAGAAACGGGGAGTATGATATTCTGCCAAGAGGCATCAGCTCCCCCTTTCAAAAACATTACGTGGCCATTTTCTACTTGTAAAGATCTACTTGGAACTTTGGTGTGTCTCATTTTCCAAAGCGGTATAACTTCAAGTCAATTTCTTTGTAGCAAATTTAATCCGGAATCCGATCATTCACTTTCTTCAATACATCAGTATGTATTTTAATCACCGAAGTAATATCATTTTATGAGAAATGAAACATGTATTCCTGAGGCGCTCGCTCTCTACGCTCGCTCACAAATATTGGTTATTATAATAGGAACAATGATAATAATGATAATAATATTAATAATAATGACAATAATGATGATAATAATAATAATTATAATCATAATCATAATCATAATAATAATAATGATAATATTGATAGGAATTACGATAATATAATGGCTATTTCTCTGGATTTTATTATAATTGTTATCATCATTGTTATGATTATTGAGTACGAAATGAATATCTTTACACTTGGCCGTCTTTCCCCTCCTCCCTATCCGAAATACGGATTGACGCCGTATTCTCTGAATTTACAACCTTTTTTCATTTTCGGAAATACGAACCCTTTTTCATTTTCGGAAATACGAACCCTATTTCATTTTCGGAAATACGAACCCTTTTTCATTTTCGGAAATACGAACCCTTTTTCATTTTCGGAAATACGAACCTCATTTCATTTTCGGAAATACGAACCTTCGGAATTATGAACCCTATTTCATTTTCGGAAAAAAGAACCTTCGGAAAAACGAACCTTCGGAAAAACGAACCTTCGGAGTAACGAACCTTCGGAATAACGAACCTTCGGAATTATGAACCTTCGGAAATACGAACCTTCGGAAAAACGACATGTAACCAACTGTTTGAGGGGTAAGTTATTGTAGGGGGTAATTGTTTTAGGGAGTAGTCATCCACTCATTATGAGTTAGCTAGGAAAAATCAATTTGAAAGGTCAATTACTGATGTAGATAACACTTCCCACATACGCCTTGGGACCTGTAACATAAATATCATGTAACTCTTCAGTACAGGGTTTGCCATAGACTTACGATTGATATCAATTGTAAGATTGATTGCATTATGTTACAGGCCCCTGGTCTAATAATTTTTTCCAGGGATGTATACTATGTTGTTATTTGTATGATATAAACATATTTAAGATTTGTCAACGTGCATTTCCCTCAGAGCTCTGAACCTAGCTCTGAAGGATTGTGCACATTGACAAACCTTTATAAATCTAATAATTTGCAGATTAGCATCGATCTATATAGCCTAATTATAGCCTATATCTGCAAGCCTTGGCTGCTCAAAGTGGACCTATATGTCTATAGACACCAATAGTGCTCTTCTTTAAGGGTTTGTAACTCCTTTGGTATCCCAACCTAATATTGAATGCCACCTTCATAGCACAAAAATAACAACAGAACTAACTTAAACAAAACCCTCTATTTCAAGCTGCTCGAATTATTCAAAGCCAAAGCTGAAATGATACATGAACATGTAGAGTGAAATATGGAGCGCTTCCAAGTGCCAACAAAATAAATTATCCTATATGGTTTTTACATTGTTAAACGGGTGGAGGATGAGGAGAGAGGAACAGATGATCAGTTAGGAACACTTTTACCCTCCATTATTTCCCCCTATGAAAATGAAAAGAAAAAAAAAATGACGAAACCATTATTTGTTTATAGGTTTTGTTGCTTTCGTTGTTGTTGCTTTTGTAGTAGTGGTTGTTGATATTGTTTTTCTTGATGATGTTTTCCGTGTCACACATGCTTTTTGCCGCCCCCACCCCTCTTTAAGTTGAACAGTGTAATAACACTTTTAAATTTTTCTGTTTAGCGTATCAGCACTTTGTAAGACCTACGCCCCGGCCCCTTAGTAATAATCTTGGTACCCCCCCCCCCCCTTTTGGATCAGGTCAGAGGCGGCGGAACATTTTATCCGCCAAAAAAAAGTGCCTTCCCCTCATCCATTGTCCGAACCTGACGTTCCGCCGCCTCTGACTGTGGTTAATAGGCCCGGGGGGGGGGGGGGGGGCACTCAGATATATTGGTGTACACATGCGCGTCCAAGAAAACGCGTAAAAGGGGTCCTTTTATCAGGTGGAACGCGAAACGCGTGTTACGCGTTAAGGGGTCCAAAACGCTGATTTTCAACAAAAAGGGGTGCTTTTGACTAATCTGGCCGAATGGATGATGAAAAACTGTGCAAAAATCCTCGTTTAGGGGACTTTTTTCATCCAAGTATAAAACCTGTTTAGGGGCATTTTGAAAACCCATGGACACGCATGTGTACACCCATATATCTGAGTGCCCCCCCCCCCCCCCCCGGGTTAATAGGCTTAGGCGAAAAAGTGAAAAATCATCTTTTCGACATAATTAATAAGGAAAAAAAAATCGAAGAGTTACATTTCGCGTTCCATAGGAAGAAAAATTGATCGGATGGTGCATGCATGATGATCATCGAGCTCGCATGACATAAATCTAACGGGCAAAATACCACTATTAAGATGGATGAAGCATCATTAGAAGCAACAATAGATGCTTATAAGATACAGGTATGGAGATGAATTATTTCAGTGATTTATTTTCTTGTCCCTGGCATGAAATTGCATTCTGATGAGTGTCTTTAAAATGTTTCATTGTTTGTTGACCACTGTCGAGTGTGACGGTTAGGGGCGCGGTTCGCCACGCCGGCTGACACGGCTATCTTGTCAGGATGCCCCCGTGCCTAGCCAGGATTGACTTCGTGACTGTAAAAAAAAAAAAAATTGGCTATAGGCCTACGCCTTTTACATCACGAAGCCAGGGGGCCGTTTCACGAAAGCGTCATAACTCCAGCACGGCGACAACTCATGCGCTATCCCTCAGCTTGTCTGCAAGGTGTTTCTTTCACAACACCGTCTTTACCAAGTCAAGATGAGCGACAAGCTCGCCGACAAGAGAGTTGTCGCTGCTCTGGAGTTGTCTTAACTGGCTTGTCTCGAATGGGTGGGTTGCGGGAGCGGGATGGGAGCGGGAACGGGCACACCCTTTCGAGACAAGCCCCCCCGGTTATCTCGAATGGACGCGTTCCCAGCGAGAAGTTCAATGAACGCGCCACTTCGAGACAACCGGGGGGGCTTTCCTCGAATGGGTGTGTTGAGTAGACTTTTGTAACAGACGTTTTAGAAATTTTTGAAAAATATACTCTTGCTGTTTTTTTTTTTTTCGTTTTTCTTTTGTCTAAGATGTAGAAAATATAATACAGTATCTAAAAAAAGCTTTTGACAAGGAAACCATTATTTGTGCAAAATAAATAGGAGAATTGAATAATTATGCATTAAAATACACGGGGACGAAAGGGCAAGTGGCATAGCTAGGATTTTTGTATTTATTGATTTATTATTTTTGTTTGGCGTGACCTGGGGAGCGTTTCATGAAAGCAAGTTGTCAGATATTGTATCCGACAACTGTTATAAGCTACTGAAATCCTTGCAGCTGATTGGCTGAGACCAGATTTGTCGGATAAAATATCTGACAAGTCCTTTCATGAAATGCCCCCCTGGGCCCCGTAACATAAAGAGTGTTTAGCTGATATCGCTGAAAGCATGACTGGAAAAATGAGGTAAGTACCTCCGTTTTATTCATATTATATGACGATGTCAATATTTTTTAATAAATCATAACAATAACTATGTAAAATTCTAATGTAAGTAGCATTCTATGACAATGAATTGTGCATATATAAAGATGAAAGCTGATATTTTACCGGAATTAAGACGCCTTTTTATCCTATCGCGCAACCCTGTTTCAGTGGCAAGAAGCACACGCTGACGGAACAACCAAGGGTCCTTCGCCCGTGATCTCCGGCAGACCTCGCGTTGCTTGCCCGGTGGGTTGTGTACGGCAGAATTTTTTTCTGACTTGGACGATGCAAATTTCATTGTGCTTGTAAAACTAATTGTGTATTTGTTATGATGGTATTATTATGACCCATGTCTCTTATTTCTTAACACACTTGGGCAAACCCACAAAATAGGGGCCGGATTTTTTTCCAAGCTATTATAAGCCCAAACAATAAACAACATTCAACAGGCAGGCCCACTATGTTTAACAACAGTAATAATATTAATAACAACATGCAACAGGCAGGCCAAACATTTTGGCCTGCCTGTTGCAAGCATGTTGCTATTGTTTGGCCTGCCTGTTGCATGTTGTTATTATATTATGCCACTTCCCCCTTTCGTCCCTGTGAATTTTAATGCATAATTATTCAATTCTCCTATTTATTTTGCACAAATAATGATTTCTTTGTCAAAAGCTTTTTTTTTAGATACTGTTTTATTATATTTTCTACATCTTAGACAAAAGAAAGCGAAAAAAAAAACAGCAAGAGTACATTTTTCAAAAATTTCTAAAATGTCTTTTACATAAGTCTATCAACACACCCATTCGAGGAAAGCCCCCCCGGTTGTCTCGAAGTGGCGCGTTCATTGAATTCTCGCTGGGAACGCGTCCATTCGAGATAACCGGGGGGGGGGCTTGTCTCAAAAGGGTGTGCCCGTTCCCGCTCCCATCCCGCTCCCATCCCGCTCCCGCAACCCACCCATTCGAGACAAGCCGTCTTAACTCTTATCTTTTTTATTCGTTGGAAAGCGCCTCCAGTGCTCCACAGTTCATTAGTGGCGATTCTGTGAGATGTGAAAGGTGTAGTTTCAAGTAATAATATTAATTCTTAGCTCATCGTTTGGTCGTATGTACACTACATGTAGTTAAGGTTCGATCTAAACCTTTTATCAAAAATCACTTTTGAATATATTTTGATCAGTTACGAGGGTGGGGCATGATTAGTATCATTTAGACATTCACTCCAGTCTGTCTCTCTCTGCTTCTCTTCCCCTATACATGTATATATTCCCCTCTCTGTTTATCTTCTCCATTCCTTTCAGCTCTTATTGTCTTAGCTTTTCTCAGTCTTTCATACATCTCTGCCCACCCAACGGCATCCTCTTATTCTTCTCTTTCAGCTTACTCTCTCCCCTCTCCATCCCCTCTCTTTCTCTCTCTCTCTCTCTCTCCCTCCCTCTCTGTCAGGTTCTCGAGTCTCCCATCTCTTTCTTCCTCTCTTCACCTCTTTAATTTTCGTGTATAAATAAATGAAATGCTATAAAATAGAATTTGAAAGATTCCATTCATTGTCTTTAAAACTAAATATTCAACAAAGGATTTTACTCGTCGTATCACAAAGATTACAAACTTGAACCTTTTTGCTCTATGATAATTCAATTTTTTTCTTTTACCGGTATATTCTTTTATGTACTTTAATTTATCATTTCGTTCATGCACTCATTTGTTAATTCCTTCAAAAATTTACTCATTCACACTAGTTCATTCGTTCAGTATTATTTTCATCTAAAATTAAATGATGAAACAAACAATATAGTCAATGAAACATTATATTTTGAAAAGATTATACCAAATTGCGGGAATGATATTGATGGATGCACCTCTCTCGGGGGTATGAAACGAATGAAATCACAATTTTATAAATATAGCGAGATAAATATTATCAGTTTGAAAGTTGCCACACATCGTTCTCCATAGCATATTAATAGTCTTTGACTTCCATACCCATCTTATGTTTCATGAACGTAATAGAAATTACTATAGTTACAACTTTAGTATAAATATGCTTATCGATATAATCATAACAAATATTCTATTAATTACTTTAATAATTTGCATGATTATTCCAAGAACAAGCTATTTGGAGTAATATTCTTGTAAAAACTCAATGTCAATTTATTAAAATGAGTGTAAGTTCTTAGCTCTAAACTATCACATTATGGTGTCCTTCAACCAACGTTCAATTTACCGGTAGCAAAAATATGAATACTGCGATTTTCTTTTATTCAATTTTTCTAAAAAGACTAAAAGTGGAAAAGAAAGAGGTATAATTGGTCTACTAAATTTGTAAAACATTTTAATGGGAAATTCATGCATGTTTCAATCATAACCAACCATTTAAGCCCCAAAACGTAATTTAAATTTTCTGGAATAAGCCGAGAGGATTATGAGAAAGACTATATTCTCGAACTTGCGGTATCGATAGCTTGTATGTCATTGCTTTGTGAAACAGTTTGTCGGCAAGCGGACATCTCCGGTGAGGCGCCGACAAAGATATGACTGTCATGGAGCTGGCGTCGTGAAACGGCCCCCAGGTGTTTTTATCCGGCATTCTAATTGCGCACGGGTTAGCAGGACATGGAAAATGCCCTGAAATAACACTTTCCTGATAACTCCCGCGACCGACAGGTCCTTCACCACACTCCACAGCGTCTCCTCCTACTCCTAGGGAAACTTTTTGAATGATTATTTGTTTTTGATCGTACGTATTTTTACCAAAAAAAATTTTAAAAAGAGCATAAGAAATTTCAGAGAACTCACCAGTGTTGGCTATTATAGCTAATATGCCCAGTAATCCTCAAATTGGCAAGAATCCTACCTAGGATATAAAAAAAACAGCAGAACGGAGGTATAGATAGGATTTGTATGGAGTGGAGGTATATAGTGCAGCAAAATCAGATTCCCTGTCAATTGCTCGTGGTCTAGTGGTAAAGGCTTCTGGTCAGACTGTCTGAGTATTCTCTTTCTACACTACACTGCACTGTTTGTGTATCCATGCCTCCTCTTGTCATGCAGATTTAAAATGGCGGCTGCACGCTGTCGGCGACTTAGTTTCAATTATGGTTGTATCGCTCGCCGTGGCATGCAGCCACCATTTTAAATCTGCATGACAAGAGGAGGCATGGATACACAAACACTGGTGAGTTCTCTGAAATTTCTTATGCTCTTTTTTTGATATTTTTTGTAAAAATACGTACAATCAAAAACAAATAATCATTCCAAAAGTTTCCCTAGGAGGTGACGCTGTGGTGAAGGACCTGTCGGTTGCGGGAGTTATCAGGAAAGTGTTATTTCAGGGCATTTTCCATGTCCTGCTAACCCGTGCGCAATTAGATTGCCGGATAAAAACACCTGGCTTCGTGATGTAAAAGGCGTATAGCCATTTATCTTTTTTTTGACACTCACGAAGCTAGTCCTGGCTAAGTATGCGACCGCCTGCAACGTTTCAGGCAGTCGCAAACTGGTCGCAGACCAATTGTGAAAGGGGCATTAATTGTGTACATCCAATATCATCACCAAACAATACGGGATTGCAACATCTAATCACAGATCTGAAGCATGATCTTGCTGCAGAGTATATGCCTGATGATGTATGAAGACCTTGCGGTGAGAGTCATTGGGCCATGATGGGGGTGGATACAGTGTGAAGGCTAGGCCTAAGCACACAATCCTAACAAAACAGCTATGTACACCACGATCCATGCAACAAATCATTAACGGAACAGTTCTAACTATCACTTGCATTTACAATGTATATTATAGCAATATAATCCCAGCTGAATTATCAAATTTAACTACTGATTTTTAAAGATAACCTTATCAACAAAATGATCTACATACATCAAAATGAGTCATGACAAAACTCCCATATAATTTCTATGCAAATTATGCTAATTTTCCTTCATTGAACCCTACATGTACCTGTAGTGATGCATTGTAATATCCACTGGTTTACATGTTATAGATGTGCTGTCACTTATACCTATCTCTCACTGCAGAATAGTGCTAACATATTTAGCACTGGTTCGCTACAGTAAATGCCCCACATGGCACAGCAAACTCTACTTTTTGTATTGGGATTTCCCAATAATTATATGAATTTTGAATTGTGAATGTGACAGAGTCTACAGAGTACAGTACGGACAATAAGTTGAAAATTGAAAATAGCATTTAAGAAAGTTGAGATATCATAGATTATAATATTAGTTCTATAGGTCTAATATTGATTTCATATGATCATGTGGATGCACTTAACAATGATGTTATGCATGCCTAATTAAGTAATTTGCTTTAGGTATCTTCGTGCCCTTTAATCTTTAGCCTTTAGGCTTTCCATTTTTTTATGCCATTTGTTTTTTGACTTGGATTGACAAGAAGTCTACCCCAAATTTAATGGGAATAGTGCCCTCTTTATTATATTCTCTTACCAGCTCCAGCAAATAGAGACCGTCATCGAGAGTGGAAGCAGTGAAGATCTGGATGCTCTTCGCCAACTCAAGCAAGATTTGAAAGATGTCATTGAATTAACCCAAGGTGAATATAAAATGTTATAAGATTATAACCATTTGGACCACTTTTTTTGCTGGTGTGGGTTAAAGGTAATGTTTAGTTTTGGTAAGCCCTCAAAAACTTTTTGTCAGTATATTGCTGTGATCTAGCGTTCCTTACATATATTTACGGTAAAATTCTCCGTAAAACATTGATGGAATACCAAATGATCTCATATAATACAAGGAGTACAATGTCAGACTATAATTAACTTGTTTCTTTCCAATTTCCTTTTCACTACCAAAACTGTACATGAGTTTTAACCCATTGACTCCTGGGGAGCATTTCACGAAGGGTTTTGTCAGTGATTTTTACCGACAGCTGTTACAAGCTACTGAAATCCTTGCATCTGATTGGCTGAGAGCTAATTTGTCACTTGATGAAACGCTCCCCTAAATTCTCTCCTTTCCTTACTGTAGGCTTGATAATTAAGGGACCACCCAGTTCTTGCAGGCAAAGGGTTAAGACAGGAGATTTGAAATGAATGGTCCTAAATATGATTTTAAGTTTAGGAGCGCTTTTCTGTCCAAGGTTTCTGGTTTAACAATACCCGCTGGATTTAATTTTTAAAATTTTCCCCGCAAATCCAACGTTATGGGTAAGCAAATTTCCGTTGGACAATAAATTTGAAATGCAGTATTTTTGGAAGATCTTAAAAAGGGCAATTTCCAGACTCTCAAATCTCCTGGAACCTTGAAAGATTACTGGACCCTGATTAACAATCCCGGACAATATCACCATTTGCGCAATTATCATTTAAACAATTACCATAGTGAGACAAATTACTTATTAAGACTACGTATTGATTTCCAGAGGGAGTGAACTTCCTTTGAGGAATAGCAGATATTGGTGCTTATGCTTATAATGGTCTTATTTTTTAATCCCCCATAGGGAGTCTACTTTCTTTGAGGAAGAGCAATCTCTTGAGCTATGTTGATGACATCACAGGACCTTCTCAAGGTGAGGAGAAGACTAGCAATGAGGAAAACATAGCCTCTCCAGTTGACATGGACGAAGAGTTTGCAGCTTTTCAGGTAAACAGAATTTTATATCAAATATAGGAATATACCTTAGTGTACAAGTATTCAATATTCATGAATGGAACGAGAAAAAATTTCATGAAAGTTGCTGCTATTCTATTCAACAAGGCAGTGTTTCAATGCTTCATTTATGGATATAACCATCTATTCTTTCTCCCGCCCCCCTTCACTCATTTTGTTTATTTGTTTTTCTGTTGTTTGGGGGTTTGTGTTTTTTAAGTAATTTAATAGACTGGTGTAGCAGAAACAAGCACCTCCTCTGATACCAGCTTGTCACCTTGAATATGGTGATGAAATTTAGAGTTGTAGTAATGCTGAGAAGGAGTAGGAGAAGGAGGAGGAGGAGAAGAAAGAAGGTGTTTATGATATGAGGGATATGTCGAGAACCAAATCCATCACAGATAATTTGTCAGTGCAACATATTTTTCTTTCTTTTATTCTTTTCCAATTATACATCATGCTTTTGTAATTATCGTTCAATACAGGCTGAAATAGCGGGAACAGGCACATCCTTTTCCCAATTACCAGCTAGAACAAACCAAAGACCAGAATATGATGATGAGGAAGAGGAAGGAGAAGAGGAGGAGGAGGAGGAGGAGGAGGAGGAGGAGGAGGATGGTGATATGAATGACTTTGAGGATATCTCAGGAACCAAGTGTAGCATTCTCTACAGACATGAATGGGGTGCACATCAGAGACACAATGCTATAGTGCTATCTGTAGAACCAGCTTCACCTCATGATGAAGAAGTATGTTTTCATTTGCTTTGTTTCATATGTTCATATTTTGATACACACAACCAATATATCATTTCACAAGAAATACCATTTGACACACAAAAACTGAGTATATATGCAGATTCACATTATATCAAATAAGGAGTAAAAATTGTAAAGACTAGTTAAAGAGAAGATGTAGAGTATGAATGAGCATTTATAATAACTATACTTGAGGATTATAGGATCCTACAAAGGATATGTATTTATAAGTCTGACAGTTATGATTCAGCTGTGGAGAATTAGTACAGTGAAAACTTGCTATAAAGAGCTCCGATATAAACAGATTCCTGATATACTATAACAAGGTAATTTTGCTGGTCCCAGGTCTTTATGTTCTTTGGGGTTTTTTCCCCTCATACAACGAGATTCCTGATATAACAAGGTAATTTTCATGGTCCCAAGGTCCTTGTTATAGTGAGTTTCCCCTGTATTTTATAAATAAAACAAGACCCTTTCTCTAGCTGGAGGGGTTCCCATATCCATACACGGATTGTTATCAATTTTCATTAGGAACATAGGTACAGTGTAAATCTAAATTCTAGATGAAGAGGTTAGTGTCCCTGCTTTTTTTCTCTGTTCCTCACAGACACAGGTGATGCTGAATACTTAGATAAATAGTAAGAATAAAAATTGAGATCCTTGTTGTTTCCTTTCCATGTCTATAAGGTGAAGTTGCGTGTTCTGTTCTGTAACCCTACAAACGCCTCTATGAAACCCTGTCCATACTTCTTCAAAGGAGAATGTCGCTTCTCAGAAGAGGAATGCAAGTAGGTTAATTTTTTAGGATGTGTGAGAAAGATTTAAATTTATGCTGTGTACTGATATGATGCTTTAAACCTCCCTATAGAAGAAAAAAAGCCTTGTGGCAAAATAAAGTTGTGCACCCCTCATTTCTGTATCTTATGTTAAACAGATAACAGATTGGTAGATTTCTACTTTCTCAATTAATAATAATGATAATACCTGCATTTATATGGCACCTTTCCAGTTAGTAAAGATCTGGTCAAAGCAATATACAGTGTATTATTACCCTGGTCATTGGATCCAATTATGATTCTGCATTTACAGTGCACATTCTCCACTCCACTATGGAGCATTCCAGTCTTGCGGCCATTTTACAGACGCACATATACTATTCCTGTCACAATAGCATTCCCATCCTACCAGGTACCCATATAACACCTGGGTGGAGAGTGACAAATGTAGATTAATGTCTTGCCAAGGGACATCAAATGCCGGGGCGGGACTCGAACTGCGAACCATGTCATGCAATCCACAGTCCGGTGACGTATCCACTAGACCACGACACCTGTTTATGGAATACATATCCATGCCATCCCATGGGGAATTCAGAGATTTTTAGTGAAGAGGGAGATGGGGATCTCCAACTCCCTCCCTCTATAAACCACAAGCCAATATGCATGTTTGATAAAAGCAGCAGTCATGATTTCTTATTAATTGTACTCTTGAATACAGGTTTTCTCATGGTCACATTGTAAATGCATCCGAACTAAAACCATTCCAGGAGGTTGATCTCAGGTGAGTATACCTCTCTCTGTTTAGATATCATTTTGTTCTTATTATTGATGTTTATTCTGTTTAGTTTCTATTACTTTTGTATTGTGCATGATCCTGGGAGTATGAATATGAATATTCTATACAAATATTATCTCCATAGCAATATAACATGCACTGATATTGGCTGTGTTCTCCCTGTTTTTGACCTCCCTGCCCCCCCCCCCCCCCCCCCCTTCTGTCTCTCTGTCTGTCTCTGTCTCTTTCTCGCTATCCCTCTCTCTATGTCTCTCTTTCGTTTTCTCTTTCTCTTTCTCTTTCTCTCTCTCTTTCTTTTTCTCTTTCTCTTTCTCTCTCTCTTTCTCTCTCTCTTTCTCTTTCTCTTTCTCTTTCTCTTTCTCTCTCTCTCTCTCTCTCTCTCTCTCTTTCTCTCTGTGAGATTATGTGTATTTTAGTTGATAGGTTTCTCATTCTGTTTATAATATTACATCTTTCAATACAGCCAGCTGTCTATAGAGGGCAAGTGTCTAGCCAAGTACGATGATGATATATGGTATCCTGCTAGTGTCACTGACATCGACAAGGACACCAAACATATAACCGTTTGCTTTGAGTCTTACGGCAATTCAGTGACGGTGGATGCTCAAAATGTATTACCCATTGGTAAGTCAGTACCACTGATAGTTATCACAGTTAAATCTATTAATACATACTTTTCAGTAGAAATAGCAATTATGCGTTTGTAGACAGCCTGCATTTCTGTGCACACTGCAGGCAGCGAAGATGTTCTGCGGTTGTGCAATTACTTAACGTATTGCCTACAGGAATCGGGTGGTCCATGTATTGACCCTAAAAGGACTTGGGGGGGCCAATGATGATCGCCCCTAGACAATTTTCGCCACAAAATTCGAACTGCTGCATTTCACAGCACGCCACATTCTGACTTTTTTCTTTCAAGTCTTGTGCATTTTTTGACACCAAGTTTTCGAAAATCGGTCTTACCGTTACCGAGTGATGTGACCTTTTGTGACCTCATGTCAGCCCGAAAACGGAGAATTTCTGAGTTTTGTGTACAAAACGAATGCAAAACGGCATTTTCTCATATTCCTCCATTTTCTCATATTCCTCCATTATCACCTATAAATTCATATTTAAGCTGTTATAATCAACCATTCTAACTGAATTGTGGTCCAGATAACACCTTAAAACTTTTATCATAGAGATGGGTGTGCGTTGCTTTTTAATGTGCTTCCACTTATCAAGGGTAAAACATATTAACAGTAGCCATTGTGGACAGTTGATATAGAATACTTTTCTGCAGATATGGTCACTTTTGAAGATAAATGTGGTCCACATTAATAGCTCAACTGTTTGTATGGTGCATTAGAGGGTGATTTCAGGTGCATCTCTATTTAAAATAAGCAAATAAATCATTAATTTATGAGAGTAAAATGTTTAACTTGTTTCTTTAGTAATGAAAATCATGAAACTGTATATTAAAATAAACCCCTACAAACCCCCTCCCAATTATATAGTTTTCATTATTGGATATTTGTACAATATTGTATATGTAGAGGTGTCATCGTTGAGTTGTTTGAGTATTTGACTACAGATACAAAATTTGTAGGTTAGAGCCCTGGGGGTGTTTCATAAAGCTGTTCGTAAAGTTACGCATGACTTTACGAACGAATTGAATATGCAGTGCCAGATAGGATGCCCAAAGTTTTTCCTGATGTTTTAACAAAGTGTGACTGTATTTCCAATAACCTCAGTTAAATTATGGCATAAAATATACTTTACATTAAAAGTGTTTGTTATAATAAGAATGTTAATCTACATCTGCACAGTGCAACTTTAGTTGATGCAGTTAAAAATGATTGAGCAAACCATTTGGCTTTTCATATTTAAGTCACTCGTAAAGTCATAACTTTACGAACAACTTTATGAAACACCCCCCAGGTATGGCACCATTGTCGTTTGGCAAGACATCATTATCATCAGCAGCAGCAGCAGCAGCAGCAGCAGCAGCATCATCATCATCATCATCATCATCATCATCATCATCATCATCATCATCATTGTTGTTATTATTAACAGCTTTGTCTACTCCTGTTGTAAAAATAATGAACTGTGAAAGATTGTTCAGTAACAAGAAGCACAATGATAACTATTGTTTCTTATACTGCATGTTGATAGGAACTCAAACAACATCAGATGATGAGGAAGAGGAGGAAGAGGTCAACAACCGTAGTATAGACGATGACTCTGACGAGCCATCAACGTCAGGGTATCCTAGCGGGAGTCGTCTAGCGGGTGATGATGATGAAGAAGAGGAGATTGTTGGCTCAGATGTGCTATGGACACCTTCAGGGCCGTCTTGTAAGCTAGGAGAATGGGAGACACATACCAGGGGCATCGCGTCTAAGCTCATGGCTATGATGGGTTATGAGATAGGGTAAGGACTCATTCAAACCCATCGAGTACAGGGATCTTTACAGTCTATATGAATCTGATTTTATTCAAATTGGCAACACTGATACTTTTATTTTGCTGTTATACAATATCAATTGTGTTGTGTTACAGAAATATGCGAATAGAAATTGCACTGAAAGAAATAGATGCTAAATATGTTGATGGTTTGTCAATTTAAAGATTTGATGGCTCATCATGAATCATCAAAAGGGAGGCGCGATGGCTCAGTGGTAGAGCAGTGGTCTCATAACTGGGAGCACCTGGGTTCGAAACCAAGTGGATGCGCTAGTGCCCTTTGGTAAGGCATTAATCCTCATTACCAAGTCCCTTGGAGAGGACTTAAAGCCGTCAGTCCCCTGGTTGGTTGCTTACTTACAAGCATGCACATGCTTTCTTATCAGTCGGGTGAAACAAATCATCAAAACCTAGTTTTTACACATTTTCCATTAGAAATTCTTTACGTCAATCTTTATGCAGCAATTATAGACAAAAGCCATTCAAAAAGTGTGTTCTTTCTGCATGTACCTGTCATCAATTTGTGCATTAAAGGAGAATTATCCCCACGAGACTTTTATCATTGACCTAAAACAGAATTCTAAACAGTTTCTGATAAAGTAAAAACATCGTATATTCGAGAATCGAGAGGATGGGAATTGTCGATTGAATCCTCCGATTTTTATTGTTCTCAAGAGTAAAGCAGCGTCGCCATGTTCCCGGTGCGATCGGGCTGTGTGACGTAGGGCATGGAGTTGGCCGTAGCGCATTGTAATTGGCTCGCAATAGTTCACCAACATTATTTTAAAAAGAGTTTATTATTATTAATAATAACATAAATTACGCAAGAGTTTCATAATTAAATTAAATAAATCAATTTATATTATCTACGTAACTATCACATTTGAAAAACATTTATTAGAGTAAAATAATCATCGTAAGTAAAACGTGTTCCAGGACACACTAGCTTGATTATACGATTCGCCCGGCCGGGCATAAGCTTAGCCCGCAGATCTACGTGATAATCGGCCTCCGTGAAATGATCACTGCAGATCACATCATTTTTCCGATCAAGTTTGAAGTCTTTTCCTTGGAATTTTTCCACGTTCAATATGGTCACCCAATGCTTGAACAATTGCTGACATTTCTGCGGGTCTGGGAACCGATGGAATGATTTCCCTATCGTTTTCTTGGAACAGTTACAACAGCCGAACGCTTGACAATACACCATGTTTACCGTGTGTATATGCAGCGCGCGCTTCATGCAAGCTAGCTACTAGCTAGTGAGTTCTCCATCCCCTACGTCATCACGCGCAAGGTTTTATGGGAAATTTAGAGAAAATGGACGCCGCCAGTAGGAGTAGACATCGTAAAAAGTGGTCTCTATTTTCTGCTCTTACAACGACATCAGTTGGTCTAAAACGGTGATTTTTATATCAAATTAAATGTTATTTTATTCACTATGACCCTATTTACATTTAAAAGCCTGGGGATAATTCTCCTTTAATTGGGGACTAGAGCATGTACATGTAAGTATAGAACTCCTATGTTTAAAGAAATTATTCTTTCATTTGCTCACTGACAGGAAGGGACTAGGCAAGCATGGTGAAGGGAGAACAGAGCCAGTGGAAGCTGTCATAGTTCCTGCAGGTAAACTGGGTCCTGTTTCATAAAACTTGTTATCAGTAACAACTGCCACATTTCTATGACAAATTTGCTCTCAGCCAATCAGATGCAAGGAGTTCAGTAGCTTATAACAGTTATTGCAACTTGATATTGATAATAAGTTTTATGAAACAGGGCCCTGTTCCACTCAGAATTTGCCTAATGAACCCTAATGTGAAAGAAATTCTTTCAAGATTTAGGGAAATGACTGAAATATTTGCCTTTCTTGAATATATCACTATAATGTCAACTTCTGAGATAATAACCTAGGGTCAGAAGGCATATAAGTATCTTTTTCTTTCCACGAAAGATAAATTGTAAGACGAGTAGATTTCCTGAAAAGGATTTGATATGGGAAGGTGGTTGAAAGATTGTCACATTTTGAAATAAGAAGATGAACTTGATATATGTTTATAAGATTGAATTATAATTTTTAAGGCAAGATGCAACAAGAATTATTTTAAATTTGTACTTCAAATCTAGTCTAATTCTATGGTCAACACTGTATTTGCTCTTTTGGGTATAATGTTGATCTCACACTATTTTTACATATTGTTGCCCGGTCAAGCGGGTAACTGTGTTGTATGAACCTGATTAATTTGGTGGTATCTGTTTATTTTGGTAGTATACTTCCGATCCAGTGATGATTATACATGTACTTTGCGCAACTTAATTAATTAATTGATTGATTCAATAAAAAGTTAAGGACACTGATGTATGTGTTTGATCCATGCAGTTGTGAAAAGAGAATAAGATTATTACCATTTGCATAAATAAAGACGTTTATAGTAAAGTTACTATTTGGTTTTATTTTAGGCAAGTCCTTGGACACATGTATGAAACTGAGAGAGATGAAGAAACTTGGCATTGTGGGTAAAAAGAAGAAGAAGAAAGGCAAAGGGAAGAATAGAAAGAAGAAAAATGGATCAAGAGACATCAACAAGACCAGGTTAAAGAAACCCAAAGATGTGTTTGAGTTTATCAATACTCATCTTGGTGCAAAGAAAAGTAAGTGATCTTGCATGATCCCTTTGTAATACCGGTATGTGAATAGATTACCCAAGCTTATATTGTAACAGTGTACATTGTGATAGAAATTGGCCTATTGCTGTGAAAATAAAGTCATCATTTTTAATTGAACTCTGTAGAATCAGACACAATTAGCTGCAGAGATATATGTACATGTAACATGGATTCCACCCTGTTAATATTAACATAAGAGAGTATTTAAAAATTCAGATTTTGAAGAAAAAAAAAATACAGAGAAAAATATACGTTGAATTGTGATTTGAATATCGGCACTATTTCTAAGCGCAGTTCACAAATGTATTCAAACCTTATGGACACTGCTCTTCGAGAGCCTAGAACTGACATTTGGGGTCGTTGTTAATAACCATTGTAGTAGGAGCATGCATGAGATTTAATAGACTTTACATCTACTGGATTTTACAAAGCGCTTAGTAAGATACCAAGTCTAAATTGATGATCTTTGTAGGTTTGCATGGTGGTGTAGATAACGTGGAGGAGGTTTACAGTTCACCATGTGTTAGTCCTGATAAGGACTGTTGGGATATTGAAATGAGGGTAGAGAATGATGAGAGAAGGGGAGAAAAATGAGAAATTGATAGTCGAGAAAGAAACCGGTATAAGAATTTATCTTTCGTGAGAGTGAAGTCCTTAGAAGAACTGTAAACCAGATGAGAAAGGTGACTGGAAGAGGAAGAGTAGATGAGGTGACGAGTCTCGGCGGTGGAGAATAGATCCGGTGAGAAGTCTCGGCGATGAAGACGCCTCATCTCTCCTACTCTTCAGTCCTTATCAGGACTAACACATGGTGAACCGTAAACCTCCTCCACGAAGTCTAAATTTGTAGTGTAAAGTAGAGATCTTTTTGTTATGCCTCCGCCCACCGAAGGTGGGTGCCGGAGGCATTATGTTTTCGGGTTGTCCGTCCGTGCGTCCGTCCTTCTGTGCGTCCGTGTGTCCGTCCGTCCATCCCACTTCTCATTACCGCGATATCTGAAGAATCATTTGAGGTAGGAACCTCAAACTTGGTACTAGTATGTATCCCCATACGAAGATGAACTGATTAGATTTTGGGGTAAGTAGGTCAAAGGTCAGAGGTCACAGAGGTCAATTTACCTGAAATTACATTAAAATTCTTGGTTTTTAGCACCGTTACGATATCTCAAGAACTGTTTGAGGTAAGAACTTCAAACTTGGTACCAGTATGTATCCCCATAGAAAGATGAACTGATTAGATTTTGGGGTAAGGAGGTCAAAGGTCAGAGGTCACAGAGGTCAATTTACATGAAATTACATGAAATTCTTGTTTTTTAGCACCGTTACCGCGATATCTCAAGAACTGTTTGAGGTGAGAACTTCAAACTTGGTACCAGTGTGTATCCCCATAGAGAGAGGAACTGATTAGATTTTGGGGTAGGTAGGTCAAAGTTCAGAGGTCACAGAGGTCAATTTACATGAAATTACATGGAATTACTGGTTTTTAGCACCGTTACCGCGATATCTCAAGAACTATCTGAGGTGAGAACTTCAAACTTGGTACCAGTATGTATCCCCATAGAAAGATGAACTGATTAGATTTTGGGGTAAGGAGGTCAAAGGTCAGAGGTCACGGAGGTCAATTTACATGAAATTACGTGAAATTCTTGGTTTTTAGCACCGTTACCGCGATATCTCAAGAAATGTTTGAGGTGAGAACTTCAAACTTGGTACCAGTATGTATCCCCATAGAAAGATGAACTGATTAGATTTTGGGGTAAGGAGGTCAAAGGTCAGAGGTCACAGAGGTCAATTTACATGAAATTACATGAAATTCTTGGTTTTTAGCACCGTTACCGCGATATCTCAAGAACTGTTTGAGGTGAGAACTTCAAACTTGGTACCAGTATGTATCCCCATAGAAAGAGGAACTGATTAGATTTTGGGGTAGGTAGGTCAAAGTTCAGAGGTCACAGAGGTCAATTTACATGAAATTACATGGAATTACTGGTTTTTAGCACCGTTACCGCGATATCTCAAGAACTATCTGAGGTGAGAACTTCAAACTTGGTACCAGTATGCATACCCATAGAAAGATGAACTGATTAGATTTTGGGGTAAGTAGGTCAAAGGTCAGAGGTCACAGAGGTCAATTTACATAAAATTACATGAAATTACTGGTTTTTAGCCTCGTTATCAAATATTTCTAGAAGAGTTTGAGCCATCAACTGAATTTAGGCGGAGGCATATAGGAGACGCAGTCGCATTCATCTTGTTTTTATTATTTTTTTGATGTGACCAATGGTATGAAGTGACTGTATAAGATAAGGAAAATGTATTTGTTTGTTTGTTTTTTTGTTTTTTTTTTTTTTTGAAAGGCTGTGCAGATTGTTTGTCTGAAATGAAATATAATCTCCCAAATTCTATACTTCAAATGATTGTGTATAAGGAAATCAAATTTTTGAGGAAATTTAATTTTCTAAACTCCATCTGGCATGATGTGTTCTTGTTCTTCTTGACCCCACAGTAAAGGTCAATGAACTATTGGCAGATAACACATTGCTGGTCAAGACCAATAGGATACGTAGAGAGGAGAGTCAGGGAGAGAGGAAAGCTAACACTAGACAGCTAAATGTTCAGGTCAGTTTTATATTCTCCATATTTTCACTTCTTTCTCTGCTCTGTTTCTTTCAGGACATCCCAGTTGACAGAAATTATGTTGCCAAAATGCTTGCAAGGCCTAGGAATTCTGTTTTTGTTTTTTGTTTTTTGTTTTATTTTTGTTTGTCTTTTTTTACATTTTTTTTTTACATTTTATTATTGTGGCTGTTCTTTAAATTTTATTTCTATTACATTGTGTAAATAAATTATACTCGGTTATTTTGCTGTTTTCCTCTAGCTCTCCATATGATATGCTTATGGAGAGGAAAGTAATCATGTTATTATAGTTGCATAATGGCAGATTACTTTGATTTTTAATTTTTGCTCAGATTTGGATTATGAACCGAAAATATAAAAAGACTGGGCCAATACTTTTTTTACTTTTTACTTTTTACTTTTTACTTTTTACTTTTACTTTTACTTTTAAACAAAAGTTTTTAGTTCTCATACTTCTATTCACTCTTTTGCCAACCCTAACAGCTTTTGAAAACTCAAGAGGAAAGCAGATCAGCTGAGAAGAGACTCACACAACTAAAACAATCATTAGTGAGAAATCAAAGGTATTATCACATTCTAAGCAATTTATTCAACCAAACTTGGTAGGAATCATCCTTAGGGGTAGGGGACCCAAAGTTGCTAAAATGGTACATGTGGCCCCCGGGGGGGGGGGGGGGGGGGCCAGGGGGAAGGCCCCGAATTGTAAAAGCTATGTAAATTTCAAAAATCTTTTTCTCCAGAACCAAGCATGGCTTGGTATTGTGTATGGAGATACCTCTCTAGATGAAGAATGAATGTTGTTCATGAAATTTCTCTGAGTGGCCCTATAGGGGCCCTGTGGGGGTAACATACTGGAGGGGGGGGGGGGGGGGGCGTTGCCAGGCAAAATGTACATTCTGATCTTCTCCAAAACACATAATCGGAATTCAACCAAACTTGGTAGGAATCATCCTTAGGGGTAGGGGACCCAAAGTTGCTAAAATGGTACATGTGGCCCCCCGGGGGGGGGGGGGGGCCAGGGGGAAGGCCCCCAATTGTAAAAGCTATGTAAATTTCAAACATCTTCTTCTCCAGAACCAGGCATAGCTCAGACTTGGTATTGTGTATGGAGATACCTCTCTAGATGAAGAATGAATGTTGTTCATGAAATTTCTCTGAGTGGCCCTATAGGGGCCCTGTGGGGGTAACATACTGGAGGGGGGGCGCTGCCAGGCAAAATGTACATTCTGATCTTCTTCTCCAAAACACATGATCAGAATTTAACCAAACTTGGTAGGAATCATCCTTAGGGGTAGGGGTACCAAAGTTGGTAAAATGGTACATGTGGCCCCCAGAAGAAGAGGATGTTTGAAGTTTACATAGCTTTTACAATTGGGGGCCCCCCCCCCAGTATGTTACCCCCACAGACCCCCTATAGGGCCACCCAGAAAAAATTCATGAACAACATTCATTCTTCATCTATAGAGGTATCTCCATAAACAATACCAAGTCTGAGCTATGCCTGGTTCTGGAGAAGAAGAAGCTTGACTGGGGAGGAATTTTTAATTTGTAAACAAATCTTTCGGCATATTACTCCCAGTGTTAAAGATCGTATGCTCGATCTGTAATGAAAAACACAAGTCAGAAAAATGCCGAAAGATTTGTTTACAAATTAAAAATTCCTCCCCAGTCAAGCTTCTTCGTTTACTAACCATTGTCTACAGCGGACCGTTTGAATATTAATGAGTCAGAAAGAAGAAGATCTTGGGTATTTGATTCTAGTTCATCGTGACTTGGCCGTGAACCAGAATAGCCTGGTGGTTAAGTCGCTGCCCGGCAAGCAGTAGATGACGGGTTCGAATCCCGCTGGTTCCAATTTTTTCTGACTTGTGTTTTTCATGAACACTGTTCTTTGTGAAAAACAACACTGCGTCGTAAGTTGCATTCTAAGAGTGATAATTTGTCATCATACCCTATATTGTAAGTAGAGAATTCAGGAACGCTTTGCTTCATAATTTGCTTGTTTATTTGTTTGTTTGTTCAGGGATAAGACGTCATGTGCAGCGATTCAGCTTAAGATTGCAAGAACAGAGGACTACCTTACCACCCTTAAATCATCCCAAAGAAAACTGGAAAGACAAAAAACTAATCGAGACGAACACAAAAAATTAACAATATTTTGATCGGTGCTTCTCGAATGAATTGTAATGTGCAGAACTCGCCCTTCTAGTCCGCAATCCTTCAATAGAGATTGAGTCTGTTTGTGTGGATAGTAAAATTTCAACTTGGAATGTCAGAACTTCTGCCAAACCTTGGTAATGTGGCTGCCAGAGACCCGACTACTTGGAATAAGGCTTTGAAGACTTAGAGGAGTTTGGGCTGTCTCTTTAGCCTTAATAGATCACATATTGTAATAATTTAAGCTAGCAGTAATGAAGCAGACACTTTTGAATGTGTTAATTCATCATGAGTAAAGGAAATGATAAGGATATGTGCATCATTCTTGGAGGCAGAAAAACATGTCGTAACACTTATTTTTTATCATTTATCATTAATGCAATGACTGTTTTTAAAATTACTGTGGAAACTTGGTATAAAGAGCTCTGATATAACGAGATTTCTGTTATTACAAGGTAATTTTGCTGGTCCCAAGTCTCTATGTTCTCTTGTTTTTTTACCCTGATATAAGGAAATTCGTGATATAACAAGGTAATTTTCATGTTCCCATGGTCCTCGTTATAGTGAGTTTCATTATACAGTATATATTAATTAGTTTATTCAATATGGATGTCAAAAAAAATCATCCTAATCAGAAGTCATTGGAATTCATGAATCATTTTTTTTATTACAGTGGCTCTGCTCTATCCCAGAAATTACCCCCCCCCCCCTGCCGTCCCCCCAAAATAAAATGTATTTTGCTTTCCCTTTAAACCAATCAGATTCCCTCTTATCACCCCATGTTTATGTTCTGATGACTCTCCAATATATTGTAAAACCAGACACTTTTGTGAACTGTTGATGATAAATGTTTTTGCAGCAAGAAAGTTTTGCAAAAGGACAATTTTTCATGTTGTGGTTCTATAGAATTTTAATATTTTGCAGCATGAAGCTTTCATGAATATCGACCACTTGCAGTATTCATGAAAGTTTCATGCTCATGGAATTATCTGTGTACAAAATAGTATTGAATGAAAATAATAGTATATACTTAAATCATTCAGCGAGATTATATGCTCTTAGGTATTTAATAAAAATATGTAAAACATAATATGCGTTTCATTTATTTGTTTCTTGATGGGATATGAATGGGTCAGCAACTTTAGCTCATTATAGTCAGGTATCTTCTTGTAAATTAAGAGACTATTTTTTCAGGATACCACCTTACAACATGATTTTATAAGGTAATGATGAAAATAGTAATACATGTACACGTGTCTCTTGTTTACCCAGGGTAGCCCCGTCAGTATTGATACTGTTCCCCAAGGGCACTGAATCATACAGTATTATTACCCAGGCTTTAGCCTGGCTACCATCTTGGGCCACTCAAATATTCAAGGATAGAATTTTTTCCTCTGGCTATTCATTTACAGTTAATGCAGAAATATTCGCGGTACATTAATTTTCGCGGATTTCGCTGTATTTGCGAGCGCGAATTCTAGAACACGCGAAAACATAGGCACGATTTCTTATGCTTGTTTTGAATGGACACTGCATTGCGCGCTTCATCTGATTAATACGTGTTTTTATCCGCTTCATGCGTGTGTAGTTGTGTCTGTAATATGCATTTGAATGGACCGCGTGTGTGTGTGAAACAATAAATGGAGCCGCATTTTTGCGAGTGAGTAATCGTGCAGCGCGAATTCAAGAACTCGCAAATATGTTTTTGGGTCGCTCAGCGCGAAAATTTAATCACGCGAAAATAACAGCGTTTACAGTAATTCACCCGAGTGGAGAGTGGAGAGTGGTAATTGTAGATAAATATCTTGCCAGATGACATTAATGCCATGGCAGGGATTCAGACCTGTACCTTGTGGTTCAAAGTCCACATGAAGAAACCACATCTTCGTGTGATACATAAAATAAAATCATCTGCTCATCCCATTCATCTATTCATCCATCATATTTACTATACAGTATTTGTTTAATCAGTCCATCTATCCATCCATTTGCCAATCCATGAATTGTAACAAAAAGTTCCCCAAAGCAAGATGTTCCAACACTCTGGTTTCTCAGCAGAAAATCGCTTATGCATCGTTTAAATTGACAGACATATGGCTTAACCGAATCCCATGATGGGGGTGATCTGAGAGGACCAAAGCAATATTGCAGGTTGAAAGTATGCACCGGGCACATTTATTGGTCCATATTTAGTGAAATATGGTATCTCCATACCTGCCAACATTTGGAACTTGGAAATCAGGACACCTTGGCCAGGGGTCCAGGGTGCCGCCAAGGCCCCCGGCGGGGGCAAGGGGTATGGTGTATGGTGCCGCTATCGCTAGCGCTGCGGCAGCTCGCAGCATGGTCAGTCAATACAATGCACACGCATGCAAGGAAGTGGTGTACGTACGCACTTAGGCGACTAATATGATTCCGCCCTCTTTCGATCTTTTTTTATTCTCCAGACAGGGTCTGTGGCGATTTTTACCATTTTTTTTTTTTCACATGAAATTTAAAAAATCGGGGTGTCCCGATTTTTGGCTGTTTTGAAAGTTGAAAATCGGGACAATCCTGATAAAATCGGGACGGTTGGCAGGTATGTATCTCAGGGAGGTGGTTTGGGAGGACTAAACAGCTTTGGAGATTGAAAGTAGGCATTGACTGATTTATCACCCTTGTTGGGAGAATCTACACATGGTTTTATTTTCTGAAATTCCTCACCCTTGGCCTCAGCAGCAAGGGTGTTATGAATTAGCAAGAAGGCTGCCAACACTACAATGTACCATTGCACCTTCCCACGTTGACAGACATCACTTAATTTACACCGCACTGCCATAATAACAAAAGAAGTAAAGGTAGTTGTAAATAATTTTGATATCGTTTATCACCTTATTGAATTCAATTACAATTTGTAAAGTGTAAGTTTACATAGCAAAGTTCAGCAGTTTGCCTTTTAATATTACAGTATTAATCTTTCAAAAATTTATGTAAATCATAACAGTAATTAATAATACAAATCTTAATTGTAAATCAATTATAGCCCATTATCCCAATATAAAACAAGAACTATGCAGTCCTCTGTTAATGAGAACGATAAAAATATACTCCTAGGGTGTCAAGGGGTTAAAGCTTTTCTGTGCATCTAAGGTGCTTACTTGTATGGTACATGTATATTTGGTTTATCATGATTAATGTATTACATGTATCTGCCGAGAGCAAAAAGAAAGTTGACTTTGCCTTTTCGTTTTTATCAATGAAATAGCAAAGGATCATTCTTTCCAACTTTATATACAAAGCATCATACATTGCAGACACCACTGTGGCAATAATTTTTTTTTTTCATTTGCCTTCCTTTTTAAAATTTCTATTACACGCACACAAGAAATTGAGTTCTAACTTATGTTACTATGCATGAAAAGTTGGTTAAGAAATTTGGAGTGCTTGTTATCAACATACCCTGGTGTCTACATCCCTTTACCTGTGTCACCTGTAAGCAGCACGAGTCAATCATTTCTATATACATCGTCCATTTAAAGGGGAGGTTGAGTTCTGGGAAACGTGAAAAATAATTTGTTAGCTTTCTCATTCCTTTTATGTCAGTTTGGAAGATAATAATAGTAGAAATGTCCCCCCAAAAGGATTGCTCTTCAAATGCCCTCATATTTGAAATACGACAAGAAATGGCTGAAATGTTTGGGCCGAACATGTGTATGTAGTCCCATATACACATTTCTGTGTACAGTGAATGTGACTGTCAGCAGGATTGAGCCAATTTCTTCTCGTTTTGGTGATTCCAAAACCTTACAGCATACACAAATTCTTATGTACTATAAAATCAGCCTTTCCCAATTGCTTTGAGACAGTTTCTTTCACAATGTTATCGCATGACCAGAACTCCACTTTATCTTTAAAATTTAATATTCCATTCAGATTTATACTATATTTATTTAGCAAAGCTGATAAAATTTTATACACAGAGTATCAACATACAAAGTTGTAATATAAAGGATGAACAGTGGAACAGAGTCATGATTGCTCGTAATTGTTACTATATAGTATCCTATAAAAAAAACCCAAGATTCTAATTCCATAAGGAAGATCAGATTAAAAACTTGTAAATCAAACTCGTAAGTCAAGCTGAGCTGTACGTTAGACATACATTTTTCTCTAGTATGAAGCTAGACGACAGTACTTAAACATGATGAATGAACAAGTAAAGGAAGCAACAATAACAGTTCAGAAATGCACTCACTTCAACTGAATACTATATAGAATGAACACTGATATTGAATAATATAATTATAGAAAATGTAGATGTGAAGAATAGACTGCATGTAATACTGCACTTGATTCTTTGTACAGAGACACTCATAAATGAGACCATGCACAAAGCACACATCTAAAGAATTCTTTGACTTAGTGATGATGTACTAAAATTTACAATTTTCATGAAGTATTTCTTGTTTGAAAATCATAATCAAGTGTGTCAGCTTAAATTGAACTCAAGTACTTTTGATATCACTTAATTAGACTGGATTGAAATAGGCCTATACATGGATGCTCAAAATTCTCTACCACAAAAAAATTATATGACGAAGGCTTGCAGAATCTACCAATTTTACTTTAAAGTCAATCAGATAGAAAACATAAATAACCATACTAAATACCATTGTGACCTGTGCAAATAATGACCTTGCAAACAACAAAAATATCTTGCTGCATTTGTTGATCTACTTGTGAATATTCTACAAAATTTCTACAAATTTATGATTTGTTATCAGTAAGCTATGTATAGATATTGCTGCGTTTTAGAGCCCTGGATTTTTTTCTATCCTTGCAATGATAAAAGAGAAATCATATACGAATGAAAATTCATTCTAGTTAATATCTAAATTTATCCATTAGTGGGAGCATAGTAAGCTATTTATATAATTTATTCTATTTACAGGAATGTGTTAATTTACAGTGCATTATTGTGGAGATGAAATATCTACTGTTACACATAAAATACAAATGACTTAAAAATCACCACCAGAAATAGAGAGCAAGGGAAACAAGAAATATGATGACCAAGATGGCTGCAATTTTGGCATTCCTCGATCTCAGGTTGAGAGATTTGGCATCTTGTCTATATTTCTTGGATATCGTAGAGAGATGGCTGGCCTTGGTATCCAGTTCTGCAAAACAAAATACCAACATTTCTTATTAGTATCTCTTATACAACCTCATGATTATGGCTGAATAATTGCTGTTTTTCTCTCTTTCAGGCTTGGAATATAGGATTTTGGCTAGTAAGACAATACAATGTTTTCTTTTTCTGATCAATCAGCAATCATCACTTCAGCAAATGTATCTCACTTTTAATAATAAAACATGGAGCATAAAGAGTTCAATTTTTAACATGTATCAAGTACAATGTATACCCAAAATGGAATTTCTATCAACATGGCCGACATGACAGACTAGCAGGATCAATCACACCTACACACCTTGCAAAGGAGAGAAAGGGAGAATAGGTGAAGAAGGACTAATGGAAGAAGACAGATGAAAAAATCTGTCACTCCTCTTTCCCTACCTTCCAGACAAACTCCCCTCTTCATGACATCATCAATGTTCTGCACCATGATCTTCTGTACATCTTGTAGCTCTGTATTGATGTTGGCAAGGTTCCTTCTGGCTCGAGTGTCTGTGTATGACTTCTTTGTCTTCTGTATAAAGGTATCTGTAGGAATAACAAATCATCAAGAAAGATCAAGAATAATAAGCACTTGCTCCAAGGGTACAAGATTTTATAATAGTTTGGACTGTGTTGTTGGATGTAGCTGAAACTTGGTAGCACATTGGTAATGGAGTGCTCAAAGAAAACGTGTGAATGCTTAATTGACGATATGATTTATATATGGACCATGCCTCCTTCATCTATATTTTGAGTTCTTGTTTTCAGATTTGTACATGAAAATAGGAGAAAAATATGATATTTTGAATTTAAATAAATTGTTTCATAAGTTTGCATAACCAGGACATCAAAATAATATTTGGAAAGTGGTAATCAAACAAAACTTTCAGAATCACCAACACAGATCAGTATTTGGGTTCTTTTTATTTTACTGCCCAAGGCAAAGTTTAAAGGAGAATTACGCTCAAAAATAAAGACGATAGTGTTCAAAGGTGTTATTTATTCCTACTTGTTAGACTATATGGCTTCGCGTCAAAATATACGAGATCGATACGAATCAAATTTTTCTGAGCAAAATTTACCATCTGCTAGCAATATGTATCGTCTGCTAGTAGCACATGGGGGCTGCCATTTTGTTTATGCGTACAAGAAGATTTTCTTAATCCAAATGCTCAATTGCCTTTTTCAAAATTAAAAACCCATTTGAGATTAAAAATATAGAATAGATATGTCAATTTATTTTTAAACTGAAGATTTCCTTATATATTTCTGTTGAAAATCGATATTCGCTTAATAGAAATCTATTTTCTCGATACTGGACGTATGGGACGGAGCAAATTAATTCAAATTTTATGGATGCTTCTTCCCTGAGCATCTACAGCGGCAAACTATGCATTCACCTGCTTTTGGATAATGGACTTGAAAAGTCAGAATGCATGCTGCATATATTATGTTCTGCTCTGTTTGGCAAACCCAAGAAAATAGATTTTTGTTAAGCAAAACCAGACAATTTAAAAGTATCATTATAAAGATTTAATTTGTATAATACATGTAAACACCCACTTTATATTTTCCGTCACATATGGGATTTTAGGTAATGAAGAAAATCAATTTAGGATTTGGATTCAAAATATCTTCCTGACTGGAACTTTTCTCAACGGTTCATGTACAACTCCAAATCAGCAAGAAAATGGCAGCCCCCGTGTAAATGAGTAGGAGACGATACCGGGTGTTGGAATATCTTTATTTATACCCTTTTCTGATATCTTATTAGAAAATGGTTTAGGCCAATAAGTAGGAATATATTACACCTTCCAATATAAGTAAATTTGTAATCAGGGCTTAATTCTCCTTTAATACTACAAGAGGGGCCCAGGTGGAAAAAAATCCATATTATCACTTTCAATGTAATCAGGCTTATTCTACTGTCGAGATAATCTATATTGTAAAAGAGCTATTAAAAAAAAAGGTAGCTGTTGTTACCAAATTCAATGAAGGAGTAAGGTCTGGTTATCGTTGCCACTCTTTTGCCATGTTGGGAATAAAACTCCTGATGCAGCTCTTCTAGATAGTTGAATGCAAGTTTCTTGGAGAAAGATTTCTCACAGAGTGTCAGGTAGCAGATTCCAGTCTGGATCAAATAGCTTTAGAGAAAAAAACAGTATATACACTGGATAATTTGCAATGTTTTCTGACAGAAGACACATTTTTTTTTAAATCTAAGAAATTACATAAATACATGCAAGATTGCATTGCTTATGTTTTGAGCACAGTCGCATATTTCATTTTTTGTATTCATGACATTTAGTGAAAAAAAGGAAGAGTAGAAATTATAGAACTGTCATATGATTGATTTGCCAATGTTTAAAGATGACAAGACTTCAAAACTGTAAAACCAATTTGCAAACTGTTACTAATCTTTCCTTTCATTTTCAGACTTATTTGTTTTGTTTTGTACTTAAGCTCTGGACTGCTTAAGGATAGTTTCATTTATGTCCACAGAATAATGTTTTTTAAAGACATTGTTTTTCTTCATGAGGAATAAAATAGTCTAATTTCTGCAGTGAGTCCAAGTTTTCAACACAATTTGGAATTTTCTAAACTGAGGGACTGTATATCGAGTCTTGTCTTTAAAAAAAATGCAATAATTGAGAGCTAGTAAATGTATGCACAATACAACATTTGTGTAATTCATTACAATTACAATCACCATGCTCAGAAAAAGGACTGAAAACAATACTTACTGAAAGAACATTGGTCCAGATTCGATGGTAAACCTAGTTGGGGATGAATCGTTGAGTTTAAGATTTCTGAACAGCATCTTGGCTTGAGTCTGGTACTCCTGTAAGCTACGGCCTGCCTGTAATCAGGAAACAATGAACAGTTAGATAATTTAATGAAAGGAAGAGAGTTTGTTTAATATGACCAAAATACAAAAAAAAAAAAAGAAGAAATTAAGGCATTTTAAATGTAACAGCCCATGTACTAAACATCAAATAAAAAATATAAGTTCTTTTCATTTATTTATTCAGTTCTGCATAGAAATGCAGGTACACAGTATACAGAAACGTATATCCTACAGAACTTGGAGCTCCAAGATAAGCAGAAGCTTGATGCCTTGAGAGCCCTTACAATTTAAATAGAATCTTACTAAGGGGGATAGAATGGGTCCTGGTGATGCAGTGCAGCAAGGACAAAGGGAGAAAGGTGGATAGGAATAGAAGAGGGAGAGAGAGGAGGGAGAGGAGGGAGGGAGAGGACAGAGAAAGAGAGAGAGAGAGAGAGAGAGAAATGAATGAGGATAAGAGTTCCAGATGACTGCACATGCCATTGCTAAGTACATACGTGTATATATATATATATATATGCATTGATATGCAAGAAGCATAAAATAATGTACGTAATTGAAAATACATTCATGAATTAAATAGCTTTATTGAAAATACATTCAAGAATTAAATACATGTAACCCTGTGCCCCATTTCTGTAACATTTCCGTTATATCATATTTATAAATACGATTTCATTCATTTTACACTTTTGTTATAAATCACCTTTCATCACTCATCCATTATAGGAGGTTATAATATAACCTTTGATTTATGTGCTTTGAATCATATGATATGAAAAGGCACTTTCTGCATAAAATTATAATAATTTAGAATGATTATTAAAATGCAATGACCCATTTTGGGGGAGGCAACTGTGTATCACTATCAGAATACTAATTTACCAAGTATAGCTTTGTTAATGAAATCTCTTTCCGTTCCCACATTTACCATTATAAGTAGTTTAACTTTAAGTTGACCTGTCACATTTTGGCAGATAATGTGATATATCAATTAAATTATCAATCTATTCTTAACAAATAACAGGCTACATGTAAGTTGTAACCGACATGACTGAGCTATCTGCTAACCATCCTTAACTTAAGCATGTACTTAACTTAAGAAGATAAGTGTGCTCCTCCTACATGTCCTACTTCATCATTCATGATCATTCAATCAGCAAGAGACCCCTTCAATTTCATGCGAATTATAGCCAGGCATTGTTAATTCATTCATTTGATTGATTTTTCATTTTTTGTTCTGCCTGGCCATGCTTTGCTGGCCCTGCCAAGATTAAATTGAATTTAAATCAGCCAGGGCATTGCCATTGCCATTGGCATTGTTCATCAATGGCAATGCCCTGGCTGATTTTTAATTTTAAATTTAATTAAATTCGATTCCACACACAAAAAAGTCAACGCTTACTTGCTCATCCTCTTGCATCGATGCTGCTAGGGGCAGCCCATCAGCAACACGAGCTATCATCGTCATCAAAACCATGTTGAGTTTGTTTTGATCGCCTTAGCTCAGCCTCAGCGGGTTGATGCCCTGATATTTGATGATAACGACTTTAGAGTTTAGCAACAGCAAATCCAATACGTGGTGCAATGATGAATTACAGAGGTGATGTGTCAATTCTCAATAAGCGCAGAAAACTATGTTCTTACACCTCTACTATGTCGAAATTTTATGTAGAACAACAGCATACATAAACCATAAACACTAAAGGAATAAATACATCAACTATACTTTTTAAAGTTCTTCTAGCCTTCAATTTCCAGGTAAGAATTACTTCGTTTCTCCTGAATTGAAGCTAGCTACTACGTGTACATTAGGCTTGCTCTAAGGTGAATCATGAACACAGAAAAGTAAACAAACATTTTTAGTATATTAATCTGTTTTGAAAATAGTTGAATGATACAAAATTTAAGTATCATAATTTTTCAAATTAAAAAAATAGTTAAGGAAAGAATTATCAATACAAACTTACATTTCTGTTTATCATTGAAATATTATACCGACTGAAAATTTATCAAAATGAAGAAATAATCGCCAATTTATTATTAACCCCAAGTCCTTTATCAATTTGCCAGGTAATTTTCAATGATTGTTAATGGATTAATAATTAGGATAATGATCCATAAAGTCTACATATATATTATTCCTATATTTTTATTTTACTTTTTAATATCAAATATATATTATTTTTATATTTTTGTCTCAATAAAGTCATAGTAATATTACAAAATTATTTTCATTTACCGTATTATCGTATAATATCAAGTTGTTAAATTGATCCAAATTGAGCTATCTACTAAAAATTGTTATCTTCTAAGCGCTATCTTCCATCATTTTTGTCTATCGCATCGTCGTCGACGGCTAAAAACGTGAAATACGCGTAAGAACTTGTCATTTTTTCACATTTTTGATGATTATTTGTTTATTAGTTTCAACAGATATCAACGGTTATACCTTTTCAAAAAATGAGTTGGCGTTACATTTCATAAATTTAAATTTTAAACACTTATTCTTCCTAACTGAATAATGTAGTTTACTCCGCAACTAGTTTAGCAGGTCCCATATATTGAAAATCGTGTGTTCAAAAACTAAGTAACGGCCTGCCCTTGTCATTGCCACCTGCGTGCATCGGCATTTCAAATTCCGAATTCGGCAGTCTTCCAAATTTAGAAGTCCTGTGCTTTTTCGAGACACAGATGTATAGTGAGTAGGCCTACTAAGTACTAGACCGAAAGCTTCAGTCTCTGTTCGTCGGGTGTTCCACTGGACTACGTCTTGTTTCACTACACCTCCTTACATAGACTGAACTCGGTCTCTCACTCTGTACCAGGGACTAAGGACGAATTTTCATTTTCCAATAAATACATTATTTTATTAAAATAAACAACTCAGAATGAAAACAACGGTAATATAATATGCTTGAATAAATTTCTTACCCCAAATTCCTCGTCTGGTACACGAATCTGATCATTTGAAGCATGGAAGTTGCACGTCAGTAGCGAGTCGCTGACAGCCATTCTTGGTTATAATCACATGACCCGGAAGTAGGCCTAGTCGGAAGCGTATAGAGATTGTGTAGTAAAACGCAGCGAATACTCAGTCAGTCAGTGCGAAGGGAGTTCAAACCAGAGTAAGTCCCAAATTTTGTTAATTATCTGTATATTTTGGGGGGTTTTTTGTGATGTATTGAAATATGAGAACCCTAGCACCATCTATGTGAAATTTTAGAGAAAGGGGATGGTTTATAGGGATGGAAAATCAGATCCCCCCTTTTGGGGGGATATGCTCATAGGCCATGTATTGTAAGATCCCCTTATCTACCGCGAAGGTTGGGTAGCCGTCTGTGTAGGAGGAGAAGGTAAAAATAAGAAAATGTTAAAGACTCCTCCGAAACAGACGGTTTTCAGCTGTCTAACTAAGTACTCCTACTACTAGTATTACTATTAGTAGGGTGCGCGCGCCGGTATTCGGTCACTTAAAAAGAAATCGCCGCTAATATGAATACCTAGGCTATCTCACTCCCGGGTACATTTCTGTAAAATAGTTGGTATTTTCTGTCGCATGTACTAAAGGTATGGGGGAAAAATAAGATAAATATTTTAAATACTTGCTTTCAAATTCAGCCCTTAAAAATCTCACTCCTACCTCAAATGGCCGTTAGGAAGAACTTTTGATATTTACAGCAAAATCCAAAGTCAAAATCTTGTCCAAAACCGGAGAAATCCCCGCCGATTTGTTTCGCGATCGCGTGTTGTTTACAAACTGCCGATGTCTTAGACTAAAATCGGCCAATATAATTTTTGTCCACGAAGAAACTCGGGATCGCAAGGGCACATCGATCTTTACGATCGCGCACACAGAAAATCGGAACTTTTCCGTGTACGCCATAGGGACCGAATTTTTGAGGACAAAACTCTTTTGGGGAGATGTCAGCGCCCGCGGCGACCAGGAAATGTACACAATGACTCCGATAGCTCGTTTCGCGAGAATCAACAGTAAATTGCGGATTTCATTTTTGTAAATATCTTTTCCAACATTGGTGAGTTGAATTTATTGTATTTCTTGGATATTTTGGGGTCGGTTTTTGAAAATTAAATGCCGATTTTGAGTGAATATTGGTGACTTTTGTGCAGTGGTGTTTTAAAAAGATGAGGTGTATGACTGCCTACATTATACACACGAAGTATAGGAATGTACCTATGAGTGGGCTATCTCTTTAATTTGTTTAAATTGACAATCTACCATCAAAAGAACCGCAAAATTGTCCTTTAAATAATTATCAAAATAATTTAAAACATGGAAACTTACCCCAAAAAATATCGCCGACAGAAGAAGGAGAACGAGAAGTTTTCCGCCCAGTATTTGGTCGGCGCCGTCCACAATTCGGTCACGCGATAGTGCGCTGCATCTCGGGAGAGTTATATAACCATTTTTGTCACATTTCTGAGTTTTTAGGCATTTTCTGTGGCTTCTATATATTCATACTTAAATGTATGAGAATTTTTATCCATTAAAATCCACAAATCGAAGCTCTAGGGTCAGAAATAATGCACAAAATGTATTTCTAAAAAGAGCAAAGCGCGTCAGCAAAGCGCAAAGCGACAAGTTGCACACAAGGCGCGTTGGCGCAAGGCACTCAATGTTGCCTGACCGAATACTGGAAGAGCGCCATCTCACTGGCAGGGGTGAGGTATATATTCTCTTGCTCATCGCTGAGATCGCCATTTGCAAATTCGCTGCGATAGATGGAAGACCCGGAAGCTCCTCTTCACACACATACTAAATTCATTGCACCTGCACACATAGTTATTTCACCATAGGCGTCTACATATGGCTATGCGTGTTAACTCACGCGCTAACGGAACCCGGAAGTGCGGAAACTTGGGTAACACTGACCAGTTTCGAGGGTATTTGGAGATCTTTTCCAGGGCGTCCGACCTGAATTGCTTTCAACATTAGAGGTACCTTGTTCATGTGTCTGTTATGTATAGGTTTCGAGCCTCAAAAATTATTCATGAGTTCTTTACAGCTGTTCAAAGAGCTGCGTGACCGAATTCTAGAATATGACCGAATACCGGGCCGCGCACCCTAGTAGTAGTAGTAGTATAAGCCAGGAGCCAGGGGGCCGTTTCACGAAAGCGTCATAATAAGTCTCCAGCGACAGTTGTGCGCTATCCCTCAAGTTGCTCAACTTGTCCGCGAGCACATCAGCAAGCAATGGTCATATTGACCATTAGGATCATATACATGTACATGTGTGTATACTGGGTATTGGGGATACAGATGTAATTTTGTTTGAAATGGAGGTTTTTGTGGGCAAACTGATACTTAAGTATCATTCTTTAGATTTTAAGTTATCAGTTCGTTAAGATACAAAATGTAGAAAGTTATAAAAACTTACATTTACAGCCCTCTTTTTTGGTACTTGTTACCCACACCTCCATACGGATGACGACTGCTCTCAATATGTTGCGCACTAGTGAGGCCGCTCTACATGGTTACGCACCGTAGATACGTACGCAGAATGTTACGCACACAAGCTATTCTACGAAGACCTGGAAGGGCCAAACTGACGACGTAAAAAAATTAAAAATATTACGTACGTACGTAGTAATTATTACGTACGTACGTAATATTTTTTATTTTTTTACGTCGTCAGTTTGGCCCTTCCAGGTCTTCGTAGGAGATCGACGAACCGATCGCGCCGGTACTACTACGAGCGCTGAGGGCTCCCTTCATCATAATCGTGAAAAATACAAACTGGATGCTGACGGGACAGTCTCGATAGCAATTATCGACAAAAAGGACCCAAAATTTCAGGAAACCCTCTTCAAAGGTCACAAAACAACCTGGTAAGTTTTAATCATCTATTATTCAACATAAGTATTTGGATTTAAGTAAACTGCAATATATGAGTTTCAATTAAATATAGCCAAAAATGCACAGTGATGCAGTTTAGGTATGGGATGTGTGTTGGCTGCGTTACTACACAGTCGGCAATGGCGTGTACCTATGAGTGTCCGCGAGGTGTTTCACAACACCGTCTTTGCCAAGATGAGCGATAAGCTCGCCGACAAGAGAGTTGTCGCTGCTCTGGAGTTGTCTTATCTTTTTTATTCCTTGGAAAGCGCCTCCACAGTTCATTAGTGGCGATTCTATGAGCTGCGAAAAGTGTAGTTTCAAGTAATAATATTAATTCTTAGCTTATCATTTACTCGTATGTAGTACACTAGTTAAGGTTCGATCTAAACTTTTTTTTTCAAAAATCACTTTTAAATATATTTTGATCAGTTACGAGTACGTTCAAATTGTAATCATCCTTCGTCTCTGAGTGAGTCCGCGAACGATTTGCGAAAGCTCTCTAGTATCATTTAAACATTCACTGCAGTCTGTTTCTCTCTGCTTCTCTTCCCCTATGTATATTCCCCTCTCTATATTCCCCTCTCTGTTTATCTTCTCCATTCCTTTCAGCTTGTAGCTTTTCTCAGTTTTTCCTACATCTCTGCCCACCCAACGGCATCCTCTTATTTTTCTCTTTCAGCTTACTCTCTCCCCTCTCCATCCCCTCTCCCCCCTCTCTCTCGCTCTCTCTCTCCCTCCCTCCCTCTCTTTCAGGTTCTCGAGTCTCCCCTCTCTCTCTTCCTCTCTTCATCTCTTTAATTTTCGTGTATAAATAAATGAAATGCTATAAAATTTGAAAGATTCCATTCATTGTCTTTATACAAAACTAAATATTCAACAAAGGATTTTACTCGTATCACAAAGATTCCAAACTTTAACCTTTTTGCGCTATGAATAAAATACGAAAAGATATACATATCAGACTTACTTGAGGCATTATGTAAATTCGTACCTGCTTGCAAGTGATTATGAGTGTCAGACTTATACTGAATAGTAATTGAGAGAATGAGAATGGGGCAGATGAGCCAGACAGGGTTCACTAACAACTAAACTAAATTTTTGACTAATCACAATCTCATAATTTTTCTCACTTAAAAAGGTGTTAGTGAACCCCTTCCGGCCCAGAGAGCAAAAGGACAAGGGAGAAATGGACAGAGAGAGGGAGAGAGAGAGAGAGAGAGAGAGGGGGTGAAAGTGAAAAACAGGAGGGGTGGCGGAGAGAGGAGAGAATGCATTGTACCGGTACATACAATGTATATTATCAGCAAATATTAATTTGAAGTGAATGATAAAATCACGGACATGGTTGTCACTGTCATATATTAGGCCTACCCCTCTATCTATCTCTCTCTCTCTCTCTATCAATCTAAATTTCAGGGGGGAAAATATATTTTGAAAAGATTAAACCAAATTGCGGGAATGATATTGATGGATGCACCTCCCTCGGGGGTATGAAACAAATGAAATCACAATTTTATAAATATAGCGAGATAAATATTATCAGTTTGAAAGTTGCCACACATCGTTCTCCATAGCATATTAATAGTCTTTGACTTATCGAAATAATCATAGCATATATTCTATTAATTACCTTAATAATTTGCATGATTATGCCAATAACAAGTTATTTGGAGTAATATTCTTGTAAAAACTCAATGTCAATTTAGTAAATTGAGTTCTTAGCGCTAAACTATCATGTTATGGTGTCCTTCAACCAACGTTCAATTTACCAGTAGCAAAAATATGAATACTGCGATTTTCTTTTATTCAATTTTTCTAAAAAGACTAAATGCGGAAAAGATGAGGTATAATTGGTCTACTTTGTAAAACATTTTAATGGGAAAGTCATGCATGTTTCAATCATAACCAACCATTTAAGCCCCAAAACGTAATTTAAATTTTCTGGAATAAGCCGAGAGGATCATGAGAAAGACTATATTCTCGAACTTGCGGTATCGATAACTTGTCTGACATCTCCGGTGAGGCCCCGACAAAGATATTACTGTCATGGAGCTGGCGTCGTGAAACGGTCCCCAGGACTAGCTTCCTGAGTGTAAAAAAAAAAAAAAAATGGGCTATACATAGCCAGGACCAGCTTCCTGAGTGTACTGTAAAAAAAAATAAAATGGGCTATACGCCTTTTACATCACGAAGCTAGGTGTTTTATTCCGCCAATCTAACTGCGCATGGTTAGCAGGTCATACAAAATGGGCTGGACATGCTGGACATACTGGAAAATCACTTTCCTGATAACTCCTGCGACCGACGGGTTCTTTACCACATCATCTCCTCCTAGGGAAACTTTTGGAATGTTTGTTTTCTAATTTTTAAAAATATTTATTTCAAAAAAATGAAAAATATATAAGAAATTTGCGAGAACTCACCAGTGTTTGTGTAACATCCATGCCTCCTCTTGTCATGCAGATTTAAAATGCCGGCTGCGTGCGATGGCGCGCGTGCTGTCGGCGATACAACCGTAATCGAAACTATAAGATGTGGTGCAGTGGTGGAGATTTCCATTAATGCTAAATGTTGAGGTCTCAACTGGCTTAGTGCCATCTGCGTTGACTCTTTTTTTAGCATTAATGGCAATTTCGTCAGACATCTCCACCACTGTACCACATTGATAACAACCATAATCGAAACTATACGCTATGGTAAACGTTGAGGTCTCAACTGGCTTTAGTGCCATCTATGTTGACTTTTTGTTTAGCCTTCAACGATCACATCATGAGAAATATGAAAAAAAATTAATTTCACTGTGCAATTAGCATTACAAAGACGGCGAGGTCAGCACAGAATGTGCTGTAGTCTAGATGAATTGAAAGCAAGGCAGTCATGGCAGTGCAGTGCTGAGCTGTGCTGAGCTGTTCGGACGCAGCATGCTAAATTTAATTGTCCTAATATCTGGCACGCATATATCAGTAGAGGTGCATGGCTGGGAGGGGGGGGGGGGTACTCAGATTTTTTTTTGGACAGGTGTACGAGTTCCGGACCTTGAACCCCTAACCTGTCTTTAGGGGCAAATTTTAAGAAAAAGAGTACCCATGTTTAGGGATTTGTCGAAAAAACTGGACCCTTTTCTAGTATGAGTATATTTACAAAAATTTGTAAATTTTCGCAGGTTTTCTCTGCGCAGACGATCAGGCCAGGCTTGTCCAGGACACATACGGGGCACCTCTACGTCTGTCTGGATGTGTGCAGTAGTTATTATTTTTATATTCTTTATGTCAAAGTCATGGTGATGTCAATAAAAGATAATTTTTCTTTAAAGGTGTTACTCAGAGATGTACAAACAAATAAAAATGCAACAAATTTGGTATCAACGGAAAGGGGAAGATGCCCTAAAACATTCCATCAACATTCGAAATCCATAGGTTTTCATAAATTAATATTATTCTGTTTCAAATGTGTGCCAAAATATTCGCATATTTTCGCCCCGCGAGCAGTTTCAACCTTGGAAATGTGACGTAATACTCGGGACACGCTTGCTTCTAGCTAGCTCACGATCACGTCAATACAGCGCGCGCACATAACGTTCATGGTTCGAGGTAAGCTACTGATTTCTTCCAATCTTTGAAAATCTTGTCGACATGTTTGATTTTGGCCCTGATTCAGATGTAAGAACCTGGAATCAAACCATCATTCCATCAATCACTGGGTGAATCACTGCAGCAGCCACACACACGATTCATACAGCTACAGTACAGTCAAGTCGTATACCGTAAGCTAGCTGTCCCGAGAATGAAGTCATTTTTCTAGTGCAAGAATTCTCGCTTTCGTGGCTCATCCGAGACCCTGTCAGGGGTCTTGAAAAAATGCCCTGGTAATCTTTTTGAACAAGCTTACATCTCTAAAATTTAATTTCATTGTATTCTTTGGGGGATTAGCTTTCCAAAAATGTGTAATTTGTCCTATTTCTTATTTTATGGGACATTTCTTTGGTTATCTGCTTTAAACCTTGTAAAATCAAGTCGTTAAATTGATCCAAATTGAGCTAGCAATAACAGATTTTTATCTTCTATCTTCCACCGCATCGTCGACGGCTAACAAACGTGAAATAAGCATAAGAACTTGTCACATTTTTCACATTTTTGATGATTATTCGTTCATTAGTTTCAATAAATATCAAGTCATTTCCGTCGAGCGCTCAACTAGCTCAGAGCCGCAGAGCACATTCGGAGAGAAGCATAGTCTAATTTAGTTATTCAAACTAACTTGTCTTTGATCTAAGTTACGACTTCAGAATATTGTGAAATAGAAATAATTATGAATCTGAGGAATGCTGAATTAGGAATTTGCTTGATCTTATTTTATTTCTAAGAAAAAAAAAGGATAAAATGACTTGAGAGTGAGAGCACTCAGAGCACTACATTCTTAGAACTGCACATGTGTGCCTGAAAATAAATTTATCAGTATTGATCATTGAAAATGATGTGTTAGATTGGCAATGGAAAATTCAGAAGCATATTCACATTTGTGTGATTGATGTCATGAAAATTGTCATCAGATTCAGTGAACCAGAAGTGAGTGACTGATTCAAGATGTCTGAGGAAGATGGACAGCCTGCTCTGAAGAAGTCAAGGGTTCACTATGGTTCCCTGGAGGAGCATCTTAAGAAGCCTGGTGTGTCGGATGCCATCAGCATCGGTCTTGAAGCTGGCAACATCAACATATCTGGTGGTAAGTCACATCACACCTCAATATCATATCTACATCTACAATAGGATATCTACATCTAAATAGTTATATATATCTACAAAAAGTAATTAGATTGGTCAAAAAAATACCTCTTTAAGGTTCGTTCACATATGCAGCAGTAAATCGCCTCAAAAAAAACTGCAGTAGTTTTTGTGTATTAAGTGAATGGCAAGTCGGTACGCATGATACAACAATGTTATGCGTACTAACTTACCTGCTTGTGATAAGATACAGACATGTGTAGCGCAGTAGGCTTTAAAAAAACTTCTTTTTTTTAGGCAGTTTACCGCTTCATATTTGAATGAGCATTTAATGAGCATCTTAAGAAGGCTGGTGCATCTGGTGACATCACCATCAGTCTTCAGGCTGGTAATATCGACATTTCTGATGGTAAGTCACCTCACACAAGAAGAAAAAATATATATGTAGGAATCACTTGCAACAAATTCACCTTCAATTGTAGCTGTACATCATTCTTTGTCAAGTTCAGGACAAAAAGTAGATGGAGCAGTCAGAAAAATCTTCATGCAGAAGGAAAAAAAGATGTTTAGGAATTTCCTGTCTTTCACTTATACCCAATTGCATTATCCTTTGTCAAGACCAGGACAAAGAGTACTGTAAACGTGGAATATTTCGCGGTGTGGAAATTTTCGCGCATTTCGCGCAGCATGAAACGTGTGCGAAAATAAAAACACGCAAATATTTGTGTTTATGTATTCTTTTGCCCATGAGCCTAGCGCGTCGGCGAAATTAAAAACACGCAAAATTCACTTTACTCAGCCGAGCGCGAAAAATTAATCACGCGAAAATATCCACTTTTACAGTAGTTAGATTAGTTAGAAAAAGATCTTTGGATTAGCATCGCTACCCACCCCCTCCCCCCAACAAAAAAAGTGTTAAAAAAAAGTTTAAAAACCAACTATTGACAGGTTGTTATATACACCTATTTTAAACTAAATCGTTTCAATTCATCTTTATGTTTAGGTAAATTGCAATCAGAAAAAAAAATGTATTTGGCTGAAGGCATCTTTGCCCCTAAATGCTGTAAATTGCAACCGTATAGAGCCATGATGAAATAAATTCTGTCATTGTAAGGCATAAAATCTCTCATCAAGACAATTTTACCTATAGTAGCCCTTGTGGAGAAGAAATTGACTTTTTACTGTGATTGTCACTTTTCAGAAATTGCTGTAAAAGCAAGAAAGGGTAGATTTTTACTTTGCTTGTGCCACAAATGAGGTCATTCCAACAAAATGGATGACTTGACAATGATTTTAATCCATTCATTTACTTTTTCCACATAGGAGAAACATTTGACATGGAAGAACATATCAGTGAAAGAAGAAAAGAATTACTGGCAGAGTTTGAGAGAAGAAGAAAGGTGTGTATGTTTCATTTCATTATATTTATTTCTTGTGTAGGTTGAAATCATAACATATTTTACCAATTTTTGTTTTAATTGCAGTTTGAAGAGAAGAATAGGTATTCTAAATAACTCTTTAAACATAGTGAGTAATGTATACCTGTATAGCTCTTGGAAATATATACTCTTTGCCTATCCACAGAGATAGTTTAGATATTTTTGAAAAGCTGGAGTATCAGTATTACAGAAGATGGGAATTATTGTGCAGGGGGGGGGGGGGGGGGGGTGGGGAATAGATAATAAACATATGTACATGTATATTCTCCCTTCCCATTGAAATGACTCATTATCTTATGCGTTCGGGGTTTTTTTTATCTGCAGGCAAGACAAATCACAGTTTCAACAGATGATTCAGAAGTAAAGGCACAGCTTAGGAAATATGGAGAACCTATTTGTAAGTGACTTTTGAAGATGAAATATACCATTGTGTATGTGTAGCATGTATGCCATCTTAATATTCTGCTCTTGTTAATGCAGATCTTAGTTGCTTCTTTGTCATTGTTTTTCCACAATTTTTTTTGGACCAATTGTGTACCAATCTTAATAATTTTTTATGGTGAAAACAAACAAAAGAAAAATCCTCACCATTTTAAGGGTCATTCACAAATGTGCTATACCTGAGATGTCATACTTAAGAAAAGTTTTGTTTTGAATAAATAAAAACAAGTTTCACATGTTGTATTTCCTGATATCTTGTAACGCACTTTCACCCTGTATTTGTTATACATTTTTTTATCCACCATTTTCTTGCCTCTGTGCTGCTTCCGCTGTTTACATTAAATAAGGAGAGGTATATTTTTGTCTTCTCCAGGTCTGTTTGGGGAGGGCCCAGCTGAGCGAAGAGAGAGGCTACGCCATCTTCTTGCTGCTCTTGGGGAGATGGCTGACCAAGACAAACAAGCAAAGAAAGCAAGCAAAGAGAAAGCTAAAGAAGAACAATCGGTAAGATTTCTCTACACTTAGTGCCAAAGGGTGATGATACAATAATACTTTATTGCTTACTTTAATGTCTGTATGATCTTTAATGTTTCTTATTCTTTCTTCAACATCTTTAAATCTGCACCATCTGTCTGATCAACAAATCATTCTTGTTTTCTCAGGAAAAACAAACTACTTGGTATCATGAGGGCCCCTCCAGTTTGAAAAATGCCAGACTTTGGATCGCCGAGTATTCATTACCAAGGTAAAGAACTTGGAGAGAGAGAAAATGATGTTCTTTCTTCTTCTTTGTTTTTCCAGTTTTACAGGCATGTCATGCCTTAATAGTAGTTTAAAATAAAAACATATATCTTAGTTTGTTTTATGTTGTTTTTTTTTCCTTTGGTTTGTCTTACTAATGAAGAACAAGTTAAAAATCATTCATTAATGTATTAAAAGTCGTAACCAGATTAATCTCCTTCTCAGATGAGCAATGGACAATAATTTATAATAAGTTATAATTCATTAGAGCCTGATCAGTTAAGAGTAGGTATTTTGTCCATCTGTGACATTTAATATTTTATGGATTATAATTTTAGAAGGCGACCATGGCAACCAAATTGTATCAAATTTCAACTCCTTTAGTTATGCCCTTCACAATGAAACATAAAATAGCTTGCTACACTTAAATACTTATTTTCTGCAGGCCTTCAAACTATCAAAATTCATCAAATGTCCGTCTGTGACTAACCGATCAGGCCCATTATCAATTTTATGCACCTTTTAATTGCTCTGCTGTTTGAATCAATTCTTAAAGATAGGGACTGTCAAGAAATGAATATGATATGAAGGATGATATATTACTTTGTCTGATGTTGATTATGTATACATCAGAAATATGCCAATGAAAATCATATGAATGATTCCTTTGCATGTAATCATTGACAGAGCGGATAAGAGGTTATGTGAGGTCAGAGAAGCTAAGAAGATACCAGAGTCACAGACCAATGCTAGGAGACAGGAATTACACAGAAAGGCCAGGGTAAGTGGCACAAAAAGTTTGTCTAAAATTGTTTTTAAAATCCTCTCTGTCATGTGCATCACGGCCCTGTTTCATAAAACTTGTTATCAATAACAAGTTACAATGACTGTTATAAGCTACTGAAATCGTTACATTTGATTGGCTGTGAGCACATTTGGCATAGAAATGTGGCAGTTGTTATTGATAACAACGGGGCCCAGATCCTACCCAAGAATTTGAGTGTTGAGCAATATGTTGGGGACTATGAATGACTACACTTTTTTCTTGAAGTTTATTCTCATTGAAGATATTTGATGGCCAATATGGCAATAAAATGAAGCTTGATTCAATGCAAAATTTACTACCACTCTTGAATGTTCATTGCTCAAAAATTTACTTGCACAGAAGGGCTTCTTATCCAGACATGAACATTCCATTGAACCTACATTTAGGTTCTCTTAATGATTGGATGGTCTTCAAATATATTTTTTGATAAAACTGCCAATACCGAAATAGAAAGTTAAACTTTCCATCAATATACATGCTTTGATATGTAATACTAAATTCTTATAATAAAAATGTGTAACTTTGTGATATTTGGAATATGGGGAGGGGGGGGGGGGCAATGGATGTGACTTGTTATTTCTAATAGAAATTGATTTGAAATTTTGTTTCGAAAACTAGGGACAATTTATTTTGGAAATCATACATGATTGTCAGATCACACATGAGTTCTTAGCACAGTGTGTATGCAAAAATGGTAATGTAGCCACTATGGTTTTTGTTGGAGCCTTTTCTCTCTTTCTCTCATGACCTAATGTGATTTCTTTTGCTTTTCTCTCATCTTAGAGTCTCACAGCAATAGGTAGTCAGATTGGAGATCAGAGACCTATCTCTTATTGTCGTTTCAGCCCTGACTCAAGACTGCTAGCTACAGCATCATGGTGAGACTGAGAATTTATGTTTGTCTGTCATCATGTGATTAATATTTCTTCATAAACTTTTCTTTGGCTCTATTTTGGTTGATGGACTATACTGTATAAAAGATTTGAAGTTTCATGTATCATTGTCATTTGTATGAGTACGATAATATACTTGACGGTAGCCTGTACTTACAGCAAAGAAGAAGAAGAAGAAATTTGAAAACACCATAGGCAAGTCCATCGTTCTGCTTACAACAGTTAACTAATCACTCCTCAAGTTTTAACGAAAGATACCAGTTTTATATCGAGATAATTTATCAATGATGTATGATATCCGACATTGATTCATATCTGCCATTTTCTCGGATCAGCACCACCAATTGGCATCAATCAAAAATAGTTTTTTTTGTCCTTATATAGACTCCTTTGTCTTGTCTTAACTGGGGAAGCTCAAAATACATTTGACATTTTTGCTTTATCATTATATTGAGAAAAAGTTTGGTGGATCTATTTTGAGGGGAACATAAATAGTTGGTCCTAGATTCAGGGCATTTAGGATCTACATCTGTGTTTTCGGTTCTGGAAAGTGATAAATGTATAGTAAGTTCTTGCAAGCGTAAAACATATAACCTGAACTTCATTAGAATCGGTTCTCTGACACATACAAAAGGTATTTACCTATTTACCTGTGACAATTTCAATTTCTGTGGTTCGGACCCCTTCCTCAGATGTCTAACAGTGAACTGCTGTTGAAGTTTAATAGTCGCCAGTTCTATGATCGCCACAAGATGCTGTTTTGGGGATCACTGCGTTGTACCTTGTGGATGTGTAATGGAACAGATTCTTAAAGATTTAAATCCCTCTGATGAACTTGTTCAGCAGATATCCCAAATATTTGTATGCTTCTTGATGTCTGTAGGAGTGGTCTTATCAAGCTGTGGACCTCACCAGACTTTAGTCATTACAAGACACTGAGAGGTCATAATGCCCATGTGGGCTGTGTGGTGTTCCATCCTCAAGCAACACTTTCACTCTCACCTAATGCCTGCTGTATGGCTTCATGTTCAGCAGATGGTGCAGTCAAACTGTGGAACTTTGAGAGGTAATCTGTAGGACGATCATGTATTAATGTTGATGATGAGTGATCAGTTTTTTTGGGGATGATAATGATGAGGATGAGGATGAGGATGTGGAGGATAGGGAGAGGAAGAGGATGATAATGAAAATGATGTCAATTATGATGAGGATGATGATGAAGATTACAATTACTAAGATGATGAAAATTACAATTACTAAGATTATTATTATTATAATGATGACGATGATGCAGATGAGAATCACAGTCGTTATATTATATTATATAACATGATGGCGCAGGTAGATGATAATGATAATGATACAGATGGTGGTGATGACTAAAATTTGTTTTCATTAACTCATGAAATTAATGTGACATTTTCATTTTTGCAATTGAAAGCATATGCTCAAATTTGAATTTCATCACTGTGTGCCTGTATGTCTTAAGCCACAATCAAAACATATTATATGGTTTGATTCTCCTTGGTGTAGATTAGTACACCAGTGGCAATATCAATCAGTGCCTTCCATGTTTATTTTCACAGTGAGGAACCTGTTGCTAACATAGAGGGACATGAAGCTAGAGTAAGCAGAATAGAATATCACCCATCGGGTAGATTCCTAGGCACAGCATGGTAAGATTATATTCTTCTGTCTCTCTCTTGCTCTGCCTCTCTCTCTTTCTCTCTTTCTCTCTGCATCATTCTTCTAGCACCTCCTCTTGTACTTCTCAGAAAAAGCTGTATTTTCTTCTGAGAAAGTTGTATCTTTCTTTGGATTCCTGTTTATGGCTTCCATGTCCTTATCCTTCACTTGTCAGCTTCCAACATCTCTGTCTATTCCACCTCTATTTTCCACTTCATCTTTGCTCACTGACTGATTCTTCTCATTGTAGACTATTATCAGTCCATGTTGAAATCACACACTGGTAATCATTTATATGTAGCTTGGCAGCAGGGTTTTCGCCAGTACGTAACAAAATTGGTACTAATGCCAAGCATGGGGGACTTCAGGGAAAAAAAATCACAAGTGTAAATTCCCCCTCACAAGGGTACCGACAAGGATGATAGATGTGTTAATACATATTTTCAACGTCCAAAATCGTTTTGATTCTCCCTAACTACCCCTGGGGATGCCACAAGGCCATATTTCACTCGGTTTGGACCAATAAATGTGTCAATGTATAATTTCAACCTGCCCAATTCTGTGGTCCTCGCAGATTATCCCCTGTCATTCCACAAAGCCTGTGCTCGGCAGTATCCACCTGGCCTCTAAGGCAACTTTTTTCTTTCTTTCTCCAGTTTTGACTCCTCCTGGAGACTGTGGGACCTGGAGGTACAGGAGGAGATTCTCCACCAGGAGGGCCACAGTAAAGCCGTCTACTCTATTGACTTCCAGAAGGATGGCGCAATCTGTGCCACAGGGTATGTATCACTGCACTGGTCAGATTTAACGTTTTGACATTTTCAATCAATTGTACAAGGGTTGAATTACTTTTGTGATATTCAGCAATTCTCTACATCAAGAATAGTTCAATTGAGATATAAATAATGCTTAAATCTTTTCACTTTTGAAGTGCCTTACTGGCAAATGTCATTATGATTTGAACAAAAATCAGATATTTTTATGATTTCCATTATTTCATGATAGCTCCCTTTTTCATTTTTGTTTTATATTGTGCAAATCTATCGTAAAGTGGTTGACAAACACCTTGAATGCTCTCAAACTAATTATTGCTTTAGTAGTGTGGGGCTATTTTTTTGGGGGGGCGGTTGGGGCAGGGGTTGTCCTTGTGGTAAACATGTGGATAACAAAATATGGTGGGAATTTTCTGCAAATTTCAATTACATGAGAAATATTTTCACTCTCGCTCTCTCTCTCTCTCTCTCTCTCTGTTATCTTGGTGCCTACTTCACTTTCAGTTTGTAATAATACTTTTGAATGATACATACATAGTCTTGAACACATCATCATGCACAACCAAACGTGTGCTTCTATTCCTTATCTTTTGTTCAGTGGAATGGATGCCTTTGGTAGATTATGGGATCTGAGAACAGGACGATGTATCATGTTCCTTGAAGGACATCTCAAGTCAGTACTTGCTGTGAACTTCTCACCAAACTGGTAAGAGACTATGTGTAATATTGCAAGAATATTATAATTGTATCCCCATTGTCATCTTATTTGCAGCGTATGAGCTTGAGTTATGAATATCATTGCTCTGGTAATAAAGTGCTTAAATTATGAAATTTTCTGTGGAACATCAAAACTCTCATATTAAACCTAAGGTGTCAGGTTTCCTTTGTCTCAAGATATTGGCCTACTAGCTTTATGGACACAAGGGCAATTCATTGGTTACTCATGTTACATTTGGAGAGGTTTTGAGTTACATCTTAAGCTCCTGTTCAGCTCCAGCTCCTCTTACTACAGGTGTTTGGTAAAAGAGTTTTAGTTACAGCAATGCACACATATCAGAGTACCTAAATACAGTATCAAAATTCCCTGCAAAAGTTTGGTTATTCATTTTACATTGTTAAAAAATAAAAATGTAACATGAGTAACCATGGAATTGCCCTCATGATGTTTTAACAATACCAAGCACGCATTCCTACATGTACGTACAAGTTTGACTTTGTTTAACTTTAGTATCTGACCAGTTAGACAATTCTTGTGTTCTTTTCATTCATACATTTTAAGTGGAGAACTATGGGAATTAAATATCATAATTGATAGGATTGAAGTAAATTGAATATATCATAAAGAAAGTAAATGTGAGAAAATTACAATGCCCCCACCGGGATTCGAACCCGGTCGAGGGTCCGGGTCGGGGCATTGTAATGTTCTCACATTTACTTTCTTTAGAACTATAGGAGTTACACATCCGATCAAGATTGTTTTCTTACATTACTCAATATGTGGATGGAATTTGAAAAAGCTTCAGAAGCTGTGCAAATAAATGACAGTACCTCCTCATTCAGTCTGTATAATTTTCTAGCAGCTTTATTAATCCATCCTACATCATGTAAAATTTTGAAAATTTACTTCCTTTTAGCTCAAAACTGTAATGTTTTCTCGGTCATCTATCACTATATTTGTTTGTTGCTTTTACAGTTATCAGCTTGCTACAGGAAGTGAGGATAACACAGCTAAGATTTGGGACATGAGGGCAAGAAAAGTCCTCTATACCATCCCTGCACATCAGAACCTTATAACTGGAATCAAGTTCCAAGGTAGATAATACTGAAGTTTATCGGGGATCGGGATCATTTTCTTCTAAATACCAGATAAGTTTGAACATGACTTCAAATCAGTTTAAATGATATACACACTAAGATATCCAAGAAAGTAATACTAGTGTAAAATATTACACACAAAAATAAAATATACATGTATATTAAATGATTATGGCAAATTTTGTGCTCTATTTTCTGTATGATGGACAAATGGAAGTAGAAATCTAAAAACATACTAAAATATGTATGTGGACATTCAGAATGAATTCTTCCATAAAGCTGATTATCTTTTGAAAAGTTAAAAGGTGTTTTTGATTTTGGTTACTGGTAGCTGGTTACTGTGATGTTGCCTGAATAGAAATTCAAAATCTTTGGATGACCTGTTCTGAGATATGAGACAATGGAAACATTTTTATACACAACTTCAAGAGTTGATTCCATGGAGTGGAAGGTTGTTTTTTTTCCTCTCCCTCTCTCTCTCTCTCTCTGTCTCTGTCTCAGAGTAATGATGATTAATCAAAAGAAATGTTATGAACTGTCTCCTTGGAGCTCATATATAATGGCCGTCATAATTAGGCAAAAAATAGGATATTGTCTGAGGTTGATAATTAGATGCATAATCACCTTGGTACTAGATAATATTGACTCTACTGACCTTTTTGTCATATCTGTGTTAGGATCCAGTGGAGACTACCTCATCACATGTTCATATGATGGTACAGCCAAGGTAAGATAATATGCCAATAAGCAATCATTTAATGAAAGTCATGAGGGGGTCAGATGCTTTAAAACTTAGTAGGGGTAATCAGTGGTTATTCTGGGTATTCTGCCCTGTCATCTCTCCTCTTTTTTCTTCATTGTTCTCTATTTTGCTTTTCTCTTTCTCTGTCATTCCTTCACTCTTTCTGTAAGCATTTTACTTGCCATTTATGCTAATTTTGTACTTTCTTTGTGTTTGTTTTTTGTAACTTCTTGTATATTTGTAGTAGTTAAACCTTCAGATTGTTGTTTATATGTGCAGTTTTGGCACACCCACAACAACATTGATCAATGTACGAATGATGGAGGAAGTAAAGTCTAATTTAACCCTTCACCCTTCATTTCTCTCTCTCTCTCTAGGTGTGGGCTCACCCGGGTTGGTCGCCTCTCAATACACTGGCAGGGCATGATGGGAAGGTCATGTGCGTTGACCTCTCGCCCGATGAGAAGTTTATAGCAACGTCGTCGTTTGACAGGACATTCAAGCTCTGGGCACCAGAGTGAACCAAAGTGGGATATTATATTCTTTCTTCCATCTCGGTACTAAACACTCGAGTGAATCAAAAGTTGAATATTTAATTCATTCTCCTCTTCCGGGGCCTCTAGCATAGCTCCATTTATTAAAGGGAAATTAACCTCAGCGTATGAATTAGCTTATTTTGAATGGTGTAGGTATATGCCTCTTATTTGATACATGCAATTTCATGTAAAAACACAGGATATAGATATAAATCACTATTTTCCAGCCAAGTTATCGTCTGCTAGCAATAATAAGGGGGCTGCCATTACTTTATGTGTACACGAACATATTTTTCATCCCAAGTAAAATTTCCTTCATCGTTAACTTGTAATTGATTTTTAGAGGACAAATATATATTAGATAAAGTCACATATTCTGAAATGTAAGTTTAGTTTTATATATTTTTTAAAAGGTCTTAATTTGTTCATAAAAAATATACTTCATAAAAAATATACGTCAAGGACGGAGAATTGACGTCAAGGACGGAGACAATCGTAACAATACCAAAACAAAGCGAGGAATCTGCTTTACAGGATGGCTATTAGAACTCATGGGTCGTCAATTATCTAGGCCCATGGCCAATAACAATCGTAATACAATCAGAACAAAGCGACGTATCTGTTGTAAAGGTAGGCTATTATCAATGCATATGGTACCTAATGATCCGTGTCATGCACAAAATGGCAGCCTCCATGGAAAGACGTAGCAGACAATAGGTGCATCTAGAATATCACGTGGGGTTAATTGTCCTTTAAAGTTCAAATCAAATAGTTAAATGCAAACTTAATGTACAACCAGTGAGGATCACATACTTGAGACCCGTGTTTACTTTTTGGAGTCACGTTAATATTTTTGTAAGAGCACCCTGTATTGGTATTGATGATGAAAATTAGGTTTTATGTCCTAAGACCAATGCGCAACAACACTTGAAAAGTTTAATCCTAGGCCAAGAATTTCCTTAAGTGTAGAGGTTATTGAAAAAAGAGCTACTTGGAAGACGGTTTAAAATTCTTAGGCTTGGTAAAGGGGATCTCGAGAACTCTCCTTGTAATCATCTAGATGTCAAATAAATTCAGGTTATGAATTGGCTTGTTTTGTAGCTCACCTGAGCCTATGGCTCGAGTGAGCTATTGCGATGGAAATTTGTCCGTCGTCCGTCGTGCGTTAACTTTTTACATTTTCATCTTCTTCTCCAAAACCCATGATCGGAATTCAACCAAACTTGGTAGGAATCATCCTTAGGGGTAGGGGACCCAAAGTTGCTAAAATGGTACATGTGGCCCCCAGGGGGCCAGGGGGAGGGCCCCCAATTGTAAAAGCTATGTAAATTTCAAACATCTTCTTCTCCAGATCCAGGCATAGCTCAGACTTGGTATTTTGTATGGAGATACCTCTATAGATGAAGGATGAATGTTGTTCATGAAATTTCTCTGAGTGGCCCTATAGGGGCCCTGTGGGGGTAACATACTGGAGGGGGGGGGGGGCGCTGCCAGGCAAAATGTACATTCTGATCTTCTCCAAAACACATGATCGGAATTCAACCAAACTTGGTAGGAATCATCCTTAGGGGTAGGGGACCCAAAGTTGCTAAAATGGTACATGTGGCCCCTCAGGGGGCCCAGGGGGAGGGCCTCCAATTGTAAAAGCTATGTAAATTTCAAACATCTTCTTCTCCAGAACCAGGCATAGCTCAGACTTGGTATTTTGTATGGAGATACCTCTATAGATGAAGAAGGAATGTTGTTCATGAAATTTCTCTGAGTGGCCCTATAGGGGCCCTGTGGGGGTAACATACTGGAGGGGGGGGGGGGGCGCTGTCAGGCAAAATGTACATTCTGATCTTCTCCAAAACACATGATCGGAATTCAACCAAACTTGGTAGGAATCATCCTTAGGGGTAGGGGACCCAAAGTTGCTAAAATGGTACATGTGGCCCCTAGGGGGGCCCAGGGGGAGGGCCTCCAATTGTAAAAGCCATGTAAATTTCAAACATCTTCTTCTCCAGAACCAGGCATAGCTCAGACTTGGTATTGTGTATGGAGATACCTCTATAGATGAAGAATGAATGTTGTTCATGAAATTTCTCTGAGTGGCCCTATAGGGGCCCTGTGGGGGTAACATACTGGAGGGGGGGGGGGGGGGGCGCTGCCAGGCAAAATGTACATTCTGATCTTCTCCAAAACACATGATCAGAATTCAACCAAACTTGGTAGGAATCATCCTTAGGGGTAGGGGATCCAAAGTTGCTAAAATGGTACATGTGGCCCCCAGGGGGGCCCAGGGGGAGGGCCCCCAAGTGTAAAAGCTATGTAAATTTCAAACATCTTCTCCAGAACCAGGAATAGCTCATACTTGGTATTGTGTATGGAGATTTTTTTCTGGGTGGCCCTATAGGGGGTCTTTTGGGGTAACATACTGGAGGGGGGGGGTGGGGCAAGTTGTCCGCCATCCATAAACTTTTTACATTTTCAGCTTCTTCTCCAAAACCCATGATTGGAATTTAACCGAACTTGGTAGGAAGCTCAGACTTGGTATTGTGTATAGAGATACCTCTATAGATGAAGAATGAAAGTTGTTCATGTGCTAGAGAGAACATGCACCAGATGTGAATTGATCCACCTCAGGTGAGCGTCGTGCCCCCTGGGGCTCTTGTTTAACTCACATCAAATAGTCAGTTGATTTGAAGTAGGCCATCTTTTGAAGTTTTTTGTATGCGAAATATTAACATAGAACTTGCAGTTGGTCTATAGCATGTAGGGTTGCCCTGCAGCCCAGATAAATGCACCCCTCTTCCTATTTAATATATTTCTGGATATGCCACTGTCCAATGTCAACACAGAGACCTGCAAAGATGGTGAAGAAAGAGGAAACAACACCGCGTAATCTTCAGTAAAATGTAATATTTTATTCTCTTCTGTACAAAGCTGTGCATATTTTTTTTTTACATAATAAAAGAAAGATCTAGTGCTCTGAAAGTACTGGTGAAATTCAAATCCTGGTCTCTTTTGTGTATTTGTAGTTATCAATGTGGAAAATACACCAAGCATTAAAATGATCATTGTTTTATACAAACGATGCACTTAAAATTGTATATGTGAACAGTGAAATTAAAAAAAATCTTCAACTTGAAAAAAGAAGGAAATTAATAACCAACACATTTAGGTATTTTAATATATATCACAATCCTTATTTTTGAAGCCCATTTTTACTTTTCCTATCTAAAACATATGTGGTTGTACGTACCGAACAAAAATTTTGAATAACCAATTTAAATATCCACATATCAGTAAAGTACATGTACATGTACATGCATATAATGCTTTGAATGAGGTTGCTTTGAGGAAAACTTTCCAATGAACTCAATTGCATGTGACTAATCATACATTACAATTTACACTGTCACAATTCAATCAAGACCTCTCTTTCACTAGCTGAATAAGGCTAAGAAATTTCTCGAGAATCTTATGTTATAACCAATTTTTTCCCCCCCAAGAGGCCCCCTGAATATATGGCTGAAGATTTTTTTTTTTTAAGGGAAAAATCCACTTACATGAACATGCATCAATTAGTTATTTTATATTAGTTATTTCAGGTAATATTTAGGTATATGGTACTGATCTTCCTGTAGCTCTGAGAATGTCTTTTCACCCAAGCCTTGAGCCGTTGGCTAAATGCTACATATAAGCTGGTGCTACAAGTAGGAAAGATCAGAACTGGCCAGGGTATTACAGTGGAACCATGTTACACAGAACACTGTTATAACAAACTCTCATTATAGCAAAATAATTTTCCCGGTCCAACTTCTTTGTATTCTATTGTTTTTAGCCCTGATATAACAAGGTTTCGATATAAAGAGGTAATTTCCTTGGTCCCAAGGGGTTTGTTATAGCGAGGTTCCACTGTATTGAGAGATGCCCTCAGTCACATGATATACTTACAAAACAACATATGTACATCACTGAAAGGAGTAAATTACCTTCAAAATCTAATTTATGAAATCACTCATCACATAACTGTATATAGTTACAACCTCATGAATCAAAAGTCGAATCTGAGATAAATACTTGAGTTATTCACATGATATGAGAATTGTGATACGTAGAAAGAAATGTTGGGTGGGTAAATTGGACATATAATGTGTAAACTGGAAGTATATGGTTTGATCCTAATAAATATATTTGTTCACATACACTGAAATATATATATATATATTTAAAAGTTATTGCCAAAGACACTTACTATGATCCCTAACAGAAAATGATAAATTCAAAATCATTCAAAATTATATTTCCTACATGTATGTCATTCTGTAATAGTGCAAACAGTTTAATAACATGATTGTTTATCATTTCACTGAAAATTACAAACTTACGAAAGAAGCTACAATTGTAAAATTAAAAACAGACTTCTCTTTAACTGATTTTGGCAAACAAGCAAAGTTTGATCATGTGATATACTACTATGTATTGATCAATGCCTAGAACTTAGTGTTCATGATGAAGATACATGTATATTCGCTAAATTGTTCCTTTCTGACTTCATATTCATCTCCCTTTCGAACATAGCGAAGATAAAATATCTAAATTAACTGCTTCAAAATCTGAAATGGAATCAATACAACTTTTTCTGTGAATTTTACATCACCGGGATGAAAATGGTACATTTATGTGGAAGTTCTTACTTTTCTTACTTCTATAGCAAGAATCGAAGACCAAAATTGTTTTTACCAATATTTCCAGCCGTGATAGAGACTCTTCTACACAATTCAAATTGACCAATCTTTCATTAAAATGTAACAATTACTATTATAAAACTATATATTCAAAATCCACATGCAAGTATTGATTAACTAATCGAACATGATACAAAATAAGAAATAAATTAAAGATACAACATCAAATCAAAATTAATAATTATCACTATCATCACTATCACAAGTAAAAATATTGTTAAGCAGCTTGTATGCACGAAGATGATGGTGCAGTAAGTCTCAAGTGGACGGAGGATATTATGAATGATCAACGTATTCCTAAAGTAATTCCATGCACATTTAAGATATAGGATACCAATTTTAGCTAAATAAAGGAACACTGGGGAGTAACTGATACAAGTTCAACAATTTTCGGTCTTGAAAGCATTTTATATTTTTAAAAATATATTATCACTATACTTACAGGAATTTCAAATTGGATCATTTTTCAAACAGTCATAACTTTCTTGTTATTCTTTGTTCGATTTCTTTCAAACTTTCACCATCTTATTTTTCTGCTTTCACACAAATCAGCTTTTTGCAAAGGTTGGATTGCCCTTTAAAGACAGCTCACTGAATTGATCTTAGACCACCTACATGTACATGTACAGTGCAGTTTCATCAAGAAATAAATATTTTCACCAAATCAATGACCATGATCAACTCTGTGTATTTCCTTATAACTTCATATAATCTGTGATCACTCCTCTAAGAGGCACTAAAATTCACTGGTGAATACCTGAATACAAGCTGCAGCCTTGATTCTGATAACCTGTAAAGTAATTGACCTTTGGCCATAGAATGTTGCAATGTCCTGTGCATGAGAATGTGGTCTTCATGCTGCTTAGAATGACAGAAGATACCTACACATACCCCATACCACTCAGTAAAACTTATCTTCTAGATTGACAAATCTCCTGTGATCGACATGGTTGATCTTGTCGTATGAGCCCCCTCTCCATGGACCCTTGTCCAGTGTAATCTCTCCGTTGATGTGCAGCTTGTCCGCCCGTCCGTTCAGCGTCCGTCTATAGAAGAGCGTGTTCTCATCATGACCTTTGGGCATATTGCTGAAGGAAAGCTTGAGCATGCGCTTGGTCAGATCCTTGGTGTCGGTGCCTTTCTCGCAAAGGTCACGGCTGTTCCTTGCACCAACTGCTGTTTTTGCCCTTGATGGGGCATGGGCTATGAAAACAGGAATCAGTGTATTGAAGGATAACTTAGTATTCTGAAAATGCATACTGGTACTCATACCCTTTCATTATGGGCATTGTTTCCTACAAACGAAACTGAAGGAGTAGCAAACTGGGATTAACAAGGTGTTTTGCAAACACAGCTACCACATATAAATTCTCAGTATCATTATGACAGCATGGGAAATCAAGCTCACACTCCATTCAGCTTTAAATCGATCAATGAGCGATGACTTTCATGATGAGAGGGATTTTACATATCCTCATTTTAATTCATTTGATATAATCAATACAATAATAGGGTATCAATTCTGCAGAATGTAGATAATATCAGGGTATGTCATGATATAACTTTGATCACATATAGTACAGTGGAATCTTGTTATAACAAACCCCTTGGGACCATGAAAATCACCTCTTTATATCAAAATCTTGTTATACATGTATCAGGGCTAAAAACAAGAGAATACAAAAAAGTAATTACCTTGTTATAAGTACAAAGAGTTTGTTATAACAGTTTTCTTTATAACCAGGTTCCACTGTATATACAAATATAGAATAATATTCAGAGACTTACTTTCTGTTTTCGATCTTTGATGCCTCGCACTCTGTATACTCCTAGGTCTTTGTGGTGGCCATGTTTCCTTCAGCTCATTGCTGTTCTCTCTGATGACACTGTATATTTTGAATAAGTTGTCAAACACCAGAGGGACTATACTGACGCAGCCTCCATAAAGAACACGGGCTTCGGAACAACTTAGATGATTTACCTGATGGTAGAACAAGATTTAGTATTTGATTACTGACATCAATATAGCTTGATACAAGCATACACTTACAATCACCTACATCACAGAAAATATGAGGAACTGGGCCATTCAGAATCAAGATATGGGGGTAAAAATCAATGTCCTGTATGTAATACTGCATCCACTACAAATCTACTGTGATTAATGTTACTGTTAATACAGATACGTATATACTTGGCATTTCTAAATGAAGTCTTTAACACTACAGGAAATACACAAGAATTTCTGTTGGTTATCCCACCGCTGACACCATTCTAAAAGTGTTCTTTATTGCATTGTTGAAATAATGTGTCTCTTCTAGAAAACTGAGAGGGATGCATTAAGCCGATGCATACATTTATGTAAGATATTTTTCAATCATAACATCACAAAAGTTGGGCAGTAAAGATTTTATCTATTTTCACAAATACATCAACAATATTATTCACCAAACAAGCAAATTATTGTTACTGGAGGTTCTTATACCTAAGGTAGAAACATCCATGAAAATCGAAACATATCATAAACTAAATACCTGAGTCAAGTGAATTGAACGTTGAGGAATAATTACGCTGGTTTTGTTTTTAAGGCCAAAGCCGGGAAAAACTGTAATTTTGTAAAAATACCTTTCAAATAGTCAAACCTGACTTTGCAGCCATCTCTCTATAAAGTCCATGTGTCTATTTAACCCTTTAAGGGTTAAATTGATCACATTCTGTTCTTCAAATTTGCAACAACCATACATCTCAATGTGTTGCCAATTTAAGGCTTTTAAAGCTTATCTCAATTTTAAAATTACTGGCATCAAACGCAATATGGTCATGCAACAAAAATGGACATAGTCTGTGCAGAAATTTTTGCTTTTTCTACTCACGTATCTGGTATATATATTTTAGAGCTCTAGCTGAATCAAACGTTAATGAGCCAAACCACAATATGTGGTCCATTGTCTCGAAAGATTTAATGAGCCAAACCACAACATGTGGTCCATTGTCTCGAAAGATTTAAAGTGGTCACTTATATTCTCCCTCTAAGAGAAAATATAGAACCTGTCTAGATGGGCTAAATGCCTACAGTGGTCACCTTTTTCTGTTTCCCTTAAATGGCCTTTACAGACAGGTAATCATCTCACCTCCTGATGAGGGTATCCGGCCCTTAGAGATGAGAATTCATTGTTTGGGTTGAGTAATGTCCTGGATCGGGTGATGGCCTGACTGGCTGGTCCTTCCCTGATCGCATCAGGATTGACATTAGAGATACGCATTACAATGTTCGTCAGCTCTCCTACCAGGTCCAACCATTGCTTCATGGCTCGGCGGTCCGTAGCATTGCGGCTACGTTCGAACAGTTCTTTGACCTATTAGATGGGATGCAGTTAAGAAAATAACAAATTCAAGTTCCTTGTCTCATAATAACAAGAGACTCGCTGCAGTAACAATATTTGTGGGAGACAGAGTGATGATTTACCGATCTAGTATCTACATCATTCTTTATGTATTTCTTACTTTCCAGAAAGGAAGGTTATACTCTGCAATATGTATAATGTTTTTTGAATGAAATTAATATGCTTGGTATGGCCTTTCTTTTTAATCCTACTGGCAGAGTTATGGTGGATAAAAGTCTAATTATCATATATACATTAGAATTCATTTCTTGGTAGATACCCCTAAAATGATCAGCAAAGAAGAACAGGAATGATTGGAACATAAATGTATCACAAAGATGAAAATACTTGGTCCCCATCCTAATGCTTTTATTTCCCAGCCATCCTCTTTCACTATCTGTCAATGCTTACAGAAATGAGAAGACAAGACGAAAAATGGCAGAATGTGTTCATTGCAACCATTAAGTATTGTCCTATATATCAGTTAAACTTGAAAAATACACAAGACTTTTTTTCTTACTTGTCAAATTTCTTAAGTGTCTCCATCTAAATTAAATGACTTTAGACTTGCACTTTTTGACAATTTGGTACTTACATGATTGATGGATCTAACAGGTTTTGTTTTCTCATATGCATCTGTTCTGGTATTAGCCATGGCATTGATGAATGTAAACTGCTGTTGCTGGAGGATCTTGTAGCGCTCCCTCAATTTGGCAACATCTCTACGTATAGCATCCATGTCTGATTTGATCTGAAAGATACAAGTCAGGCAAACGTAGTCAAATTCAATTAATCAAACAAAACATTTGTTAATAAATAACTAAACATTTGTAATGATGATGACCGGAGGAGAAGGACAAGGACAAGAAGAAGATAGAAGAAAGGAGGAGGAAGAGGAGGAGAGGAGACCAACGAAGTGAAAATATCAAGGGTGATCACAAGAATATATTTGATCAAAGAGTAGGCTTTCTTTAATAATTTTTTTCGCAAATAGACCAATCACAAATGGAAAATTATTGCCTGCAAAACATTACCAAAAAATCATCCTCAATTCAGGATAACAATAATAGTTGATATATAAAGTACTTTTTCCACAGAATTCTCACTGAAAAATGATAATTTTCTTACAAAAACTTACACCTATTTATGATGATTAAAAAATTATGCAGGAATGATGCAAAATGTCCCTGCCTTCACTGAAGTCACCACACTTGCTTCTTGAAAACTAAGATCCTGACTACCCAAATTATTGCACACCATTTGTATATATATTGCCTTGGCCATGCCATTACCATAGCGACCAGTTCGCAGATAGTGTTTGCCACAATTCTCTTTTCTCTGTGAGACAACACAACCATGCAAGCATAATTGATGAACAATACATCACGCAACTGAGTCTCTGACATAAGAATCAATTGTTACCATGACAACCATCTTATAAACGAGAGCAGATTGCTGTCTTGACGCCACCAACCTGCTTCTAGAATCATGAAAATACAGGTGTAGCTCTCGCATTCCAGTTCGGTGATTGAATGATTGATTTTTGTACAATGTGTAATGAGGTATGAATGTCAGCAGATGCAGAAGATGGGATAAAGAGAAATCCATTGCAAAAGGAACGATTGATGTTTGCAGATAAGGAAAGGGTTGAGAGTAAAATGGAAAGTGCATACCGAGTTGGTTTGAGCTCTGATCACTCTCTGTCTCATTCTCTCTCTCTCTCTCTCTCTTTCTTTCTTTCTTTCTTTCTTCTAGTATTTTCATCTACAACATATTCCTTGACAAAGGGCTATGCCCGAAATATCGGATTATTGACATCTCTACGGTTTTTTTATTTATATTTGTCTTTTCTATTTGTATATATATATATATATATATGTACCTATTTGCGGATTAGGGGGAATAATAGTGCGTAAAAAATCAACCATAGGGAGAAAGTGGTCTTAAGGGCCAAATTTTCCTTCTCCTTAACGTTTTGACGGCTTGATTCAGTACTTTCTCGGGGTCTTGCCAACTTTTCAGGCATATTGACAACAGAGGGCAGGCGACTGCTTCTTCCATACCTAGTCCTATAGTCCATTAGAAGTCATTTTTTCTTTTTTTTTTCTTTTTAAATATTGGGATGTTATATGTTCAGTGCGTAAAAAATGAACGTTAGGGAGAAGTGGTGTTATGTATTCCTGGGGTTAAAAATTGTTTTTAGAGGAAAAATCTATTGTTAAGCTTTCAAATGTTAACCATATGTCATCATCTTTTGTGAATACCTCACAGTTAATCAATTTAACAGTTACCTACAAATTAGTTCCTTCCTTCTTAATTTTCAAGCGAATAATGAAATTGCCCCTATGGTATATTTTTTTAGCATTTCCCCCTATGGTTGAATCTAGGTATATATATATATATATATATATATTTGGCTACGTATTTTTTTTTGAAGAATTTCATTCAAAAATGGACTAAATCCACTTTTGGCTTTTTCAATAGAGGATTTGTTTTTTAAATTTACAACTTTTCCTGCTTCACTATTAGTTCATTTGGGTATATACTAAAGGTAAGTCCCTTTTGCAGACTTACACAAATTCCACGAAACTTTGCACAGGTTAAGTTGACATCCTGCAGATACTGCCTATGAAACTTCAAAGTCACAAGTTTTATAACTAGCTTTGTAAGAAATGAATATCTTGCTTTTGTCGCAGTATAAATCATAATGAATGACCAAATTCGTAATTACCATGATAGTGAATTTTATAGTCCCTTTTGGAATGAACCAGATTTGGATTTAATTCCTTTTGGAATGAAACATAAATTTTGAGCTAAAAACTTTTTCAACTTTAAAAATATATTTTTTAAAGCTACATGTATTTATAGCACATGTGATTGAGATATTTATCCTTAAATATTTATCCTTATAAATTAGTTTTGGTCAAAACTGGATTTAGTCCCTATTGGAACTCAGCACTCTTCATTTTATAATGGTTGCCTTCAAGACAAATATTGGATGAAATATATCACATTTGAAAGGAATTGTCTGTCACATAATTTTTTTTAAAGCTTTTCATGTTGGAAAGCATTTGTACTCTACAATATGAAAAACAAATGAACTACATGTACTTGAAATTACTCTTGACAGTCAAATTAAGATGTGACGTTTGAATATAGTCATTTCCAATTTTCAAAATGTGTCTCTATCCGGTGTATGGATTGCACAATTCAAGAATATGTATGCATGTCTATCTGCAATATGGTTGGCAGTACGTTTTTCCGCAATATTCTAATACACTCTAAAAACTCAAATGTTAAATCTATATTTAAAAGGTTGGAGGAGTGACAACATTTTTAAAATGGTAAATTAACACTTTTAACATGCTGGATCTAATAGTTTAAAGGTTGGATGCAGCATAATAAAAGTGTTCACTTACCATTTTGAAAATGTTGTCACTCCTCCAACCTTTTAAGTGTAGATTTAACATTTGAGTTTTTAGAGTGTATATGCATTCTCCTTATTTGTAACATTTGTTTAGGCCGTAACACTCACTATCTACAAAAGTTCCATCATCTCTTTCCTTTTTGTAATTGTGAATATGGACTCTAAACAGTGGAGGATCCAGGCAGGGGCACGCCCCCTTTAATTTTGTCTGTTTTGGGATTTTCACTGTGGGGAGGGGGAAACCTCCCTCCCACACCCTCCGCTCCCTCGCTGTTAGAGAATTATTGTGGCAGCTTCATTGAAAATACATGTAGCATGCAGCTTGCAGTTTTCAGGAATTTTAAACCACGGGTACATGAAAAAGAAAACATACTCTAAAAGCCATTGGAGTAAGTTAGCTTACATCAATATGCCAAGAATTAACTATTAAACAAAGTGAACAAAAAAGAAACAAAGATTTTAGTTGAACGTTTAACGAATTGTTTGTGTTTATGAAATTGTGGATAGTTAACAGAAAACCTCAAATATTGAGTATTATCAAACATGCTATTGTATTTTATTTCTTTCTTGCTGACAAAGTTTATCGAAGATTTCTCCGATAATGCATTATGGAAACACACTGCATGATGTACATTGGGTGATTTTAAGTACGGTGTTGAAATCTGGTGTTAGTGTTAGCAGTCAAAAGTTAGTGCTAACGTCAGCCTTTGGACTACTGAAATTGATAGTAAGTGAGGGTTGAAGTTAGCGCCAACTTATGACTGTTAACACTAACACCAGCCTCTAACACCATACTTAAAATCACCCATTGTACATTCTGAATATTGTCCTCAAATACATGTAGTAACTAGAAAGGCCGTCAAAGGCGGCAGACCCACGCCTTAGCGGCGCTACACAGTAGTTGCATTCTTTCCCTAATAGATTCTTTCCTGTCACTATATTTTATATTTTATATTTTTCTCCTTTTTTATCGCAATAAAGACTATGGTTACTTATTGTTATTATTATGTAATTTGGCACAATGATACTGCATGTGAATATATTTGTTTGTGTATTTTACCTTGATTATTGTGAAAAATGTTATTTTGAAAAAGGAAGTAATAAAATATTCTTAAAAACAAAAAAAAACTAACCGATCATCACCAAAATCTAATCGATTCTTTCCTGTCACTATCCGAACTGAAGTTGGGGGTCAAAACTTCAAGGTTACACAGAATTTGCAGGGGTCAACCGATCATCACCAAAATCTAATCGATTCTTTCCTGTCACTATCCGAACATTCCCTGAAAATTTGGTGCAAATCCGTTCACCCGTTCTCTAGTTATCTTGTACACAAACAAACAAACAAGCAAACAAACAAAAAAAAACAAAAACAAACAAACAAAACAAACAAAAACAAACAAACAAACATACGGAGCCCTTTACATAACCCTGCCGATTTTATCGGCGTGGGTTATCAGGCTGAAATACACCAATTCTAATAATGTTTCTTTCCATAGTCCCCAAAGGTCAACATACAAATAGAACATATTTTCCTTTGCTCTATTTTTATGATTCATATTTTATATTATTTGTCTTGTTACTTGAACTTTATATCAAACTAGCTACAAAACATACATCCATCTATAAAGCCCCGGACTGTATGCATAATTTTCCCTTTTTGCTATAGTGCATCCTTCTCCTTCTCTCTCTCCTGCCCTCCCCCACCTCCCCCGGCCGCCCTATTTCCAGATATATATATCTCTCTCTCTCTAACCCTCTAAAAGTCTAATTTCTTTCTTTGCCTGCCCTCATTATGGCCTCATATGCAGATAGATACATAAACCAACAACTGTTTACATATACAAGAAATTTTCAAATTTCTTGAGTGTTCCTGATTTGTAAAAAAAATTACGCGGTGAAATAATGAAATCTCTAGAACAAAACAGAATTTTTGCAAATTGTGATAGTATCTTTCCTCAAAAGACCAATGCATTTAAAACAATTTTTTTTACAGCACTATAGCAAACATACATTTTGTTTCATATACAAATCTGCTGTCTCCCCCAAAATAGTGAAATATCTTTAAGAGGTTTTAATTGTGGGTTGGGCCTACCAATTGCAAGCATTTCCATTCTCCATTTAGTAGACCTACTAAAAATTTTGTTGCTGTTGTTGTTGTTGACCCAATCAAACTTCTGAATAAATTGAATAAATTTAGAGCCAATTAAAGTACATCTAGGCAAGCAAACCGATTATTTGCTTAACTGCTCATGTATCTATTTTGGAAAGCCCTTATTTCACAAGTAGGCCCATATTACATCTCTAAAATTTCTATTAAATATATACCCCAAAATTTATGTCAAAGTCTTCGGCATATTAATACCTGTATTCATCATGCATCAGTGAATAAAATGCACAAAAACAATCATAAAATAATATTATAACTATACATAATATATCATACTAGATCCACCGTAAAGGCGAATTCCCTTTATCAAGGCCTATTATTATTTGCCTTAAAACGTCAAATTTCTATTAATATTATGACAAAATAAACCGATTTGTTAGTTACAAAATTCCCCTTTCCGTATATACACATATTTTTCAGTGGAAATATAGACAGAGCAGTTCAAATACTATATTATCATTAGGTAGTCATACCCAATTTTTTCAGGTTTAGTGCGGGGTACATATGGAAGTCGAGCCGAAATGGTAAAATATAATAAATACAATATGATTTTGAGTATAGCACGAGCAGGCGATAATTGCGGACACGTCCTGGGCTAGACCAAAAGCTTCAGTCTCTCTGTATCGTCGGTTGTTCCGCTGAGACTTCGTCTGGCTCCACTACACCTCCGTACATAGAGACTGAATGATCACATATCGCGTAGTGTGTGGACGATCATATCCGGAACCGGAAGTGGTTCTCTGTGTGTTTGTGTGTATAGCATGTATTCAGTGGCGTACTCGTGCAGTATGTATACGTAACGGCAACGCGACCTAAGGCTCAGGTCGGCTGATCGTCCACCTTGTTGGTGATACACGGTCGTACCGTCTGTCTATGGGGAAGGTTGAGAAATGTCAGAAATATTAAAGATTTCCCCATAACAGACGGTTATTTCTGTCTAGTCCTGGGCTACCAATGAAGACTTCCCCGCGCCTGGTCCCAGTCACTCACAGGCAGGTGCCATCACAGTTCTGGTCGACCGGTCGTTGCTAGGGCCAAATTCCTTGACTGCAATGGGTTGTGTCACTTCTGTGATTGTCTTTATAATAGAATATTTTACAACCATACTTCTACGAATTCGAACAACATAATTTCTATGGAGACGGCCTGTGAGCCAAAATGAAATCGTCGGAAAATTTAAGGCAAACAATCACTTATCCCGTCTGGTTGCTAGGGCAATCATGGCTGTACAGACAGGCACAGCAGTGCATCGCGCAAAACTGTTGACACATTATTTCATAAACATGTATTTTTATAAGCGCTATCTGTTTTTTTACTAACAATACTCTCTATAATCACAGTGTGAAAGAAGGATCCGAAAGAAATACGATAGCAAAGGGATATTATATCACTCACCTTGGTAACTTTTTGAAGAAATTCTGTCCAAAAAGACCGTATTTTCGCCAAGATCGCGGACTGTTGGCCCGGACTGTTGGTTGCTCGCAGCAGACGTGCAGACTACACTCACTCACGTTTTTACCAGCAGAGTTTGTTGTGATGATCAACAACGCGTGACCTGCCAATGCACTTGTTGGTAGAAAACCCCAGAAGAATAATATGCGGCAAGCGGAGAACAAAAAAGGCTTTGTTGACTCGGCGCGGCAGACCCTTCATCCTCATTAGGGGTTATTGTGGTTATGTTTTAGCAAATTTGGATAGAAAGATAACGGCTCGTAGCAACTTTCTAGGCTTTTTTTCTCTCACTTCCCCCCGCTTTTTCGCTCTCGTTTTTTTTTTTTTTTTTTTTTTTGGGGGGGGGGGGGGGGGGCGACCGCCCCCATCGCCCCCTGGCTACGCGCCTGCCCCTGATTGTGGGTATTGGTAATTTAATGAAATTAGCAAGCGGGGCTCTGGTTTATTATATCTATGGCTATGCCACTTAAATGGGATATTACTTTTAGAATGATATTATCTGAAAAATTTTGATCAAAATAATTAGACATATCAATTTTAGGCTAGCTTGCTGAAATAACCTTGCCAAAATGATTACGGCCTACACATGAAAACCACGATCAATGAAATACATCAATAATTAAAGATCTCACGATTAAATGTAAATGTACTGAATGGACCACAATTAACGTTTCTCGATCAAATACATGTTCTGAGGGGCAAAAATCGGTTATAATCATTCGCTGGCATATCTAGATCGACCATGGCGAGGGGGGGGGGGGGTGCTGACTCCTGTTTGATCATCGATAATTTTACAAGGTTTTCAGAGCAATTGGATTATAACACATCTTCGTAGTAATTGAAAAGTCAGTAATTCCTTTTTTTTATTGGTAAAATATTTGTCATGGGGCGCACAAAATTGCCCCCAGTGTTCCCACCCCTGCCCTTGAAATGTATGCTTCGTGGTTGTAATAAACCATATTCTATGAGACATGTTTAGATATTTAAATCGTTATTACTCAGATCAACGGTTCGCGTAATATATCGGTCTCGTTATTTTTTATATTTTTCATTTCTATATGTATATCCTTCCCCACCGTATTAGTTTGTTTTCAGCGCTGGACTATCTGCTAAATTAAGGAGAATAGCCGAGAAAGTGTAGATTCGTAGTTCCGAATAGATTGGGAGTGGCGAATCTACACTTGCAAGGCTATTCTCTGATTTAAACCATTGCGTACATTCGCAAAAAATAATCTACACTTTATTGAATAGATTGACGTCATAGCAATGGTTTAATAATTATGAATGCATGATTGTGGCTCCTTGCATTGTCATCATGATATTACAAACATGCAGTGTGATGATGTCCAACTATTAAAACACTTCATGATGGTAATTGTTTTTAACAAATAATAATAATGAGCTTTTGATTGGGCCAAGCAACTACTCAGGGCCATGCAGCCAGGGCGGTTTCTACCCCTCCTTATAATTGACAAACAAGCAAAGAATCCCCACCCAAGACGGAGGACCAGGCATGTTTGTATCTATTTGGGGCATAATCCGTGGATGCATATAGGCTACTTCAGAGTTTAGAAAAAACCATACTTTTATAGGCATACGGCCTGTTGCATCCCCCCCCCACCACCCTCGTTAGGTTGACATAACGCACAATATCAATGTGGTGGGAGGGGGTCCGAGTCAGCACCGCCCCCAATTATCAATGTAGATTCAATTATTTTCCATATAGAGAGAAATCATTATCAAAATTTTAGACATTCTTTTCAGTGTGCAATGATTCCTCGTGTCAAAGGTCAAAGGTGGTCAAAGAGGTTGACAACCATTGGTGTGCGCATTGTGCATCCCAGGGGCGTATCCAGGATTTTGTATAAGTGGGAGGGGAGACACACAAATGCAGGATTTTCAACTTTGGGAAACTACTTGGAGGAAGATCCGTATTTTTTTGGCCTCGCCAGCCCTCCAAAAGTCGCTAACCCCCCCCCCCCCCCCCCCCCCCGATGAAAAACATTCCTGCATCATTTTCCGTCCATACATGTATGATATATTATACATGTATTTCTAAAGTTATTTTGATATATGTATGTACAGGTGCGGATTCAGTATTTTGTAAAAGAGAGGACCGGAGCCGGAAAGGTATATAATTAAGATGGCAATTTTGATATTGTGTACTTAAATATATGCCAGTTGGGTTTACAGGCCCGTAACTAGGGGGGTTCAGGGGGTTCGAACGAACCCCCCCCCCCTCCCCCCCCCCCCCCCCCCCCCCCCCCCCCCAGTTGGCGAGCAGAGGTCCACTTGAAAAAAAAAAAAAAAATTTAAAAAAAGAAGAAGCAAGGGGAGAGGTGATGGAAAGGGAAAATAACGTGATAAAATATCGGTCTTTCTGGCTATTTTAATACAATTGATTTTGATTTTTTTTTCCCGTAACTTCCTAATCTGGCAAATCTATAATGAATCAATGTCGTCTTTCACCATTCATTTTTCGAATTTTGTACGTTATGCCAAGTTGCAATCGAGTTTATCAAAGCGTCATTTAAAGAATTATTCAAATTCGTTTGTAGTATCCATGGCAGGCCTGTAACGAGGCGGGGGGGGGGGGGGGGGGGAGAGAGGGGGTTCAGAGGGTTCGAACACCCCCCCCCCCCCCCTTCCCCCCAGCTGGCGAGCAGAAATCTGCTTGAACAACAACAAACAAGAATCATCAGGCGAAAAAATTCTCCAAAGTGACATCAGAATAGTGATGCTTAGAAAACATTTCCATATATACCAACTGGCTTAGATAGGGGAGGGCGCATGTAGGGGATCACGTGAAAGGGCAGAGAGGAAGGAAAGTGGAAAATAATGTGAGATAATAGGGTTTCCAGCCGGGTTTCCAGTCAATTTGAAAACTTTTTTATTTGCTTTTGTCCTGCAACTTCAAAATAAGGCGTAGTCAAATATACGTCTCTGTCTCGGTGTGTTCAACGTTGGAGTAGGGGTGTCGGGTCAGGGGTGTCGGGTCAGGGGTGTCGGGTCAGGGGTGTGACCCTCCGAGGGTATATGGGCATGAGCGTAGCCCGAACATATACTGCACTGTGTAGGATTCCAAATATTACTGGAAAAGAGAGAGGGGGATTTAATGTGTCTGTTCACTTTAAAATGGAAAATTTTCCCGCTCTCAAGTTGCGTGGAGTACTCCTGGCGGACCCGGACTAATCATTCAGGCCCTTAAATTATGGCCCTCTAATCCAGCCTGTTCAACCGGAGTGCCATGATAGTATTTTTAGAAAACATCGACTTCTTGTAACTATAATCAGAAATAACAAGATTCCCCTATAACCCTTGGGGTGTTTTGGAAATAACATTTGGGAGATAGAAAAGTGCGTTTTCCGTCGCTCGCTTCGCTCATTCACAAAACTTTGAAACGAGATAGGATAGCTCTGGTTTCAGGCAGCGAGGACCATTAATATTTCCATAGTATCAGTATGTTATTATAACCATGAATATTCAATGTTATGACAGTTTTCGAGCACGTCACTGCCTTATCGCCATGGTGCCCAGAAAGTAGGGTTACCTTACTTTCTGTATTGAAATGAGCAACAACGAATTAAAGTGCATTTTCCTTCGCTCGCTCGCAAATCTTAGAAATGAGATAGTTTCAGGTAGCGAGGTCCATGAATATTTCCATAAGGATGTTATTGCAATATCCAGGCGAGTCGCTGCCCTATCACCATGGCACCCGAATACTTGTTAGGTCCACTTTCCATATTGAAATGAGCAACAGCAAAGTAAAGTGCATTTTTTTCCTCGCTCGCTTCGCTCGCTCGCACACCTTAGAAACGAGATAGTTTCATGCAGCGAGGTCCATGAATATTCAATGTTATGAAAATTTCGGGCACGTCACTGCCCTATCGCCATGGCGCCCAGATATTAGGGTTACATTCTACAGTGGCGTATCCAGGGGGGGGGGGAGCGCAACAGGCGCGCCCCCCCCCTATTGGCCGTCGTAAAAAAAAATATATAGCACTATATAGCACTATTTTGCATCTCAGCCCTTCTTCATAAGAAAAAATTTCTGCCACATGACGGCGATCAATAATTCCTGGCGCCCCCCCCCCCCTATTGGGAAATCCTGGATACGCCGCTGTTCTATAAAAAGAACAATTCGCTTCACTTAATAAAAACTTTATTAATATGAATGATTCTGGCATATGGCAACAAGATGACAGGAGATATAGCTTTACATTTCACCTATTGGTGACTAATGAAATAAAATTTTGCCATTTAAAAGTACATTTTTATTTTTCTCTCGATCGTTTGCTCGCTCGCAGTATTTGGAATCCTACACAATGGTAGCATATGTTCGGGCTTCACATTTGACCCACCCCTGTCACATAATTCTGACTACGCTCGTTCCCACCCCTGTCACATAATTCTGACTACGCTCGTTCCCATACCCTTCGAGGGGCACGCCCCTGACCCCTCAGAAAGGTCCATGTTGAACCCCCCCCCCCCGCAAAAATCCTAGTTATGGGCCTGGGTTTCAAAGGGGGTGGCCGATTCGGCCCGCTGGATCCTCTCCAGTGTATGTAAAATGTGAGCAAGACAAATTTCCATTGGAAAATGAATTGAAATTGAAACTAAAGTGAATTGTTTTGGATCATTGAATAATTGCATTTATGATTCAATGAGAATTAACTCGCTGCGTGAATGAGGTAAGGGACGTTCAGATCAGTTCAAATCCTCGCAGTTCATGAAATCCTTTGATTGTGGGCATCATACTAAAGACATGGTGTGCAAAATGTTTGACAATTCTTTTCAAATGTTCAGAGACCTATTTCCTCCCTGATTTTTCTTTCCATGAAGCGTGGCTAAAACAGTTTAAAACTCTTGTCCGACCAATTCAATCATGCTTTTAGCACTATAAATTTAGCATTTTGGTTTTGCGTCCGTACGTACAGACGTACATGTATACGAGCTTGAGGTATATTTAGCATAACCCACTTTTGTACTATAGCGCTATCGCTACTGGTTGGTGATTATTTGACGAGAGACGGAAATTAAGGCTTGAAAAAGGGTAAATATATATATCATGTTTATTCTTTGGGGAAACGAAAGGTTCATAAAAACCTGACAAGGGGGTCTTGCGTCATTTTTATTTGGTTCGGTTTGAAATAAAATATCATGATGGTATGAAAATTGGTGTCTATTTATATATTGTAAACAGTCATTGTCGTGATTGCGCGATTGTGTCATCGACATCAGCGGGTCAGAGCTCGCGGAGGAGGGAGGGGCGCTGCCGCTGCTCGCTTGGGCTTCAGCAGGTAGGCCTAGCAGAGTGTGTTTGTGTGTACGTATGGACAGAAAGAGTATGAGTCAGACTCGGAGAATAATCCAACTCACAGTAGATCTACTAACTTAAATCTACCTGTTACATCTTCTAAAACTTAATCTTAGAACAGAGAAGTCAAAATGGCTACATGTAGGCCTAGGTCCTATATCGTGATTGAGGAAAGTTAAAGTAAACCACTCGTTCGGTAGCACGCAAAAATAAAATAAAATGCAGTCACTGCAGAGTGAGAGTCTAAAAGTATGGACGGGGAATGAGGAAACCAATGCGTGTAACGCAATGAAGGCTTTGAAGCGCTTCTGTGCGGAGTGAATGCCCGGGGGGGGGGGGGGGGGGCACTCAACCTGTTTTTGGATGTGGGTGTGCCGCTGCCAATCTGAAAACGGGGCTAAGGAGCTAAATGGTTAATTGAGGAAGCTCATTTTTGAGGGTCAAAGGAGCTAGGGTAGCGCGCCCGGTATTCGGTCAGTTAAGAAGAAATCGCCGCTGATATGAATACCTATCTTTTTAAATTGACAATCTACCATCAAAAGAACCGCAAAATTGTCCTTTAAATGCTTATCAAAATAATTTAAAACATGGAAACTTACCCCCAAAAATATCGCCGACAGAAGAAGGAGAAGTTTTCCGCCCAGTATTCGGTCACGCCGCCCACAATTCGGTCACGCGATAGTGCGCTGCATCTCGGGAGAATGATTTAACCATTTTTGTAATATTTCTGTGTTTTTAGGCTTTTTCTGTGGCTTCTATATATATTCATACTTAAATGTATGAGATTTTTTATCCATTAAAATCCACAAATCGAAGATCTAGAGTCAGAAATAATGAACTAAAAGTATTTCTAAAAAGAGCAAAGTGCGTTCGTAAAGCGCAAAGCGCGTCGTCGAAGCGCAAAGCGTCTTTATCGACAAGTTGCACACAAAGCGCATTGGCGCAAGGCACTCAATGTTGCCTGACCGAATACTGGAAGAGCGCCAGCTCACTGGCAGGGGTGAGGTATATATTCTCTTGCTTGTCGCTTAGATCGCCGCGATAGAGGAAAGACCCGGAAGCTCCTCTTCACACACATACTAAATTCATTGCACCTGCACACATAGTTATTTCACTGTAGGCGTCTACATATGGCCATGCGTGTTAACTCACGCGCTAACGGAACCCGGAAGTGCGGAAACTTGGGTAACACTGACCAGTTTCGAGGGTATTTGGAGATCTTTTCCAGGGCGTCCGACCTGAATTGCTTTCAACATTAAAGGTACCTCGTTCATGTGTTTGTTATGTGCAGGTTTCGAGCCTCAAAAGTTATTCATGAGTTCTTCACAGCTATTCAAACAGCTGCGTGACCGAATTCTGGAATATGACCGAATACCGGGCGCGCGACCCTAAATGGTTAATCGAGGAAGTGAATGCCCCGGGGGGGGGGGGGGGTGGGGGGGGGGCACTCAACCTGTTTTTGGATGTGGGTGTGCCGCTGCCAATCTGAAAACGGGGCTAAGGAGCTAAATGGTTAATTGAGGAAGCTCATTTTTGAGGGTCTAAGGAGCTAAATGGTTAATCGAGGAAGCTCATTTTTGAGGGTCTAAGGAGCGAAAGGGCTCATGGGCAGAGCTAATTTTAGCTGCTCGCGATCTCACTACTCTGGTACACATACGGTGCATGAGCTGAGTCAGCGGTCGCAGCGCTGTTTCTAACGCTGTACATGCTGCGCCACTGCACTGACTCGATGTCGCATGCAGATTGATCTCGCTGAGTCTCCGCTAGCAATACCGCTTTCAGTTAGGGGGCACTAGGCCGCCCAGCTCCCCCGCTGCGCTGGCATGGGAGGGTAGGGAGCGACCGTTCCCGGACAATGGGCTGTGCGCATCGTTTTCTCATATTCTAGGGAGCGAGTCGGAAGCCAATCGACGTGCGGTTAGTGAAAATCTGAAAATCGCATATCATGGGAGCGACCCGAGAAGGTTGAAAATGGGGGACGTCACAGCGGCACATACATGTGTGACATATACATGTATATGTGAGTGCCCCCCCCCCCCGGGAGTGAATGGTGGTTTCCTCAACCACGATAATGCCGTCAAAATTGTATAATAAAAAGATTGTCCTTACGGACCTTAGTTTAGGCTTTACTTTTTTAGACGGCTTTACTTTACCAGTTTTACTCTGTTACTGTTACTGTTACTTGTTAGTCAGTGTTACTTCACAGAGCACAGACAGAGTCGATTCAATTTCAAATTCAAGTTCAACTGAACTAAGTTGAACTCAGAGCGTTTCATGCACATTGAGTCGCCACCCGACGGCCTTGAACTTCCCATACTGCTAAATTAAACTTTATTCTTGCCAAAATCTTGATTTAATATGAAAACATCAATGTATCCCCTAAAAATATCTCGAAAGCATGATTCATGAAAATGCTCCATAAGGATGTCACTATATACGTACTTCCGGGATGGCGACTCAATAGGTGGCTGCTGTTGGGTTGCGCCCATCGATCTCTACCTGTTTTTACAAATCCAATACTGTGCGAATGCGCACAACACACAGTCGCGTCGTACATACACACAACACGTGTGCCAGATCTACGCGGACTCGCCACTTTCTTGTTGTAGAGAGTTCTATGTTAAAGCGGCACCCCCTTCTATTTTTTTAGATCACACCACCCCCTCTTTTAAAATGGTACCAGCTTGATCAGCATATTTTAATCTTCATCTCGATAACAAATTTTGTCAACTTACGTCATCATATTGGGCTACAACTATTGTTGAGTAGGGAAGTCGCGTCTTTGTCGCCCGAGCTCCATCCACCGGCTATTGCAGCAGTGTGTGAGCTAGTTAAACTTTGATCGCACCCAACTCTTATTCATGCGCCGGATCTTACAAGAGACTTCCAACGGCGGAAGAATATATTTTGACCTATTCACTGTAGCCACAACAAGGTCTGAAGCGATGCAGATAATTTTTAGAGGACGAGTTCGGACAGTAAGTGACAGGTGAGTGGCGAGTTAACAACGGTGGCGAGTCAATGCGCACAGACGTTATACTTCGTGTGTAGAATCTAGGGCCTAGGCAGAGGGGATTTCTTCGGGTTTGGACATGATTTTGACTTTAGATTTTGCTGGAAATATCAAAAGTTCTTCCTAACGGCCATTTGAGGTAGGAGTGAGATTTTTAAGAGCTGAATTTGAAAGGAAGTATTTAAAATATTTATCTTATATTCCCCCATACCTTTAGTACATGTGACAGAAAATACCAAGTATTTTTGCATTCATATCGCGTAGTGCTCAATATGACCACTATTCGTGGTGTGTTCATGACCGTGTCAGAATCCTTTCCTTCTCACAAGCTGTTTTCCAACTATCTTTGAAACATTCAGCATTCACATGCAAAAAAAAGTTGAAACGGTCGAAAAACAGCCCGTGTAGTGTGAAGCACTCATGATCGTGCAGAAAATATGATGTTTGCTCATATTTCAGAATCTACGAAGGTGAAATTTCCATATAACAAGTTAGAGGCTTATGATTTATTGACAATAAAGACCGAATTAAATTAAATTGAATTGAAATCACTTTCCTTGTGAGTTTCCTTTTGGTATTGGAATACCATTTTCCCCACTTTTTATTAATATTTTGATGTAGTAGGCATGCATCAAAACTGTTCATATTCGCTCACTTTTTGTATACAGAGAGAATTGTATACTATGACACTTGATACATTTTTTCTTCAATTTTTTTTTACCAACTTCAGTATGTGTCAGATGATCTTAGAACACAAGAAATACCCACAACCTCACCTGTTGAATGAATGCTGAGTCCTACCTCTGACTGTACCTGAAACGGATTCCTCTGATTTTAATCTGCAACTGGAAACCTAGAGAAGGGGAGAGAGAGATCAATGTGCACCCTCTCCTAAGAAGAGTGAGATGGGAAGGAGTAAGAAACAGCTGTCCAGACTTGCCTCTGGCATCTTCATCAGGTTCTTTCACACTGCCCTCACTGTTGGCATCTTCTGTGTGCTACTCTTCAACGATACAGGTAAGCAAATAAAGCAATACTCAGGGGCAAATGGGACCAAGCCTATGTGGGACTTTGTCCCAAATTCACTGCTTCACTCTTGTAAAACTGAAATCGCTCTAGAAGCAAGATTTAATTTACATAAATTTGCAAGGTGACCTTATTCAGGGACTCTTCAACTTTTACTATGCTACAAATTTGTAGTTTCAGCATCTAGACTGGACAAATCCCGCTGATGTATAAGTGGGGTCAGACGGCAAATATCCCACTGGAAGTAATCCATGTATCTACGTAACTCCTGGAGGCTTCTTTATACCCATCTCCCAATTCTTAACTATTTTTTATGGGAAGTTTTAAAGATAAAAGTTGAGTTCCGGTCATGAGATTACAGTCTGAAAGAAACTTTCTCAAAGCAATTGGAAAAGGTTGATCATGTCTACATAAGAATTGGTGTATCCTGGGAAGTTATGGAATCATCAAAATGATAAGAAATTGACCCAATCTTGCTGGAAAGCACATGTACTGCACACAAAAACGGGAATATGGGACTGCACACAGGTGTGGCATGAATGTTGTTTTCAGGGAACACTTCTACTATGATGTACTTCCATAAACTTACATAAAAGGATCGAGAAAGCTCACAAATTATTTTTCCCAGAACTCAGAGAGTGCTAGAAGTTTGGAGTTGTTTGTAAGGTCTAAGTCTGAAGTTGTTACATGGTCAATGGGAAAGGGGATGGCATTCATTGTCATAAAGAATATTTGCCCTTGTCATGATATGTAGTTTTCATGTTGGGTTATTATTTTACGTGTAGGTTATTATTACTACTGTTACACTCAGTGGCGGATCTACATAGGGGGAAAACCGGCCCATGCCCCCTCTTTTGAAACCCAACTGGCATACTATAAGTATACAATGTTCAAAAATTGCCCCCTTAAATGTGTATTTTTCCGGCTCTGTCCCCCCTCCTTTACACAATCCTGGATCCGCCCCTGGTTACACTTATATTTTCATACTACTGTAACATGTACATTATGACAATTTTCTATTTTTGTTTTAACCCGTCATCCTTTTTGTCATTCTTTTTGTCATTCTTTTCCCTTCAATCGCACAGAAACATGTCTGTTGATTTACTGTAAAAGTGGAAATTTCATGCGATTAATTTTTTGCGCTCGGCGGAGTAAGGTGAATTTCACGTTTTTAATTTTCGCAAACGCGCTAGGCTCATGGGCCAAAGAATACATAAGCAAATATATTCGCGTGTTTTTATTTTCGTGCAAATTTCATTCTGCGCAAAATGCGCGAAAATTTCCACACCGCGAAATATTCCACGTTTACAGTAACACAAAGGTACAAAAAACACATGTCTCTGTTAGGTAATTTGACAACAAAACAAACAGTTGACCTTAACCACCAAGCATTGCTTTCAACGAGCTTTTATCACTGAATATACAGTCCTGTAAATTTATTATTCATTTTACGTTAGTTTACTTAGACTTTGTGTGGTGATACTTTACATGTAATTTGTAAATTTATACTGAACATGGAAACAAGTAAAACAACAGTATCAAATGCAATACATGCTTTACTTTTCTTTTCTCCAGAGCTACGGCATGCATTCTTTCACAAGAACATTGTGTATTCAATAGCGTTCATTGGTTTGCTTCTTGCGACAAGTATTCTCTATTTCATCGCTAGCTTCATGAACCCAGGCTATGTTACACTGGATGAAGAAAGGGTGAGTTTCAATATTCTAAAATGTCTTTTGATTAAGATGATTTTTATTTTAAAGTTTTTTTTAGTGTCCACATCCACTTTAATAAATTGAGCATAGAATCCATGCTTTTTAAGTATCTGATCTTTATTCATTTTCAGGCCAAGGGTTACCATTGAGTGGTCCCTCTGGATCAGTTTTCTGCAGTGTGTATGTGTGTAATTTGTTTTTTTACAGACGTGTATCAATCAGATATGATTATATACGTCTGGGACCGACCTTTAACGTCACCATCCGAAAGACGTGACTCGGTCTCGAACCTGGGTCCACTGAATCAGTTTATAACTTCCACAACATTTTGTACTGTTTACATGGCTGCTGTCCTCGAGTACTTTGACTGCCGAAATCTTGGAGCTCGCTGGCAACGCTGCCCGTGACAACAAGAAATCCAGGATTTACTCTAAATAACAGTGGTCTCAATTAAGGGTGAGAATGTGGTCAGTGATAATATTGTTTCTTCCGTTTCCAAATATAATGTCAGTAGATGTACATGTATATGGGTTTATTGTAAACTTGAACATTGCATGTTGGAGCCTATTCAGGTACCTCATGTCTTTTTATTTGATTTTTAATTCTCCCCCCCCCCCCATCTTTAGAATGGATGGAGCCAAGTGGATTCTAGTGATGAAGAATCAGCAGAGGAGTCTGGCGGTGAAGATAATGACGAGACTCAGAAAATGGTGAAGGAAAAAAAGAAAAAGGATTCAACACAAAGGAAGTGTAGCTACTGTAACATCACGGTAAATAATAGTTGCTGCAATAATTTGTAAATGTTAAAGCTGAGCGACGGAGGCAGTTTTGTAACAAAATATAGTGGCAGGTTAGGATTCCCCTGCAAAGGTATGGAGAAAATCGCAATGTTATTGCATAGAGTTAGAATCATAATATCATGATCTGGAGGTAGTATATAATACTACTACTACTTCTACAAGCGTGATTAATACCGAAACTATCGTTCATATAAGTAAGATTACATTTGTAGTTATGTTTATATCACCAACAGTCATACTTTTTACATTCTGGGCATGTTCCTGATGAATCTCCCGCAATTATTTGTTTCAGTTTTCCAAATTAGTGTATAATTTCATTGAAGATGCCTTTTCCATTTGAAGGTTTAAAAGGAATTTATTTATTTTTGTTGTAATATAATCTTTGGTTATATAGTCTTTCCTTTCCTTTCACTTTTCCAAAATTCCTCTATACGCCCCCCCGTAAGTGGGTTATTTTTCATGAGAGAATATATCAACAGCCTTTTCACAGAGGCTCTCACATGGTGTTAACGAAAGCCTTCAATTGTGAATACTCACTCACCATGGAAACCTACAGAGAACATCTAATATAATCTTTGTTTATGTTGGGTCTCAAGTACATGAGACAGCTAGGTAAACGCTTGGCCATTGTGTGCCATTTTCACTGGAATATGCTTCCTCAGAGAAATAATATTCTTTGCATGTATTGTATGTATTCTAATTATCTTCTGAACTATCTTCTATAGACCTGCTAATTTCAAGTCAATTAGAATTAAAAGACGATTTATTCTCTTACTATACTGTAAATATGTGCAAATAGTGTTTTTATGCTTCCGCCCACTGAAGGTGGTGCTGGAGGCTGCGATTTCAGAAACCATTTGAGGTATAAAGCATTTGAGGTATAAACTTCAAACTTGGAGCTAGTATGTATCACCATAGGAAGACAATCTCATTAGATTTTGGGGTATGTAGGTCAAAGGTCACAGGTCAATTTCTGAAATCGCAGGTGTTAGCCTTGTTACGCGATATCTCAAGAACCATTTGAGGTATGAACTTTAAACTTGGTACTAGTACATGTATATGTCACCATAGAAAGATGATCTGATAACCGGTAGATTTTGGAATACGTGGGTTAAAGGTCAAAGGTCATAGAGGTCAATTCTGAAATTGCAGGATTTAGGTTGTTAATGTGATATCTCAAGTAATTTGATCCATTAACTTCAAAACTTGGAACTAGTATGCATCACCATAGTGAGACGAACTGATTAGATATTTGTTCACATAGGTCAAAGGTGACAGGTCATAGAGGACATTATACAGGTGTATGCGAAATTAGTGTTTTTACCTTTATCACCATAGGAGGAGATAAAGTGATCAGACTTTGGGGTTTAGGTGTAAGGTCAAATGTCAAAGAGGTCAATTAATGTGTAACTCAAGGCTTTTTATTCTGGTTATCACAATATTTCAAGAACAGTTTGAGCCATCAACTGAATTTAAGTGGAGGCATATGGGAGACAAAGTTGCATTCATCTTGTTTTGTTTCTCAATAGCAACCGGTGAGAACGAAACACTGCGAGGACTGCGGGAGGTGCGTTCGAAGGTTCGATCACCACTGCCCTTGGCTAGAGAACTGTGTTGGGGAACGCAATCATAGATTCTTCTGGTTCTTTCTTCTCTGTCAAGCATCTCTAATCATCTGGGCGATTAAAATCACATGGTAGGTCTTATACTTTTTTGTTGAGAGTATGGCTTATATCTGTGCAGTCTACCAGGGAACATTGCTGAAAGTGCTCACTGAACATGATTTTATAGTTTTGTTTATATTTGTAATTATGGGTTGATACAATACTGCTTAAGGCAGGAAGTGAAGTCCCAGAGCACTTTGCACTTACTATTGCCTCACTCATTGGAACATTAGACATTTTTTCATGCCTTTCCTCAAGACAGGATTGTACAGGGGCTGAAGGGTGGATGCCCGTAAGTTCACTGTGGCCCCCACTATTTCATTAAGAGATATATATGGAGGATGAATCACTTTTTGTCAGGTTTTACATTTTTTTCTCAAAACGACGGCCTTAAAAGAATATTGTGTAGAGCTCTGCGTTTTACCGAATACCTGCAGTTGAATTATTTATTACTGTTATCCTCATTCCCTATCTTTAACATTGTTCTTTATTTCTTCCCAGGGGTGGATTCCACTGGCATCCAACCATCCAGGACTGGTTACGCTCCAATGCTCTGTACCTGATCTGCATGCTGGTGTTGAGCCTCGGTGCAGCGGCCGTCATCTCTCTCCTCTGCTGTCACACCTTCATGCTCTTCACCAACCAGACGACATGGGAGTTCATGTCTCGCCACCGCATCACCTATCTACGCAACCTTGATGAGTCGGTGAACCCGTTCGACGAGGGATACTGTCGCAACAGCCTCAAGTTCTTTTGCTACTGCCCGTATCGCAGCTGGGATGTCATGCTGGTGAGGTACAGTGATCTTAAGAATGCATCGTAAGACTGAAATATGAGGATGACTTTTCATTTTTTCCCAGGCTCACACCAACATTTCCTTGAGTTACCTGCTAATCTAGCAAAGAATGCAAGGGGTCTGGTAATCTTTAGAAATTAAAAGGATTGCTTTTTTTTCTGTTTGTTGCTTTTAGCATGACTGCCAATTTCATGATGGCTAGATGGCGATTTTTCAAAATTATTACAGTAATTGAACAGGATATCATAGGAGAGGAAAATGTCCGTTGAAGTTTGGATTATTGCAGTGAAGAAACAGAAGACTTACATGTATGCCTAATTACTCATGACCAACGACCTCACCTGAGCACATTTAAACCTACATACACTAATTGATTTTGTGACATAGTGCAATCTCTTCCTTCATTTGTCTAACTCTAACTAGGCTGTAAACTTCATATAGTATTGTATTAATTCCAGTGCTCTATATGAATCACATTGCATATTCTATCGATATATTCTGCACTAAGTATATTAAATAAAACAACATTGATATTGTAATTGTGATCATGATGCATGCAAGGTATTTACTTTTCAACAAAATACTTTGGAAGATGATTGGAATTCCTTTTTGATTAGATAGTACATGTTTGAGGTCCTGCCTCAAAAACTACAATGTTGGATACAGCATGTAGGCAAGCTTTGCGTTGGCTGCATATTATTGGCTGTATACATATCTGTTCATGAGCAATCAGAATTAAATCAGTGATTTGGTATTCCAAATTTTTCAGCTTTTTTGTTCAGGATAATGATATTTTTTTCAAAGATACTTGTAGCTGTCACCCTTGTCAGTGGGTTGTCGTTGGTAGTCGTTAGTATGAGTTGCCAAATGATATACTCATAAGGGACCTGTATTAATGGGTATTAAAAAAATAAAAAGTCTGTTATTCCCTAGGATTACCTGTATTTTGGAAAGTTTTCCGTAAAAATGTTGACTTTTTAATCATAACTTCCTCTACACTGTCTTTAAGAAATGTGCTTATTTTTTTTTCACCAGACGTGTCTTTGAAATCCTGTTCTGCATAATAGATTTAAGTAACCATAAATATGAATGTAGATTAGGACATACTGCTGTCCTTGTGAATGTTAATACATGTATTGATGATAACATGATCGATGTAGCTTGTTTATTTTCTGTTGTAATTGTCAACGTTGAAACACAAATATGTGAACTGTGGAGTTGTTCCAAGGGACTAATTCAAATTCCAATTGAATAATTTGATGTATAATTGGTATACATGCATATACAAAATATATATATTTTCTATGAAGATAACTAGAAGACCAGATAACCTAGAGAATTTTTGAATGAATAGTCCTATTTTAGCCTTAAAATGCTGTGGAAAGTACAGCATGCATGGAGAAATTAAAGAATTAGGAATACATGGAGCTTTCATATGCATGATTTGGGTGTATGATATAGATTCTTTCTAGCAGAACTCTCATTTAGCTGTGGAAAATGGTCTTTTGTATTGTGATTCACAGATAAAGCATACTTCCCTATATTTAAATACAGTAAATCAGAAAGTAACAAGCATGTCACTGCTACTTTGTGTACTTGCAAAATTATATTTGTGTTATCTTACAAATTTATCCTTTTTTTTTTCATTTTATTGTGAGCTTATATAAATGTAAGTTTTGCAGGTACTTATTTGTATATATTTGGGTCCTTCAAATAAATTATTCAATGTACATGTACATTACATTTATAGCATAGTGCAATCGCAGTCTTCTCAAAAGCAGATATTCCATTTTCTTTCTAAAGCATTCTAATTTATGTTGATACTATGCAATGTACGAGTATGAGCAAGTTTATGTGTGTATTATGCCTTGCTTTGAATACTTAGATTTTATTAGGCAAGTTGAGTTAAATGAAGGTATATTTGCATGCAAATGAAATCTATTTGACATGTGACTGTTTTTGACATGTATTTGCTTTTGTGTACTTTGGGAGCCCACAGAGATTCAGTTGTCCACTGGGTGATCAAACTTGTGCTCTGGCGACACTTATATATTTACTTATTTACTTATTTATTATTTCATTTCATTCAAAAATAAATGGCTAGTCATGGTTGCAATTCTCGCTACCTCAAATATGCAATTTTCGACGTAGAGGGCAATATTATGCATGGAAATGGTCTGCATCTTCGTTAACTTCACTTCCGGTCCGTATTGAAATACTACGGCTTATGAATAAAATGAGTGCTAAAATGCTTAATTTTTGGATCGCATGACATAAACCAATTTTTTTTTTTTTTTTTTTTTTTTAAATGCATTTTAATGATCACTATCTCAGGATATATCATCGGAGATAATTGTAATTATTGTACTAGTGGAATGTAGAGGTCCCGACAGTAGCGTGTTCGTGCCTGTTATAATGATCCACGTCTCGGATTATTACCCATACAAGGCATTATAGCTGCAAAATAAGCAGCCATATTTTGCACACTACTTCGAATCCGAAACGGAAGCGAGTAACATTTCCCATATTGCCCTCTGCGGGGTTTTCCCCATAGACCACTGTACTAAATTAGGGGGCAACATTCTGCCATATTCAGAAGGCATACTGTGCATGATCGTATCTCTATGTATTTAGCTGACATGGTCTTTTTAAATTTTCATAACCCATTTTCTGTTCTAATTTTATATTTCTAATATTGTGATTATTACACCTTCAATGCCTATGTTTGCTTGTTCTGCCATTGTACCCAAGACAGGTATCATTCTTTGAACTGTTTGTTTTTGGTTTCTTTTGTTTATTTTCTGATTTGATTTCAACAAATTCCTATATAATATATATTATATACATTGTCATTAAGATCATTTATTTCAATGAAAAGTAGGAACATAAGTTTATATGGAAATATGGAAATAGAAATGTACGTTACAAAAACTTCATTCTATGTACATTGGCAAGGTGCCGATGAAGTTTGGGTTTGACTGTCGTGGACCTGCAAGTTGGAAACTGGCACTCAACCCTCTCAGGGCCCATAGCCCCATTTCTCCCTTGCCCCTCATCCTGGGAGGCCTTCTTGCTCACTCTCTCCGCTTCTTCCTTCGTCATTTTGTGGCAGATTCTCAAATGCCTGGGGAGTTGCTGGGTTAAAATTCCACATTTTCCAATTGGGCAGCGGCGCCGACGTCGTTTCATTGTCTCCTTTTGGGGGTTCCTGTCCGCATTAAATTCTTCCTCGCTGTCCTGCTGTTGGTTAACATCGGGGTGCGCATCCTTAGGGGGGTTCCTGTCCGCATTAAATTCTTCCTCGCTGTCCTGCTGTTGGTTAACATCGGGGTGCGCATCCTTCGGGGGGTTCCTGTCCGCATTAAATTCTTCCTCGCTGTCCTGCTGTTGGTTAACATCGGGGTGCGCATCCCTCGGGGGGTTCCTGTCCGCAGTAAATTCTTCTTCGCTGTCCTGCTCTTGGTTAACATCGGGGTGCGCATCCTTCTGGGGGTTCCTCTCCGCATTAAATTCTTCCTCGCTGTCCTGCTGTTGGTTAACATCGGCATGCGCATCCTTAGGGGGGTTCCTGTCCGCATTAAATTCTTCCTCGATGTCCTGCTGTTGGTTAACATCTCGGTGCGCATCCTTCGGGGGGTTCCTGTCCGCATTAAATTCTTCCTCGCTGTCCTGCTGTTGGTTAACATCGGCATGCGCATCCTTAGGGGGGTTCCTGTCCGCATTAAATTCTTCCTCGCTGTCCTGCTGTTGGTCAACATCGGGGTGCGCATCCTTCGGGGGTTCCTGTCCGCATTAAATTCTTCCTCGATGTCCTGCTGTTGGTTAACATCGGGGTGCGCATCCTTCGGGGGGTTCCTGTCCGCATTAAATTCTTCCTCGATGTCCTGTTTTTCGTAAACATCGGGGTGCGCATCCTTCATGTGATCTCTAAATGCGGAGCCCAGGTTTTCGAGGGTGAAACTGCAGACAAAACACTGCATGGTAATTCTCATCTTGGGTAGTAGTATCCCAATATTAAGCCTAGGTGTCGGGCTGGTCAACCCCGTACGGAACCCGACGTAAACCAAATTTTGAAAATGCAACCAATTGTCTCAATAAATCATGATAATATCTTTTCGAACATGTCGGTTAATTTATACTCAAACTCGAGGATTTTTGTGATACCTGTGTACATTTTCAACCCAATCGGGATATTGTCAGCACTGCGCATGCATGGTTTGCATGACAAATGCCATCTGTTGGCGAAATTGCGTATTTGGGGTAGCGAGAATTGGATATTAGGCAAGGTTTAAGCATCTGTATACGACTGAAGTTTGAAATTTGACTGACTAGTGTCAACAATCGACCACAAGGGTTTACATGGTCATTAAGATTGCACCATGTGCACTAATACCTGTAGCATTTAGTGCTAAAGATGTACATGTGCATGTACCTGAATGTTATTTTGCAAAACATAACTCAACACGACTGAAATGCCATTAAGGATTTCTATCCAAGGGAGTCGAAGGACCACGTTCTAGAAGACCATGGAAATTTTTTCCATTGTAGCATTATACAATTGCTTTCAAGAACCTACATTGTTGTTACTGATCTATAGTTTACATTTTTATTCAGTCTTATGGCTTAGGAGTTTGTACATGTACATGAGAATGTGTACATTTAACATGTACATTTATGTTAATTGGTTGATGTAACACATGTTCCAGGACATTTGCTATGGAGGCTTTTTACTTCTAGTCAAAAGCGTAGGGTTGAAGGGAATCTAGAGTTCTGGTAAAAGTGAAAATAATTTGTGAGCTTTCTCATTACTTTTATGTCAGTTTATGAGAACATCGTAGTAGAAACATCCTCTGAAAATGATTGCTCTTCTAACGCTCTTATATTCGAAATGTAACTAGAAATAGCTGAAATGTTTGGGCAGAACATTCATGCCACTTGTGTGTGTAGTCCCACATACCCATTTCTGTGTGCAGTATATGTGCTTTTCAACAAGATTGGGTCAATTTCATATCTATTTTGATGATTCAAAACAACACAATATAAAACGATTCTTATGTAGACATGGTCAACCTTTCCCATTTCTTTTGACAGTTTCTTTCACCATGTAATTGCATGACCAGAACTCTACTTTATCTTTTAAGGGTAGGGTTGTGATTTTGTATTATCCTAAGTTTAGGGTTAGATAGACTGTACATATGTTATGAATTTAGGATAACATATTCAGGGTACATGAGTTATCCAGATATAACTTTACTTATCCAGGGTATAAGTTATGAATTTAGTGAGAATTGACTGCAGATAAATTGTCACAGGAGCATGTGTTATATACCAACCGTTTAATGAGCAACTCGTTCAAATAATGTCACTTGCCATTCACGTATAATTTGAAAGTTATGTTAAACTACAACCAAGGTTTTTGTTCTAAATCCAGGTGAATTATTGTCATGTATAGTGCGTTAAATTATTTTATTGTAGTGTAAATATAACTTGGATTTTAAGTTGTCAACGTCATCTTTTGAAGAGACAGCAGTCTTAGATAACACAATCTTGCTACATGTATTTATTTTTTAGGAATTATAGCTACATCACATGCAACAAGGCTCATTCTTTCTACATTTTCCAAAACTTCTTGAAGTTATGTAATAGTGATGTCACCCGCCTACATATGCTACAAGCTTTGAAGTGCAAGCTCATTTCAAGGTAGAATAGGCTTATATTACTGTCCATAGAATCAAGTTGTACAGAGTTTGAAGACAGTAACCGATTCATTGAAAGGCAGAAATAGCAGGATATTTGTCATAACTTTTAAATTGCAACATTTCACTGGTGTTTGCGCAGATGAATTTCGCGCAGTCATTAACCAATAATGCACCATAAGCATACATTTTGTTATGACAATTAAAATTATTTCACTAAAATCAAGATAAAATAAATCTCAAAATACCACCCCAGGATGAAATATCGCCATAGTAGATCCATTTAGTCTACCGAATGTCAAATACATTCCATCATGATTCTGTAACTAAATGAGAATACAAAGAAACTTGTCACTATGACACTTCTTTATCAGGACCAAATTAATTTTGATGATTTATTTCGTTACATGTTTAGAGTAACTTATGCAGAGCTTTGGGGTGCAGTGATGCCTGGCTTTCATGAATCTGCAGACTAAATTAAGTCGTCAGTTTTAAGATAAATCACGTTCAAGAATATGAGCCTTTTGGACAGTGAAGTTGGACAACTGACATAAATATGTGGTTTGTGTACTTACTATGGAAATGTGGCACTATATTAATCCCATTAGCTTGGTGCAAGTATATTCAAATTATTTAATTGCAGTGTCTATATTTAAGCACATAGGTGCTTATTAGTCTCATATGTAGCTTGCATTCCTTGTTCACCAAACATTAACAAAGCTTATATTTTCAGTGCATATTTCACTATAACATGAGCATTAAGGCTCGAATCATGAAGTTTTAATTCAACCCATGGTCTAAATCGTGGTTTAAACCGTGACCACTGACTAAATATACATGAGGACATGTAGTCATGTACTGTGCTTATGGAGGTTTAAACCATGGGTTATCTTAAGATGCACCTCTTTGGTGAATTTGGGCCTCGGCATAGGACCAATGGAAAGTCATCCATTTCACAATATAACAGTTTTGAAAGTTTCCTTTGTTTAGAAAATGAAGCATTTCTTTCTGATTTTCACATTGAGATACAATTATGTGAAATAGATACATGTAGAAGTTGTGTTAAGCAAACAAAGAATCTAGCACAGGCAATGAAAGACAATAGAATGTTGTGATTAATCAAATATTTTGAATGATATGTGTATATATTTATTGCAAATTATATGTACATCTGATGAATGATATATTTGCAATGTTACACCACAGCTTTATTAAAGTACTAGAAATAAACACGAACTGGAAGTTCTGTATTAGTTTTGTTTTTTGTAGTAATTTTAGTTTGTAAAGTATGGTCATTGCAGGGGGGGGGGGGGGGGAGTTACCACGGTTAAATAGAATTCTTATTCTTATTTGAAATCAACAAATGTTCCCTTACTAAATGTTGCATGAACAGCATCACACATTATGATGCATAGCCAATGGGAAATTTCTTATATCAGCTATTATCTTAATTTTCAAATATCCATAAGTTTTTAAAGCTTTGTCCGATTTTTCTTAAACTGTCACTAATATGCTTCTCCGGCTTTCTGCTGCTACCCATCGACTCAAGCCAACTTTTACAAATGCTTAATTCCCAATATAATATTCCTGATTTGCAACAAATGCAAAATGTCAGACTCTGCAATTTTAAATTTTTTTGAAGATATAAGAAATCTACAAGAAATAAGAATACCCTAAACATTATATGCACTGTATTAACCAATTACTCAGATGCAAGAGATGGTAATTTGCATACTTCATGTATTTTGCATTTTTCCCCAAATATAATACAATAATTTGAACACAGAATCAAGTTGGGTTATCCCTAAAGTTATCACACACAAATGATCATATATAGCACAGGATCCCATACTTATGCTCCAGTAGAACAGAGGAATGTATAGGAAGCTTTTGGTACTTCACATGCACACAGTGAGCTAAAAGCAAATTTCTTGTTTCGGCCACTTATTATTTTCTGGCCGTTTTTCACCATTTTGTAGCTGATTTCTTGAGCAACAAGGACATAGAAAGCGGCTATAAATCGGCGACGAATAACGCTAGATTTTGAGGGTGAATATGGAAAGCTGATTGTAAAAAAAAACATTTATTGATCAGTGGGTTTTTCTAAAAAATGGCTACAAAATGGTAAGTACCTATTGTGCTAAGAAAACGGCTACAAAATGACGGGTACCTTTTGTAAAGATCAGTTGTGTTTAACTTGAGGAAAGTATCCCTTTTGCAAAGTTTTTCACACATCACAAAACTTGGCATGGATCAGCATGACACTGCATGTATTACAATAACACATGAAATTCTAAGGTCAAAAGTTCTGTAGGATGCTCATGAAAAATGAAAAATTGTTGTTGCCCATTATGGGATGCCAAGTGTACAAATTCTAATTCTCTTTTTAAATCAGTCATTCTGTATCAAAATAAATCTGAGCAATATCTATTGTGGACGAAATAAAATCAAAGACTAATTTTGAAGACAAAATCAATAGACAAGATTGGTTCTTTACAGAATCATTGATTTTGTTACAAATCACAAGTGGATACACAACACAACACTTGGCACCCCACAGCCAAGTAATATTTGGCCACCAGCCTAAATTTTGATCAAAGTCTAAGTCAATTATTCTACAAAATGAGAGTTTCCAATTCCTTTACTTGGAGGGGAGATCTTAAAAGATATTTTTTCTGTAGACCATTGCATTCAACTATATTTTTGGCCAGTAGCTTTTTAATTGCAATCCGAAAAAGAAGGGCATATCATATTGGTTGTTGACATGCGAGTGCATCTATTGCAAGTCTTATCTTGTCCTCTAGGAGTGTCTTGTCCTGCATCATATGATGGAGTTGGGTATCAAGATATGTCATCTTGGTTGCTGACATGAAAGTGCTTCTATTGCAAGTCTTATCTTGTCCTCTAGGAGCGTCTTGTCCTGCATCATCTGATTGAGTTGAGTATCAGACATCTCAAGCAGCATCCCTGTATCAACCAATGAGAGCAAAGTGGAAAGAGGTAATCTGAGGTCTGTGGTAATGAAGGGGGAAAATAACCTACTGAATCCAAACCAAAATTACAGGGAAAAAATGTATAAATGAATGTGCCCAAAAATTCTTGGTCTAGTGGATAAATCACCAGACTGTGAACCACGAGGTACACGGTTCAAATCCCTGCCACAGCACTGAAGTCTTTTGTCAAGACATTAATCCACATTTGCCACACTCGACCGAGGTGAGGTAAATGGGTACCAGGTTGGATTATTAACAAGGCTAACACCTGCAATTTCAGAAATTGACCTGTGAACTTTCACCTTTGACCTACATTCCCAAAAATCTAATCAGATCGTCTTCCTATGTGATACATACTAGCATCATGTTTAAAGTCCATATCTCAAATGGTTCTTGAGATATCGCGAGAACAATGCTAATACCTGAAATTTCAGAAATTGGCCTCTGTGACCTTTGACCTTTGACCAACGTACCCCCAAAATCTAATCAGATCGTCTTCCTATGGTGATACATACTAGCACCACATTTGAAGTTCATACCTCATGTGGTTCTTGCGTTATCACAAGAACGAGAAAGCGGGACGGACGGAAGGACAAACCGAAAAAATAATGCCTCCGGCACCACCTTCGGTGGGCAGAGGCATAAAAAGGGAGAGAGCGAAAAGGAACATGAAACCAAGACACTACGACCCCTTCCTACACACTCCCAAAATTAATGGCCTTCATAAATTGCATTTCACGTACCAAGGAAGACTTGTGCCCCCTCTTCCCCACCATGCCCTCAATGTCTGGACCCACCCTACACCACAGATTCTACCTACCAGTGATCTTAGCAGCTGACTCTGCAGTGTAGCGACTTGCTACCAACCCGTAAAGCTGCTCTCCTATTTCTTCTCTGCAGCTGCCGTCAGCCTTGAGGGAGCTTAGAGATTTCTGGACGGCATTTCTGAGCTCTGATGGGGACGAGAGTAATCGACGGATCACCTTTACATCCAACTCTAGCAGCATACCTGAAAATGATATATCATATCCATGAACAAATAAACATCTTGAGGAGATATATCACTACTATACATTTCTATGCTTATGGCTGAAATAATAAAATTGTAGAACCCCTAAAATGATCTAAATTATGAAATGTAATTCACTCAGCATTCACCTCAAATTCTTCCAATAATAGTCCCCCCACTCCCCTCCTCTCAAAAATGCCACAATATATTTGCATTTTGGTTCGCTTCTGTAAATCTTTTGTAACACATTTATGTAAACATCAGAGCCCCATTTCATAAAACTTGTTATCAATAATAACAACAGCCACATTTCTATTACAAATTTTCCCACAGCCAATCAAATGCAACAATTTCAGTAGCTTTTAACAATTATTGTAACTTGTTAAACAAGTTTTATGAAACATGGCCCAGTAAATGTTTATGCTACTGATAAACTAATACAATACATGTGGAGTAAGCACATACATATTATAGAACTATAATATTACATCATCACAACCAGTGCAAGCTTTTGATTGATTTTGTTTAGAATGCTCTACATCAGAGCATAAAAAATAAATCCTGAAGCTTAAAAACTTGTTCAAATGAAGGAGAATTGGGGGGGGGGGGGGGGCATATTTGGAGGCCTACAACACCCCTGCGTAATATGCGTGTTCTCTAACCTGTTATCTTGGCACACTGAATGGGTTCTATCTTTGACACCTGTGCATAGAGTTCTTCGCCTATCTGTTCCATCTCACTGGCAGTTTTATCTTCCCTGTGTAATTTAAATATAAACTAGAAATTTAATTCGTCACTGGAGACGAATTAGGTGATCTGTCTTTTGATCTTGATATTTTTGACAAAGACGAATGACAAAATGATAATGTGAAACATGACGTTGATATCGGTAATTATAATGAATCTATTCACAATTTTTATGATTTCAGCCTTTTCCTAGCATTTTCAATTCGTAGGCTCTACTACCTATTTTAGTGAAATAGCGCCCCCTTTGTTTCAATGGGGCATAGAGTGTGTGAACATGAATTTTGGATGATTCGTGGATATCATGACAGTGATGATCATAATGATGTTGATAATCATCATGATCATCATGAATATCATCATGAATATCATGATGATGATGATGATGATGGTGATGATAATGATGATAATGATGATAATATAATGACGATGATAATGATGATTATGATGGTGATAATGATGATGATTGATGGTGATGATAATGATGCTGATGATAATCATCATCATCATCAATATCATCTCAGTGATGATGATATTGATGTTGATGATAATCATGATGATGATAATGATAATGGTGATGACCATGACTGAAGTGACATTGATCTTAGCCATGCCAAATATGAAAGAGAGATGACATTTCGTGAAGAAGATACGATCATAAGTTGATCTTTACAAAATGGCGCCTGGATGACGTCACAATAATCTCATGACCTTGAAAAAGATGCGGGAAATTGACCTTATTAGGACTGATGACTGACGAAAATTTGAAGATAATTGACTAAGTCAATTCTGAGAAATTGTGATATCAAATAGGACTATTTCATATTGCAGGATACTTTGGAGATAAACCCCATAGCTCTAATACACTACAGGGAATCACAATTTCCATAGGGTTGTACACACTACTTTCTAATAGATATAACACGGAAAATAAGGCAGTTTATTGCATGGTTTGTGATTGTTTATGTTATAATAGTCGAAGAGGACGGTAAAATGACAGGCAAAAAGAAGCAAAAAAAAAAAAAAAAAAAAAAATTATGGACCCACCGGGGATCGAACCTGGGTCACCGGAATGGGAGTCAAGTGCTTTGACCAATATACCAAAATATTTCCCATAGAGATAACACGTAAACGAAAAACGGGATTCTCAAATCAAATTTTGTACTTTAAAATTGACAATGATCCCGACATCAGATTGAAAAAACCGAACCCTCATAGAAAGAATATTAATCAGGCTACAACATATTAAAATCTGGAAGGAAATAGACCAAAAATAACTGAGATACTGCTCAGAGAACGATGTCATGTAGATTCATGATTCGAAAAAAAATCATCTTCCATAGACATAACACGCAAATAGGTAAAATTCTGACATGGCATCTTTAATTGAAAATTTCACTGTGATGACGTCATTAAAATGAAAAATTGTGAACAATGATCTTGTAGATAATTGTCCCAGCTATAACATATCAAAATTTGGGAGAAAATTGACAACCTGTTACTGAATTATTATCAAATGAATACAAAAATGATGACGTCATTTTTTCAAAATTATTTTTTTGAGTTAATATGCAAATAGGATGACGTCAGAACATGAGATAAGCCACAATTCTGCATGAATTCAAATCTACAACTCACAGGCTTTCAGAATATGTAAAGAAATTGGGGGGTTTCCGTACATTCTGAGGAGCTATGGCGATTTCTAGATAGGCATGTTTTGACCACTTTTTACATTAGAATGCCCATTGACGCGCGCACGAATTTGAAACTTTGACGCACCGTGTGGCATTATGGAAGGTCGATATTGACTGTAAATAGTTGGAAATTGTCAAGAATAGTGTCAGGAAGACAAACCATGCGAAACAACAGCGTTTTACGTTATGTACGCGCTGCGCGCGCATGACGCACGCGCACGGACGGAAAATTTTGAAATGCTTAAAATGTCCTGAACCATACTCTAATTTGACTAAAAAGTGATTTTGAGCATTTTTAAATTTTGACGCACGCGTCATGATGTGCGCGCGGATTTTGATGACATTTTCTGTTGACCCTTGACCTGAAGTTAATATATGCCAAATATGGTTCATTTTTGATGACTGGTTATGAAGATATTATTGATAATGTCATTTTGCAAAATGGCGCCTGGATGACGTCACGATGACCTAATGACCTTGAAAAATATTTTTCAGCTTGACCTTATATGACCTGATGACTGATAGAAATGTCATGAACATTGACTGAGAAGTTTTTGAGATTTATTGGAAACAAGAAAGTGGGAGAAAATAAAAATAAATAATAAATAAATAAATAATAAATAAAGAAAGAAAGAAAATTCTGACGAAATTAAGAGGTGATCTGTGATGACAGATCACCTAATTATTAAATAGTAGTTCCTCATGTAAACCATTCAACCACATTCAAGGTATCACTTAACATTTTCAAATGAAAATGAAGAGCTGAATGTTTGAATTGTACTTATAATCTTAAGATACATTATACCTAAAAGCATAATTAGAAGTTTAAACCTTATCAAATTTATCATTTAGTGAGCTAACAGAGATAATTTTATGCATAAATTTTGACTTAAAAAAAACCAAAGAGAAATAAAAAGATATTTTCATTAAAGGGATACTCAACCGCAGATTGTGGAGGTTTTTATGTCGCGAGAGGGCAGGCCTGATCGTTACCTGATCATGCCGTTGCCCCGCGGGAGCAAACTTTGAACAGGCTATTCGCCGCGCAACATGCACGCTCCGCTTGAGCTCGAGCTCGAGCTCTCGTGCGAGATTCGGTCGGCTTCGTGCAGTCCGAAAAGTAATCTTAGTAGTCCAACGGACGCGTTCGACGCACAAACTTTGTGTCCGAGTGAATGGGGCTTACGCAATCCTGACTTTCCCCACGGCCACCTGGTGGCGTATCCCCTTAAGTGGCTCTTTTTGGTCATCTTCCTGATTTATCATTGATAAATGCAATCGTGCAATACCCACTAGATCAGATCACAAAGCTTACTCTTGTATCACCCGAAGAGCTCCCTCTATCCTTCGTCTGAGAAGCGTAGCATCCTCCAACATCCTCATCACATCTTCATTCTCGGCTTCCAGCAGCATCCCCGTGATGCGATCCGCCTTCCCATCACGCAATTCAGACACCTTGGCAAACAGATGTTCTCCAAGGACCTGCTTGGTGTCCAGAAGCCGTCCTGACTGAACAGACTGATGCATCATGGGCACAGAACTGGGATGGATAAGACAAAAGATCACAAGATGCAGGGGCAAACAAAAATGTGCCTTTAATTTTGATATAGGCCTATATCCTATATCTTAGTCCAATATAATCACTCTGGAAATTTGATCTTAGTCATCTTGATCCAGTGGAATTTTCAGGCTGTTTTTTTTTCTGTGGTCGCTAGCAATCTTACTCCTTTGAACTGTCAATTTTTTTCAACATATATGCTCATCTCCTGTGTGAAGTCACCACAATCTGTTATATGAGATTGTACCCTTCTTAGTATATGTACAAGTTGGTTCCAGCTAATTCTGCATAGTAGAATTCCAATAGTCACACCCTTGCTATTCAGACTATATAGACTCTACCTCACATCTTCCTGCAATGCAAAGAATTTTGACAATCAATATTTTCAGAAAGATTCACGGGAAATCTTTTAGGAGCAAGATTGCTAGCTATCATTGCACCATGTAAGAAACAAAACAACAACCCACAGTATGATGGGGGGACCTAAAGCTACACACTTTTTGTTTCCAGCCCCTACAAGTCATTTTATTCAGTGGTTTATGCAAATTACCTTTATATATCTCAGATCTACATACTCTGAAGTTAAATCGCTGAGAAAGTTACGACGGACGAATGTCATTAACATTACTTTTTAAGTCGATGCTCGTGTAAAATTTTGTTCAACAAAATGTAAGGGTCCTAAGCTATGCAGGCGTAATAAATGAATGCAAATTTTTATTTGGAAGCTGATTTGAATTTCACCTTGATGTTCAAATAGTGTCAATATCATGTGATCATGGTACCCACTCACGGAACCATCACTATGTGGGGCTGTGTCAATTTTGACAGTGGTCATGGACCTCTAAGTTGAAGAGGTAAAAACACCAATATAATCAGCAAAATTTTGAGAAATACTTCCTTGTACATTTTAGGCTGATAGAATATATAATTTCATATCAGATTCTTCAATAGGATCTTTATCATCATGATCAAGTGAAATTTTCAGGCCGTTTTTGGTCGGCGATCTTGCTCCTTTCCAGCACACATATGATATGTGCAAAAGATCAGACTTGCTATGAGAGGCAAATCATCACGGTATGAAGGTACAAAGGGCGAGGTTATCTACAATGACCTCGCATATGTATGAGTGCATTGGACCAAACCTATGTGGGAGGCAGTGGCCAGTGAGACCGTGTCGCAAATTCACTGCTTCACTCAAGACAGACACCAAAAACTGTATAACTTATAAGATTTAATTTTACATGAATTTGCTACTATAAATGGATCACGACAACAATGGTCGTAACCACATCAGCAAGCAATGGTCATATTGACCATTAGAATCATATACATGTGTGTATACTGGGTATTGGGGATACAGATGTAATTTTGTTTGAAATGGATGTTTTTGTGGGCAAACTGATACTTAAGTATCATTCTTTAGATTTTAAGTTATCAGTTCGTTAAGATACAAAATGTAGAAAGTTATAAAAACTTACATTTACAGCCCTCTTTTTGATACTTGTTACCCACACCTCCATACGGATGACGACTGCTCTCAATAATGTTGCGCACTAGTGAGGCCGCTCTACATGGTTACGCACCGTAGATACGTACGCAGAATGTTACGCACACAAGCTATTCTACGAAGATCTGGAAGGGCCAAACTGACGACGTAAAAAAATAAAAAATATTACGTACGTACGTAGTAATTATTACGTACATACGTAATATTTTTAATTTTTTTACGTCGTCAGTTTGGCCCTTCCAGGTCTTCGTAGGAGATCGACGAAATGATCGCGCCGGTACTACTACGAGCGCTGAGGGCTCCCTTCATCATAATCGTGAAAAATACAAACTGGGTGCTGACGGGAGAGTCTCGATAGCAGTTATCGACAAAAAGGACCCAAAATTTCAGGAAACCCTCTTCAAAGGTCACAAAACAACCTGGTAATTTTTTAATCATCTATTATTCAATATAATTCTTTGGATGTAAGTAAACTGCAATATATGACAGTCAATTAAATATAGCCAAAAATGCACAGTGATGCAGTTTAGGTATGGGATGTGTGTTGGCTGCGTTACTACACAGTCGGCAATGGCGTGTACCTATGAGTATGAGTGGTCGTAACAAACATGACAAAGGGATCATATTGGACTGCCGGTGGCAGCGCTCCCTTGACTCTTGACTCTTGAAGTTGAGGCTTGAGTTAGATAGTGATATGAGTTATGACTTTTAGTTTTGATGAGAATTCATTTCAATTCAGGTTTTGATTAATCAGTTAATCGGGCCAGTGGCAGTGTGGCAGTGCCAGTGGCATTGATTTATTTAGATCTGGTTTTAACTCTGCAAAAACGAAAGTCCACTGGACAGCTTGTTGAAGCTGATAACTTTTCAACATTATCACATTCCCTGTCCGGTTTTATGCACTTATCAATTGTAAGACGCACCCCTCGACCCCCGGGAATGGTGCGTCACTTGTCAGATGTGAGTCGGATTTTCCTATACCATGACGCACCTGTGTGTCTCGACTATGACGGACCTTTTCTTACAATGACTGTGCCTGGACGAAAAAATATGACGCACCAGTTCTAGACTTTGACTTACCATTGTGACGCACCCCGTCATGGTAAAGCTCCGCGCGCACGTGGCACGCTATGCATCGGCGCGGCGCTAGTATAGTATTGCATGCATTGTTGATATCGACATGCATGCATGAACGCTAGCTGAAGACACAAACACACGTTATCATCCTGCACGCTATTGAGGCCGAGCTCGAGATAAGATTATCGGCGATGACATATGAAAATGTGCAGAAGTCACACAGTGCAATCGCTGACATTCTTGTGACGTCAACACATGAATATTCATGTCTCAATCCAGCCTAGCACAAATGCTACCGATCACGATCATCGCGGCAAGAACCGAACCAGCCAACGCAGTGCTGGAACGAACGGGGTAAAAATAATCAAAGTAACGAAAAATACCTTATTTCTTCCCTTTTTTGAGAACCCAGACAGAAGACAGCATGAGAGAGGATTTGAGATCAATTATTATTATTTGGGGGTTTCCATTTTATTTGATGTCATCAAACTCGATTTTGGGCGCCCGGTGCGAAAGTATAGATTCCATGTCAATATATTTTTTTTTATATTCAAGGAGTTTGCATGTTTAAAAGCCCGGTACGCGGTGAGTATTGCGCGGACAGACCCGTTTGTAAACATAGCGAGGCATTATGACGCACCCATGTAAAATGACCGACTATGACGCACCCCATTCTCCATGCTGTGACTGACCAAATGCTTCCATGACCATACCCTGCGTCATTCATTTGTTGGTAAATTACCCAACCATGACGCACCTTTCCCGGGGTCGAGGGGTGCGTCTTACAATTGATAGGTGCATTAAGATCCTACTTCCGAAGTTAGATCCACGTCCAGTAATGACGAAATGTTGCTTCATGGGCGCTTCTTTCTCAGTTCGCCTTCACATACATTCAGAGTTAGCATGATACGCAATCTGTGTCCACTACCATGGGCATTGCCATTATGCATCCCCACTGCAAATTCCTCGCCGATTTTTGATAAAGTATATTGATATTTCCTTGCAGTTGCACTATAACACCTAAAAGAAAGAGCAGTAAAGCTGTATTCGAATTAATTATGATTTACCTCAACAAACGTTCAGCATATGGTAGAGATCAGAGAATGAACAATTCAGTATACTGCATCTGAATCTGACGAAACTCAATGGTTTAACGTGAAGACTTAGTACCGGTATATAGATGCAGCATGGCCGCCGGTGGGCGTGGCCGACAACAGTAATCGAGACGAGAAAATGTCTTTGTTGCCGCATAAATGAAATCCAAGTAAGACTAAATGGCAAATTCAAATAAGATTAAATGAATGCAAATAAGATGAACTAAACTCAAACCAAAAAAGGGCATTCTGCGTGATCATATTATATGGGCGGCGATCCCGGGGACGGGGGCCCGCCCCCCCCCCCCCCGGCCATGGCAAGAACATGGATTGGCCCATTGATTAATGGTTCATATTTTTTTCCATATTTTTTTCTTCTCAATGTATGACATGTATGTTTATGTATATGTCGTCTAATGAGCTAGGACACATTCTTGCACCGGTTTGTGAATTAGAGTTAAATGTCGGTCTTAAAAATATCCCCAAGTTTTACGGAACGGACACATGCATGTATGAGATTTTCTGTTTCCACTTTGGCCAAAATAACATTCTACTGTGATTAGGAGGAGTGTGCCGGAAGGGGTCATATCGTCTCCCTTTCTCGTCCTTTCCACCTTCCCCATTTCCTTTTCTCTCTTTCCACCTGCTTTTTCTTTCTTTTCGCCATTCGATTGGGGGTGGGGGGGGGGGGGGCAAGTGTACGTCCCTCTGCATGTAGCTGCACCACTGATTAAAAAAGGGCTCTACAAAATTGACCCCGCCTTTAATAGCCCCGGCCTTATATTCGTGTGTATGTGTGTGTGGGTGTGCGTGTGTTTATTTTTGACAATTTGAAAAATGGAGTGGTCTTAAAGTTAATAAAGGTAAAACGAATTTTCTATGGATGGTTAATGATACTGAGAGACCCAAAGTACCTTTATTTGGAAAATTGGTACAGGAAGTTAAAATTTTGGGAGTTCAATTTGTACGTGATGTTAAAAAAAAAGAAGAGCTAAATTATAAAGAGATATTAAGTAAAATAAAAAAGGTATTGGGATGGTAGAAAGAGAGGGATCTAACTATTATGGGGAAATACATTTATTAAAACATATGCACTTTCAAAATTGAATTATGTTTCATCTCTTATTGTAGTTCCGCGGTGGGTCTTTTGGGAAGTGGAAACAATCTGTTTTGAGTTTATATGGGGCGGAAAAGATAGAATAAAACGAAAAATTATGTTTCAGGACTACGAATTTGGGGCTAAGAATGTGGAATTTTGAGATATTTGTTAAAACTCAAAGAGTAATGTTGTTGAAAAGGTTTTTATATGGGGATAATAATTCAGGATGGAAAGTTTATTTTGAATATTGCTATAGTGCAGTAGGAGGAAGATTTATTTTTCTCTGTGATTATAATATGGGTCAATTACATTTGAAAGTTCCACAATTTTATTTTGAAATTTTGAAAGCTTGGCACGAAATGGAATCGTGTAGAAGTTTTAATAACACAAAAATTAGTCCTTTTATATTTAATAATAGACAAATATGTATGGCAAATAAAATGATCTTTGATAGGGAATTGTATGAACATGGTATAACTCAAGTGAATCACTCGGTTTGATTATTTGGATTATGAATTGAAAGAAATTTTTCTTAGACTCCGGAAAGTAACCCTCATCAGAAAACAGAGGGAGTTTCCGGGGAGTTTCAATTTAAAATGTTGCATGGTGCTATTTATACTAAAGATTCGTTCCAGATAACTTTTTGTCAAATGCATGTAGAAACATACTCAACAGGCATGGCAAGAAGTTTTACATTGGGAATATGGATTGGGAGGATATAGGGTTGGCAGGAAATTCCTTTAGAATTAAATGTTGTAATTCAGTTATTCTTACTGTAAAATTTATTATTTTCAAGTCTTTGGTACCATCAATCGAACGAATAAGGCAAATGATTTTGGACTATAAGGAAGAGGAAAAGGTATTGGCAATGAAAATAGGGAAAATGGGCTTACATTTGCAAAAATAGGATCAGGTTAAGTTTTCATATTTTTTTTTTGTATTATCAAATGTCAGTTCTTGGGCCAAATTTATAGCTGTATTTGGTAGGTTATTTTATCATGTTGATGGCCTTTATTATTGCTGAAGATCATGCCGCTTCTGTATGATCAAATTTTGTTGCTTTTCCTTTTTCTAATCTTTTTTTTTTAAAGTTATATTACTGGATGTTCCCTCGTGAGCGGATTACCATTTGTGAGAGGAGTGTGTCCCGGGGGGGGGGGGGGGGGGGGGGTGGGGGCACTCAGATAATGGGTGTACACATGCGTGTCCATGGGTTTTCAATATACCCCCTAAACAGGTTTTATACTTGGATGAAAAAAGACCCCTAAACGAGGATTTTTGTGCGGTTTTTTCATCATCCAACCCCCTAAACAGGTTTGACTTCGGCCAGATTAGTCAAAAGCACCCCTTTTTGTTGAAAATCAGCGTTTTTGGACCCCTTAACGCGTGTTACGCGTTCCACCTGAAAAAAGGTCCCATTTTTACGCGTTTTCTTGGACGCGCATGTGTACACCCATATATCGGAGTGCCCCCCCCCCCCCCCCCTGGGAGTGTGTCTGGGTGTGTGTTGTGTGTATATGGGTCAGGGGCAGGGGCAATTTGCAGGAATAAACAAAAACACTTATAAAAAAAAAGAAAAAGTGTGTGTGTGTTGTGTGTGTGTGTGTAATATAAACACAGCAAAAAAGTACCCCCCTTAATCAAATTGGCGTAAAAGTTGTGAGCAAAATGGGCAAGAGTGTTTTTCAGGGGTGTCGATCCGTGTGACCGGCGAAGGAGCGAAGCCAGTGGCGTATCTAGGGATTATGGCGCCGGGGGGGGGGGGGGGGGGGCAAACAATGAAGTTACCCCCCCCCCCCCCCCCGAGTGCCTAAACTTATATACGTTTTTGTACAAGCGAGGGATGTCGATCGGCAGACTTTTGAAGTTTCAACCCTAAAAAACGCAATTTCTTGTGCATTTTACCCGGGAAATTTTGCAATTGACCACCGCAATATTGAGCGGTAGAGAAGCTCGACTTTTATACATTGATAAACGGTTTTCTATTCACTTACTTCTACAATTGGGAACAAAACGATAACCCTATAGGCTTGAGAAAGAGTCGAGAAATTCTGCAAGGCTACCTAAAGTTGAGATTTCTTTCCAAAGTTGAACCTTTGCAAATGCTGTTTTATACACTTTATCCTATATTGGGGGCGCAATATTTAGCAAGAGTCATATGAAACGTACATGATATAGCGAGCAAAGCAATTATTTTTTCAAATTTTGAACCCTTTTAGGAGTCCTGAAAGAAAACAATTAAGCACTGTTAGAACGTTGATTAAAATTTTTAATCTTGTTGGTTAAAATTTTAATCAACCGAGGGTTACCAGGTGAACCACACATTTGTAGGTTAAAACTTTTTTCAACGGCCTGTTGATTAAAGTTTAACCTGTGGTCGATTAAAAGTTTTAATCATTTGTTGGTTAATCGTATTTTGCTCAACGTTGGTTAAATTGGTGTTGATTAAACTAAAACATATTGTTGGTTAAATGTTTAACCATTTGTTGGTTAGTTTTATTTTGTTGGTTAAATGTTTAACCATTTGTTGGTTAATCATATTTTGCTCAACATTGGTTAAAATGGTGTTGATTAAACTTAAACAAATTGTTGGTTAGATTTATTTGATGAGAAACTCCCCGGAGAAACTCTTTTCATATCTGTAATTGTTGTCTAGCTAGCCTTATAACGAAATAGATCTACTCAGGGTTCTACTTTCAGCGGTTTGGTAAGTTCGACCTTCTCAGACCTGGACTAGACTTGACTAAGGCAGGCCCACCGGTAGACTACGCCTACGCCTACATTGGTGCTTATATCTTTTTCTCAAAAAACTGTTCTAGTTTCAGTGTTTGTCATATTGCCCTGTCCGCGAAATATGGACATGCGCGAAGTTGAACACACCGCCATACCGCCGGCGTCGCCTCCTCGCTGCCATAGGCGCAGTCAGTAAATCTACCGGTGGGCCTGGCTTAGCCAGGTCTAGTCCAGATCGAGCAGGTCGAACTTGCTCCCAAGCCGTTTAAATTAGAAAGAAAGAGCACACTGTAGATCTATGTTTTCCCAAGATTAAGCTGGACAACAATCACATATATGAATAATAGTTTCTCACCTTCAAACACGCCGACAAACTCTTTGAAAGTCCCCACTCATTCAGCGACTTGAATGACAATGCCTTCCATTTTTATCGCAAACAATTTCTGTGATAGATTTGTGCGCAGCGAATTTGTTCCAAATCCATATGCGCATGCGCTGTTCGGTCACGCGATTGGTATTTTAATCAACTTTGATCAAACTTTTAACCAACAAAAAGATAAAGTGTCTTGACAGTTAGCACTATCAGTTTGGCGGGAAAGCAGAGAACACTGTTTTTAATCAATGTTGGTTACAAAGTAACCAACAAGAATAAAAACAATAATTTTAATCAACAATATTTTTAACCCACGCAAGATTAAAAGTCATTTTTAACCAACATTCATTTTATAACCAATGTTGAGCGAGTTTTAATCAACATTTTTTTAATCCGTACTTTTTTAATACATGTTTTAACAGTGTGCGAGGAAGCACACTGTTAGAACGTTGATTAAAATTTTTAATCTTGTTGGTTAAAATTTTAATCAACCGAGGGTTACCAGGTGAACCACACATTTGTAGGTTAAAACTTTAATCAACGGCCTGTTGATTAAAGTTTAACCTGTGGTCGATTAAAAGTTTTAATCATTTGTTGGTTAATCGTATTTTGCTCAACGTTGGTTAAATTGGTGTTGATTAAACTAAAACATATTGTTGGTTAAATGTTTAACCATTTGTTGGTTAGTTTTATTTTGTTGGTTAAATGTTTAACCATTTGTTGGTTAATCAGATTTTGCTCAACATTGGTTAAAATGGTGTTGATTAAACTTAAACAAATTGTTGGTTAGATTTATTTGATGAGAAACTCCCGGAGAAACTCTTTTCATATCTGTAATTGTTGTCTAGCTAACCTTATAACGAAATAGATCTACTCAGTAATCTACTTTCAGCGGTTTGGTAAGTTCGACCTTCTCAGACCTGGACTAGACTTGACTAAGGCAGGCCCACCGGTAGACTACGCCTACGCCTACATTGGTGCTTATATATTTTTCTCAGTTCTCTGTTCTAGTTTCAGTGTTTGTCATATTGCCCTGTCCGCGAAATATGGACATGCGCGAAGTTGAACACACCGCCATACCGCCGGCGTCGCCTCCTCGCTACCATAGGCGCATTCAGTAAATCTACCGGTGGGCCTGGCTTAGCCAGGTCTAGTCCAGATCGAGCAGGTCGAACTTGCTCCCAAGCCGTTTAAATTAGAAAGAAAGAGCACACTGTAGATCTATGTCTTCCCAAGATTAAGCTGGACAACAATCACATATATGAATAATAGTTTCTCACCTTCAAACACGCCGACAAACTCTTTGAAAGTCCCCACTCATTCAGCGACTTGAATGACAATGCCTTCCATTTTTTATCGCAAACAATTTCTGTGATAGATTTGTGCGCAGCGAATTTGTTCCAAATCCATATGCGCATGCGCTGTTCGGTCACGCGATTGGTATTATAATCAACTTTGATCAAACTTTTAACCAACAAAAAGATAAAGTGTCTTGACAGTTAGCACTATCAGTTTGGCGGGAAAGCAGAGAACACTGTTTTTAATCAATGTTGGTTACAAAGTAACCAACAAGAATAAAAACAATAATTTTAATCAACAATATTTTTAACCCACGCAAGATTAAAAGTCATTTTTAACCAACATTCATTTTATAACCAATGTTGAGCGCTTTTTAATCAACATTTTTTTAATCCGTAGTTTTTTAATACATGTTTTAACAGTGCAAAGCGACCGAGCTTTGGAAATTTTTCGCATTTCAAACCTTCAAAAACTAGATTTCTAGTGCATTTACCCTGCGGATTTGGGGGCTCTTAATCCGTAAGGATGATTTTTCTTCATTTCACCCTTTTTTCTTTCTCTCATATGCATTTTTTGCGCCCCCTCCAATTGCCGCCGGGGGCACGTGCCCCCTGCCCCACTAGATACGCCACTGAGCGAAGCGACCGTGCACAGAGCATCCTAAAATGGTTTTAATGACTAAAAGAAGGAATGCACGGATCTACACTAATGGACGGAACCCCTTAATTGAGAATAACAATGCGAGCACGGGGGGGGGGGGGATGGGAGGGGGTATCCCCCTCCCACACCAGGGACTTTTTCAAAAATCTGTCTATAAAACTTACATTTTAGAGCATCCTAAAATGGTTTTAATGACTAAAAGAAGGAATGCACGGATCTACGCTAATGGACGGAACCCCTTAATTGAGAATAACAATGCGAGCGAACGAATTTGTTTCGATATTCGCATTGAAATTATGGCATTTCTTATTTCTTTACTTCTAATCATTACAGAATGTGATGGTATTTCAAGATCAAACATAATGATTTGGGATAATTATTAATTAAGTGAATGTATCATAATTCTTATTTATTTTATCCAAAAATATTTGGGGGGATGATAATACAGGCAATCTCCCCACCCCCACCTCATTTCTTTTTTTTTTTTTTTTTTTTTTGGGGGGGGGGGGGGTTTACATGATTGTATACCCTCCACCCCCCCCCCCCCCCCCCCAATCGACACCTATGGTGTTCTTACACTTATTGACTAACTTCCCGGTAAAAATGAGATTGATCCATCAAGTCATGCATGAGTGGGCATATATTAAAGGCAAAAATGTCACTTTTCAAAAGTCACAAGGGTCATTTTTTATGCTGTATTAACAATACATTTGAGCATTTCTTGCGCGATTTTTAAAGTGTACAACCAAGACACGATGACAACCTCTTATGTTCACACAACATGCGAGGATACATTTTGGTAAAAATATCTTAAGTTATTTTTTCAATAAGCTGAATGGATTTTGCAATTTCAAATTCAGGAGGGTTGATTTTTTTTCTAAATTGTGCTCACCCAACTATTATAATGAGAAAAAGGTGTTGGGATAGGCGTGAGGGGGTCAAGCAATGGATGATACACAACAACACATAAATATGCACCGGAAACCGAATTCGCTAAAATGTCGTTTCACAGAATCCCCAACATGACCCTTGTGACTTTTGAAAAGTGACCTTTTTGCCTTTAATGTCTGCTCACTCATGCATGACTCAAGGATGAATCTCATTTTCACAGAAAAGTTAGTCAATAAGTCTAGAAACACTCCTGCCAAGTTATTTTGCTCAAAACCTTTTCGTTAAAAAGTTACGCCATTTTGATTAGGGGGTGCTTTTTTGTTGTGTTTATAGTATGCCATTCAATTATATACTATTCAATGAAACGGGGCCCTGGGGGTGTTTCACAAAGAGTTAAGTTTGACTTAAAGTCACGCGTAAGTGCCAATGCGCATACGGCATTAAACGCGTAATCTCATTGGTAGATTACCCAATAGCGCGCGTCCCCTGAGCATGATCTGACCAATGCGGGGATGTGTCATGTACCGCACACAATAAGTGCGACTCTTAGTCAAATTTAACTCTTTGTGAAACACCCCCAAGAACACACATTTTGCACGCATATGATTTGGGTAAATTAAAGCGAAATCAAACTTTTATTCCAAAGAAATAGCCATAATTATTTTGCCCGTAATTAAAAGAGGTAATTTTGGTTCATCTTCAATAACAATATCGTATCTTTAATAGAGGGAAATTTCATTTTCTTCAGGAACAATAATAATTGCCTTTCTTCAGTATAACACACTCAGAAAACTGCACATGGTGCATGTCTGACCATATTTACGCGAGTTTCCTTTCCATCTTGAAAAATAAGCAGTGGTGTTATTTGATAAATTTATTGAAAGCACATGTTCAACTGATCATACATTTATTCAGGAAACGTTCATTCATTCAGGAATAAGACGTCAGTCAAAACACAAAATTTAAACTACAAAGTTTAATTAGTACTACAATGATCAAATATTTCGTTTCTCAGCTCCCAGTGCAGAGCTATCGTTACTTCTTAATATTTCGTGCTTATACTACTAAGTTTTAGGAAAATGTATGGTTTCTAAATATTGAAAGTTCGTGTTCATACATTTATTCAGGAATAAGATGTCAAAATATGTAAAATAACAAATGTTTAATTATAGTACTACAATGATCATATTCGTTTTTCAGCTCTCAGTGCAGAGCTATCATTACTTCTTAATTGCGCTCACTTCGTGTAGATCCAAACAGTGGGAACGGACGAGATTGAGAGGGACTCGTCTGGTAATCAGAAAGGAAAATGGAAATTCACATGCCACATCCACTACACTCTTAAAAATGCGGGGTCGCATATTGCGTGGTCGAATTTATTCGACCACGTTTCGGGGTTGTTTTCGATCAATAATGCTCCCGCTGCATTAAAATGACCAGTTTTTGCGTGGTCAAAATGACCACGCAAAAACTGGTCATTTTATGACCACGCAAAAACTGGTCATTTTAATGCACTCTAAAAAAGGACTGGTCAAAAAATGTACCAATGCGATTGGTCAACACCATATGGGTTATTTCCAAAAATATGTTGGTCACAATGTTCCAATTTCACTGGTTAATCACTAACCATTTGAAATATTGCTTATTCATCAGCAAAGTATTGGTCCGACTTCTACTTGGTTAAACGTTGGGCCATTGTCATGAATATTCATGATGTATCCTGAATACCCATGAGCAACCGTAAACAACCAGAATTTATATATATAAATGACACTTGATTTTTAAGTTTTTATGCAATGATTGCACTTTGAAATGTGATGAAAAATGTATGTATACTAATTATTATGTTGTACATATTCAAACATGTAATTAGGTTTAAGATCCAAAAATCTACATTAGAAAATTAAATTAAAATCGTTAACCACTTTTAGCAAGCACTGCAATACAGTCCCTATATATAATAAAATTAAGGTTTTCAGGATATATAGGTATAGGCAAAGAGATTCGATCATACACAGTATGCCCTCCGAAGGAGGGCTAGAGGGCCAGCTAAAATCTGACCTTTGACATTCCATAGGCTTTGCATTGGATGCATTGTGGGAGCTTTGGCCAATTTGAACAGTGAGCTAGGAGGGTCAATTTCAATAAATGTTTATTCATGAGGAATGACGTCAAAAACTCGTCAAATACTGTTCGATGATTGGTTAATTGCTCATATTAACATAATGTTTTATGTATAAGATCATACATAATTCATTTTTTTCATTCCCACAATTCCCTACGATTTGGACACGAAATAGGGAAAATGGCGGCCGTGCGGGTAGTGCTACTTTTGTGCCATTTCAACACAAATCTCACAAAAACTTTGTTTTTGAGAATTTTCTTTTTTAGAAGGAGTTTGTCTTGTAAGTCTCACGAAAGCAGAAAATTCTCCGGTGGACATTCTCATCAAAGTAATGCCGTATGATGCCATGAAATGTAAGTAAATATGTATTTTGTTTAACATTCCTCTTAATAATTGGGATGTGTTCGTCGTGGCTGCTAGTGAGTTCACTGTACAAAACGTATTATCCCACATCCCACCCAGTCCCCCTTCACATGCATGACAAAACAAAATTATTATCTTTGATTGAACTCTAAAACGGTCATTTTGAATAGTCTAATTGTAATATTTTTCGAGAAGATCAGATATTTTCCGAAGATCTGTATATTATGATAGTGCTCAAGCCTAAAAAGTAAAGTGCATGGCTTCTTTACCGACAATCTGCGGTAGATGTGGACCTGTTCAAGATTGATCATGACACTGAATGCGCAAGATCCTCACTCTGGGGAGCTGGGCCGCGCCGGGTAAGATTTTGCCCAGCGGTCTGTTAGTTTTGGGTGCGCCGATCCTGGCCGGCTATTACTGCGCTTTGCCTACGGCTACGATAGCCTGGATCTATTCTAGGCCTACCTTAGACTTAGAGTTAGAGTTAGGCCCTCGGCCTCGCCTTGAACTTTGTTTAAGGAGGGTCTAGAAAGATCAATTTAGAATTTGAATGATAATGTCCTGAATCATGCTGGACCAGATTAAAATGTTCTTTATTATATACAGTCAGTATAACCTTATGTAGGCCCTAGGCCCTAGACCGAAATTTTCTGTCTCTCGTTCGTTAGCCTCTTATTTGGATAGGGTCGGCCATTCACTTAGAGACAGAAACGCTCCATTCACTCGCCTGTGCAAACTCACTGTCAACCGCTTGACAGTAGGCCCTAGGCATGTCGTTTTTGTAAATCGTATTAGGCCTATTCACATTTTAACAATATTTGTGTAAATTAAATAGATTAGGCCTAGGCTGTATACTTAAACGAACATGTTCAACTTACCAATTTGACTGTTATTCCTTTTAATGCTCCTTTTTCAGGTAATTCAGGGTCCAAGGTTTTCTCCGTTTGAAAATCTTCCAGCCGTATTCAAACTGTATAGTGTGTAAGTCAATGGGATTCGGTTTGCACAGGCGAGTGAATGGAGCGTTTCTGTCTCTAAGTGAAGAGCTACGAACGAGAGACAGAATTTTCGGTCTAAACCTTATGCTGCTACTGAGAGCTGTCCCAATTTATTTTGTGTACTGTACTCTGTAGTGACGACCATGACGAGTCACCACTGTCACTGAGACGAGAGAGTACATAGGGCCTTCATGTGCGAGTAATATTATTAATTTAAACAGTAGATCTGTGGCATGCTTTTAATTACTACTATGATTCTAACCTCTTGTTCTCTTTTGATTGCAGAGCTATTGCCTTGGACCGAAGTAGAGAAACACAGGGGGACCAGGACCAGATCATTCAATATCGTGATACTAAAAACTGATAGACCCTACCTGGGGCTGGGCTGTAGATTATTGTCATCCACTCACTGCAGGAAACCCAAGTTGAACTGGAAAGGTAAATTGTTTTTTGAAAATGTAGACCTCTAAGCCCACATATTTGGTGTAAATTTCAATATTCCATTGCTTAGTCTTAGTAGTAGCTCTGTAAGATTAGATCTTATTATTAATAGACTTATATTTCTACCGACATAGTCTGTGCAGTCAAAATCAAAATTCTAAAGTCCAGTATAAAATTATTTTGATTTAGCCGTTTTAAAGTTTACTAAATGCCTTGGTCTAGGATCAAATTTGGAATGGAAGATGAAAATATGTACGTCTGTTAAATGATTTAAACTTAGATTTACATTTCTATAATTAAGAAGGAAGAACAAATGCAGTGGTGGGTTTTTTTGTTTTTTGTTTGTTTGTTTGTTTGTTGTTGTTTTTTGTTCTTTTTTTTTTTGGGGGGGGGGGGGAACAATCCCGGCCCGTGCGCCCCTTTCAAACAACAGTATGCATTGTGCCCCCCTTTTAGAACGGAAAACCTTTTTTGTTATTGTTTTTGTTCTTGTTTAGTTTTTGTGTCAGATATTTATGGAGGGAAATAGGACCCCATAACCCCCTCCCCCTCCCCCCACTGAGCGATATTTGGAGGGCTGGCTAGACCAGACAATATACGGATCTCCCTCCTAGCAGTTTCCCAAAGTTGACAATCCAGCATTTGTATGCCCCTCCTCCCCCACCTTATTATACAAAATCCTGGATCCGCCCCTGGATAGATGTACCCATTTTTGTTTCCTTCTTTAAAATCCAGTCCACAGTCTACAAGAAGTTTAATTTTTGTTTGTCCTTTCTTTTTGTTTTTATAATGCAGGTTGTCCAAGGAAGCTCATCAGTTACATTGCTTGTTACGTGTCAAGTAACGGATCGAAGTATTTTTATATTTATTATCATTTAAACTTAAAGTTTAATTAATTAATTTCTTTCGAGATTTATTGCTAATTTACGTAATGGCAATTACATTTATTCTAAATGTCAGGAATGCTATTTCTGAGCTGGAAATTTAATGTCAAAGTTTGGGTCAAAAGAAAGAGCTAACCTATTATTCAAAGGGGAAACAAACAGATTTGTAACTTTCATTTATTTATTTTTCCATTTTTTTTTTTTTTTTTGGGGGGGGGGGGGTGGTTCAGGGTTGAATGGCCCTTATTGCAATCACTTGACATTTCACTTCAAGATGATTTATAGATACACCCCCTAATTCGTAATTTTGAAATAAAAGCAAAGACTAAATTTTACATCGGATTTACCTTTTGTAGGTGTACATGTCCATGTACACGTAATTAAAAATATATTGCAATTGGTACGATTGGTCCATTTGAAACATGATTATGAGAAAGTGATTAATCTTGAGCCTAATTCTAAATTCTTTTCACACTTCAAAAAAATATTTGATAAAAACCTTTTAAGTACAGTCAGTTATCATGTCACCTCAGAATAATGCAGTAATTTAAATTCAAACTATAACCAATAAATTTTCGAAATCAAATAATTTTCCTTTTAATTCCATTGTAATTTAGAAATAGAGTTAGAAAAATGTGGCATGACTACATTATGAAATATGATTTTAGTTCATCATCTTTAATGCAACGTGTGTATATAATTGTATGCATAAGTAGTGCATTAAGATGTAATCATATTGATTTGATATTCAACCTTAAGTGATAATCCCTTTCATCAAATTCTTGAAGCTATCCGGCGATAGCTATGATAATTTTTCTTGAAACGCAAATGGTTCTATAATCTGTAATTTCTTCCTTTTTATCATCTGTGCAATGGTTGTACCATCAATCTGGGGCATGTTTCTAGGCAAACGAATCAGGCGCTTGGGAGTTTCAGCCCACCCGGAAATTTTCAAAACTACCAATATTTGGACAAACATCGCCTCATCGTTTTGGGCAGTAAGGTGGTCTCTTTGGACTTTTATGTCTTGTATATTCTGATGATAGATTGAAGGGAAGTACATGGTATACATTATAATCCACTTATATATCGGATGTCACTAGATTTAATCTTGTTTGCTTACAAACTGAAATAAAATAGCAATTTGTATGCCGCCCCCTCACCTGCCCCGTGATTTGTTGTCCATGAACAATATGTTATAATCTGTATATTGCATTTCAAGAGAGCATTAACTTTTATGTTGATAAGTGAGTCAGTTTAATAAACATCATTTCACACTGAGAAACTTCTATTTGTTTTTTTCCCCCATAATTTTGTGAAAGATGTGGTGGTGATGCTGATGATGATGCAGGCACAATATGGCATGTGTTCTGAAGTGTGAAGGTGGATTGGTGTAAATACAGCCTTATGCAACCTTGAATAACTTAATGATAGACTGAATTGTGTGGGTTTTCTGTTGATGGACTCATTTTACATGAAGATGAAGAAAAAAGAAGAAGATGAAGAAGAAAAAGAAGAGGAAGAAGAAGACAAAAGTCAAATCAGATTTTTTAGGTTTGTTTGTTGGGTTTTGTTTTGTGCCTTTTTTGTTGTTTTTGTTTGTTGTGTTTTTGTTTTGTTTTGGGTTTTTTTTTGTGTGTGTGTGTGCGGGGGGGGGGGGGGGGGGGGGGTACATGCACCAGAAGCCAGTGCATGGTGGTACATATATGAGGTCATGGGGAGCAAATTTCCCCTTTGTACTTTTGCTTGAGATATGATGCCAGATCTGCAAGGCACAAGAAAAGCGTTCAATGAAGGGAAATTCAATATCGAAGGAGGGCTTCTTCTTCCTCCTCCTCTCTCTTCTTCTTCTTCTTCTTTTTCTTCTTCTCGTTCTTCTTCCTCCTCTTCCTCTTCATTTTTTTCTTCTTTTTTTCTTCTTCCTCTTGCACTTCCTTTTCATCTTCATCTTCTTTTTCGTCTTCTTTTCTTCATCTTCCTTTTCTTCTTCCTCTTCTTCCTTTTCCGCGTCCTCTTCTTTTTTCTTCTTCATCTTCTATTTCATCTTCTTCCTCTTCTTTTTTTTCTTCTTCTTTATCTTTGTCTTCTAGTTCTTCAACATCTTCTGCACATTTTTGCTGCAAAAGTACAGTATACGCCTAAGTTTAATTTTACAGTTTAATTTTATGTTAATTAGTTATAAAAGCTCATGAATATTCAAATATATAATTTCAATAACTTTACGCGCTGCGCGCCGGCTAAAAACTGGTTTTCGCTGGTACACTGAAAAAAAGTTGGCTTCATAGGCTAATACATGAACAGTGGGAGCAGTGTGCACTTTTGACCCGCCGGAAATGCCCCCATGGAAAGCCGGATGCAGAAGCGGAGTTGAGACCCTTGGGTATAGGTATAGGTATAGGTATAGGATGTAGGACTATAATAGGAGTAGGGTTAAAGTAGGATGATAGGGGTATGATATGCTATACGATAGGAGAGGATAGGTTATAGGTCATAGTGAGCAAAATATACAAAATATGTTATGATATTACTTGACATTAGCTTCTTTTTTTTAATCTTTGAAACGTGGATGGTACACGCGCATCCGGCAGAAGTATCAACCCCGTCCGACGGGAAATGACCACGTTGCGTGGTCGGAATAAATGACCCCGTACGTTTTGACGGGGTTATAAGGTAATGATCATTAGTATGCGGGGTCAAGTTATGCAGAAATGACCACGCAATCGTGGTTAAATTTTGACCACATTCGGGGTCGAAATGTAACCACGCTATGTGGTTACTTTGGGTGACCCCGCATGGCGGGGTCAAAGTGACCCCGCACGGGGTTTGTGCATAGTTGATCCGCGTGCGGGGTCATTTGTAACCCCGTTTGGGGTTATTTTTGACCCGCATTTTTAAGAGTGTAGTGGGTCCCGTTTCATAAAACTTGTTATCAGTAACAACTGCCACACTTCTATGACAAATCTGCTGTCAGCCAATCAGATGCAAGGATTTCAGTAGCTTATAACAACCATCGTATACTTCTTACTGACAACAAGTTTTATGAAACGGGGCCCAGGTGTAGATAAAGTAAGATAATATCGTTTTTATTTTAATGATCACTTTAAACATACCGTCGGAAAGTTGTACATTACATATATCATGAAAATTATGATGTGGGTAAGTTATAAAAAGACTATTGAAATTTTAACATGAATATTATTTAATAACCATGAATTAACATAAAAGACCAATATCTTTTTAAAGTTGAAAATTAATAACACACATCAAGCATTACTATAATTTTTATTGCAGGTAATCTGTATTAGTACACATCCATTATTCTTTCTATCGTTTGTAACCATGTGCATTGACACCGTAATGTGAAATAACACGATGGACAGATTAATGAATTTGATGATAAATGTGTATAGAGATATAATCTAGATCATCACTTTTTGTTTTATTTTCTTCGTCAGGAGACAATTCTTAACATATATTTCCAGACGAGCAATGGATGGGGCTTAAATTATATTGTCACTATGATCGTTATTTTCCTTTTAGCATACTCTAAGGTAACTTTATAGAACATAAAATATATAAATACGATTTTCAATATCATTCATCTGCCTGCATGTGAATCGATACTACCTACATGGTCTTAATCAAAACAAAATGCAGCCTCGAAACGCATTCAGTAAGCATATTTCACTTTCATTTAAGCAAACTTATAAATTGTCTGGTGTGATTTTAGTCAAAATATCTGAAGGCATCTGAAAGTGGTGTCATTAGTATACACTGTCTTTTTGTTTTAATCTGCACTCCTTATTGGCCCACCACAGGCCGCATCATTTCTAAAATTCATGAAATGTTTAGATTAAAAGCATGCGTTGTGTGTTAACATACCCCCCCCCCCTGTTTCATAGACGCAGGCTGTGTTACAGTGGAAAGGACTCCGTTCCTCGGATAGGACGTTAATTGGAGGCCCGTGTAGAGGACAGTCACCAGCTTTGCACGTTAAGAACCCACTGTACTATTCGAATAAGAGTAGGGAGAAACCCCGGTGTAGTGGTACACCTGCACATCCAAATCAGTTATATCGGGAGGAGAGACCTAAGGGTTACAGTGATTCAGTTCGCTTTCCCCCTCCCATGTACAGGAGACGCCAAATACTTATTATTAACTTATTATTTTTAATTATAGACTTTCAATTATTATAACCAAACTGATATTGCCATTTCCTTTGCAAATAAACCTACATCAATCATTTTCTATTATACATGTATAATGTTATGTATTAATTACTAAGGGCACCCTCGCCCCAAGCCTTTGATTTTAGAGGTGTGTCCTCCAACTATGTATGTACCACATTAAATGTATATTCTGCCATATTTTTGTTTTAAATACATATACATTATTTAGCTCATTTTATTACTTTGTACACTTTTTCATTTTTCATTTCGTTTCATTTATTTCCATTTCCAACAAATACAATACGTCGTTTAGTGTTGTACATCAATATACACAATAAGTATAAACACCATAGAAAATATTACGTACAACTTATAGAAGATAGTTATGTAATAGGTTGGCAATGGAGGAGACTGCTAGAAAGCAGAGCTTGTAGGGTGCAGCCTCCTTAAAAAAAAATCATTCTTTAAATAGCATATTAAATAACACTTAAAAAATAGAGAAAAGGGGAAAGAAGATAAAGGTCTCCAGAATCTAGCACCGGCACGTCAACAAACCCACGGATCAGCAGGAATACAGAATGCAATATTTAGAAAAATATTTAGAGAAATATTGAAAAGTTGGAAAAAATATCTTGAAATTGAAAGTGAACTGAATTGAATTGTCTGCACCCTGCATAATTCATATTTGAGCAGGATTATTCAATTTAATGAAACGATACATACAGAAGCATTGCAGGTTACAATTATATTTCTATTTGTATGGTAATCTATATTCACTTTAATTGTAATCGTATATTGTAATTTTGCAAATATTTTATTGCTAAATTCAGCCATCCGGTTGCAAAGATAATGTTCTAATCGGTTGAATTGAATTTTAGTGAATCAGTAACAAATACAAATATAACGATATTGAGCTTAGTCGTATTGATTCTTCATGACATCACGAATATACATGTAGGCTATATCATCACGGAGAAACATATGAACAAAATCTAACGCACGTATATTTATACAATTTCAATCCTCAACTCATCCATGCGATGTATATTATAGTTATTGTCAAAATATGTTATAAAATAACGAATATACCTGTACATGAATATATATATATATATATATATATAAAATTATATAAATTCGATATAAAATCCACTTGGGTCATATGAAGACACAAAAACACTACAATGATAATACTTGGTCATAATATCTTAATGAAGGCACATGAAAGTGTCGAGAATTCGAGACGGGGACAAATAAACGTTGGATTAAAGCATGAAACGACTTTTGTTAATTTTCTTTCTATAGAGTGCCTTGCAAAATATAGAATGATACAAAGAATACACAAATTCATTACATGGTAAAATCATTCGGGAAAGCTTACTAGTAAATTAATTCATAATATATATACAGATGATGAAATAATAATTTCACATGACCAAAAAAAAATATCTATTTAGTATTTGTTAATATAATATATCTTCCAAAATATATTAAGCAATGTTATGTTATAATTAATATGAATTTGTTATAATTAGATAAATTCAGGTATAACCCAGAAATTTTTGTATCTTACTAAATGTGTCTTATACTTCCAAAACTTATCAGCATAATAGAAAATTTGAGAAAAATAGTAACATAAATGTCATTTGCTTTTATAGCATACAAAACAACATGTTGATAAAGTCAACTGTGAAATAAACAATATTGTATAAATGTTCTCAATGAAAATACCTGATACATAGAATGAAATAGCTATTATAAGATGGGGATTTACTAAAAGCAAATTGACAGGCGAGATTCAATTTTAATACACAGGTGCAAACTGCAAATTCTACATAATTGAGATGTTATTAATTAAGTACCTCAATTGAATGTCCTTGTGCGTGCTATAGCGCTGATAAGACTCACCAATAAAGCTTAAAAAGAGTTTTTTTTCTCTGCATTTAAAAAGTATGTCCCTTTTTAAAATCCAAGTTTGCGAACGAAGATTCGTTTACCATAATGGAATTCAAAGCATGTCTTGGGCAAGTAATACCGGAGATATTATATTAAAATTACAACAAAAATAAATGTTCAGATACAAATCACATCAGAATTGTGGGAAAAAGAAATCCTCCCTATCTAAATAATTATGTGCCGAAATAAACAAGAATGTCATACTTTTACCCCTGGTTTTCTTGTATCATGGGAATGTAAATTTCGGATATGACAAACATTTCTCTTAAATATGCGGATGCCTTTCTGTGTAATGTTTTATGTACCAGAAACTGATTTGTTCAATAAGAAATCACATTCATTTCCACTCTGACAAAAATATGTTACAATGTGTATGACAAAATAAATATATGCAATAAGCGTTGCATATGAGAGGGCAAATCCCCCCAAAGCGGAGCTTGTTTTGGGAATCAGGGAATCAGGGAATCTCCTATCTTGCACAGTAGTTCCAAAATGGATGTCATATTGCAAATTTTTATGAAAATAATGTCTTTCAGGTATTAGGTACAATTTAATACTTTCTTAATCGCCCCGGCTTGTAGCGCTGGTCGAGAAGCACTTCTTTGCCCCACTATTTCTACTAAGTTAAATTTTCATTTATCCAGAAACACACATCATAGGTAGTTCAAATTAAATGACTTAATTTTATATGAATTCAATTTATCTATTGGCAGTTCTAGATATCATCTATTGGGTGTTTGTACATCTGGATTATTCGGATTTAGATTGCATTTGCTTGTACCTAAATCTGAGTCCTCCAGCCTCAGCATCCACAAGAACCTTATCCAGGTCTTGACAGGTTTTCGGGGATCCATCTCTCCATATTCGCAGTAGTTTATTGTATGTTACGGAGTAATTTGACCGTTCCTCAGCTAAGATGGCATCAGCTGTGTTGAAATCGATGCCCATGACATCGCACATCTTGTAGAAATGATTCGTACCGAGTTGCATTGAAAGAATTAGGATATGCCTGTCCGTGACCCTGTCTCTACTTAATTCCTCAACACTGTATAAGATAACGGGAATGAAAGAAAATTGTATCAAAAGTCGCCCATTTGATAATGAAAAAAATGTATTTATCATGGAAATACATGTACTGCTCTAGTCTAATTTCACCGTGGTATATTCATAGACTTTATGAAGAGAAGATTATTGATAATTTTTTTTTACTTAAAAATTCTAATTATTTTACTTCTTGCTCTTGAAAGAAGTATTTTTAACATCAGTTAAAACTGATTGTCTGTGATGATTTCGATTTAAAACTTAATCTTCACGTCAAAAATATGCATGTAGTGCTCGTATTGTGCGTTAATCAAACAGAAAACTTACAACCAAGTACAAACTTTTATTACTTTTTTACTAGCCTGCCTTGATTTAATTAAATAACATTTTGATGATGATGATGATACGAACTGAAGGCAAAAAAGTTTTCTGAATAAAAACCTGTGGAAAACATAACAGGCCTACCGCTTTGTCACAGAAGGTGGAAACACTGGTAGCGGCTGGGGTGTTACTGGACTCTCGCTCGTAGAAGCTCCTGAAATGAACGTTAAACTGTATAATATCAGATAATTTTATCGGAAAATGGCGTTGAAGAGATGTATACTAAAGCTTTTCGTCTTGCATTCTTCAGAGTATACCGCAAGAATGAACAGAAAGCCAAAATTCAATTCAATTCAATTCAAATCTCATTTATTTCATTTTCAATTAAAAAGTACATTCCAAACAAATACAAAATATGTCATAAACGAAATTAGAAAATGAAATGGGGAACTACATAAATAAAGCCCTTGGGCCTTGTAGAAGTATAGTTCCCTAAAACTATTGCGAAAATTATATAGACAACAAATACAAAACAAAAATAAAAATAAAAATAAAAATAAAAAAAATAAAAATAAAAATAAAATATAACACAAATTTAGATAACGAAGAAAAATAAAAATAACTATACATATTTAAGGGAAAGAAAATGCTTCAACTTTTTTTTGAAAGAAGTGATTGTATTGCAATTAGAAATATATTTGGGGATTGAGTTCCAAATTACAGGGAAATTATGTCGTACTGATTTCATGGCATTATTTGTTTTTACTGGCCATAAGTGAAAAGAATCCTTAAAACGGGTATGATTATGTATCTGGTATTTGATAAATATTAGAGGGTAATTTATTTTGAAAGTAAAAGAAACCAAGGAGAGCAAGGGAGTAATAGTACAACTCAAAAATATTAAGAGATTTCAATTTTTTGAACAATGGGGCAGAAGGGGCACGATAGGGACATCCCAGGCATATGCGAAGTGCCTTTTTCTGTAATTTAAATAATTTATCTAATTTAGTTCGACTACAATTGCCCCAAACAGTAACACAGTAATTTAGGTATGAGAACATAAATGAATTATATAATAGTATTAAAGCAGAAGGCGGAAGCGAGTCTTTTAATGTATACAAAATACCAATACATTTAGATACCTTTTGAGTGACCTTATTGACATGTGTATCCCAATGCATATTATAATCAATGTATACCCCAAGAAAATTAAATTAACACTATTAACCTTATTTAATATATCATTGTTGATTTTAAGAAGTAAAATATCAAATGAATCAGTTAAAGTAGAACGTTGATGATTTTAAATATTGGCTTAATACTTATTATTGCATAGATGGCATAAATTAAACAAGGTTATCCAAATTCAACGCTTGGAAACATTTGAAGTAATGATTATTATCAATTATAAAACGGTAAAATACAGCCCCCGATATAGCAGCTGAAGAGCTCCTCGAACGCTGCTGAGATATGCGACGACACACCCTGGACCAGTCCTGGCTAAGCAGACGATGTCCCATAACATCTTACACATTTTTCAGAGCCTATTTTGTCATCTCCTCTTCACTTATTTCTCTTCCTTCACTAGCGTCAGTCTTAATGTTAGTCTGTTGCCTCACTCTTAACTTCGTGTATGGTATTATTTTGATGAAAAATGCAGCGTTAAAAAAATAAAGGAATCAGTCACTTGTAAACAAAATAAGACGCCATTGTATTTTCAGCTGTTTGCACCGGGGCATGTTCGGCGTTTCAAGAGGGAACGAATACCATCCTGCTATTATTCGGAGGGCTTTTCAATTTGAAAGTGGGGTTTATTTCATTGATCATTGACCCTTCTCCTATGTATTTACAATCAAACGGTTTTAGCTATCAGAATCAGTTTCACTTTCCCTTTATAATGGTGTGAAATAAGGTCATGTTTAAATACACCAAACTCTTTATAATTTGATAAATAATTGCATTGCAATTACGTTCATTCATTATAGGACGTCGTCTGCTTAAGCAGGATCGATCCCGAGTGTGACGACATCAAAACATCGCTATATTTCTGGCGAATCCTCGGATATTCCAGATGCTGAGAAGAGCTTTTATTTGTGTTGTTTTTATAATCACCAGATACGCAGTTGACATAAAACTTATAAGATTGCCATCTGTAAGCTTCCCAGTTTCTAGTGATACATTAATTGCCATATTTGTGATTTTCTTTGAATATCTACTTTAAATTATACTGCCTATGAAAGAACGTAATGTGATTTGTTTTACTAGGATTTATCAACAATCTATTTAATTTGAACCATTTTGTTACTTTATCTATTTCAGTATTAATATTGTTTTGTAAATTATGAGTGTTAGGTTGGGTGTAAATTAAAGTGGTATCATCAGCGTACATGATGTAATCAAATTTGTCAGATGAATGTGTAAGATCATTTATATAAATTAAAAACAATAATGGACCTAGGATTGAACCTTGTGGTACCCCATGTGTAAGAGAAGATAAATTGGAAGAATTATTGTTATAAACTACATATTGAGATCTATTACAAAGATAACTTTCGAACCAACTTAGTGGCAAGCCCCTAATCCCATAGTGGTCCAATTTTTGACAAGAGTATTCTATGATCAACTATATCAACAGCTTTGGAGAGGTCCATGAAAATGCCAATACAAAATTTATTAGTATGAATTGCTGACAAAACTTTATCTTGTAAATCTATCAAAGCATGTGTAGTTGAATGATTTTTCCCAAACCCATATTTTGAGTCAGTAAGAATGTTATTATTTAAAGGTTGACTAGATTAGAGTGAAAATGGGTGCTGTTTCCATGTATTTGTGCCTTCTAATCACGAATCTGGCAATCGATTGTCCAAATTATGTCTCGTTTTGGCGAAAAAGGGGGAAAAGTAGAGGTTTTGGAACCGTTCCTTAAAACTCGTGAGCTGATTGGCTAATTGAGGTCACACCTCCAAGTGACGTATGAAGAGTAAGAGGCACAAGATCTCCAGGCTGCAGCATATAACATTGTACACACAATGCGGTATTTGACCCTTCTGTTCAACGGACAATTTATGAAAAAAGGAAATTAATCAATATAGTATTCGGAGTGAATAATCATTATCAATATATTTTCTACAAGATCAGCAAACACTTTGCCCAAATATACAGCTCTTGTTTTGTTTTTTAACTTTTATTTCAACAATGTTCTCATCTATCTGAGCCCCGGCCCCCCACTCAGTATTATTTAGGGTACGCGTATGCTTGTTCCCTCCCTTTGAAAGCACCCCCCTATCTCAGGGCTGCCAAAATTTCTGAACCCCCCTATCGCGGGCTTTGCGCGGGCTTTTCCTGCCTTGGAGACCCCCCTAAATTCAGAACACTGCTCAATGTACCCCCTATCTCAGATGAGCTCTCATTCCAACCCCGGCTCAGGACAGTACATACACCAACCCCCCTCCCAAGTAAGCTGTCATTACCATACCTTGGAGGAGATGTTTTTTTATGTTCAAAATGGTATCTCAGAACTCAATGCAGTCATAAGAAACCAAACAAAAATGAAAATCTCATGACATAAAAGTTTTTTTAATGGTAAGTCCTGTTAATAGCAGTTTCAACTTATGTTACTTTCCATGATCACTTGTAACCAGAATCTCAATGGGATAATATCAATAACACGATAAAATCTAATTTGTCTGAGGCACTTGCACATGAGGTTAGAACGGAATCAATACCGCCCCGGCGCCGATGAAGACGTACCGTATACCAGCATGCAGCTCGCAGAGATGCAAAAAAGGTGTCTCACTCTCGGGTCTCACTACGGTACGTCTAAAGTTACTACTTATCCTGCTTAGTCACAGATTTCGGAAAGTCCGTACTATATCGAGTCGAGCAAGGCCGTACGCAGAAATTTTTTCCTGGGGGGGCAAAATGATCGCTTTCAAAGGAACCCATAACTTGAAGTCTAAAACCCTATTTTAAAAAAGTATGATTTTGAAATTTCTGGGGGGGCAACTGCCCCCCCTGCCCCCCCCCCCCCCCCCCCCCCCGCTGCGTACGGCCTTGGAGTCGAGGGAGGACTGGGTGGGACTGGAGGTCAGTGGTTCTACTTTTCAAAATGAAATAATCCTGGCTGAATGAGCTATCAAATCTAGCAGGAATTTCAGGAATTTGATCCTGGGATTTGATCAATTTTTAAAGATATTTCATAACCCCCTTTTTTTAATTTCTCAGGTGTCGAAGAGAGAGAGAGAGAGAAAGAAAAACACCCCCTTTTTTAATGAAATCTCCGGGTGAAAGATAAAAAACACCCTTTTTTTTTACAATTCACGGGCCGGATTGTGTCGCCCAAAAGTACCCCTTTACCGGAGATTTTGGGAACACGCATGCGGTCCCTCGACCTCCGGGGGGGGGGGGGGGGGGGGGGGGGGGGGCCGGGATCTGAGCTTGCCGAACGAAAGTTTTGCATTGGTCTTAAACGCGTGCACAGCCGTTTTATGCGTCAGAATGTACTACACATCTTTAGTACGGCAGTTACTATGTTCCCCTCGTACAATTAGCGACTGGTGAACGTTTTTGTTTTGTTTACTTCACTTTCGGCTTTTTCCCCCCTTTGCTTTACATACTACGGTAGTATTGACTTAAATTTTGGCTAAATTCGAGTACCTGAAATAGAGAGATGCAAAGTGACCGCGTTTCCGAGTTGGAGGACTTTTTTGAGCCAGATACTAACTCTGATTTATCAGATGATTTATCAGATGATTTATCAGAATCCCGAAGGCAAAGAAGCTCAAGTGGCAAGGGTTATTCGACCATATTATGTTTTTAACCCCTCGCAGAAAACGCGCCGGGGCCTGGTGAAGGGGCAGTGGGTGAAGTAACTCAAGGGAGCTCCAACGCGTTGGAGCTCCCTGGAGTTACGGGTGAAGTAGACCGAAAATTCTGTCTCTCGTTCGTGCTCTTCACTTAGCTAACGAACGAGAGACAGAATTTTCGGTCTACGGGTGAAGCTGCTGCAGCTGCTGGAGATGTCGTTGAAAAAAGATTGGAAGACTTGACTCCAAGTCTGATCGTTGGAATAGCTGAATCTTTTAGCTTGCTTCTCCTTTTCGTCATGCCAAATTCGGAATACAGGCCAGGATCCTCAAAATCATCTTCGGCAAAGTGATCATTGCACATTGTACTCCACTCACTTGGCCGGCCCTTGCCACTCTCCCCGCGTGAGCTTTACCTTTGCGACCCACAATTTCCGTAGATTTTCATCTGTAGGAAAAAGATGTAGGCTTACATAATCTTTAGGGGTCTCGCTACAGCCCGCAACTATACACCGATTCGGCATTATTGATGAAACTGTGCCCCCCCCCCCCCCAAATCAACGTCATTGTGAGGAATTAAACACGGAAATATGTAATGCAAATGGTCGATGCGGTAAATATCATGCTCGCGCTCGGCACCGTACCGGGCTGGGCCTGCCAGGCCTGCGGGCGTGCACGGTATACCGGTGGGTGGAATATTTTCCTTTCCTTCTCGTACGTCACAGATCAAGTGATCACGATGTCGCTGCGATGGGTTTTTTTTAGGCGCGGGGCTTATGACTGTATAAATCAGCAAAAATGTACTTTTCAAATGATTATGAAATTCGACTGAATGCATAAAAAAATGTGTGATTGATATTTTTTGGCTCCTGATGACTCCTTCTTACGAAAAATGGACAGTTAATTTTCTATTTTAGTGACCCTTTAAACAAAATGAATATAATCGATTATAAATGCATTTTTCTAACAATTTTGATATGGATGGCAATAGAAATGGGCCTATAATTATCGAATTTATGAGGGTCATTCTTTTTAAATACAGGGGTTATCTTAGCAATTTTTAGTTTATCCGGGACTATGCCTGTAGAAAGAGAGAGGTTGAATATAAAAATCAATGGATGTACAATATAAATTATGATTTTTTTCATTAAGTTCCAGCAGAATTACTGTTGTGTAATGAATTACTAATGTTAATAACTTCATGTTCTGTTATGGGATTAAAGTAAATAGAATTGTTGATAAAAACCAGTCAGATAGTCTTTAAAAGAAGTATTATGAGGAGAACTGGTCACTGAATTAGTTATCTGTCTACAACAGTTTATGAAATGTTGATTAAATTCAGTTACTATATGTTGTGGATCGCAAACATTTCCAGTCTCATTAATAAAATATTCAGGTAAAGATGTTTTAGGTTTATTTAGTATTGAATTGATAACTGACCAAGTCTGTTTTGTATTACATTTAAATGACTTTAATCTGTTAGAAAATATGATTTTTTTTTGCATGCTTTAACAGATTATGTAATTTATTTCTATATTTTTTGTATTTTCTTTCATTATCCAAGGTATTGTTTTGTAGAAATCTTTTATAACAACGATTACTTTTCTTTATGCATCTCAATAAATACTTCGTTATCCATGGTTTTTTAATGCCTCTTTTAGTATTTTTACTTTTTAACAAAGGAAAATGTCAAACAAATGAGTAAAACGGTTAATAAAAAAGGAATAAGCATCATTAGCATTTGTAATATTATAAAGATTGGTCCACTCTTCATGATAAAGATCATATTGAAAATTGCGTATATTGTTATCTGAGTATTTACGAAAAAAAACTAATTGAAATTGGTTGATAAGTATTATTATTACTAGAACTTTTATAGACTAGAAAAATTGGTAAATGATCACTAACATCAGGACAGAGACTACCTGAGTCGAATTCTGAATCAAGTACATTAGTGAATACATTATCGATAAGGGTAGCAGTGCTTGATGTAATACGAGTTGGGGTTTGTATAATCGGGAATATACCAAGTACAGAATTAAGCCTAAGAAACTCATTAACAGTATCGTCATCTTTAAACAAATCAATATTAAAATTTCCAGTGATATAAATATTCCTATGTTCATTACTTATAACAGCATTGTTGTAAAATTTAAAAAATATTTCATGATTTGATCCTGGTTTTCTATATATGACACCAACAGTAGACCTCTTGTGGTTTACATCTAAGAAATCAATAAACAAATATTCACATGTTAAAATGGACTCTTGATTATAAACGATATCTGTTCTTACAGTATATAGTATATCTTTTTTTCACAAATAGCGCAACACCAACCCCTCGTCCATATATCCTGTTAACATTCAAAAAATTATAATCATCTAGACTGAAATTAAATGAGGTTGTATCACATATCCAGGTTTCAGAAATTGCTATAAAAGAGAAGGAATGATTTATCATTGACAAGAATTGAGAAATATTTTCAAAGTTTTTCTGTAAACTTCGGGCATTAAAATGGATAAGACTTAGAGATGAATTATATGAGAACTTTACATTAATCTCTGAAGGTAGATAGTATGAAGATTGGGGGAATTATATACATGCAAGTCTGGATCAACATCTTCTGAGGGATTATTCATCAAGTACAGTTTGGGGGAAGTGTTGAAGTCATTATTATATATACATTTGTAATAAGGTATGAAGCAATATTATAGCAGAGGATAGTATAATTATAATATATCTCAGAAGTATTGTAATTGTTATTCTGTACATAGAACATCATCATAATTTACTACAAATAAATAAACGTAACGTAACAGTATAAACAAAGTAAAGAGAGAGAGAAAAAAAACAACAACATATATACACCCTGCATGTGTGCACCTATACGCGATATGAGGGAAGATTGGGCTGATTAACGGGAGTCAAGTACATCAGAATTTCCAACGAAGTTATACATGTAAATATATTTTTTCCAGAATATTGAACAGTTTAGGAAAATCATAACTATGCCATTATATTTTTGTTAATTATTTACCTTATAAACAGTAACAAAGTACCAAGTCCTACCTTCAGCATCTCTCCGGACCAAAGACTCTTCTGATATATTAGAACTAGAACAAGCACCCGGCATGAAAACTTCATCATCTATGGAAGCGACACAGAATGAAATTAACGTTCGTTGTTTGTTTGGTTTTTCTTCATGGTGTAAGCTTTACATGTTAAAGCCTTAGTTACAACTGCCCGTACGGGCTTGTACGGTGGTTTACGGGTGGTTTACGGGGAGAAATTTGGGAAAACGCAAGGGGGACGCAGGTTGTTCGTACGGAATTTCGAGTTCGCAGACAGCACGCTAAAGCCGTAGGCTGAAAATGTGTATGCACATTTTTTTTCTGCGTTCTCGCTACGACAGGCAGCCCGTGGACAGGACGTAATGAACACTCACAGTCTCCGCAAGAGGGTAGTGCGAACAGCGTGGGTGGGTCGCACGTTTGCTAGGGGTAAAAACCGCGAGAATACCGCAGGCAGCACTCACGAGGCACGCATGTGATGGTCACGCAAGTGCGCATGCGCTCTTTGCGGGCCACGTGCGTGTATCCAATGATAGCTGAAAACGTGCATGTGACTTGCGGGCTTCGTATGTCCCACCCACGGTGCATGCAAACACGCGCGTGCAACGTACGGCCAATTTGCGGCCGGTATTAAAGTCGTGCGGGCAACAGAGTTCTCACACTTTCGCTCTGAATTTTCAGTGTCTTCAGGAGGTCCGACGTTTCTTCAAGACATTTTCTAAATCAGGACTGACTCTTGAATCACAATGCCTGGAGCAAGAGGCAGGGGTCAGAAGAGAACACGTGGGGCTAAGAGGATGGAAATCCACCGCCGACCGTACTGTCGCCGTACGGTTTTAGTACGTTCATCTTGCTTTCACCCTACTACCGGCGTGAATGTGGCGCAACAGGCCTGTACGTTCTTGCAACACGTACGGTGTACGTGAACCTTGCGTCATCTGCACGGAGCACATACAAATCGCACGGCATTTGCACGTTACACTCACGATTAAATTTCCGACTGAGGCGTACTAACGCCTTGCCTGCCGCACGTTAACTGCAAGACATACGTGCTCCTTGCGTATGAAGCCCGCGCAACCACGCTACTACTTATACTCCCTGTGCGAACTGCCACGGACCTCTACGTTTTTTCCAACCCCGAAAAACGCAGAAACCGTGCGTCCTGAAAAAACGTACGGGCAGTTGTGACTAAGGCTTTAGGTTAATTGTGGACAATGAAGCTTTGCAGACTCAATCTTATATATACTCAAACGTATATTACAATTGCTCCAAAAAGAAAAGTATAAACAAACCCAATATTTATATAATGTCTACATAAAATAATAATGTTTTATTTGAATGAGCTTTTGTCATGCTTTATGTTCATAATAAATAGTGTGCTACTTTTCCTTACAGTATATGTTCTAGACGTACATTTTTGCTTGTTCTCCGCGTAGATATGCTTAAAAATAATCAATTTGATCAAGTACAGATAGACATGTCTATGAAGCCATAATGAACGCATGTGTCAGGATTAAAATCAACATTTTACTGGACGACAAATCGACGGGCCACACGACCATAGTTCTTAATTCAGTTCAGTTCACATAATATTTGGTAGTAAGGACAGACGTTTCTGGTACACTACAGTATTAACTATTCATAAGCAGATTTTAACATAGGGCACCACCTCGATCCGCCATGAATAATATAGGAATAAAAGAAAAATACAATTTTAAGCAATGTCTAATACAAGCATCAAAAATTTGTTTTCAAGAAAATAGAATAAAATACCCTCTGTCTTGGTATGGGATATTAGAAGTGGTGGCCATTTCTTGTCATTTCTTGTTATGGGAAACGCAACATTCGAGGAAGTTTAGCGACCGAACGGGTTTGTGAGGGTACTACCCCTTCGCCAATAAGGTTACAGTACAAAAAACTTGCATTGTAGGGAGGACCTAGGAAAATCATAATAAATAGTTTGGAACTTCGCATTTTAGAGCAGTTTTAATCACACAGGCACATCAAAATCTGGTCTTAATTTTCATACCTTTTCTCCTTAGTGTTAACTGGGGGGGGGGGGGGGCAGCGTTAAAATAAGACAATTTTTAAAAATTTGTATTTATTTTTCTTTTTCCTTTTTATTTTGTTATTTATTCATTTCTTTATTTATTTTTTTCATTTTTCATTTATTTTTTTTGTGGGGGCATGTTTTCCAAATTTCCGGGAAGGACGATCCCCCTAGAAAATTTTCCTGGAAGACGTATCCCCCTTTCCCCTGGGATCGCCGCCCCTTGATATAAGGCATATGGAGCTGATTATTTGCTTTTAATCACACATCGACATACTTTGGCTAGTATGGTATTTAAAGCAAAGTGAATCATATAAATAGCGCTAACGGCGCTGTAGTATAGGCATACACAATATATACACAGTTTCGGAAAACCTTCCCCATTGGCTCAAAGCGTGTTTATATGTTTATGGGGCATTAACGACAGAAATTAGAAGGGAAACAAGCTTTCCATATGGAATGGTTTGGGCAATATCTTATGGCGCCTGGATAGGTAATTCGTAAGTTGTCATGTGACCTCATTTTGACGAATCGTGTTGCAGGATTCTTGGTAGTGTGGGATATCAACATGTACATGTACATGTATGCGAGGGATATATTAACACGAGATTACAATTATAATAGATATCGTGTTATTTTTCATGAGCATGTTTTATTTTTACCTTCAAAGCAGATTTCAAAGACAATCTCCTTTGTTATGGTCTGTTCCAGTTCGAAACTGACGAAGACTCGATCTTGGTCAGTCAGTTGAGTGTCCATTAGGAACGGAATGTTGTGCTTGTTTAGACCATAAAATGCCACTTCTTGTAGTCTCTGCAAAATAATTTCGAAAATGACAGAAAGTTTACTATAACTTCGCAACAACCCCGATTATAATGATGTTTGTGACGCAGCAATAATCTATAAAATATACTCAGAACTAAAATTACTTTGTGATGAACCAGGGATGAAAAAGCTCTGTTGGTGTAAATTGATGCTTGCATTTACATGATTTATTAAAGGCTCACAGATCGTCCCGATTCTGTTACCAGAAATTCTCGTTGCTCTGTTGCTAATTTCATGGTCAAGCAAGTAGGTTAATGAAAACGTATACCTCACTATCAATCAGCTCTTATCATTTTGTACTCGCCTCTCCATTTTTTTGACAATCAGCTATGCATGAAGTCTTTTGTCTCGTTCGTTTATTTCATTTATCCTGATCGAGGTGTCATTACTATGAAAGGGCAGAAAATGAAATTTCTAGAAATGTGATTATCTCTTTGAAATTCAGATATCGTTGGCCAAACGACTTTTTGGTAGCCCTGCTTCATATTGTCTTTATTCACTCATGCGAGAAGTATGTATCATATGAGTGGCATCAAATGAAAGAAGAGGATCCAAGCTTTACAAATACTTGTCGTTTATTAATCATAATTGTAATTAAGATATGATTAAACATCGATAAATCTCGGTTTCGTTTTCTTTCTGGGATGCACTATATAGTCTTAAAAGAAGTTTTTATTCTGCGCTACCTTTTATAGAGCGCATGGACTTTATATGGCAGAGACTATATAATAGGCGCTACAAAACGTACCGAAATAATTGCTCGACTGTATATACACTTGAAGGAACCAATGGAAGCAAACATACAACAGTGACAGACATTTAAAAATAGCGTGGAAAGGAGGCCCTTTTCATCTTTCTTCTTTATATCTTTCCCTCTTCTTTATATCTTTCCTCTTCTTTTGTCTTTTCATGGTCATGAAACATTTTCCTTTTTCTTTTCTTTCCTTTTCTTTCTTTTGTTTTTCTCCCCCCCCCCCTTTTTTTTTGGGGGGGGGGGCTGCAACCCCGGCCACCAGTGCGTCCAAAGTAAAATGAATTATATAAATAGCGCTAACGGCGCTTTACTATTCTAGAAATAAATAGCAGAACTCTGCATTTGACCTTGTTAGTACATGTATAAAACAACAACTATAAAAAAACTGGTACCCGACATGCCCGAAGATTTAAATAATTACAACGTATACAGTTATCGTTATGGGGTGCGTGAGACAGGATATTTAGGATATATCCCATGCGAAAGACCGATGAAATATCTACAGATGCTTTTGTAAGTGTGAAATGAATTAAAGCCATTCAGATGTCAGGGGACAAACCCCCCCCCCCCCCCCCCCCCCCCACTTTTGCAGAGATTTACAAGTATACTATGAACATTGATCAAGATCTTAATTATTGACAAATAGTTTCTCCAGATCTACATTTGTCTAGAAAATTTAAGAACACTTTCTAGCCTGAACATAAATGATGGTAATTAATTTACTTTGATATTCGCAGCTTAAGTCTATTTTTTGAATAACTGACGGGTACCTTCTGCGAGACTTTATTTTGATTCTCAGAATGTATGATCTTCAAGTCTCCATGTCTCCACCTTACCAAATACTGCTCACCAGGAAATGCTACCTTGCATCCTGGAATTGTGTCCTGTAATGTAGTATGATATTGGCTAAAAATATTAATTTATTTATGATTAAGTTTGTCACAGTAAGTTTGATTCATTGTATTTCAATGATCAGGTAGATTACAAAATCCTGGAATTATAAACGCATTAAGCTATGAGAGTCAAAAATAGGCTGGCATACAAAATGGCATCAATATGGTAATGGAAAAAAGTTACAGTGTCGAGGAAGAAAACAGTGATCATTTTCATCCGTAAGACACCTTGTAAAAGCCATCCTCTTATTCAGAAATCTACAGAGTAAACTTGACAGGAAATACAAACTTAAACTAAATGCAAAGGCAATATCTAGATCACGACCAAGGATCTAAATTACTTTTCATATCTTTCTTTCACTTATCAATTCACTGTAAGAGAATCTTTGCAGCTACTCGTCAACTAAAATCAGAGCAATCCGAAAGCTTTTGGGGCTTACCCCCCCCTAAAAATCCCACTTGAAAGAAACCTAAACACTTAGTCAGGGTGGACCTCGGTAGCTGAATTAGATGCAACCGACCCTCAGACGAAAAATCGACCGGGCCTTGAGCCAAAATATTGCGCGACCCCTGGGGAAAACTCCCCAAACTCCCTATGGGCAGCCGCCAATGCCCCTAGTTAAACAATATATAACACTTGCGTGTACAAAATTAAAGCTTTTGAGGACATTAATACTGAAGAAAATAATCAGGATGTACCTCATCTGTTCCATTGATGTCATCTTTAATTAAGAGACGCACGTAGTTCAGAGCATTCCTACGTGGTGTTAATGGGGCATAGGGTGTACATAGCAGACGTTTTCCAACAAAAACGCCCCTCAAGTAGGTTATTATCCACCATTCCGAGAAGTGATCTATGTAAAGATCTAAGTCATGTTGTCTAACTTCACACCGTGGTATACCGTTCCTCGATGGAACAGTGAAAGAAAACTTGTCTGAAGCTGTTGATAGCAAAATACGGCATAAAAGAGATTAATATAATGCTTCCTGCATGCATTATCACAGTTGGGGGCTTAAGGGGCTTATCTGGTATCTCAATGTCAATATAAAAAACGATATTCTTTCGTTATTTATTTCATTCATTCATATATATGAAGCATAGTATGGGTTCTTTAGATTTTATACAAATGGTTCATTATGATAATTACAATATCATGCAAACCGGATAGCTAGCTCATAATAAGCATGATAAGTATGGGGAATGATAATTATTATCAGTAACAAGTGAAAAGTAACGAGTAACAAGTGAAAACACTTGTATTATACAAATATTTATGATCATGATAATATCCATCTTGCTAGCGGCACTTAGATCTTTAAGGAAGGGGCACTAATCATTCCTCTTGACTATTGATACATCGACAGACATTGGCTCGATTTCGCGTTGGGCTAACTGTGATGTGAATTCTTCCATCATCAGGACCAGAGTTTTCAACTGCTGTATTTCTGCATTGTGAAGTAAGACTAACTGACCTTGTATTGCTTACAAAATCTGTTAGCGTATTTGCATCACGCTGGCTCAAAACAAATTGACGTTCAATCTTGTCCTCCTCTGAGCCATCCTCAGTGTCCTTGTAAATAAAATTCACTTTCATGATGACATCTTTCAACACAACATCAGCATTGGTGAGTGTATTGGTGAAGACATTTTGCGGGATTTTTCTTTCCGGGTTTTCTTCCCTTTTCCTGACCTCTATTTTTATCAATTTCGAGGACACCTGCGCACCACTATTTTCTATATTCTGTCCGCGGATATTCCTTGAAATTTACCCCTTTCCCCGCGATTTTGGTAACGGTCATGCGGTCCCTAAGTCACATTGAGTGGCTCCACTGGGGCTCGACCATTCCCACCCCTTCTTACAGCATGATGAGAACTTGAGCTTATAAGGCAACCAAACATTGGTAATAATGATTTGTGTCAAAACAGAAAAATAAGAAAGTAGGATGGTGAAAGTTTGAAAGATATCGGACAAGGAATATGAAAATTATGGATGTTGGTAAAATGAGACCACTAAATCTATGTAAATATCAATTATGACATATATATTGGCGGTCAACTCTCCGTTTTTGTCGTAAGTCCTACACTGAAATATCATTAATTTGCGGTTTTCTCCTAAGCGGATTTTTCCTCGGGGCAGTACTCAAAATAATTAGTGTAGGAAGTATAGGCCCTCATAACATAAAAAAGTTCCTACTGAGTAATAATACCTTTTGCAAAAAAATGACATTTTGTTGTTTTGTGTGATCACACTACAGTGATATTATCGATTTGGCCAATTTGAACTCTGCTTCTCTGACTTTTCCTCTTTCTTTCAGAACAACTATAATGGCCATTAAGGTTGGATTTCTCACAAAACATGTCACCATGGTCAATTTATCATTTCCATTTGAAAGATTTAATTCCCTGTTGCAGAATTGCATCAAGTTTACCCCATGAATCAGTGGACAAAGTAAGTTACTTTATAAACACATGCTACATGCTACTGTATCTCTGGGAGATAATTATCATATAATATAAAGTGACTGAAATAATATAACAGATATACACTGCGTGCGAGTATAAAGACCAATCTCCGCATTTTCAGGTCTAGAGAACAGAGCGCAGTGTGCCATGGTGATTTTAACCGGTGTGCGAAACTTTCGACCAGGAGGTGACAGTTTAAGCCCCACTGATATGATCGCTTCATCTTTCTGAAGAACCAGCTCCGATGGTTTTTCAGATATGACTTGTACATTGATTTCTTGATCGGGGAACTCAGTGGTAGCGTTACTTTTTGGAATACTGACTTCAACATGATACTCCTGAAGCCGAATCACATGCGATTTTTCTTGATGATCACGATGGCCATGTTCACGAGAGTCGTGCTGTTCAGGTTGCTTCTTAGAACTTCCCTGACCTTGTTCAGCATGTGTTGAATATTTCTCCAGTCCACCGTGGGTCTCCTCTTCGAGATCTCGATAAAAAAAGAAACCATATTGTTGAAAATTGGCAGCTGAATTAATTGAAAATTCGAAACTGGTCATCCCAGTAAACTTACAGCCCACGAGACCGCCAAAACAAAGAGATTCACAAGGGAAGACAGAAAAAACGTCAGTCTCGTAGGCTGTCTCGTCGGCCGTCGCTCGGTCTAGTGAATCCACTGGAAGATGGCTAGACCGAGATTGTCGGTCCAGTGGGCTATCAGTCTCGTGGACTTCGGTCTAGTTAACCTTCAAAGAGGTTGTCAGAAGGCCCGTGAGACTGACATTGTCGGTCTCGTGGGCTGTATAACCATGCGAGACATCTGAAAGTGATTATTAATGACTATTAAGAAAACAGTTTCTTTGATTAAAGGGACATTAGATATTCATAGTAACTTATCTTGATTGGAAAGTAGAGAAGTCAGAAAATTTTCTCCTATTTCTTTTGTAGCCAGATTACTCGAAGTAACCTTCTTCTCGATAGTATTTCTTTTTTTTTTTTTTTGATGGGCGGGAGCATGTAAAAGGAAATGTAATTTATAATGTATTATTGACAAAAAGTCTCTTCTACCATTAGGATAGAAAAAGAGGGATTTATATTTTTCTTTGCTTGTATGACCAGTACTGCGTCGCTGTGATGTTAGGAAAGACTTACCTTTAGACATGGGGAAATCAGGTTTCTCTTCAATTTTCAGATTTCTGAAAATAATATAAGAAAAATATTTAACGTACAAGACCAGAGGCGATTCCAGGTAAGAGGGCGGAAACATTTCTCCCTTTTTCATAAGAATCCATCCGAATTTGATTTCAAAAGGAGCAAGGCATGTAAACATTATATAGGTTTTTTCATAATGTGCAACATATTTCGTAACGTGTTCATGACTTTAATAGTGCGAATTCGTGTGTGTGTGCCTGTGTGTTTCGATGGGCGTGGATGAGGGAGTGTACATGTATACGCATTCAAACCGATGACATCGAACAAAGAGAACAATGGGTCATCGGTAGTAATTCAATAGGTCATTGGTTGTCAACAATTGGTGAGGTTTATTCCGTCAATGAAGTTTGTGATGCAATTCAATAGTGGAGTCATCGGTTGAAATTCGAACAATAGAAAACATAGCCACCCCCTAAAATATGATGAATAAATAAAATAACATTAAAAATATAAGTAAATTCGCTCATTGAGCGGGGCGTTGGGTGTAAACAATGATATTCCTAATCCAGTTGAAAATGATGGCAACTAAAATTATTCTTTTGCTATTTTTCAATTTGAAAAAGATAAAAATGGATTCTCAAATTTCAAGGACACATTCACCGTAAAGTCGACATTACTTATTAGAGGGCGGCTCCTGTTTTCTCAGAAGTCCTCTTGAAAGCCGTGTCCGAGGTTGAAGTCTTTCCAGCTTTCTTGTTCTTCTTGTTTGTGGGTTTTCCGTCTTAAACGATCAAAATATAAAGAGAAAACAATTTATTTTGGTGACAGGAAAAACAGAATTGCTCAAAATTTTAGGGAACTGTCAATCCTTCCGTCGCAACCACAAGAACAGCGCACCTTTGGCACATTGGTGAAGACTCATGACTCTCATACGGGAGGTCTCGGGTTCGATCCTAACTGTTCGGTGCTTACATCCTTGGACAAGATGTTTCGCCCACATTTGCCCCTCTCGACCCAGGTGTATTGATTAGGTACCAGGCAATGCTGGGGGTAGTAATAATGGTAGGGCCCACGGGAAGAACAGTATTAAAACTGCTTTGGCTACCCTGGGTAAATAAGAACATATTATTATTATTATTATTATTATATCATTATTATTTTGTATTGCACTCCATCTCTCAAAACAATTACATATATCTATTTAAAAATAACATATGGGACAACGAAAGAAAAATAAAGTTTAAACAGCTCTGAAGAGCACTATACATTAATTGCAAATATCGTTAACTTGAATACCTGACGACTGCGTATGTCCATTCTACTACCAGGAAGGCTCGAATATCCGCTATCTATCGTAGATATTGTACTTATTGAAGAAGTTTCGTCCTGCCCTCCTGGAAGAAGGAAAATTGTGCATAGTCGATTGTGACTGTGTACTCATATATAATCCACATCGAACACAATACAAAACAATACATACTTATTATTATTAAAGCCAATGTACTTCGAGGAGAGCCACACTGAATGTTTGATTACGTAATAAATTGTATTCATACGATTATATTACATAATTATTATGTTCTAGTTTTCCCAGGTAATGTCACAGAAATGTGAGAAAGCCTGCATGCTCATATAAAACTCATATTTTTAAATACATCAACACACGGACCTTGTTCAGCATGTGTTGAATATTTCTCCAGTCCACCGTGGGTCTCCTCTTCGAGATCTCGATAAAAAAGAAACCATATTGTTGAAAATTGGCAGCTGAATTAATTGAAAATTCGAAACTGGTCATCCCAGTAAACCTACAGCCCACGAGACCGCCAAAACAAAGAGATTCACAAGGGAAGACAGAAAAAACGTCAGTCTCGTAGGCTGTCTCGTCGGCCGTCGCTCGGTCTAGTGAATCCACTGGAAGATGGCTAGACCGAGATTGTCGGTCCAGTGGGCTATCAGTCTCGTGGACTTCGGTCTAGTTAACCTTCAAAGAGGTTGTCAGAAGGCCCGTGAGACTGACATTGTCGGTCTCGTGGGCTGTATAACCATGCGAGACATCTGAAAGTGATTATTAATGACTATTAAGAAAACAGTTTCTTTGATTAAAGGGACATTAGATATTCATAGTAACTTATCTTGATTGGAAAGTAGATAAGTCAGAAAATTTTCTCCTATTTCTTTTGTAGCCAGATTACTCGAAGTAACCTTCTTCTCGATAGTATTTGTTTTCTTTTTTTTTTTGATGGGCGGGAGCATGTAAAAGGAAATGTAATTTATAATGTATTATTGACAAAAAGTCTCTTCTACCATTAGGATAGAAAAAGAGGGATTTATATTTTTCTTTGCTTGTATGACCAGTACTGCGTCGCTGTGATGTTAGGAAAGACTTACCTTTTGACATGGGGAAATCAGGTTTCTCTTCAATTTTCAGATTTCTGAAAATAATATAAGAAAAATATTTAACGTACAAGACCAGAGGCGATTCCAGGTAAGAGGGCGGAAACATTTCTCCCTTTTTCATAAGAATCCATCCGAATTTGATTTCAAAAGGAGCAAGGCATGTAAATAGATCACATTATATAGGTTTTTTCATAATGTGCAACATATTTCGTAACGTGTTCATGACTTTAATAGTGCGAATTCGTGTGTGTGTGCCTGTGTGTTTCGATGGGCGTGGATGAGGGAGTGTACATGTATACGCATTCAAACCGATGACATCGAACAAAGAGAACAATGGGTCATCGGTAGTAATTCAATAGGTCATTGGTTGTCAACAATTGGTGAGGTTTATTCCGTCAATGAAGTTTGTGATGCAATTCAATAGTGGAGTCATCGGTTGAAATTCGAACAATAGAAAACATAGCCACCCCCTAAAATATGATGAATAAATAAAATAACATTAAAAATATAAGTAAATTCGCTCATTGAGCGGGGCGTTGGGTGTAAACAATGATATTCCTAATCCAGTTGAAAATGATGGCAACTAAAATTATTCTTTTGCTATTTTTCAATTTGAAAAAGATAAAAATGGATTCTCAAATTTCAAGGACACATTCACCGTAAAGTCGACATTACTTATTAGAGGGCGGCTCCTGTTTTCTCAGAAGTCCTCTTGAAAGCCGTGTCCGAGGTTGAAGTTTTCCCAGCTTTCTTGTTCTTCTTGTTTGTGGGTTTTCCGTCTTAAACGATCAAAATATAAAGAGAAAACAATTTATTTTGGTGACAGGAAAAACAGAATTGCTCAAAATTTTAGGGAACTGTCAATCCTTCCGTCGCAACCACAAGAACAGCGCACCTTTGGTACACTGGTGAAGACTCATGACTCTCATACGGGAGGTCTCGGGTTCGATCCTAACTGTTCGGTGCTTACATCCTTGGACAAGATGTTTCGCCCACATTTGCCCCTCTCGACCCAGGTGTATTGATTAGGTACCAGGCAATGCTGGGGGTAGTAATAATGGTAGGGCCCACGGGAAGAACAGTATTAAAACTGCTTTGGCTACCCTGGGTAAATAAGAACATATTATTATTATTATTATTATTATATCATTATTATTTTGTATTGCACTCCATCTCTCAAAACAATTACATATATCTATATAAAAATAACATATGGGACAACGAAAGAAAAATAAAGTTTAAACATCTCTGAAGAGCACTATACATTAATTGCAAATATCGTTAACTTGAATACCTGACGACTGCGTATGTCCGCTCTACTACCAGGAAGGCTCGAATATCCGCTATCTATCGTAGATATTGTACTTATTGAAGAAGTTTCGTCCTGTTCTCCTGGAAGAAGGAAAATTGTGCATAGTCGATTGTGACTGTGTACTCATATATAATCCACATCGAACACAATACAAAACAATACATACTTATTATTATTAAAGCCAATGTACTTCGAGGAGAGCCACACTGAATGTTTGATTACGTAATAAATTGTATTCATACGATTATATTACATAATTATTATGTTCTAGTTTTCCCAGGTAATGTCACAGAAATGTGAGAAAGCCTGCATGCTCATATAAAACTCATATTTTTAAATACATCAACACACGGATATGTAAAACCGTATTGCAGTCTTTACAGACCCTGATAATTTATTTTTGTCAGGAAGACAATGCTTCTTCGTGAACCACACACTCACCTAAATCAAGAAGACAATAGGATGAAGGAGAACAGACTAAAATGTTGATAATGATGGTAGCACACCTTTTCACGGGTGAAAAGGTGTGCTACCATCATTATTAATCTTCTCCGACTGTTCTCCGACACTAAAGGGATACTGAGCAAATTAACCATGACTACTATATGATGCCTCGTGAAAAGGTGTCCTACCGTAATTATCAATCTTCTCAGTCTGTTCTCCTTCACTAACGAGATACTGAGCTACGTCAAAATGACGGTGAAATGATGCATCGTGAAGAGGTGTCCTACCGTAATCATCAACCTTCTCAATCTCTGCTCCTTTACTAACGAGATACTGAGTTATGTCAAGATGACCGTGAGATGATGCTTCGTGAAGAGGTGTCCTACCATCATTATCAACCTTCTCAATCTCTGCCCCTTCACTAACAAGATACTGAGTTATGTCAAGATGACCGTGAGATGATGCTTCGTGAAGAGGTGTCCTACCATCATCATCAACCTTCTCAATCTCTGCCCCTTCACTAACAAGATACTGAGTTATGTCAAGATGACCGCGAGATGATGCTTCGTGAAGAGGTGTACTTCCATAATCATCAATCTTCTCAATATCTGCTCCTTTACTAACGAGATACTGAGTTATGCCAAGATGACCTTGAGATGATGCCACGTGAAGAGGTGTCCTATTATAACTATCACTCTTCTCAATATCTGCTCCTTTACTAACGAGATACTGAGTTATGCCAAGATGACCTTGAGATGATGCCACGTGAAGAGGTGTCCTATTATAACTATCACTCTTCTCAATATCTGCTCCTTTACTAACGAGATACTGAGCTACGTCTAGATGACCTTGAGATGATGCCACGTGAAGAGGTGTCCTATTATAATTATCACTCTTCTCAATCTCTGCTCCTTCACTAACGAGATAATGAACTATTCCAAGATGTCCGTTGCTTGAAGCATTGTGGAGAGGTGTTTTCCCGGTCTTACTACAAATGTTGTGCATCGCACCTAAAGTAATAACATAAATTACAATGTTAAGGTGTCCTTTTTTTGAAGCGATGTGGAGGAGCGTGTTTCCCTCTTCATCCTCAGTGTTTGATGTGGAAATCCTGCTCTCAACTGACTCGCTTTCTAACAGAGACTTTATGTATTCGAGATCACCCTGCTTTGCTGCTTGAAACATATCCATGCTGTCAACAGATTAATTTTAAGCAAAATGCACTTCCCTCTATCTTTCCGATCACATGAATGAAAATGCGGGATAAATAACTGATTCAAGTGAGATAATATACGGGCTACTAAAACATATAGGTAAGCTATCTGGAACGACGTATTATTCCCTTAGTGCTTGCGAAAAAGCCATCATTTCCAGTAGATTTACATTATCTAACATATCCACTATGCAACTCCGCTGTCAGCTTTTCTGTTCCAAATTGATAATGTCGTAATCATTTGTCGAAAAGAGTTGGTCTTATACATTCTTCCCAATAAAAAATAATTATAACAGAGACATAAAATGTTTCAATTAATGCGTTGTACACTGGCACTCGCGATCCTCACATTCAGAATCCAATCGTGTAGAGCTTTAGGGTCCAAAGTACGCAAATTAGAACGAAATATTTTTATATCAATCCTTGTCCTTGTTTTTTCACTGTCTGGTGGTGCATGCGAACAACAAAAAAAAGAGGGATTTTTCTAATGAATTAGCACAACGCATAGTTGATTGTCAGCCAAATAAATAATCATAAAGGAATAATAAATAAATAAAGGAATCATAAACAACCCCCGGCATCAGGTTTCCTGATGGTATAATAATAACTTCAGTGAGAATACTATCATAGAATGTTTAGTTTAAACATAAGGGGTGTCAAGGCTGATAGAGTTATAAAGGTTGCAGGACCGGTATAGCATCAGCAGTAGCATAGCGGCATCATGCAGTTTAGTAGTGGAAGTAGTGATATATAGTAAGACATGTAAGAGGAGAAGGAGGAGCAGGAACAGTAATACTAGTAGTAGGAGTAGATGCAGTATTAGTATAGTGGTGGCAGCAGTATATAGTAGTAGTAGTAGTAGTAGTAGTAGTAGTAGTATTAGAAGTAGTAGTACCACCAGCAGGCGTATAATTGTAAAGTCCAGCTCTTCAACGTATATACTGAACGATTGCTTCCTTCCTTCTTTCTTTCTTTCTTTCCTTTCTTCCTTCCGCTTTTTCTTTTTTTTACTTAATTTGTCCAAGAATTCAGTTCCTCCGTCCGCGGGGGGGGGGGGGGGGGGGGGCTTCACTTCTACCCTCATCAGCGTTACCAGTGGAAAAAAAAAATCGCTCCCATGGCCCCGATATAATTTACGTGGTTGTAGCTTTGATAACTCAGTTATATTGTGAATAGCTCCATCTATAGCCGCATACTAGGAGGCATGCAGCTTTCTTGGATATATATAGAAATGACAGGCGTGATACACAATGATATTGCTGCGTTCTGCACTAATTACTGATAAACTCGGAGTTTATGACCTTGAATTTTCGATAACTGAAAATCTAATTGAATATTCAGAGCATTATTTTCATTGTCGTATAGATCCGTGCATTCCGTATTTTCATGGGGATGGCTTTGTTCTCCATGAATGGTCATCCCCCACAGCTGAAAATAAATCCTTGCATATTTACGCCATGATTATTCTAAGAATATATTTAATGAAAATTTCATAAAGCTTACTCCAAATAAATCTGACATCCTTCAACTTTACAAAGTGAAAACCTCAGTCTGATCCGAGTTTTAGCTTTTGAGTTTATATTAACGATCAAAAGTGTCCATTTATGATTTATTGTACACCTGTAGTATAATAGGCGTTTATACTAAAACCTAACCGGGCCGTGAATGTAGTGGTGAATATTTATGTTTTTAGATCACTGGGTGCACGTATTATATATAAATACATGTATATAGCTGTTTGTTGTTGCTCAGGAAATTACTACAATTATTGGATGCATTATTGGTTAGTGAATAAAGACGGAATGATATTGTGGTAATAATAAAGAAGATGTAAAGACAAATAATTATGAACATGTACACCCATGTGTACAATGACGGAACAAGGGTATTGAATATAATCGAGTGAGAGGGAGAGAGAGAGGGGGGGGGGGGGGAGAAGAGAGTGAAAGTGTGTGCGTGTGTGTGTGTGTGTGTGTGTGTGTGTGTGTGCGGGTCTGTTTAGCAGTATGTCCGACATTTTCGGACAGAGAACAAAAAAAAAATCATGACAACAATGGTCCTCGGAAGCCGGACAATAGTCCTCGAACGTCGAACAATGAATTTGTGCTTTATTCCGTCGACTGTCCGAGGACGAGGAACAATAGAGGAACAATACCTGTCCTCGGAAGTAAAGCCATGTAGAGCTCTGTGTGTGTGTGTGTGTGTGTGTGAGAGAGAGAGAGAGAGAGATCTAGAGAATAAGAGGGGAGAGAGACAGACAGAGATTAGAAAGAGACAGAGAGAGGGGAGGAGGGGGTTAATTGTATGTATGTGTTGTGTGTGGGTGTGCGTGTGGTGTGTGTGAAGATGTGTTAAATTTGAATGTGAGTAATTCAGTGTTGTTTTTTGTCTGTTTGTTTGTTGGGGGGTCTTTGAGGAGAAGAGGGGTGTGATATTTTTAAATTTTGTTTATTTATTTGTCATTTAATGTCGATACCATTTTGCAGTATCAAAGGTTTCCAAATTTATGGACCATTTTCATTACAGAAAACGTTCCAATCCAATCCAATCAGGGTATTTATAAAGTGCAAATATCTAGTTACCTAATCAAACATTGAAATATAACTTTTACCATGTTAACTTCTTGAACCTCCCGTTCAACCGACCGCCCTGGTGCAAAAGGTTTTTCCTATCACTTTGACTGGCTACCTAGATGGGCGGAGCAAATAACCGGCCTCCCCCCGAAAATAACTTCACCAGATTAATGGACATGTTTACCTGTGTTTGAGCATTTCATTTTTGGTATAATATCCATTCAATATGAAGAGCTTTCTCGTTACAACAGGCTTAGGAATCAAAGTCAACATATTATAGGCTTAACATTCTTTTCCCTATCGAGGATTCTAAAACTGCCGTTTCATCCTACTATCTTCCATATTAAAGCCTTTTGAATTGTTATTGACGCAATAAAGGACCCCTAGCCCACTCAAGTATGCTGAAAGCAATATGGGGATTTCCCCCCATGACAATGTTTCGTGCTTAGTTCTTCTCCTTATTTTAAATATTATATTTCAATGATTTTGTGGCCTTTTTCATTTTCATTTAGATGCATGTGAATGTCATTACTTTAATCTACACGGTATGAAAATAATATGCCCTTTGGTAGTTTTTACTTATTTTCCCATTTTACTTAAAAACATTGTTTTGCCATTTACGCACTCGATATAACTCTTACTTACTGAATTTAGATTGAGTAGAATATACGTGAAATTTTAAAGTAAAACTAAATACAAAAGAACATTCAAATGTAATGCTTTAGTAATGTTAACTCAAAATAAGAAAGTATACGTATTACTCAAACAATTTATGTTGATTGTACTTATCTTTTTAAAGCAAAGACTGATGCTGTACGTAATAATGTATTAACATAATTCATGAATATTCATTAAGATCAAATTAATCTCTTGTTTTTTAATAAGACGACTTTTTAAAACTGTTTTTGTGTTTGAATAAAAATTTAAGGAGTTTAAACTATTTCCTAATTTAGTTAAGCATAGATAAGAAGATAAGATAATTTGTAATTGTCACTCAATTCAAAACAAATAAAAACTTGGTATTTCAGGAAAATTGTCCACCAATTTTTTTTAAAGATGCTACGATCAAGTATATATAAAATTCGGAGCCCTTCCAGGATGTGTCAGATTAAAGCAAATGTAAGAGTGTTTGTTGGTGATGGTGGTAGATATTAAATCCGAAAGTGAAAAGTGAAATGGTGTCAGTGAATGTGTTTATTAATGTCATATTTTTTTTTAAATTGTTATCTATCATGTTGACAATTTAATTGAGTGAAAATTCATTAAGCAAAATAGTTAAATTCTACTCAGATTTCCCTGTTACAAATTCTACTCAAATTTCCCTGTTACAAATTCTACTCAAAATTCCCTGTTACAAATACTTTTAAAAATCAAGGCAATATTTTTCCTCTTAAGTAATTTCAATAAGAATTGTTTTACAGTGTAGTTGTAAAAATGGGCATTTAAAACTGGTGATAACTAGAAATCTTATGGGGTGTTGCAAGAAAGTTGCGATTGATTGCAAGTTGCAACTGATCTGTACTGACCAATCAAAATCATTGTTGCAAGCCCATCTTCTTGAATGGGCAGACCCTGAACCATTCAGAATGGTTGTTCTAATTTGCTTTACAATTTTATTTTGTTTAATCATGCAGCAGGATGCATCGTTTAGACAACAAAATGTAAACAAACTTATATAAAAAACCTTTTCCCCGTTCTGCATTCATCGAAAACATAACATATAGATACAAACATTTGAACAGACTAAATGTTCCAACCATGATCGTCAGGGTCAGGGAGTCTACCTCGGTTTCAGAACTTGCAATTGCTCATTACTCTTTTAAATCATTATGTACTTTTAACCAACATTGTTCAGCTCACTTTCATATCTGCGTTGTAAATAATATTCTACCAAATCTGGAATTACATATTACATAATTAGCATAACATTCGCATAGTTTTGTATACCAAATATAAACAGATTATAGTTTAAGATAATTATATTTTATATCAAAATATCATTCGCCATTGGTGAACTGTCTTCGGTTGAATTAACTTTAAGGTCGGATCTATACGTGGTGAATGTTATTCTTTTATAGGTGACAACATGATTATTCAATTTGTTTATTTTCATTTTTGATATTATTTGTTTCCATGTTTTGCAGCTTACACAATATATGTACAATGAGAGGGGAAAATATAATCATATAAATCAAATGAATAATGCAAAGAGTAATACATATATAATAACAGCTCAGTATATTAAATGTTTACCAGTAGTTATAGTCAACGCATACAGTATAAAAGTATGAAACATGTGCATGGGGGAACTTATTAAAATCGGGGCTTGTCGAATTACATCCAGACATAGAATTTTGAAGAATTTTATTTTGAATTGACCGTACAACTTATCGTTCGCCAATTGTAAACGACAGCCATATTTTCACAGCGAGAAACTTTCGCGATTTGAAAAAAAAAAACATGTAATGTGTTATGTTAGGTCAATTATTATTCAATAATTTCACGGCAAAAAACTTTCGCCAATCTGAACCACTCGCGAAATTCTGATTTTCTGGTTTATCTACAAAATCCATGCTTTCAACATAACTTGGGTTTCACGGTGGAGTCAGATTTGCGGCTCAATGCGGCTTAATGTCTCAAGAAGTCATGACACAGTTGACACATAAGAATAGGATTTTAAGAACAAAACAGACTAAAACGTCGATCACAGTTCTTTTAAGAGCTACCATAACTCACGAAAGATCACAAACAGTCCTTTTCAGGCCTATCACACGGTGATAAACCGTAAATCTTTCTATTAAAACAGACTTAACTGTTGAAAATGTAATCCCATAAACCGCTACTGGCATATCGATTTTGTCCTCTTCTAAACCGGCATAGGCATGATGTTAGTCGCCAAATTAAGGGAAGGGGTTAGACGAAACAAGAGGTGGAGACAATTACGTCTACTGCCATTCTGCACCTTACACAGGATTAACTCGATCTCCTCCCAAATTTATGACCCCCTCCTCCATTTTGTTTACGACGTCTACTTTCCTATGCAACTCTTTAATCTTCACCATCTCAGTGGTATGTAATAATCAGATAATGCCCCTTCCCGACGTGTTTTTCCAAATTTCACTCAACTATAATAGGGCTTCTTCTCCCTATCTTTCCATTCCCTATATAAATCGTTTCTCTACTGTTGTTTATTTATTAGACAACATTTTAACCGACCATTTTATCATATGTGCAATTCATGTACTTGTATTTTGAATGCTTTTACATTGTAAATACACATGAGCCATTCAGTTTATGCTGGGAGACATATCCAATATACCACATTTTAACTGAACTGAATTGAACTAAACCGAATTAAATTGCAGTGTTCATTTGATCATACTTGATTATTAATGTTTTTCTTCAATAGTGTAGTATAAAATATGACGATCGGAAATATTATCATTTTCTAATATATTTGAGACAAAGTACAGGGAACACTTCTTATGTGGGTAAATTCATCGAATTTTAAAAAAATATAGAGGAACAGAGAGGGGAGATGAATTATGTAATAAAAGCTATTTAAGATTCCGACATGGTCGTGAAATTGGTCGAATTGCTTAACAATCTAAGAAAAGACATTTCTGAACGATAAGGACAAATAATGATGATCAGGGGAGTGTTTTATCAGACTTTTGTCTGTGATTTTTACTGACAACTTTTATAAGCTAACGTGGAGAAGGTTTACGGTTCACCATGAGGTTAGTCCTGAAAAAGACTATTGAGTAAGAAGAAGAAAGTGGAGAAAAGTTGAGAGGAGAAGAAAAGGAAAGGCGAGATAGAACTTCAGAGAGTGTAGAAATAATCTTTCTTGAAAGTGTGAAGTCCTGAAAAGGACTGTCAAACAGATGAGAATGCTGAGAGTGGAGAAGATTCGACGTTTCGGACAGGTTGACTGTCCATTATCAGAAGTTATAAGCTACTGAAATCCTTGCATCTGATTGGCTGAGAGCAAAGTTGTCGGTAAAAATCACTGACAAAACACTTGATGAAACGCTCCCCAGGGAAAAATTTCAATAAGAGTATTAGTAAAGAAGAACTTTATTTACGCTGGAGTACGAATATCAAACTCTAAAAATCATCATCGTAACAAATTCCAAATTCATAACATTATTACTATACATTTTAAATGTATTACTATACATTTTAAACAGCTTTACAGCTTGTATCGTATTGTACTGTATTTATTAAACTTATCATTAATATCATCAATATTATATTTACAAAGTAATATGTAAATCATTATAACTGGGATAAAGTAGACAATACATAGCAAAATGTAGGATAGATTATAATTAAAACGCAATTAATTACATGTAATGTGTATTTCAAACAAAAAATAATAGTTTTAGATAAACTTTTAAAATTTTCTTAAATGTAGGCATAAATATAATTAGAATATGCTATTCCGTCTTGCCAAAATGCATAATAATCGCTGAATTATAATAATCATTACAACATTGTACCTCTATTTTTTTCAACGAAACTTTCCCAAAGGACCCATGTAAGCATAATTACTACTGTATAGTCGCATAAAATCATATGTGTTTGCACATAATAATTCGCTGTCTCCTTCAGACGCATTATAAACGAGTTTCATTAACAAGCTAAGTGCTATCGAAGTTAAAGGGAAATTAACCTCAGCGTATGAATTAGCTTATTTTGAATGGTGTAGTATATGCCTCTTATTTGATACATGCAATTTCATGTAAAAACACAGGATATAGATATAAATCACTATTTTCCAGCCAAGTTATCGTCTGCTAGCAATAATAAGGGGGCTGCCATTACTTTATGTGTACACGAACATATTTTTCATCCCAAGTAAAATTTCCTTCATCGTTAACTTGTAATTGATTTTTAGAGGACAAATATATATTAGATAAAGTCACATATTCTGAAATGTAAGTTTAGTTTTATATATTTTTTAAAAGGTCTTAATTTGTTCATAAAAAATATACTTCATAAAAAATATACGTCAAGGACGGAGAATTGACGTCAAGGACGGAGACAATCGTAACAATACCAAAACAAAGCGAGGAATCTGCTTTACAGGATGGCTATTAGAACTCATGGGTCGTCAATTATCTAGGCCCATGGCCAATAACAATCGTAATACAATCAGAACAAAGCGACGTATCTGTTGTAAAGGTAGGCTATTATCAATGCATATGGTACCTAATGATCCGTGTCATGCACAAAATGGCAGCCTCCATGGAAAGACGTAGCAGACAATAGGTGCATCTAGAATATCACGTGGGGTTACTTGTCCTTTAAGACCTTTCGGAGGCATAAAGGTCATAAAAACGAGCCGATTATTCCGTTGGCCAAAACATTTCTTATTGTATGTATAGAAAATGATAATCGAGAAACAACAATGAATGGGAAAGGGACGCCGCATTATAAAAGACACAGAAGCGATAGGAAAGAACACGCGTAAATAAAGGAAAGTCATTGAAGGGGTCGGAATGTGTTGAGGGAGTATTACGGGCTGTCAGTTGAAAGACCTATTCAGACTGGTATAAGAGGGCTTCTGTTTGGGTTTAAGGGATGAGTGCCCTTTCTCGGACCGTCATCCTATTGTGAATGGCCTTAAACAGATCAATAAAGGATGAGCGGGAAAGAGGAGCACGACGACCGAACGGCTAGACCCTATCCATAACTTAAACACCGACTTAAAAATATAATAATAATAATATAATATTCTGCATTCAGTAGCGTCCAACACATCCATGATGTCTTAAAGCGCTTTCCAGATACTTATTCGACAATTCAACAGAAATAATGAAGTGCAACTAGTTGCAGAAAGTATCACCTTTATTTTAAAGCTCTTTAGAAGAAATGAAATGATCGACATGTTTAATTAGAATGTTATATATTTTTTTTCAATTCTTACATTGTCATCTTTAAAAATAAAGGGTCAGCTGTCTATTGAAGTGTCGCATCTAGCTTGTCCCCAAAATCAATTGTTTTCTCAAAAGGAAAAATATAGAACGTTTAAGTATGAAAGAAAATATGCAAATTTTGTTGGTAAAGATTTTTTTGTTGAAAACCATTGAACATAATTATTTTGATAATACTTTATATCCTTTAGAAATGATATTTTCGTTAATATATCCTGCATTTATCATAGATTCATTATAACCTACAAAAAATGAATGCTGCATCGCATATAAATAAAAGAAATTTCAGGTTAACAATACTAAAATAATTGTGTGCTCTGTTGATAACATCCTCCATTGTAATTCGCAAGGTATTAACTGCCCTTACGATGTAAGAAATTAATTTAAATCTATTTTGCTTAATACAAGTATTCTGCATGAGGAAGACTCAGTTAACTTTGATATCTTATCAGGGTCTCTATCATAGATCTTCAGCGTTACATACGATACAGAGCCCAAGCTTCGTCGAACAATAGATTTATCTATTATTGTGGTCTGATTATCGATGATGTCTCGAGCAAAGACTCGGGGTTATGCTTTTTAGCAGGTTGGCGTGACAGATCCATAAAGGGCCCCTCCACCGGCCCAGGGTGTGTAATGAATTCGAACCGCTACAGATCGAACCTCTCATGTTCGGCCATGTGGCCGTCATGACTTCCACATTCTTCTACATTTCGAAGGTTAACTTTTTGAAGGAAAACCAAGATGAAAGAAATGAAGGGTGAAGAAGACATTCGGACTGTCAGCGTCTGCACAAATGTCAAATGGATAGGGTAAGTTTTGTTAAATTATGCTTGACCTTTAACGGACTACATAGTCTAGATCGGGACTTTCTCAAAATGATTGCGTGACATACTTATATCGAGAACGAGGGGCTGATAATCAACATTCAGATACATGACGGGCCGTACCCGTTAATAATAAAACAAACTGTAGGTCTACGTGTCGTATATATGTTTGTATTTGCAACAATACATATTTTAGACGAGTAAAAGATAGAATTCGCTCCCTTTCATAGGATACTGATAAACGAACAGGCTCAACAGTTTATTAGATGAGATAAAATCGTTTCCAAAATTCGTTCGAAGACTGACATTGCTTTATGAAGATTTTAAGATTATTTTACAATTTCATTGTGTATTTCCAAAAGAATTGCAAGAAAATCACGAATGTGAGCCATGATTAAGTATACACTCTAAAAAATTAAGTGCTGTTTTCAGCACCTGGAGGGCTGAATTTAGCACTTTCTGAGTGCTTGCATAGGGACTGCACTCAGAGTGCTATTTGAATGCACACAGCGTGCTATTTCAGCACTTTCACGGGAGCTGGACCGGCTCCTTAAACTGCTAAACATTCGTTTAAAAAAAAAATCGTGATTCTGGCGAGCCTCGAACCAGGGTCCGCTGATCGAGAATTGCTGACATTACCGCTAGACTAACTCACATCGTACGATTTAGAGCAGATCTTATTGTAACGTAGTGAATTTACGACACCACATAGTTCATGTTATCTACTTGACTCCCATGACGAAGCTGGATTGCAAGAAGCGTTTGTTAGTCTGTCGGTAACATCAGCGCCTCTCAATCAGCGGAACCTGGTTCGAGGCTCGCCACGGTCACATTTTTTTTTGTTTGCTTGTAAATTAGCACACTTGCAAGTGCTAAAACAGCACTTCAGGTGCAGTCACTATACGAGCACCGAAAAAGTAGCACTTCAGTTTTTACAGTGTATATATATTTTTTTTAAAGATTGAAGTTGTTCATCAGCAAACTTTATTTCAGGTCTATAAAAATATTAATTCTAGTGAAATACTAAAAACCGTTGCATAACTTGTTTTCTTATAACGCAATGCTGTGTTTTGAAAATCTGGGCAGCGTTTCATCAAGCATTTTGTCAGTGATTTTTACAGACAAATTTGCATTCAGCCAATCAGATGCAAGGATTTCAATAGCTTATAACAGTTGTCGGTAAAAATCACTGACAAAATGCTTGATGAAACGGTCCCCTGATTTAGAGATCTTTTTATATTCCACACATTTCTCTGTCACATTAAAATCAATTGATGTCGTTATCTTATTTTCCAAAAAATCATACCGCAACAACAGTCAATAAGGAAAGCCCCCTTGACAGAATGTTGCAATTCATTCGGCAGTCCTCATGATTGGTCTGTGTTCTTTTCTTCTTCAAATTTCCGTCCTGTCATCTGTTCATTCATAAGTTGCTAAATTTGTAAAGTCATTCATATTACATGTATTATCTTTGCCTGGAAATCCATGAATAGATGAATTAAATGATTAGTTATCGTACGCATCAGTCCTTTAAAAGAAAGTATTCACATTAATAAACCACAGTAGATTATATTGCAACAATTATCGTTATCCTCATCATGCTTAATACGCATTATAGTAGAGGTTAGAATAATGCTTATGAACATGATGAAACCAAGAATGATTTTATCCCTCTGAACTTTGAATTTCCACACTTTCACGTAAGAATATATGCACGTTTCCTTTGACAAATGACCTAACATTGTGGAATAAGAGACTGCAATTCAAATAGTGGGTTTTTTGGCCAGACTTTTATGAATAGACAAAATTTACCTAATTACATGTTAAGTTTCAAGAACCGGTAAGCACAAAACTGTGGATCCTTATATATATATAGAAGCTTAAAACCGAATGGATTTTTAATAGAGAATCGACAACCACTTGCAGTCATTCTGGAAGTGTTAACCCGTCCTTATAACTTTATCGAATGCATTTACTATTGTACATGAAAGGTCTGGTTTTTCACATAAATCTAGTTCCATACTAATATTGTTGTAGTGTAGAAGGAATATTGAACATGTTATTTCAAAAATAAGGAGATTCTGAATCAGTACTTGCCGGTAATTATACTGATGATTGAAAGTGTAAATATTTTCATTTATTCAACTCCAGATTATGAACTTGTAATACATAATTAGCAACTGGTTAAAAAGGATTGAATGATATTTATATTATATTGGATGGCTCTGAATGGGATACCAGAGAATATTCCACGAGTTAGGGCCAATATTGCAAATGATTTAGAACTGAATAAAAATCATTTAACCAACCACATTCAGTTAATAGAGCCTCTCATCATACTTCATTGTGATCACATAAGTTTAACTTAACCTCTTTATGACGTCATGTCGTATGTGTGTATGCGTTGCGTTATTTGCGCGCACGCAAACAGACCAGACAAAATACGGCATAATATTGCACGGCAAGTTTAGTACTGTAGCCTGTGGGGAATTCAGCGTTCCGTGCAATATGCTCTCATATTGCACGCGCAAATCAAGCGGACAAAAATATGCGTTTTTAATGCGCCGCTAAAATGCCTTCTATAGGTAATAATACAATATATTACTTTATTACCTATATAAGGCATTTTAGCGGCGCAATAAAAATGCATATTTTTGTCCGCTTGATATGCGCGTGCAATATGAGGCCATATTGCACGGAACGCTGAATTCCCCATAGACTACTGTACTAAATTTGCCGTGCAATATTATGCCGTATTTTGTCTGGTCTGTTTGCGTACGCGCAAATAATGCAATGCATACACACATACGCACATGACGTCATAAAGAAGTCAAACTTGTGTGATCACAAGGAAGTATGATGAGGTACTCTATTAACTGAATATGGTTGGTTAAAATGATTTTTATTAAGTTCTAAATCATTTTCGTGTAGGGTATAGATAATAATGATTATATTGGATGGCTTTATTTCATGGAATACCATAAATATTCCACTCGTTAGGGGCAATATTGCACTCATCTTCGATTCGTGCAATATTGGCCGTAACTCGTGGAATATTCTCTGGTATCCCATTCAGAGCCATCCAATATAATATAAATATAAAAAAGTAATTATCCTATTTCTCATATTATTTCTATGTAAAAAAAAATGACTATTCATATATTTTTACCACAGTGATACCCTATACATTAGAATGACATGTCAACATGTAAACTGATTTGTAAAGGTTCTTTTTAGACACTTGATAGCTCTTTCTAATAAAGATGCATCAACGTTTACCATACCCCAGCCTAATTTTTAAAACTCTTTAACTATGCGGTGATTTTCGAGTTTTTTCTTCCAATCCATAAGCTTTTTGAATGATATGATATTATTGAATAGATTGACTCGTTTTCATCCAATTTAAACTATTTCAAAACAAATCACTTAAGATAGACAAGGAAGGCTCTTTGAATAGAACCCATAAAGCATTTAAAGTCTGCACTGATTCCAAAGTAACTGGTCGTGCCACACCCTATCCATTTGGGTCGAGGCGCCGAAACCGTCAGTGTACAATATACTGTACTGAATTGTAAGCTTAGTTTTTCAGGGTTACACCATGTAATCTTTCAAGGAATAAGAGACGTGAAAATGGCTGGTGAGCTCCGCTATGAGCTCTGTGGTTCTCGAGGTTTCGATTTTCTCCACGATGAAAAGTATCGCTGATACTTCTCTAAATATACTGTACGTTGTGAGAAATATGTGGCGCCTTACGCCATTTTAAACATTTAAAAACAAAACAAAACACAATTGTGATTTGGTCGAGGTATAAATTAATTCAACAATGAATAAATCCTTTTCAAACAGCTCCAGTGAAGGGATTATGTAAGTGTAGTATATATATATATATATATATATACATGTATATATATATATATATATATATATATATATATATATATATATATATATGGCGGATAGCTTAGCCGTGATTAATAGTACATAACAATAAATTCGTGTCTGTGTCTGCAGACTACATTCGGCTGATTCACATTCAGCTAATTTACATAATAACCATATGATAGTCATTCATCAGAAATAAAATATGACATTGCGAGCATAGTTGTAATTGCATGAAATTAAAGTCTGTTTTGGTGATTTTTATTTATTATCTTTTAGTATTAACCACACATTACGCCCCTCCCCCTTTAATACTAAATCATCTTTCCATTTACGTTTGATGATCCTATATATTTCCATATATAGTTTTTGTCACAATATGTTACGTTCCTGGAATACAATAAATAAATAATGTTTCTCTTGTCTTGCTATACCTTTCTAATTAATTCGGAGTTAACGCTACAAGTATTTTTTTTCCATTTTAAACATTCACTTATTTGTTTGTTTGTTTGTTGTTTTTGTTTGTTGTTTGTTTGTTGTTTGTTATTTTTTGGGGTCAATTCTTTTAAAAACAAACTAACGAATTCTCTAAGGATGTCTGAAATTGCGATATCATATAGTCATCTATGCACATCATTGATAAAGACACATAACAACATGCTTTTTTCCTCTCAAATATTGATTTCAATGGGAATCAGCTCTATATCAAAATTAATTGAATAAGACAGAAATACGTAACAAAACTAAAATATTGATAAAACATTGAGGTACATCAAAGTATGAAAATGTATTAATCGAAACTTTCATGCACGATAGTTTTTGGTGGAAGTCGTTAATCTATTATGGGACCAACGGACTCGCTTCGTTTCTGTTCATTTTGTCAGGGGCGTATCCAGGATTTCCCAATAGGGGGGGGGGCGTCAGGAATTATTGATCGCCGTCATGGGGGAGGGGTCTTTGGAAAATTTTTGCTTCTGAAGAAGGGCTGAGATGCAAAATAGTGCTATATAGTGCTATATATATATTTTTTTTATGACGGCCAATAGGGGGGGGGGGGGCCTGTTGCGCCCCCCCCCCCTGGATACGCCACTGCCAATGGCGAATGATATTTTGATATAAAATATAATTATCTTAAACTATAATCTGTTTATATTTGGTGTACAAAACTATGCGAATGTTATGCTAATTACGTAATTTGTAATTCCAGATTTGGTAGAATATTATTTACAACGCAGATATGAAAGTGAGCTGAACAATGTTGGTTAAAATTGCATAATGATTGAAAAGAGTAATGAGCAATTGCAAGTTCTGAAACCGAGGTAGACTCCCTGACCCTGACGATCATGGTTGGAACATTTAGTCTGTTCAAATGTTTGCATCTATATGTTATGTTTTCGATGAATGTGACCAATTTTGAAGCCTATTTAATGAACAATATTTTCAATTGGTATGAGGATTTATTTTTTTTTGCTAGTTTTTTTTTTTTACGACGGCCAATGGGGCGGGGGGGGCGCGCGCGCCTGTTGCGCCCCCTGGATACGCCACTGATTTTCTTATTGTACCAAAACAATTGTATTAACAAGCAAAATCTAGGCTCAGTTAATTCCAAAACATGAGTGAATGATCCACATAAAACACATCACAGCTATCATAAGAAGGGAATTGCCTGAGAAGCCATGGCGGCAGAAGGCCTAGGTCACCCGTCTTGAAAAACAGGGGGATAACAAAGAGAAACAAAGGGGGTCCAAGTTGGTAGACAAAATGTGAAAGTTTATTACACGACTGGATGCGCTAATTAGTCCCCAAATGTTTTCTGATAGGGGATACTTTCACGCAGGTCCGCTCTGATCCTTTTGATGGTCTATTCAAAGTGGTCTAGGATTTAAAGAAGGGTGATGCACCGGTGGGTAATGAACGATCCGTGTCGCCACGTCTTGAAAGGGGGGCTTGTGATTTGGGCTTAAGTTAAGGAAGGGGTATCGACGGATTAGTGTTGTTGTTTTCCACCCTCTTCCAAGCAATAACATTATCCCGGTCTGGAGGGGTGGGTAGCTTTATAATGGGTGGGTTAATCGAAGAGGGATTCAGTTCCCCTTGTGATCTTCGTGGGGTAAGGTTGCAGGCCAGGAGGGGTACAAGAGGGGTACATCAATTTTCACAATGGTGTAAGGTAACACAGTTGGTGAGCGAAGCCAAACATGATCTAGAGGAACATCACAACCTAAGCGTGGACATCGAAAAACGGTTTTCGACGTTTATTCGACTAAAACTGGAAGTTACAAACAGCAACAATCCATAGCTATTGAAGTGAATTACCTGCCAGGTATGGTTATCTATTTCATGACCTATAGCTTCTTTTTATTTCTTTTAGGACCCCATTGGAAATAAGTTTATTGTAAACTTTTATGGGTTATCCTGTTCAAGATACATATTTTCCTTGCAATGTTTTACATTTCATCTTCTATTTTACTTGACGAATAAAATCAATTAATCAATCAAAGGGACATGTTTTGATTGGCATGTAAATCATGTAATATTATTGATGAACGACATTATAATGACTGTGATGTAAAGCTTGTTTATGCCCTCCAACGTGGTGAATCTGTAAGCAGTTATGTATTGTTAGTCACATTCATCATCTATTTTCTGAATAATCAACGCAAGTTTTCATTTATATGTATATTTGGTTTCCAAATTCTACGTTTTTCCTTGTGTTATAAAAACTGTGCATTGTAGGCCTACCTTTAAAAAATATTTCACTGTCACTAAAATGCATGTACTGATAAGATATTTTCTTGCCAATGTGATCATGTATGAGAAAATAAAATGTAATATTTGGTTTTTTTCTGAATAATTATATAATTATCCGCTTCAAATACAAAAAGTTGACGAATATGTATCAGTAGACGATAAGTCATATTTGATTCCCATGCGTATTTGTTAAACCACCCACTCTTAAAAGAAAAGAGAGGATATTTTGAGTGAAACTAAACTCTCAATCAAATTCCTCAGCTATTGATCGCGAAGACGACCATTAATCTGGTCGAGTGGTTTTTATAGCTTTGCATCTTCTTTTGAGAAATTGGTCTTGCATGAGTAATCTATTTATGTAGAAGACCAGCCCGCCAAAACTTGAGCAATGATTGTTAAATGTGGATTGTATCCATTTGTGTAGGCGTATCATCATACTCAGCGAAAGAACTTAATCTTTATTCCACGAAATGATTAAAAAGTCAAGGCTTATTAGTATCTCGTTTTTTTTAAAATTTGTTTTGTGTTTTTTCGTTCGTGACTTTCGCTACTGCCGCAATGATGCTTCCTCTTCATAAAAAACGCTCGTTTCCTTGCTGTGTTCCTATATAGCCTATGTGTTTTGTGCTTGTTATTATTAATCATGATTGGAATCACGATCGCTGTTCATACATACGGTAAGCCTATATGATTGGTTTGAATTGGTTTTATTTTCAGCACTCGTTCTAAAATGAGATGAAATGTAACAAAAGAGAAATGCGGTATATAAAATTTTGGAGAATACAGTAAGAACAAATTCTTATGAAATCGGACCACGGAATTTTTATTACTTGGGCATAGTTTTACTGTTTCTTTTAAGCGGATCTGTAATCTATATTTCTAGATATTAGAACAAAGCATTTAACTATTAGTTAGAGTAGGCGATGTGAAAGAAGTTGGCCTACGTTGGCCAACTATGACATTTGAACGCAAGTATGAGGTCTTATGCAGAACAATGACTCATGTTTTACAGCTGCTTTCTAATAATGCAGCGCAGCACCATGATCAGCGTTCGGGCATTCAGTTACAAAAACACCGGTGTACTAATATATTCGAATTTGTCACACACTTTTTAACTTGCCCGGCATAGCATCAAATACTGAATACACGGTTGATTCCATTCATGGAGATGATGCCATACAAATTATGTGAATGCATAGTTTGTCACCGGGGTTCCAGGAGGAAGCATTCAGAGATTTAAATATAATTAACATAAATTTAAAACACTTACAAGTTAAACACTATACTACAGACTGGTATCTTGTTGCCTTGTTGGAATAAGTGGCTGAAAATTTAAAAAAAATGCATGCAGTTACCCGTCTTCTGAACACCGGGAATCTGCTCGGGTCAACCATGTTCCTGGAAGGGACTTCAACGTTAAGCATCCACCATCTAGCATCACACGTCACACTTTCTTTGCGAGTGTTCTCCGTTGATTGTCCGAACGCAATTCTTGTTGAATCTATCAAACCAGTCAAGAACTGTGTACGGACATCAGTGGTTGATACCGCTATCACCGAGATAAGCAGGTTCGAGGCTCAGTTGCAGTGCACACGGATGGATGGCCGGTGTCACTATAACGCCGAAGGCCGACAGCAAAAATGGAAAGCTATGAAGTTGGTCAAAGGTAACGTATAAAAGGGTATTGTCAAACTCTTCTTAATTCAAATCAAAGTAAACACGGAATGTACAATCTAATAATGCAACTTTTAAATAAGTATACAAATATGAAAGCAACCTGTTAATTAATCCCAAAGAAGGCATGATATCTATACATAATTATATGGCCACTGACATTGTTTTGAACTTGATATTTGGAGCCAACACATTGTCGAATGTTCCCAATGTCTCCTTATTTTTTTTCCAATCAGATTTATGACTATCTTAAAATGAGATCTTTAAAAAAATGTTAACCTAGCTACCCAATCACAAATAAATACGAATTTACATCAACGACAAATTATATATTCCATCATAGTTGGGGGAGAAGAATGAGAAGGGCGTTTTAATAACAAAATATCTATTTTAATGTATTAGAAATATTACCTTTATTTCGACCTTTTGCACGGGAGTCCTTAAATCCGTTGTTAACATGGCAAATACGTCCAAATGATGGGTTCTAACTCCCTCTCTAATACGAGAAAACTACTACATTAATAGGAACTTGCGAGCAACTCTAAAGATTAGAGAAGATTACATATTTTATAAAAAAAACCCTTGGATTCTCCACTTTTTAACCATTTTACTTGCATTCCATTTTAGATAGCTGTATTGTAATAATAATAATAATAATATTGGGTATTTATATAGCGCTCGTATCCACCAATGGTGCTCAAGGCGCTCCAATATTACCCTGGGTGTAGCCGAGCTGCCCTATAAGGCGCTTAAAGCATTTCAAGGAATAAATTCCTACCAGGTACCCATTTACTACACCTGGGTGAAGAGTGGCAAATGTAGATTAATGTCTTGCCAAAGGACATTAGTGCCGCGGCGGGACTCGAACCGCGAACCATGAGATCCACAGTCCGGTGACGTATCCACTAAACCACGACACCACGACACCTCCACAGCGTATTATGTTTGATATCACTAAAATGTTATTGCTTTAATTATATAAAATAAGAAGTTTATGGAATAGAACAAAATCGACTCAATTAAGGATATTCAATACAGAAAGTATATTACAGAACCACATGTGTTTGCAGTTTTTATTGTATGCCAGCAATAAATATTCTCATGTACACAATTTGCACATTAAAATAAAGAAAAAATATTGATTCATCAACAAAAATTTCACAATCTCGTTTCACAAAGAATATAGTAAAAGTTTTCATAGAGAAAAAAATAGTTCAATTATAAAGAAATTCAACATTAGTAAAAGGTGAAACATATACATGCATCTCAATAAATTAACTCATTATAAACTATAATACATGGCATTAGGCAAAACACACAGAATTCTCAAAAGAACAAAATAAAAGTAAGGTTTTTACGAGTACAGATCAAGCTGCAAGTCAATTTCTGAGTTGTATTTAAAGAAGTGTAGATCATAAGATGGACGGGGAGAGAAGAGGATGGAAGGGGAGAGAAGAGGATGGAAGGGGAGAGAAGAGGATGGAAGGGGAGAGAAGAGGATAGAAGGGGAGAGAAGGGAGAGAAGAGGATAGAAGGGGAGAGAAGAGGATGGAAGGGGAGAGAAGGGGAGAGAAGGGGAGAGAAGGGGAGAGAAGGGGAGAGAAGGGGAGAGAAGGGGAGAGAAGGGGAGAGAAGGGGAGAGAAGGGGAGAGAAGGGGAGAGAAGGGGAATGAGTGAGGGAAGAGCGACAGAAGGGGAAGAAAGAGAAAGAAGAGGAAGAGAGGGTAAACCCCAGCATTTCTGTCTTTTTTTTTAAAGTATAAATTAATGGCAAGTGGGGATGAAAAAAGTAGCTCTGCACAACAAAGATGCTGCACTTAAAAGATACCAAAATGCGAAGCACATTACACTTAAAACCCCTGTGGTACATTGCCAGGTTTATCACGTCATATGTGAACGAACCTTAAAGGTTATCTTAGTCCTGGGAAAGACGACAAAATAATTTATGAGCTTCTCATTCGTTTCTTGTCAGTTGGGAAGAATATCATAAAAAGGTCCCAAGAAAGGATTGCTCTTCAAATGCCCTCATATTAGAAATATGACAAGAAATAGCTGAAAAGTTTGGGCTGAAAAGTTTGGGCCGAACATTCGCGCCAGATTTGTTTATGGTCCCATATACTCGTTTTTATATACTCAATTCGATAATCCTTAAATCCCACACTAGACGCATTATTTATGTACATGTACAACTAATCTAACTTTCCCAACTGTTTTGGAACAGTTTCTTTGCCATTATAAAACTCAAGATTACCTTTAATGAAGCAATTCTTACTTGAAATCATGCATTCCACACTTCAAGGTAGCCTACACAATTAACAAAGTACCAGTATAGAGGCATAACTGGAGACATAATGGTACATTGTTATTAAGAAACCATTTTGAAATATGAACGTAAGAAACAAAATAGTGGATGTTCACATATAACTGTGTATAGGCTCCTACATATCATGATTGGCAGGTTAATTTACTATCTCGTTAATATCTTACAAAACATGTTTTGAATTCATCCATCAAACATGCAGATAAAATTATGACTATGTACTGTTTTTATAATGCGCTCTTCGAAGTGGGTAGATGGATTATATCCAAGAGTATTTGATAACATGTACTAGAAATCTTCCTAAAAATGACATCAATGTTCTGCATCATGTCCGGATACATAAAGCATATCTGGACCCCATTTCGTAAAACTTAAAACAGCCAAAGTTCTATAACAAATCAGCTCTCAGCCAATCAGATGCAATGATTTCAGTAGCTTATATCAGTCACTGCAACTTGTTATTGATAAAAAGTTTTATGAAATGGGGTCCAGATATCAAAGGGAATGCTAAACAAAGAACTATAAAAGCATAGCCCTACATAACAGAAGCTCAATGCTTAGTGTATGCATTCATAAACATTTTCATAGAAAATATATTACATTGGCTCCAGGTTAGGAGTGTGCCCCCCCCCCCCCCATCTCAAGAACATCACATTAGTTTGAGGTTATAAATTAAACTAGCTGACTCTTGCCATTTTCCTCTCTCCAAACTTACCCCCCTCCCTGATTCCATAGTCAGTGGTAGCTGAAAATAGCCCAGTGAAGTAAGAGTTGATATATATATGAATGTATTTATAATAAATAAACCTGTGGACCAAGTTCGACCAACACATTATTACAAAGATTTGAACATTCTAGGGCTTTCAGCATTTACAAATAGACTAGATATATCATTTCCTGCAAGACTTGTGTCCTGTGTAAATTTATGATTATTAACTACATATATTTACAGAATATCCGTTTAGTTCTTGTCAAAAGATATATCCTTATAAACTTTAAACTATCCCACAGCCTTTAAAGTGTACCAATCACCTGAATAAAATAATTTGTGTACAGCTAGAAAGTATAAAATCAACCTCAAAGCACTTTATCTGGCATTCTATAGGTCAACAGTTAAGGAATATGAAGGAAATAAAGGATAACCTGAAGGTGCGCGCGTAGAACCAAACTCCGAGTTTGGTTCCGCGTGAGCCCTTATCTTAGAGAGCGCATATGAGTACATCAAGTAGTCTACTCGCGAGTCGCCTTTACGTTTGTAGAGAGTGTAATTAAACTTGCAATATCTCTTTATAAAATTAATATTTGAAGTCCAAATTTTGAATATAGTCTAACAACATGGAACCTCTAACATGCAGACCAAAATATTTTTTGGTGATTGGCACCCATTAAAACGCTCTTGATAAAATTCCATCATATCATGTGAAATTTGAAACATTCTATTATATCATGTAAAGTTTGAAAAATAAGATAAAGTATAATATAGAACATAATGAGTAAGACTGTAAGACAATAAGTCATTAGGACAATGATTTTTCTCTTGAATCAATACTGGAAAGAGCTTATTTAATAATACTATGAAAACAAGTATACAGAAGCATTCATCATTTGATATTCTAGATTTATCTGAATAAAGAGTTCTACCATCGAAAGAAATATTTACACTCACTGATCATAACATACCGGTAATTCTGAATTCCGTAATTAGGAATATACATCAAAAGGAGTATTCTCAGATCCTCTCTTCACATTCAATAAGCACTGGCAGTATTGACTGAAGCAGTATCATCAAGATCTGTACAGACCTTCATGTTTATAAAAATTTCATGTACCCTCTGGCCAAATCTAGATAAACGAATGAGGTGCCCCCTCCTGCGATCTCTTCCCCTCTACACAAAGTACTGATCTGTAATAAAAGCAGTAAGGTATATACAAGGAATCGACTGATAAAATTCTTATTCAAATATCAGTAGATGTAGGATTTCTTCCCTCTACAAGTTACAGTCTTTCCTTAGATTTATTAATCCGTGTGGTGTGCTATCACGATCATATTTCCCATGATATCATTCAAATCCTGGGTACTGATCATTGTTCCATCCTCCATCATATAGTGAAGTGTTCTTCTGGTTGGATCCACTCCAAAGATTTCTCTCAGATATTGTTTTGGACTTGTCAAAAACGGAGTTTCAATGCACCACGAGCGTAGCAATCTACACAAACCAATGAAGACTTGTCTTCTGTATGCGAGCGAGACACGTCTCTATCTATAGGGGCCTATTGTTCAATGGTCAAAGTGGCATGAATTCTATTGAATTGACAACTGCAGTTGGTGTCAAGACATAATGAAATCATGCCTTGCGTGCACCAGGCCTAAAATGGTTTCATCTTGTGCACTCATCATGTCACACCCCATCATAAAGACAAGCCTTACTGACTAAATCAAGTGCCTGATAATGGAGCAAGATATTCTATGACATTTCTTCCCGGGGACTGCTGCTCCCCATCGATGCCCCCTCCTCTCCTCTGCCACCCCCTCCTCCTCCTCCTCCAGAGGGGTGTTCTGCGATGGGGGCAGGGTGGTTGGGTCGAAGGACAACCTCTGGCCCTCCATCATAGATCCCATGAAGGTATTCCCACATGGCCTCCGAGATCTGTCCAGAATCAGCTCCTACAGTGTGAGGGAAAAAGTGGAAATGGAATGAATTTCTTATGGTTACGTATGCTTAATGCTTTAAGAAGGGGAATTCACAGGATAACTGTACACCAAGAGACAGATCTTTGTTTATAATTGGTTCTTCAGGTCGGTTATTATTATTCAAAATTTATATCCTGAAGCGACTGAAGAAATGTGATAAATAGGGCAAAATATACCAGATTTATGCCAATTAGGCCCTCCCCCCCCCCCCAAAAAAAAAAGAATAAATAAATGACAAAAAACGAAAATCAACATTTTCTTTCAATTTACTGAACTTTTTATCCAAGATTGAAACTTTAAAGATTATTTATTATAGACTTTTTTGTATGCTGATAGCCCAAAGGGTGATAACTCCTACTGTTTACATATATTTAATGCCCTTCTGGTTCTCAGATCATGTGTTAATACCTACCTTGTTTTAATGTTGTGTAACAGCCTTTTGTCACTGCAATAACTTTGTTGTCAATAGGTCCAGGAGGTTCTGAATGAAACAAAGGATTGGATACAGGTCATGATTACAAAGTGACGCATTGTAAGATTTCATTTATCTGTGACATCTTCTTGACTAATCTTTGTTGAGGGAAAGGATGGTTAAGTTTTCTCCACATTTCCAGCAGCTGGACATAATGATTATTTCAAGAAGATATCATACATGGATATGTATAACTTCAATGATAATTAAACAATATTTGGTAACAATACCTTTCATGTGAGCTAGTTACTACCTTCAGAAAATGATCACAATGCTCATCAAATCATTATAAATACAGAAACTACGGTAGATAAACTGAACATGTTCTATTACTCTGTAATATGTATTACAGGCAATGAGCATTACTGACAAATGCTGACGTTGACAGATTCTTCATTCCTAGGATGCAGTCCTTAGATACATGACTCATCCACATGGTGACATAATAATAATAATAATACGTAACATTTTTATTGCGCTTAATACAAATGTTGTATTAATGACTTTGAGGATGTCCCTGTAAAAGACCTTAGCCCGTATTCTTGAAAGTGGCATGAGTTAAGGTTGGCTTAACTTAGGCCATTGATTTATGGAAGGCCATTTGTCAACCCCTAAAGTCCCGTATAACCCCCCTTTCAGAGACACCATGTGATTCTATATTCATACGACGTATTAATATGAGCGCATTCAGACACAAGTTACCGTTATACGATAATTGTATGGCAGCATTCAGACCTCACGCACTGTCAGGTTTCATGGGAAGCTCATGAATATGTACTAGTCTCTCCCTTGCGCAGGCTTTGCGCATTGTTTTTCTATTTTGTGTTGGATTCATCTGACAGTTCGCGCTACTTGTGCGACGTATGGACGTATGAGATACGACGCATCAATGTAAGAGCATTCAGACACATAAAAACATCCTATATCCATACAAAAACTCTCTCGTCTGAAAGGGAGGTAAGTTACAAAGAAACAAAACTATTTTCTGGCATGAAATGAGCATCAGAAATCAATTCTATTGTGTCAGTTTTTGTATTTGTATTTAGTCCCAGAACTATGGTGAGTTTGTAGGATTAAAAGAGGGTGATATTTGGCTCTCCATAATTTGGTGGCCTAAATCTACACACTTAGGCGGGAACTTAAGTGAGGCGCCTTTTGAGAATACAGGCCCTTGAGACCAGGGGAGCATTTCATCAAGCGTTTTGTCAGTGATTTTTACCGACAACTGTTATAAGCTACTGAAATCCTTGCATCTGATTCGCTGAGAGCAAATTTGTCGGTAAAAATCACTGACAAATTGCTTGATGAAATGCTCCCCAGAACTCACCAGCTTGTTTGGCTTTGACAAATGCTTCCCACTGTTTGAACCAAGCCAGGCTGATGCAGTAGACAGAGGAATTAGTTGACTCGTCCTGCTGGAACTCTTCATTCAACTACAAGGGGAAGAAGATGAGGGAGGGAGGGAGGAGAGGTTCATATTCATCAAATAATACTGAATTGCACTGAAAATGAGACTTATGAATAAGTTCTGACATTGTTCCATTGAATTTAAAGATGTATGTGCCAGACGTCTTTAAAGTGTACCATTCACCAGAAAATATTTTGCTCTGCACATTAGGGGTTCCATGTCGCTATATTCAAATTATGAGCTTCAAATGTTGATTCTATAAAGAGATATTATATGTTAAGATACACTCCCAATTTACAAAACAGCGATCTGTGAGGAGACTGGTCAACTCACACCCGAACGCGCTCGTATAGAATAATGGCCCGTGCGAAACCGAACTCGGGGGTTTGGTTTCGGCGGAGGGGGTTTTATGTTTTCCTTAATTTTCTTCGTACTCTGTAACCATTACCCAGAGAAGGCCAGGTCAAGTGTTTAGGGGTTGGTTTTAAACACATATATATATATATATATGTATACATATAAATATACATATATAGCTGTACAAAAACTATTTTTTAGGTGATTGGTACACTTAAAGTTCTGTCTATGATTTGGATACATTCTAGTGTACATAAATGAAAGTAACCCTAAATCGATCGTCCCTATCCAATGCGAAAGTGCACCCAATGTAATCTCATAGAGGTTCAAAACAGCTTTATACCGGTATACAAATTAGACTGTAATTGATAAATCACTTACTGTAATGAATGTATCCATCTCTTCTTTCCTTCTCCTCTCCAACAGTTCCATCTCAGCTTGGCACACAGAGCATGGTGACAGACGATTGACAGCCGGTCCTCCACCAAACCTTGGCAAATTAATAATAATTAATAGTAATCACTGTTTCTTATGTCTTTACCAGAAACAACTGACCAAAGAGCTTACAGTATTATAACCATCTTACTGGATTGAATTACAATTCCGCACATTACAATGCACATTCTCCACTTCCTGGGGAGCATTTCAGATAGTTGTTTTCTTACCAGCTCATTCAATCATACCGACCTTCGCATCTTACCGGGTACCCATTTTGCACCTGGGAGGAGAGGAGCAATGTAGATATAATGCCTTGCTCAAGGTCAAATAATATATTAAGAACAGATATTAACTAGATATATATTTTGCAATATGACGTTTGTCAACGATATTTATAGCTTTTATCCTCTCACATCTATAACTGTCATTTCCATGACCAACCAACGACATTTATCCCTCATATCATTATTCTCATTAATCTATATGGCCCTTTCCATTACCATCTTCAAATGTAAACCTACCATCACCACCACCGACACCACCATCATCAGCACCAACATCACTATAGACACCACATACACCACCATCACCATCATCAACACCAACATCACTATAAACACCACATACAACAACACCACCATCATCAGCACCAACATCACTATAAACACCACATACACCAACACCACCATCATCAGCAACAATATCACTATAAACACCACATACACCAACATCACTATAAACACCACCATCACCATCATCAGCACCAACATCACTATAAACACCAACATCACTATAAACACCACCATCATCAGCACCAACATCACTATAAACACCACATACACCACCATCACCATCATCAGCACCAACATCACTACAAACACCACCACCATCATCAGCACCAACATCATCACTATAAACACCACATACACCACCACCACCATCATCAGCACCAACATCACTATAAACACCACATACACCAACACCACCATCATCAGCACCAACATCACTATAAACACCACATACACCACCACCACCATCATCAGCACCAACATCACTATAAACACCACATACACCACCATCACCATCACTAAGACCTTAATCACAACCATTCTTGTATGCTTCAACGAAAGATGACTTACGTCTGATAGAGATGATCCCATACTGGTTGAGGTATCTTCAAAACCAACTTGTCCACATAGCTTGCCTTGCTTGGCTGCACTCCTGTAGCATACACAAACACCACCTCATTAATTACCTGCCAGTACTAGACTTCAAATTTTGATTCTTTTAACATTTACTGTTCATCATTTTTTGTTTCTTCTCATCTTAATCTCACCATTCTACTTTCCAGCTATTTTCTTCGCTAAATGGGAACCTTACTCGACAAGCCTCGCTTTTAATAGGTTCCCCCACAAGTGTATATACTGTATGCATTTATTACCTCTACTGGAAGATATTTATTATACTGAGTTGTTATGATATATGTATTATCCTTTGTACTATGCCATTTGTATACGATTATATTTTGCTTTCTCATGTATATATGTAAACTGATTGTGGAAACAAATAAAATAAAATCAGATCAAAGTTTTGTTATAAATTAGCTTTGTGCCTTATGCAAAGGCACTATACATTTAGAAATGAAAAGAATTATTATTATAAATAGAACTATGAACTGCATTGTTTTGGGAAAGGTGCATTTGTATTAAGAATTGTTTCCACAGGAGACACAGGAGATGTATGCGAGGGAAAAAAAATTGTATTTTGAACACCACACTTGCTCAAGATCTTACCTCCATGTTTGCAGAGGAAGTCATGGTTAGTGATAGGACCAGGCTCAGCAAAGTTATTCAATTTGTTCAGCCATTGAAGTGACACATAGAAGTGAAGAAAGCTGGGCTATAGCAAGAGAAGCATATAGAAAATACAATGTGTTTTTATTATGAACAATGATCTACATGTCAAAATATAGTACAGAAATGCATTAATTTTTGAAAAAGGATATTGTGACATATTGTATACCAAATTCAAGACCTTCAAATCCTATATTAAAGTCTCGAAACAAAACATCTTCGGATCAAAACCTTACAGATTAACATGTCGATGTTACTAGGCAGACCTCAGTGAAAACGCATCGAAAAGGAAACAAACAATTAAATCACATGACTTTTAATAAAAGGTTTGTGTCAATCGTGCTGGCCTTTTAAAACGATTTAATAAATAAGTACAACAAAATTTTTTTAAAGGTATGTAAGTTCAACCTACCTCTTCTTGTTCAAATAGATCTATTACTCTCTGTCTTTCTCTGATAGCATCATCTGATGTCTTTCTGTAAATACATAAGAAGAAAGAAAAATAAAAATACATAAAAAATATATAAAAATACATAAGAAAAAAAACTAAATGAAGTCAGCGGTGGTTTATATAAATAGCCTGTTTCAATGAAGAGTCAAAGCTTTACAGCCAGTAAAACGGCAGGTTGCAATGGGTTTCTAATAGTCTTATAAATTTTCCTGAATATATTTTCAGATTCAGAGTTATGATTTTTAATCCTAGATGAAGGTAGGCTAACACTTTATCATTAAACAAAAATATATATACATTTAGTTTATATCAAGGAAAAGGCATGTAATAAATTGTAATGAGACAAATGTATTCATCATAGTCTAAGAATTACTCCTAAAAGCCATAGGCCCGTATTCTGAACTAAGGTTTAACTTAAACCATGATCTAAATGTGTGGTTTAACTATGGGTAGCCAAAAATGTCAAAACATTTTTTATATTGTATGTTCCTTATGTTTACTGGATTCTGGTCTCATGCTTTAACGGTCAAGAAAAATATTGTATTGATTGATTGATTGAAAATGGTTTATTGCAATAAAAAATCAATCGCGGCTCGGTAGCCGAATTACAGATTTTGTACATTTAAAAAACATCAAAATTACAAAAAGAAAAATAATTTCACAGACAATAATCAATTAATGAGATAAATTCATAATAAACATCAACTGAAATGAGAAAGGAACTAAACTTCTTAAACGTATACATATGAAATATGAACATAAAAATCTATATTATCAAACATCAAGAGTTGTTGACAACGATTGTTATCACTATTTACATTATTAGTATTATCATTACTATCATTATTATTATTATTAATAATAATTATTATTATTACTATCACTATTACTATTATCATCATTATCATTGCTATATACAAAAGATACCGAATAGTTTACTCTTTTTATTGCACTTAGAGATAACATGAATATTTTGAACGTTAAAGTGTAACATTCAAATTATTAATATTTCTAAAATTACTATGATTACTATTATTACTATTATTATCATTATTATTAATTATTAATTGCTATTATCATCATCACTATTATAATTTTATTAATCTATTTCACTTTACATTGAATTAAACATTTCAAAGCATATAAAAAGGTAAGTATACATGAACATCTTGATGGTTATTCGATACGCAATAATCAGACTAAATTGAGTTATGTGGACATTCTGGCAAGATAGTTATTGCAAAATTGGTTGTGGTAAAATCAGTAAAATCATTGATAATAAAGCAGGAAAATATTTGACAACTGAGATCAAACTGTGTTAAGCACAAGTTCATGTATCAAAACTTTATGTCGAATTTAATAAGTCTATGAAATATGGTATTGGACTATGACGGAATCTCTGTGTTTTACATCTGATCTGTTGCCTGATTCCACTATTTCTCAAGATTCTACCGACATCTTTAGGCGGGGGAATAAGGTCAGACAGTCTTTCGTTTTTTACAAGGTTCTTTGCAAAGGAAAGACATAAGTCTTTTCGACGATCAGCCAAGGATGGTAAGTCAAGGGTTTCAAGGGCAGTGTTATATGATATGAATCGAGGACCTAAGATTATCTTTAGGGTTCTCCTTTGGATCCTTTCCAGGGACGCGATCTGTTGTCGTGTGAGTCCGCTATTCCACACAGGACACGCGTACTCCAGGAGTGGCCTCACATAACCCACATAGATCGTACGTAGATCATCCACACACAAACCGTGGCTTCTCAGCATCCTGATCATATGCATTCTACCATTCGCATGTAGTTTACATGACACTGCCACTTAAGGTCACTTTGTAGTTTCACTCCCAAAACTTTCACAGTGTCCAAGATTTTCAAGGGTTGTTGATTTATTCTGAACACTGGGGGGTTAGGTGGCGATTTCATGAAGCATATTTGCATTGCTTCACATTTCGCTGGGTTAAGAGTCATTCCGTTCCTGCGGGACCAATCCTGTAATATCAATAAGGCATTCTCAGTGAGTGCCGGAGGTTCCTGCGCAAATCTCGTGTTAACTATACTCATATCGTCGACATACTTCCAGTGATGGAGATTTTCACTTTCACAGGCATCATTGATGACAACAAGAAACAGTACTGGCCCAAGCAGTGTTCCTTGAGGTACTCCAGCATGCAACGTAGTCCATTCCGAGACACAACTCTTGTAGCGAACACACTGCTTCCTATTGGTGAGAAAATCCATTACCCAACGCACAAGATAAGGGGCTACTTCATAGGCTAACAACTTCTGTAGCACCACAGTGTGATCAATTCGATCAAATGCTTTACTAAAGTCTGTCAGGATCAAGTCAGAGACTGCTTTGCTTTTTCTCTGCGTGTTGGTACTTAACATTCCCAGAATAGTTTGAGTACCAAAAATGCTGATAAATTGAATATCTACTGTTAGAGGTTTGTGCCACATTTGGCTGCCCATGGTTAAACCACACATTTAGACCATGGTTTAAGTTAAACCGGAGTTCAGAATATGGGCCATAGTCTTCAAGAAATGACGTATAGGGATGTGAGTGAATTCCATTCTCACTGTGCTTGTACGAGATTCAGGTGTAAGGTGGAACAGGCATATTGCTCACTTTTGCATATGGTGGGTATTTGCTCACACACTAGTGGCTAAGGAAAGCACATGCTCATCAATATGTATTAGGCCAGAAATTTTGATGACTTCAAACCTATAGGCCTGAATTCACAAAGGAGGTTTAAACCATGGGTATGGTTTTAACCTCTGTACGCGTCCTAAAATAAGCGCATATTGCCCATGCGCGCGCTCAAAGAAAATAAATGACTGGATCGGATTCCGTGTGCACATACGCTTAAAAAACCCAGGAGGGTATTTAAACCATGGTTAAACCCAAACCTCCTTTGTGAATTCGGGCCATAGTATACAAAATACACTGACACTGACATGAGGGGCTCCTGTTGAAACTATGTACCCAAGGTGACACAAATAGTATCATTATCCTGACAGATAGCTAGTAAAAAAATATTATCATTATCCTGAGAGAAAGCTAGTAATATTCAAACAGCACCATCTATATTGCATCCCAAGGACTATATGCCTTTGTTATTTCATTCCAAAAGGACAACATCTTACTTGTAGAAGAGCACATAGGCTTCACAGTTCACAACCTGCAGTGGGCTGACCTCTGTGACATAGATGTCGTCATATTCGTACCATTGGCTGTTTAGCCAGTTCAGAGCATAGCTTGTGTAGTGTCCACCTTAAAAAAAAGAAGGGAAGATTGAATATTGGAAGGCATGAGGTTAAACTAATATCATCAAAACTATGTAAACAAAATGAACAAAACAAGGAAAAGAGAGAGAGAGAGAGAGGAGAGAGGAGGGGGGGAGGAAGTCAAAGATATGAAAGAGACACTGGCCATTGAGCCAGTTTAGATCATAGCTGGTAATATATGTCCACCTGAACAAATCAGTGAAGATTGAATACTGGTGCCATGAGGGACCACTGGGACTACTTGAACAAGGAAAGAGAGAGGGTGAGAGTGAGAGTAAGAGAAAGACACAAAGAGAGAGAGACAGACAGACAGACAGACAGACAGGCAGGCAGACAGAGAGACACACAGAGAGAAGGGGGGAGGGGGGAGTCAAAGACACGAAAGAGACACTGGCCATTGAGCCAGTTTAGATTATAGCTGGTAATATATGTCCACCTGAACAAATCAGTGAAGATTGAATATTGGCTGGTGCCATGAGCTTAACCTAATACCACACAGGGACTACTTGAACAAAGAAAGAGAGAGGAATCAAGGGAGAGAGAGGGAGAGAGAGGGTGAGAGTAAGAGAAGGACTGAGAGAGAGAGAGAGAGAGAGAGACAGAGAGAGAGAGTGAGAGAGAGAAAAAGAGAGAGAGAGAGAAAGAGAGAGAGAGAGAAAGAGAGAAAGAGAGAGAGAAACCACAAATAACAAGATGTCTGTGCAAATAAGAGAAAAGGAGGGATAACTACTGGGGAGCGTTTCATCAAGCGTTTTGTCAGTGATTTTTACCAACAAATTTGCTCTCAGCCAATCAGATGCAAGGATTTCAGTAGCTTACAACAGTTGTCGGTAAAAATAACTGACAAAACACTTTATGAAATTCTCTCCAGGAGAAAATAAGGAAGAAAGAAAGTACAACTTTGCATTTATAGACAGGATGAGAGTCTACAGTATAAGCCAGTCTGTAATTACCATTTGTGCATGTGCAGATAATGAAAGTGTATAGAGGTCAATTGTACTCGGTACAAATGACCTCTATACACTTTCATTGTGTGCGCACCATGATGCACGCATTAGTATAATGTTTCGTATTAACCCTTTTGAGACAATTGACAACATTTTGTGGTTGGCTCAATAGCTTTTGATTCAGAGCTCTAAAAAATATACCAGAAGCATGAGTAGAAAGAGCAAAAAATTCTGCACACCCTATGTCCATTTTTGTTGCATGACCATATTGCGTTTGATGCCAGGAATTTTGAAAACAAGAATAAGCTTTAAAATCCCTAAATTGGCAACAGATTGAAAGGTTCAAAATCATTGCTTTTTGTAAAAATTGGCAATTTTTTCAACTTTTCGACAAAACCCTAACCATTGTTTTCATAGATATTACACTTTATTAGAACCATGTAGCATTAAAAGAAAAATGTTGCCAATTTGAAGAACAATTTAGCCCTTGAATAACTCCTGTGCTGAAAGGGTTAAACAAGTACTACGTCCACCAAAGCAGATGCTTGCGCACGTACAAATTGGGGTCATTTCATTTGTACCATGTATAAAGTACGAACTGGTTTATAACAAAGGGAGTTACATTAAAAGAAGGTGAAACTGGTGAGTATAAATAAATATTACAATGAATTAAAGTACAATATTATCACAAGAAACTAATACTGACCAAAAAAAACATCATACTGTACCTCCAGCTGTACCATGATGACATATGACAGAACTCAGGTCATAGGTCGCACACTTGTTCTTGCAATCTGTACAAAATACAAGTAAGAACACTTTAAAACAAAAGGTTGAGTTCTGGGAAAGGTGAAAAATAATTTGTAAGCTTTCTCCCTCCTTTAAATTAAAGTCAGTTTGGAAGAAAGTGATAGCAGAAATGTCCCCTGAAAAGGATTGCTCTTCAAATACACTGATATCAAAAATATGACGAGAAATAGCTGAAGTGTTCGGGCCGAACATTCATGCCACGCTTGTGTGCAGTCCCATATACTCATTTCTGTGTTCAGTGCATGCGTTTTTCAGCGAGATTGGGTCAATTTCTTTTCATTTTGATGATTTTCAGAACCTCACAGTATACACCAGTTCTTATGTAGACATGATCAACCTTTTCAAATTGCTTTGAGATAGGCTTTCACATTCTAATCTCATGACCAGAACTCAACTTTATCTTTAATAATCAAAATAACAGTGATTTGCTCTCTGTATTTAGAAAATAACTTGTCTATTACAGGCCATTTCAAAATTTGTATTCCTCATTCTCTCATCTTTAACAAATATTAATGGAAAGACAATATCATCAAACAGCTTCACCCCTCTCTTGAATAGAAAACTCATGTTAAATAAATGTAAGTAATTTTTCATCTTTGAGTAGAACCCATGTCCTGACCTCCATAACATCCGATGGCATGCCAAAATCTGATGACCGGGGTAATAATATATATCTGAAATTGTGAGCGCTTTGGGCCACTATGGGAAAAGCGTGTTATAAATGCCAGGTATTATTATTATTATTATTTATAATAATCATTCTGGGAAATACTAACCAATTTTTTGACACTGTGATATTAAAGGGGTCCTCAAAATTATGCCCTTCTGTCAAAAAACTTTCCTTGTCATGGGGTCATACAGTAAGACTAAAACATCAATTATAATCTGATGATAATTCTACCAATAATTCTACCAATCCACCATCAGGGTTCTTGCCAGTCTATAACACCCTTGGTGCCAGCCTTCTCACCAGTACATCACGCACTTGGTGCTGATACCAAGTGTGAGGAATTTCAGAAAATGAACAAGGGTAATAAATCAGTCAAGGCCTACTTTCAATCTCCAAAGTTATTTTGGTCCTCCTAATCCACCTGCCTGGGATGTCATAAGATCATATTTCACTCAATATGGACCAATAAATGTGTCAATACATACTTTCAACCTGAAAATTTGCTTTGGTCCTTTCAGATCACCCACATGGGATTCGGTAAATCCACATTTTTGACAATTTGAGCCATGTGTAAACTATTTTTTGCTGAGAAGCCTGCTTGGTGCTCATACCAAGCATGTGTGATATCAGAAAAACAAAATACCAAGGGAAAATTCTTGTCTATGAGGGAATCACCAAGGGTAATAAATATTCCAATGCATACTTTCAACTTGCAAACTTGCTTGATCATCTCCAAACACCACGTTGGGGTGCTGGAACACCATAATTCCCTCTATTGGTCCAGGATAAACAAATTTCTACAGAAAAAACTTGGACAACATTAGCAGGTTTGACCTCTAACCTTTTGCCAGATAGGGTGTCATATCGAGGCTGTCAAGTGGAAAGGAGACGTAGCTGTTTATCTTAGAGGAGTAAGAAGCGAAGGATTCATGACGGAATCGTTTCAGATGGATGCACAGGACTTCTGGTAGTTCCAGGACTTGCACAAACTTCACTCCATTTCTGAGTCTGAGTAGAAGTCAAAAAATTAGTATGAAACACACTGAGGTGACTAGACAATAGAAACTGCACAAATTGGAAAGGACAATTCAAACTATGCACATAGGTCCAGGCACTCACTGAAAAGAGAGCGTAAAATGGGGTTACAATGAATAATAATAATAAAGCACAGCACCAGTTTTAATGTACCAAATCCATTGATATATCTTTTAAATATTTTGATATTTTATAACTTCAAATTAAAAAGAAAGAGAATTTATCTAGATCTAGATTTAACCCATTCGCGACATTGATTTTCTAAAAATGGATCATGACGACCACTCTTCAAAGACGGCAACAAGCGCAGAACATGCTCTTGCAAGTCTAGGAACACGACACTCACCGAAAGGGACATGCAGTTTGAGAGGGACTGTTCCCAAGCTAAATATGCCTGTGATTTACACCATTCAATTGAAATGAAATCTTTATGAAAGCTATCATTTAGTAAAGTAATCTGTTATATTCTGAAATAGTGATACAATGTACTTTTTATATTTTTATTTATTTTCGTTTGTCTGTCATTCTTGAAAGTGCATGCCCATTTCAAAGTGGAATCATCTATTCTAGTCATTCATGCTGGCACGGCGTGATTTTGGATTCGTCGACTCTGTACAGGGGGGTTGAAAAATGACACCCCAAGCAGTAAGGGATCGAGTCGGATAAAGTCACAAAATGAGAGAAGTAATATCTTTACTTACATGCAGAATCTGAAAAGTTTCGTATTATTAGCAAACTGACCTTGCTAAAAAATTTTATGAGTCTGTGATTTTGTCCCCAATTTATCATTCATCCTGTCCCAAAATGGTATAGCTACTCGAAGGACCACAACTATCGATAGCTTGTGTTATTTTTAGCCCAAGGAAAAAATAGCGTGGGAATTGGAAAGGGAGGTATGCCAGGAATGTGATTCATCGCGCAGTAGTACAGAGCCAGTGTGCACGTGTATTTTTGCCTAGCGCCTGTGTGTGTACTGGGCAATAGTCTGTCATCTAGTCATTCATTTGGAAATTCTTGAAAATAGTTCTTTGATTATCAGATTGAACGTGTTGGAGTTGAATATAATGGTGTTATATTATGTAGCAATAATAACAATTGAATGTTTGAACTACCAGAAACCTTATATTACAACAGAAAATACAAGCAAAAAATAAATATAGTATTACCCAGGACTGGTAATTCTAAACTACTGCAGCCCACTGGTAAACGTTGCCTAGTGACCAAGAATGACTCATTTACTCAACAACCCTTTCTCGGTAATGTAAACAATAACACTGTTGGAAATTGATAATATTATGCTGAATCGAGGAGTTATCACAGACCTCCTTGCTTGGCTGAATAATGACCCCAAAGCACAAGATTTACGTTGGTGAATAAATTAAATTGTAGCTCTTACTTGATTATTCTTGAAACTGTAGAAATAAATATTTTTACTGGTTGGTTGGTTCCCCTAACTGCCTAAGCAGAAGCAGTAGCACTAACTTTGTTAGCAGTGGCCATTCAAAGGGGATATCAAGAGGCACATCTCCCCCCAATAAATTTTGCCATATCCAGGTCATAACTTTGTGTGTCCCCACCCTTGAAAAAATTCTTCTAAAAAAATATTTTATTATTGAAACATCCCTCCCCAAAAACTTGATTAGACGTGTCAGAGAGCGTTGCGTGGTGAGGAAAAAAAATGTTAGCAATTTGTATTCAGTGTTCAGTCATGTCAGTGTTAGTAAATGTATTCATGTTCTTTCTTTACATTGCAATTGTTTTTTTTTTCTTTTTCATCGGGCTTGGATAAAATAAAAATGACAAAATAAAATTGGATCTCGACTTCAAAATGACATGCATGCGAGGCACAGAGCTAACTCACTCAACCGCGCTCATATTCGGCATGCATCACAGTCACACAACAAAGTCACACTCAAACTTATACTGGCGTACATTCGGCGAGCCTCAGCCACCAGACAAATTTTGCAAATCCACACGAATATTTTTTAAAAATACATACAGTTGTATATATTTTACAACTCCGAAACCCACTCAAACAGACATGAATGAGTTATAAACTAACTCAAAGCTCAAATGACAGGACCGTAAGTAACCCAAGAAAAAAGTTCAACGAAATGACAGGCATGACTACCGTACGGTAGTCCGTATTCACAACATAGACAAATGCCATTCACAACACACGCGAACACTTGCGAGCGCGATAGACTCACTCACGTCGAACAAACTCACCAGATTTTCACCGAAAACAATTAAAATTACGTACTACACGTCCACCAGGATAAAATAAATCACAACAACTTCCACAACAAAGTGGACAAAACCGGGGGAAATAAACAGAAATGCACAGAAGATAAGAAATAGATGAGAAATTAGACGTGCTAGGCTAGCCTGAATCTAACTGAAAAGTTTGAAGTTGTAGATAAAAAAAAAGGATCGCGATAGCCGCTATCGATTTCCCCTTGTTGCTAGGATACATTGGCTAGGAACAATAGATATGAATATTCATTGCAGGCTCGTACAGATTTGAAGTGAAATGTCCAATAATGGGTCTTCTAAAATTCATAAACCTGAAATAGATTTTTGGTGAGACGAAGTAAGGAGTGTTCTGATTGGCCAGAATATTTCTGCATCGGCAGGCGAAGTTTGGGGTCACAAAACGTTCTAGTTTTCTTGTAAACAAGGCAAACCACATAATGTGGTCACTCTGTCGCGAATGTGTTAAGACAAGATGGATGCGACTGCGTCTCCTATATGCCTCCGCCTAAATTCAGTTGATGGCTCAAACTGTTCTAGAAATATTTGATAACGAGGCTAAAAACCAGTAATTTCATGTAAATTGACCTCTGTGACCTCTGACCTTTGACCTACTTACCCCAAAATCTAATCAGTTCATCTTTCTATGGGGATACATAATGGTACTAAGTTTGAAGTTCTCACCTCAAACAGTTCTTGAGATATCGCGGTAACGGTGCTAAAAACCAAGAATTTCATGTAATTTCATGTAAATTGACCTCTGTGACCTCTGACCTTTGACCTACTTACCCCGAAATCTAATCAGTTCATCTTCGTATGGGGATACATACTAGTACCAAGTTTGAGGTTCCTACCTCAAATGATTCTTCAGATATCGCGGTAACGAGAAGTGGGACGGACGCACGGACGGACGGACTGACGGACGGACGGACGGACAACCCGAAACATAATGCCTACGGCACCCACCTTCAGTGGGCGGAGGCATAATAAAGCATAGCACTAGTTTTGTTGTACCAAATCTATTGATATATCTTTTATATATTTTAATATTTATAATTTAACTAGATTTTTAAAAATTATGAAATGTGAATTCTTACTTACTTTTTACACTTTTCACAGCTGTACATGTTGTCACCTGCACATATGAGACACACAAAGAATCAGATCATAATTTTATTTTTTTTTTCAAAATCAAAGAGAATTCTCAGCTTTTGGAGAGCGAAAAATCAAATACATGATACAAGATTAAACTAGGACAAAAAGCTCTTTCTATGGGAATATTAGAACATCATTATTGATTAATTGATTAGTGTAATAGTGTAATATTACAGAAAAAATATATAAACACATTTGCGCCTTGAGCATCTAATCAGGATGGATAAGTGCGCTATACAAGTCACATGTATTATTATTATTATTATTATTTTTAAAACATTAACAATTTACTTCCAAATACAAAGAAAATATGTATATGAAAATTTCACAATTAACAGAATTTGGGAATGCAGGAGACCGTCATCATGAGCGAGTTGCTTGAATTAAGATTAATTTCTATGGGAGGTACAACTTTTAAAAAATTTCTTGAAGCTCAAAAAAAATGTGAAAATACATTAAAATAAAGTACATCGATGCAAAACAGCCAAGAAGGAGAGAGAGAGAGAGAGTTTTACATGTTTATATGTAAATATAATGATATTGACATATCATCCATGATGGGAGTACAGTCAGACTACAGTCAAATCACAGTTAGAATGCAGGTAGATCATATTGTATGCAGTGGGCTTTACCTTTGAGTTCATCAGCAGAGAAGAAGGCTGCCAAGCAGTTGTCGAGGGTGATGTTAGGACCCCATATCCAGTTCCTGAAAAAAAAAATGAAAATATAGATTTTTATTATTTAAACGATAAACATTATAAGTACTTCATCCCTTTTGCAGACTTACACAAAATTCTACGAAACTTTGCACAGGTTTAGTTGACATCCTGTAGATAATACCTATGAAATTTCAAGGTCACAAGTTCTGTAACTCCTTTGTGAGAAATGAAAATCTGGCTTTTGTCGCAGAGGGAGCTATTTAGAAATCAACACAAGTACATACATGTATACTAGCTACGGTCAAAAATAATTGATAAAATTACACAATTTTTTTTCAGTCAAAAAAAGTTTTAGCAAATTGTTGTTACTACAAAGCAAATTGTACTTTTCACATCAGCACAAATTTTTCAAATTACAATTATTTTGTAATTTATAGCATACTCACACAACTTCAAAATTTAGGATTGCAAAAGGGATGAAATACTTATAAGCTTTGTTTGTCTCTGTCTGTCTCCCTCTGTCTCTCTCTCTCTGTCTCTCTGTCTCTCTCTCTCACTCACTTGCTCATTGTCTCTGCATCTCTCTGTTTCTACTTACACTGGTATGAAGCTATAGAACCATGCCATCCAGCCTGCATTCCTGTGAGTGTCAGAGCATGAGACTGTGGACTTGTTTGGCATGCCCTGTATCCGGGCCAGGTCCTCCTTCCCGGGGATAGGCAGGGACAGGTCCTGGAACGTCTCTTTCTGACATGAGATCTAGTTTTAAACAAGGACAAAGCAATAAGTTTTAATTCAAAGCCCTAAGAAATATATACAAGAAGGATTAGCAGAAATACCAACAATTTCTGGGCATACTGTGTCGATATTGTTGCACTAACAGATAGCGTTAGACACCAGAAAATTTGAAAGGATGGTAAGCACTAAAATCGCTTAATTGACAACGTGTTGAAAATTTCAAAAAAAATATTTTTCAAGAAATTTTGAAAGAATGGCAAAAAATGTTGAAGAGTTTAAAACCAATGTTCTCCCATGCAAATGGGCAATTTAAAAGCTTTTAGACAGTTTCTGCCTGTGATTATTCTCTTGACCTGACCTGATACATGACCTGTTGTTAGAAAAATGCAGCAATATATGAAAAGTACCAGTGTTGCCAATTTCAAGGAGAAACACTGATCAGCCGAACTTTTTAAACCTTACTGCCAATGTGGAGGAGGATAGGTTTAATTAGAACTTACATTTTCACAGGTTAGACATTGGACAGAGCTCAAGATCTTCCCATCAAACACATCAGAGATGATGCTACGATATCTGGGTGGCTGCTTCTTCTTCTTCACTGGAAATACCAAGTGTAAAGAAATGAAATATGATTGCTGAATAAGTTGATCAGGAAGATTTAAGCCCACTGCACACTATTAATATTGACTGCGATCCGATTTTAGAAATACATCGCAGAAGCTTTAAATATTGGCATTTCAACAAACAAAATCTACCTAATTTAGGCTCTCAACAATAATATGAATACTAAACATAGGGTTTGGCTGCACTGTGAGTCTTCTACCTGGAATAATGGCCAAATCAGTTTCAAATGGTAGACAATTATAGGACTGCTCTGAGCCAATTTGGACTTTCCTCCGACTACATACATTGTAGCTCGCAATAGGCCATGTTTTTGATTTTACTATTTATATGACTATTTAGAACCTCAATCAAAAATGTTTTATGTGTTTGAATGTTTATATCAGACGCAAAATTGTATTTTCTTCCACAATCAGATCAAATAAGTTACATCCAAAAGGTAGTTACCTGTGACTGTTTCTACGATTCAGACACTTCCTTAGACATGTACTGGTAGACTGAAGGACACTCTGCCAGTACATGTCTAAAGCAGGGGGGCTTTTCATCAAGCGTTTTGTCAGTGATTTTTACCGACAACTGTTATAAGCTACTGAAATCCTTGCATCTGATTGGCTGAGAGCAAAATTGTCAGTAAAAATCACTGACAAAATGCTTGATGAAACGCTCCCCAGGTGTATGAACCATTATGACAGACATCAAAACTGTCACAGGTAAATCCCGGTTGGAGGTGTCATAACACTTATTCCTAATGAAATATTGGGAACGTTTCATCAAGCGTTTTGTCAGTGATTTTTACTGACAAATTTGCTCTCAGCCAATCAGATACAAGGATTTCAGTAGCTTATAACAGTTGTTGGTAAAATGGACTGACAAAACACTTGATGAAACGCTCCCATGGTGTTTTCAAACTGTATCCCAGGGTGGTGTCATAATTACAGCTTGGTATGAAAGATTGGATAACAAAATGAGTACTGTAGAAACAAAAAAATTGAACGTGCAACAAACTATTGCAAATTTCATGAGTGGTCATTATTCTTGAAATTTAATGCTGTTACGTTACTGAAACACTTTTGAATGTTTCTGACTTTGCAGCAGTGGCGTATCCAGGGGGTGGCGCAACAGGCGCGCGCCCCCCCTATTGGCCGTCGTAAAAAAAAAAAAAACTAGCAAAAAAAAAAAAAAAAGTTGTTCATTAAATAGACTTCAAAATTGGTCACATATAGGATTATTTTGCATCTCAGCCCTTCTTCAGAAGCAAAAATTTTCCAAAGGGGGGCACCCCCTCCCCTTAGACCCCTCCCCCAGGACGGCGATCAATAATGCCTGGCGCCCCCCCCCCCCTATTGGGAAATCCTGGATACGCCCCTGTTGCAGTACTTGCTCACATACATCATGGAGATTATTATTCAGTCACTCTCAATGCCGTTAATTAGTTTAGTTTGCTATATCCAATACAAATGAATTAAACTGTGAGAGCAAGCGGGATTCCAAATAAAGACAATAAAGAGGTTATCAATAATACTGGTATATTACTTAACTTGTATACTGAAATTATCCTTCTGTCATAATTTAAGTGATGTCAACAATGAGCAGAATAGATGGTAAGGAAAATGTAGACTGACTTTTACATACATGAGAAGGAAAAAGATTGAGGGAAGGAGAAGGAGTGGATAAGGGACTACCCCACCTATCCCTCACTTTCCATCACTCTCACAATTTTTTCTTCATCTAGGGAGGACAGAAATGTAGAAGAAAGGCAGAGGGGTAAAAACTGTACCATGCTCTCAGGGAGAGAGTGAAAGAAGGAGTCAGAGGGGTAGGGAGGACAGAAATGGAAGAGAAAGACAAAAGAGGTTGAAACTTTACCATGCTCTCTGTTCATCCCCTGATCACCAGAAGCCATCTCATCGATGTCCTTCTCACTATCGTAGATCTCCCGATCATACTTGGCGCTAGATGACGATGTGGTACGTGTTCGACTATTCACTGTCAACACAGAAGTAGGACAAGTGATTTAAATTGGAAAGGAATCATCCAACATATTTCACACTTCCAGCTCTTCATTTATACAACTAATCAAACTAGATGAATATTCGACCGCGCGCGGTCGGAATTTATGCCTCCGCCATCACCAGATCGGAAATGTATGGCATACATGTACACTCTAAAAAGGATTGGTCCAACAAAATTACAAATCATTTCACTTAAAATGCACAGGAGACAAAAATTTATTTCATTTCATTTTCAAACGAGGCTAAAAACCAGTAATGTCATGTAATTTCATGTAAAATTGACCTCTGTGGCCTCTGACCTTTGACCTACTTACACCAAAATCTAATCAGCTCATCTTCGTATGGGGATACATACTGGTACCAAGTTTGAAGTTCTTACCTCAAACAGTTCTTGAGATATCGCGGTAACGGTGCTAAAAACCAAGAATTTCATGTAATTTCATGTAAATTGACCACTGTGACCTCTGACCTTTGACCTACTTACCCCAAAATCTAATCAGCTCATCTTCGTATGGGGATACATACTAGTAACAAGTATGAAGTTCTTACCTAAAACAGATCTTGAGATATCGCAGTAACGGTGCTAAAAACCAAGAATTTCATGTAATTTCATGTAAATTGACCTCTGTGACCTCTGACCTTTGACCTACTTACCCCAAAATCTAATCAGTTCATCTTCGTATGGGGATACATACTAGTACCAAGTTTGAAGTTCTTACCTCAAACAGTTCTTGAGATATCGCGGTAACGGTGCTAAAAACCAAGAATTTCATGTAATTTCATGTAAATTGACCACTGTGACCTCTGACCTTTGACCTACTTACCCCAAAATCTAATCAGCTCATCTTCGTATGGGGATACATACTAGTAACAAGTATGAAGTTCTTACCTAAAACAGATCTTGAGATATCGCAGTAACGGTGCTAAAAACCAAGAATTTCATGTAATTTCATGTAAATTGACCTCTGTGACCTCTGACCTTTGACCTACTTACCCCAAAATCTAATCAGTTCATCTTCGTATGGGGATACATACTAGTACCAAGTTTGAAGTTCTTACCTCAAACAGTTCTTGAGATATTGCAGTAACGGTGCTAAAAACCAAGAATTTCATGTAATTTCATGTAAATTGACCTCTGTGACCTCTGACCTTTGACCTACTTACCCCAAAATCTAATCAGTTCATCTTCGTATGGGGATACATACTAGTACCAAGTTTGAAGTTCTTACCTCAAACAGTTCTTGAGATATTGCAGTAATGGTGCTAAAAACCAAGAATTTCATGTAATTTCATGTAAATTGACCTCTGTGACCTCTGACCTTTGACCTACTTACCCCAAAATCTAATCAGTTCATCTTCGTATGGGGATACATACTAGTACCAAGTTTGAAGTTCTTACCTCAAACAGTTCTTGAGATATCGCGGTAACGGTGCTAAAAACCAAGAATTTCATGTAATTTCATGTAAATTGACCTCTGTGACCTCTGACCTTTGACCTACTTACCCCAAAATCTAATCAGTTCATCTTCGTATGGGGATACATACTAGTACCAAGTTTGAGATTCCTACCTCAAATGATTCTTCAGATATTGCGGTAACGAGAAGTGGGACGGACGGACGGACGGACGGACACACGGACGGACGGACGGACGGACGGACGGACGGACGGACGGACGGACAACCCGAAAACATAATGCCTCCGGCACCCACCTTCGGTGGGCGGAGGCATAAAAATTTATTGGCAAGCTAAATATTCTGATAGGTACATCATAAAATACTCTGAAGATCGGAAGTAACATTTTGTAACATTAAAACCGTCTTCACGGAGCTATAATGATGTAAACTGCGCCATTTTTTCTCGACTGCACCAGTTTTAAGAGTGCTATATGCTAATGTAACAGCATCAGCATCAACACAAGTCTGAAATGTTTTGTTAAAATGAATTATAAATCTTCAAATCCTAAGAAGTACCCTGAAAGGGTTAAGGGAATGCCATGTCAGAAGGCTTAAGATTTCCCAGGCAGATGCTTGATTCAACAAACTCAAAGTTTAGTTATGACAAAAAAATCCCTACTTTACAACTTACTTAGTGGCGTATCCGAACATGACAAATAAAATCAAAGTCTCTAAAATACAATGAAACCTGTCTATAAAGACCACTCAAGGGAGACAAGAAAAGATCTTTATGAGCAGGTGGTCTTTATGGACAGGTTCCTTTAATACACATTTCAATGAGAAACACTTTTCAGGGGAAACAAAAATTGTGGTCTATATAGACAGGTGGTTGCTAAAGCAGGTTTGACTGTAATACCTCTGCTCGGTACAGGGTTAGGATGAAGCGGGTCTGTCTCTGAAAAAGAATCTGTTGTCCTCTTCCGATGCGGATGGTTCTTGTCCGGCCCATGGCTCCTGGATTCCTCCCCGCCAGCAGAAGCCCCATGATGGAGGGATGTCCTCTCATCAATGTCCTCCTGAGATTGGGCATGGTAAAGGTCGTTATCTGGCAAGCTGCCTGTCTCCATCTCCTCCGAGATACTTAAGGACTCGTTGGAGCGTGTGCGATGGTAAGATGTGTCGAGGGATGGGGAACCGGCGCGTGCGCGTCGTCGGGTGGTCGTCTGCTGTTCCTTCTCCTGACTTTCTTTGCCTCCTTCGTCGTCGGTGTCGTCTTCGGGTTCTGGGTACACCGGCTCCTTGAGCTCCTCATGGAGACGATCCATGATGCAGCGAAGGAACTCTTGTGAATCCTGCGATTTGCGAAACATATCAAGCCATTAGAATCTTTATAGACATGCCTCTTGTACCTAAATGGAACAGACATAATGCTGATGGCCTTTGACCTGAAATATATTCAAACTTTGAGGAAAACTTGGACAATTATGGAATTTTGAAAGAAATCAAACAGGTGGACAAACAGATATATTGAATTAAGTACTGGTATTAGGTGTCTTCCAAAAGATTTGATGGTCTCCTACACCTGTTTTGTACTAAATCAATATACACAGAGTGAAAGAGAGAGAAAGAGAGATATAAAAATAGATAAGACTTATAGGAGAGAGAGAGAGATAAAGAGAGGGAATGAAAGAGAAAAAAAACTAAGAGTGAGATAAAGAGTCAGATATAGAGAGAAAAAAGAGAGAAAGAAAGGAAGAGAGAGAGAGAAAGAGAGTAAGAGAGAGGAAGAGAGTAAGAGAGAGAGAGAGAAAGAGAGTAAGGGAGGGAGAGAGGGAGAGAGAGAAAGACAGAGAGAGAGATAATGCACAGGGAGAATCAGACAGGCACACAGAGAAACAAAGAAAAAGGAGGAATACAAATTGATATAGATTCTTACCTGTTGAGTAAAGCCCTTGAACATAGGAAACACAGCTTTCACACTGTTCACAAGATTTGATGGAATCAAATGACTGGGCCTGAATAAACAAAGAACAAAGGAAACAATGGCTTATTATAACAGCCAAACACTGAGTTTTCCCGGAAAGTGAATACTTTATCAGTTTTCATTACATATTTGGTGCTCAGCCTTCCTGACAGGAAATTTACTAAATGAAACAGATGATCAAGAAAATTCCAAACCAACTGAAAGACAAAATCCTCTATTATCATGCTAAATAATAAATATTGGATGATTCAAAACTGGTCAAATTGTACCTATATAGCTTTTAAGACACAGAGATCAGTGAGTACACCATATTAGACCTTTGTTGAATGCACCTTATTTTTTACTCCCCACCCCCCTCCCCACCAAGTCTTTAACCCTAAAAGGGCCAGGGCCACGATATGTTCAAGGATAAATTTTTTGCATTCATGACTTTTTTGTCTAGAGTCTCAAGCAACTTTTATGATACCAAACTTATAAAATTTTGACCAACGGGTACTGCGCACCGTCAAAAATCAAAATGGCCGAAATGGACATTTTTCCATATGTATTGCAAACAATGCGAAAATGTGAATAATCAATTAGCGGTTATAGATACACATTTTTTACAGGCTTATTCTTAATAAGATACTCTATCTATGTGCCAAGTTGCAGAAAAATGGTCAAGATGAGGGGGGGGGGGGGTGGAATCCATCCCCCCAGTGGCTGAGAAAGCACCAAAATAACCAGGCATCTTTAGGGTTAAAGTGAATAGCACGAATACCTACCTCTTCCTTCCCCATATGTCTTCCATAAGTTTCTGGTATGAAGCTGCTAGGTATGGCTTCTTCTCAGTCTTCACAAACCCACTGCACTCCAGGAAGAAGTGAGCAAATGCTGGGCTACATGAAACATAGAACAAATTGATGGTGAATGAACTTGGGTATTAAAGAATGGCTCCACATTTAGTGTTGTGTAAAGAGGTCATCAAACAAATTATAGCTGTCTGCTCGATTATTTGAAATTTGGGGCTCTTTACCCGATTCAGGACGATTGCCCCAATCTCGTTGTTCGGCTCAATAGCTTTTGATTCAAAGTCCTAAAAAATATTAGCTGCAAGAACAAAAAAATGTCTGTACACACACTGTCCATTTTCGCTTTATATATATCCTTTCCAAGGAAACTTGTAATAATAGAACAAAACAGAAAAGTAGGAAAACTGGTACACTAGCCGAGGAAGATCAAAATTAGGGCTACTTACCAATTTGAGAGAGCCTGTATGCCAGCATTCAAGTAACATGTATTGCCTAAATTCCTCAGCCCAGTCAATCCTGGTTAGATTAAACAAAGACATCATTATGAACATGACAGACAAAGAGAGTGGACAAAATGAACAACCCCTCATTCTACCGTTCACAATGGTTCTGGTAGACAAAATAACATTCCTTCTTTGCTATTCTGTTCGCACGATAACTCCGGAATGCGAAAAGCTTTCACCGCGCCGCTCCATGACTTTTTACTTTCAAGTCTCGCGCAACTTTTGAGACCAAATTTGTCTTGCTTGTGCGTGCCGTTTTTAAGCCACACCCCTTTGAAAAAAGTTTGTCAACCCCAAAATTGCTCAAAAACATGATTTTGTGTACAAAGTCAATGCAAATTGTGTTTTTTCAGTTAATTCATATAAAAATTTATACTTTTAATTTCAATGGCTGAAATTAATTGATTTTAGCATAATTATGCTTCTAAAAATGTTTGCGACAAATTTCGCTAAAAAAAACAACAAAAACAAACGGTCGAAAAAGAAATACATAAGAAATTAATAAAACAATAAAAAAACAAAAAAATTAATTCTGATACCGAAATTTTTTTTATGTACAATTGTTTGGAATGTAACAAGGAATATTTAATGTAACAAGGAATATTTACACAAAAAATCAGCATCCTAGAAGCTTTATTTAGTGGTTTAGGGCAAAAAGTATGTTTTTACGCATAAATTAGAGTAATTAAATAATTCAAAATAATTAATGAATATTTTTCGAAAATCTGAGTATGCAATTTTGTAGTTTACGCACGTGCAAAATTTTGCGACGATCGCGCAATCAGCGGGGGGCCCTTTAGGCCCCCCCCCCCCCAGTTTTTCCAGCCTCCAAAATACCCCAGTCTTTTTAGGGTTAAGTCATATTGATATTCTTTGAATAAATCATTATCATATTGTTATAAGTACCCCTTGGTTTGGTTTCATCTCGTGCTATCTCATCCAGGGCTTGCGTAACAGCTGTGTTCACTGTACGGAAACTGGGAATTCTGAGGAGACAACAGAGTACATCACAGAGCATGAAAAGCATGTCTTATAAGTCCTCTCATACGCAAACATTAATTCACACAAGGATCAAATGTATTACAGTCTTACAAAACAAGAATTTTCCCACTTACAGATGCTTAAATTTTGATAAAACTATATATTCTCGGGCAGCAATACCCGTATATATGGAAGAATCAATCCTTGTAATCAGTTTCAGATTACAATTTCAAAAAGCTGATATGCAATTAACAGTAACAATAAACATATCACAATACAATAATTTTAGCTCAGGTTCACAGAAACTGAACATGACTATAAGAAAAAATAAAAAAAATCAGCATAGCTACTGATTAATATTAATAATAGCAGATTGTGATTCTTTGGTTTAATTAGGGATACGCCACCAGGTGGCCGTGAGGAAAGTCAGGATTGCATAAGCCTCATTCACTTGTACACAAAGTTTGTGCGTCGAACGCGTCCGTTGGACTACTAGGACTATTTTTCGGACTGCACAAAGCCGACCGAATCTCGCACGAGAGCTCGAGCTCAAGCGGAGCATGCATGTTGTGCAGCAAACAGCCTGTTCGAAGTTTGCTCCCGCGGGGCAACGGCATGATCAGGTAACGATCACGCATGCCCTCTCGCGGCATAAAAACCTCCACACTCTGCGGTTGAGTATCCCTTTAATAACATAATGTGTTGAGAACAAATATGAACCTGGCAGAAAAGTATGAAATAGTTTTCCAAGTGAACTACATTGTACATGTTTTTTTTTTTTTTTTTTTTTTTTTTTTGCTTTGTAAAGCATTAATTTAGATTGAACATCCAATCATTTGTCCATACATTCACAGATTAGAAACGGTTACTTCTACTAGCATTGATAACAGATAGTATCTATAGATATCACACAACACAAGCAACATTAATGTGCTGTTTTTGTTGTCTCATGCATATTCTCTTATTAATTCCCCTTACTGAGGATAATATTCCGGAGCTGCAGCTGCTCCTGAATGCTCCATCTCCTCCTCCTCTGTGTTGCCACGGTGATGATGTTGGTGAGAATGGGGGATGCGTCCCGATCCCTGGATACTGATCTGTCTTCTCCCCGGATGATCCACCATGCTTGCCTTGGTCTTGCTAGGGGCGATGATGGCATCTGGGAATACTTCACGGTCGCAGACATAGCACCAGGTACGCTGGGATTTGAGATTGATGGTCAGTTTATGATCTGCACCCTGAAAAGAAATAATTTAAAGAAAAATATAAAAATATGTGCACTGAAAAGTATTTTCTTATGGATATGTCTTTATTTTAAGTGTCCCAAGTACCCTTTTGGGTGGATATGTAATGCTTTCTAAATATATGTGTCAATACATTATCATTAACATTATGTACCATAAAGCAAATCTATTACTCACATATGTATCAGAGTAACTCTGAACATCATAAATTTATCAGAACTGGGATATTCTAAATTCAATCATACTGCATACTCAGTGTGGCTTTATTTCAATGCAAAAAGAGGCTGTTTAACCCTAAAAAGGCCGGGTTATTTTGGCCATCTCACAGCCGGGAGGATTCTGCCCCCAAGATCTCGACCGTCGACCGCGCGATTGCGCCAAAAATCGGCACGCACGCCGTCCACATCGTAATCTGCTAAACTGCATAATTAAATGCTCCAAAATAATTTCACATTAATTAATTATGCTAGTTTTTGCGTGAAATCAGAATTTGCTCTAAATCATTAAATAAAGCTAAAATATGCTAATTTTTGGTCTAGAAATCTTTCCAGTATTCTTAGGAAATATATTTTGAAACAAATTCGGTATCAAAATTGATTTCTTGTGTATTTTATTGTATTTTAAATTTCTAATGTATTTCTTTGTTTTCTTACCTTTTGTTTGTTTGTTTTTTTAATGAAATTTGTCAGGCACACTTTTGCGATCATAAAGAGCATAAAATAAATGAATTTTAAAATCAGTAAGAGTAAAAATATTCATAGATTAATAAATTTTGGCTGAAAACACATTTTGTATTGAGATCATATATGAAATCACGTTTTTGAGCAATTTTTGGTCTGCTGTGCAAGTACAAAATGTTGCAAAACTTCGGAACCGCATGCCCGGACGTCGCAAATTTGGTATCAAAAGATGCGTGAGATTTGAAAGAAAAAAGTCCCGAAATGCTGCGTTGACTATTTCGCGCTTTGCGGACATATTGCGAGAAACGTCTAGGCGGGTGGATTATGCCCCCCCCCCCCTTCGCCCTTTTAGGGTTAAACTGTAACTTCAGGGTGATTTGTACTATGTTCTAATTACGAACTGGCTTATTCTATCATTATGATTATATTTCATGATCATTAACCCATAGACTACGGGAACCGGGTGGCTCCTGTATTAAGCCTACGAGAATTCAGTAGTCAACGGGTTATTATGGCTGCAATGCCCACAATGAAATGATGTTGAAGATACTGGACTTACCGCTGAGTGATCAGAACTGTGATCGGCTGCTGATTCTCCACATCCAACATACCTGCAACCAACCTGTATATAAACATATAGTTGATGAGAATGACATGTTCCACTGTTTTGCACTAAGGAATACTTTAAATATCCCTCTTCTCAATTTTACTTCTGTAAAATTCAAAACTTTTTTATTTTTTGTACAATATATCTTAAACTTTCACTTAGCTGTTTCTCTGATTCCACTCATGGCAAATTTGTATGAAGGTTAAATTTATCTGCATATTATGATCAAACATCCTGTTTGATAAAACCAGAGAAACTCACCTCTAAACACAACCACAGATTAGGTCCTTTGGCTTCACAGTCATGGCAACGTCCCTAAATTTAAAGAAAAGGTAGCTTCATTATTGAAGACAATCAGGGAAAAATAAGTCCTGAGGCAGAGGCCAAATCTTCAACTTCTTTCTTTAAGAATCATTCTGCTATGTTTAAGAGCAATAGAAAGAATATAACACATTGGTATTAAAGACACTGGTTAGGGAAACAGCATGGAATTTGAGACAAGGATTCCCCAAATAGTTACAATTTTTCATTCAGTTTACAAGAATCATTATGATCTTGCTCCTGACACACTCGGATGAATTTAACTCTTTCAGTGCCGATGTCGCGTATATATGTGACAAATAGGCTTGTCATTTTCATTCACCAAATGCTCGACCATGCAAAAGGTACATGGTGGTCAATGTATATCAAAATTTTGAGCATAAATCAAGCATTCTAAATATATGATTTGGGCCTATTAAAGCTACCACATAAATTTTCACAGAAAATTGCATATTTAAAAAACGATATTACCTTCTTTCAACATTAAACAATAGTAAACAAATGAGAAATGAAAAAATAATGGAAAAAAGAAACTCAAATGTAACTTTCAATAATTCTTTTGCATAAAGTTGGGTAAAGTAATAATAATAATAATAATAATAATAATAATAAAGGAATGGTAATAGATTTCCTAGAAGTTATGTATACAACATTTTGTGAAAAAGTAGATGGTTAATAAAGTGCAGACATATGAACAGTAAGCATTGATCACATTTTGGTGAAATTTTGAAGAGAGCTAAACCCCCTGGCACAGTATGAGTTAATAGACAACAAATTATTTAAGTCTTATCTATAACCTTAAAATTGTTAACATATAGAATTTGCTTGACATGTAAATTTTGATTCAAAGAATCTACAAAGAGAAATGAAAATATATTGACAATATTTGGGCAAGTTATTACACTGGTAAAATAGAAAATAATTCACACAATTTTGATCAATAAAGGTTGACAATTAATTATGGCTTGAAATGTTTATCTACATACAAAAGATATAGATCTGCAGAGACATATCATAAATTATTGATATTATTTTACCAAGTGCTTATTAAAAGTAAAGAGTTTTATAATGATTTTTTTTAATTACACACCTGTTTGAAGCCCTGAAGATGTTCCTGTAAGAATCTCTCTACAGTTGCAGAATGTGGACATTGTTTCCCTGGCTTACCCATTATCGGTTACATCTACCTGTATGGTATGAACACAAAAAAATTGAAAACATACAAAGCTGCTGATGGTTCAATATTTCAAGGGCAGTCTGACATAATTTTATTGATTGTATTCAGGGGTTTTTTTAAAGACAGTATTTTAGATAAAACTGCTTTGATTTTTACATATTCAACTCTAGATCTTGCGTTTAAATGCAACTTGATTTTCAACCAATCAGGATCGCATATTTTGGACTTGTGTCTAATCACAACTTTTTATGCAAGTGGGCCCTGATCTTGCTTCTCCAATGTAGACCATCTACCTCAACTTTTTTTTCTTTCTCTCCTTCATTTCTTTCTACTTTATGATTATCTGGAGACTTGACACAATCACTTCTGACTTCGGTTTCCCCTAGAAAACGAATCAGGAATGTTACTAGGGTTACTAACGTTAACTATTACTACATCAGTATCTACATGCCCTTAATCCAACTTAAATCTAGAAAGGTCTTACACTAACAGTTAATGTAACAAGGGCAACATGAAAGTTACTTTTAATTTTTTTTTTTTCATTTTGACTTTTGTTGATTTCAATTGTTAATGTTATTCTCTCACGGAACCATCACTATGTGGGGCTGTGTCTAGCTGTACGAGCTCCTTGGCTTATCAATCTGGTACTGGCACACGGATTGTACATGGGATGCATATACTGTGTTTGGAGGAAGATACATGTATCAACAAAAAAATCTTGATCTAAATATCACCATTTCCCACATACCTTCCAACGTGTGGGTGTACTTTACAAAAAAGAGGTAAAAGTAAAACGATCTTGACTCGTACACAATGTGCTATTTCTAAAACTTTCTTTTGTCTATTTATCTCTTTTCACTTATGTACCTCTGTACATTTATCATCATCAAATTCTCCAAGAATTAAGGATGTATGGTGACAACAATCAATGATGTAGCTTGACTAGCAATCAGTGGCGTAGCCAGGATTTTGTAACAAGGGGGGCAAATTTTATGGGGTCCAGTTTCCTCCATAATCACTCTAACAAGCAAAAAAAAAAAGGTTATCACATATTATTAGGATCCATCACGTTTGTTCGTCCAAAATTCTGTGAAAAGCAAGAAATAAAAAATAAATAAAAAGCTATCACATATTTCTAGCTCTGTTTGTCCATCCAAAGTTCTCTGACAACCAGAAAAAACAAACAAAACAAAGTTTCTTTGTCAAAAGTTGTCAGGGGGCAGTCTGCCTGTCCCCTCCTGCCCTCTGGCTACGTTAGTGCTAGTAGTTCCTACCCGCAGGGGAGGGGAGGTATATTGTTACTGGAATACTGAATTTTAGGCTTTATTGTAATTAATAAAATGTTTTTTTAAATACTTTTTTATGAAAAAAAATAACACAGGCAGACATTATACTTTGTAATTTGTCCCTACTCTTGTCGTTATTATGATTTAAATTGTGTTTTTATCACGTTATTCAAGTTTTCGGGAAAGGGTTTTGGGCCTACAGCACGTATTATAGCATACCCACTACCGGGTTCGTAGCGATGTTTTGCCCATGTCGAGCATGCAGGCCATTTTCAATTATGTACCTCTCCTTTGTGCGCGCTCTATGGGTAGTGTGCACTCTAGTTTAGTGCATATGAACGAGAGACAGAATTTTCGGTCTACAGATTGATAAGCCACGGAGGCTGTGTCCATTTTGGCTGTAGTCACGACCTCTAAGTTGGATGAAGAGATTAAAACACCAATATACCCACTCATAGGCCCTTGCCTATGTGGGACTGTGTCCAACATTCACTGTTGCAGCAGTCAAAAGCAGACAACAAAATTGCTCTAATTGCTCTGATTGAATTTTCTTAAATTTGCTAGATTACCTGATTCAGGGACTCTTCAACTCTTACTTTGCCACAAATGTAGGGATTCAGACTTGAAAGTGAAATTTTAAATAATTATTTTCCTCTCCCGTATGAATGATCTAGCCTGGAAAAGGGCCTGCTGATACACACAAAAGCTACTGAAGCCTATTCACCCGTAAAAGCTAGTCTGGAGTACAAGGTTATCTTCAGATAAGCTTGTACATGTATAAGTGCAATATACCGGTAATCGGCAAAATTTTGAGAAATACTTCCTTCTACTATGCCTACATGTACATTTTAGTATGATAGAATATCTAATTTCATACCAGATTCTTCAATAGGATTTTTATAATCTTGATCAAGTGAAATTTTCAGGCTGTTTTTGGCCGGCAATCTTGCTCCTTTCCAGCCTAAATATCACACACTTGCTATGAGAGGCAATTCATCCTGGTGGCGGTACGAAGGTGCAAAGTGCGAGGATATCTGCAATAATCTCACATGTCTACATGTACATTGTAAGTGTGAGTCACTTGTACAAGCTTATCTGTTGTCTGTTATAACAAATATATGCAAAAATTATCTGTTGTGACTAGTTTTACTACAGTATGGCGAGAGTGCCCAAGTCTGCGCACACGCGTAACTGCGCGATTCTAATAACAAAACACGCAACGAATACAAACTTTTCATCTTTATCATAGTGATAGGTATTCATGCAAAAAACGAGTCAAAATAATGAAAAACAGTCTTATTTCAGACATTTTATTCACAAGCCTCAAAATGTTGTTTTTCACGTCAACTCCCGAACTGCGTGTAAAATGAATGAGTGCGCAGACATGGGCACCATCGTTTTTTCAATGTTGCAATGACATGGCCACTGTTTCTTGTGAAAATGGCATTGTTCTTACTTTAATTTTAATGAGATTTTTTCAAACTTACTCTTTAGAGTATTAGGAGCTCTCTCTTGTGCTGTGCAGAACTTCTGTGTGGAAAATCTTATCAAAATCCAACAAAATCTTTGCAATCTTTAATTTCTTTGAAAATTGATGCCATATGTGGATTTATTATATAGGCCTACATGTACTAGGAACATATTTTGGAGGAATTTTGGCAGGATTTGTAGCTTGGTGTCTTGGATATTTTTGCTTGTTATCTGGATCTTTTCATTTTCAATTCTGAATATTGTTACTTTGGTCCCAGATATAGGCTTTGGAGTCAGATTGAGTGGCATCCCTGGGACATAACTCTGTCATCCAACACTTAACTGTCAGACGACAAACAGATAAGGAAAATAATTTAGCTACACATATTACAGTTGGTCAGTATTATAAAATTAAAACCATTTTCTTCTGGTTGAGTCTAGAGAGATATTCTTGCAGGTCTCCAGGGAATTTGTGTGTTCTACAGGTATTGAAATCTACATGATCTGAAAATGGCAACAGCTCTCAGGAAAACATCACCCTCTATTAAATACAAAACTCAAGCAAAAAAGAAAGATGTCAGTGTTGGAAATGGGGATAGTAGTATGTTATCTGCAATATCAGAATCAGACATTGATCTGACCCAGTCCCAGGGAAGCAAGATTGACAAAAATGCTCGTAAAAGGAGAACAGTTGGCCAAACAGGGCTGAAAGCTAACCTCAAATCAAATATAAGATCTCAGAAGAAAGTAGCAGAACAGCCGGGCAACACACAGTCTGAAGAATGTTCTGATCTGAAGTGTAGCTCGTGTGAAACTCTGGTATTGGCGGTTGTTGGATGTGATTTCTGTGACACGTGGGTGTGCTGGAAGTGCTCACATTTGTCAAAGGCTATGTTTGGAGATATAGGCAAATATGACAATGTTCACTGGTATTGTGCAAATTGTGTAATTAAAGTTGATGCATTACTCCAAAATGCTGAGAAAGAACATCAGAAAAAAGAAAGGGATCAAGCGGAGCAGATGATAAAACTTGAAACTGCTATACTATCTCTGGAATCCAAGATAGACAATGTCCAAACAAGTTGTGAGAAGTTACTTGATAATCAACAAAATGCTGAAACAAAGTATGTCTCAGAAATTGATGCTCAACTATCAAAATCTGCAGGTGATAAAAGGCACATGTTATACTCTGAAGTGGTCAAAGAAACCAACAGTGAAATTGATCAGATTGCACTCCTTGAAGAGTATGCAGACAGAAAAAGACGAGAAAAAAATCTCATCATACACAATGTTCCTGAGAATGAAATTGAGGACCCCAAAGTCAGACGAGAGGAAGATGGACATGCAGTACAATCAATCATCAAGGAAGAGCTACTGATCAAAAATGTAGAGGTGAAGAAAGCAGTGAGACTTGGTGGTAGAAACCAAAACCAAGCGATAAGGCCAAGGCTACTTCTAGTCGAAGTTGAAGGACCTCGAGAAATAGTATTGTCTGCAGCGAAAAACCTACGACACTCTGAAAGATGGAAAAATGTCTACATAGATCCAGACAGAACACCCCAGCAAAGGACGCAGCACAAAGAGCTACGTTCTGAGCTGAAGAGGAGAAGGGAGGCAGGTGAAAGAAATATTGTGATCAGACTAGACAAGATTGTACACTCTAAAAGAAAATCCATGAGAACTGCAAAACGCGAGCATGATGATCCTGCGGGACATGAGAAGGGAGATATGAAGGAACAGCAAGTGCAAGAGACAAGTGAAGATGCCGGAAACAAACAACCAACCAATGCAGGAGGAATGATAGCAGGAAGTGTAATCATTACACATGCAGAGATTCATGCTACTGTAGAAAAAGGACATACAGAAGCTAGAAAATCAGTTATGAATGGAGGGAGAATGGACAAACAAGACGTTCCGAATACTCATCAGAATAATGAAGAAGCTTCTAGCACCATATTACATGAACATTCAATCACAGTTTTGAATCAAGAAGATGTACATGTTCCTATGCAAGGAGACATTGGAGACCGTAAAGTCAGTCAACCTACTGTGAACAACATTACAAACAGCTCTCGTAACCTCAATCAAAGTATTGACGATGAAGTCACCACCCAGCTACATGTAGACTGCCCTCCGACTGTTAGGAGCGATGGTGCCTGTGGCTTTTGACAAACTCACAGCAGTGTAGGAGTTGAATGGACAGATATTAAGAAGGAGACATGTACAAATGAGTTTGACTGTCAACCTGAACTCAGAGAGTCATTGATGTTAGATGCAATCAAAGGCATGGAAAATGATTCTATATTTGGGGATACAGAAAGAGTGAGCGAAGGAGAGTTCGATATCGCTGAAACAGATTATGAAACTGATTATGAAACTGACCCTTCTGATGTCGACACAGACAATGATGCAGCCTTAGATAATGCAGATGAAGAGAATGAGAGTTACTCAGATAATACAGAAACAGATGATGAAGAAGATCCAAATGATGCAGAAACAGATACTGGGAATACACGGGAGTCCGATACAGCTCCAAGGATGAAGAGGCGTAAGATACTGTACACTAACAGTGATAGTTTACTCAACAAACTGGATGAACTGTCATTGTTAATTGAAGAACATATGCCTGATATTATATCCATTTGTGAATGCCTTCCCAAAAATTGTGCAGTTAAACCAACACCACAAAACTTTCAGATAAACAACTATGTTATCTTTACAAACATCGGAGAAGACGGTGCACGTGGTATTGTCACATATGTTCATAAAAGCTTCGCATCTTTGGTAAGAGAAGTCTGTTATAGTACGGAATTCACTGAATGCCTTTGGATCAAGGTGCAGCTGAGAGGAAGGGACTCTCTGATACTTGGTAGTGTCTATCGTAGCCCAACTCCAAGTAGGGATAATGCCAGCTCAGACAAATTGAACAAACTATTACGAGAAGTCACAGATAGAAATCCCTCTCATCTTGTTGTCATGGGTGACTTTAACTACCCAAATATCAATTGGGAAGATTGTACATCACATTGTTCCAATGAACAGGCATTTATAGACTGTCTCAGTGACTGTTTCTTGCATCAGCACATTAGCAAGCATACTCGATATCGAACAGGACAACAGCCAAGCATACTAGACCTTCTGGTTACTAATGAAGAAGGAACTATTGATGAAATAGCATACCTGCCTAGCATTGGACTTAGTGATCACATATGCATTCTCTTCATTATGAATCTCTGTGTAGAATCAAGAGTTAATGTAGAAGAAAGGTACCGTTACCATAGAGGAGACTATCAGGCGATAAACAGTGCAATGATGGATGTGGATTGGGATGATGAAATGAATCAAATGAATGTTGATGAAGCATGGAATTTTTTCTCAAGTACTCTTCAAACTGCTATTGATCAACATATTCCAAAATCTAAGGGAATTCAATTGAAGAAGAAGAAATTGTGGATGACTAGGAAAGCTCTCAAGCAACAACGTAAGAAGTACAAATCCTGGAAAAGATTCACAGATGGGGGACAGAGAAATATTATTGACTACCAGAGATCCAGGCGTGAGGCAATTAAGCTTCGCAAAATGACAAGAAGTCTCAGAAGGGAGTTTGAAAAGGAAATTGCCAAAAATGTCAAGGCTAACCCCAAGGCCTTTTGGAAATATGTGAACAGTTCCCTTAAGTTTCGATCCAACTATGGAGTGATGCAGAACAATCAAGGTATAACTGCTGAGAGTGATGAAAGTAAGGTAGAATTGTTCAACAGCTTTTTCAGCAGTGTGTTCACAGATGAAGATGTACAGCAAGTCCCATTCTTGAATCACAGGCACAGGGGAAACATGTTGTCTGACATAGAAATAACAACAAGCAGGGTAAAGAACAAACTCAAAATGCTAAAGAGCTGTAAGGCAGCAGGACCTGATGGGTTTCATCCAAAAGTTCTAAGAGAAACGGCAGAGACAATATGTGTACCCCTGACACTCATCTTCAGGAAGTCACTGAAGGAAGGTTCCCTCCCTCAATCGTGGAAAGATGCTAACATAACCCCTGTCCACAAAAAGGGAAGCCGCAGTAGTGTAGAAAACTACAGACCAATTAGTCTGACTTCAGTTATTGGTAAGATCCTGGAATCTATCATACGAGATGCTATCCTCAAGCAACTTGTTGAGAATGATGTTCTGCATGACTCTCAGCATGGTTTTCTACCAAGAAGATCATGTGTCACACAATTGTTGGAAGTCTTGGAGCTCTGGACATCAACTCTTGATAAAGGATATGAAGTGGATGCTATCTATCTCGACTTCAGTAAAGCCTTTGACTCTGTGCCTCACCAGCGGCTGCTGAACAAACTTGAGTCGTATGGTATTGGAAGTTGTATTCAGAAATGGCTACGTAATTTTCTGAGTGGACGTAGACAGAGAGTTGCCCTTAATGGAAAAGTATCTAAGTGGCTGCCTGTCAGGAGTGGAATTCCACAGGGAAGCGTACTTGGCCCCTCCCTATTTGTGATCTTCATCAATGACCTCCCTGAAGTAGTTGACAGTTTTGTGAAGATATATGCAGATGACACTAAATTATTTCGTGAAATCAAACAACAGGAAGATTGTGACAGACTTCAGACTGATCTAGATAAGTTGATGGAGTGGTCTAGGAAATGGCAACTAAAGTTCAATGCATCCAAGTGTAAGTCTCTCCACATAGGAAAGCAGAGCTTACATTTTCAATACCAGCTTGATGGCACTGTGCTCGAAGAAGTTGGCAAAGAGAGAGATTTGGGAGTTATCATTGACTCTGAAGCAGACTGGATGTTAGACAGAATAATTTCAGTGCTAGAGTTGTAAATGAGTTAGACTTAAATCTATTCACACCACGAATAGTGGTCATATTGACCACTACGAATACAACATGCAAAAATAGTTGGTATTTTCTGTCGCGTGTAGTAAAGGTATGGGGGGAAAAATAAGATAAATATTTTAAATACTTGCTTTCAAATTCAGCCCTTAAAAATCTCACTCCTACCTCAAATGGCTGTTAAGAAGAACTTTTGATATTTTCAGCAAAATCCAAAGTCAAAATCGATTTGTTTCGCGATCGCGTGTTGTTTACATACTGCCGATGTCTTAGACTAAAATCGGCCAATAAAATAAAATTTTTGTCCACGAAGAAACTCGGGATCGCAAGCGCGCATCGATCTTTACGATCGCGCACACAGAAAATCGGGACTTTTCCGTGTATGCCACAGGGACCGAATTTTTAAGGACAAAACTCTTTTGGGGAGATGTCAATATAAAACATTGTATCCTTTATGTCATTTTATCGTATAATAATCGTAGAAAAGAGCTAAATAGTGAATTATATGTAAATAATTGAGCTAAATAATAAATTTACAAACGGCGCCTAATAGTTTTCATGATTTCGATTACGGCGATCGTGCCGCCATTTTGATCTGCATGACCTCGGAGGCATGGATACGCAAACGCTGGTGAGTTTTCTGTAATTTTTATCATCTTTTTATGGATATATTTCCAAAATTAGAGTCAATCAAAAAAAAATTGTCATTACAAACGTTTCCCTAGGAGGAAACGCTGTGGGGAAGGGTCTGTGGGTCGCGGAAACTATCAGAAAAGTGTGATTTCAGGGCATTTTTCATGTCGTACTACCACGTGCGGAATGTGATTGCTGGGTAATAACGCCTAGCTTCGTGTGTAGAAGGCGTATAGCCACTCACGGGTACATTTCTGTAAAATAGTTGGTATTTTCTGTCGCATGTACTAAAGGTATGGGGGGGGAAATAAGATAAATATTTTAAATACTTGCTTTCAAATTCAGCCCTTAAAAATCTCACTCCTACCTCAAATGGCCGTTAGGAAGAACTTTTGATATTTACAGCAAAATCCAAAGTCAAAATCTTGTCCAAAACCGGAGAAATCCCCGCCGATTTGTTTCGCGATCGCGTGTTGTTTACAAACTGCCGATGTCTTAGACTAAAATCGGCCAATATAATTTTTGTCCACGAAGAAACTCGGGATCGCAAGGGCACATCGATCTTTACGATCGCGTACACAGAAAAGTTCGGATTTTCCGTGTACGCCATAGGGACCGAATTTTTGAGGACAAAACTCTTTTGGGGAGATGTCAGCGCCCGCGGCGACCAGGAAATGTACACAATGACTCCGATAGCTCGTTTCGCGAGAATCAACAGTAAATTGCGGATTTCATTTTTGTAAATATCTTTTCCAACATTGGTGAGTTGAATTTATTGTATTTCTTGGATATTTTGGGGTCGGTTTTTGAAAATTAAATGCCGATTTTGAGTGAATATTGGTGACTTTTGTGCAGTGGTGTTTTAAAAAGATGAGGTGTATGACTGCCTACATTATACACACGAAGTATAGGAATGTACCTATGAGCACATCAGCAAGCAATGGTCATATTGACCATTAGAATCATATACATGTGTGTATACTGGGTATTGGGGATACAGATGTAATTTTGTTTGAAATTGATGTTTTTGTGGGCAAACTGATACTTAAGTATCATTCTTTAGATTTTAAGTTATCAGTTCGTTAAGATACAAAATGTAGAAAGTTATAAAAACTTACATTTACAGCCCTCTTTTTGGTACTTGTTACCCACATCTCCATACGGATCACGACTGCTCTCAATAATGTTGCGCACTAGTGAGGCCGCTCTACATGGTTACGCACCGTAGATACGTACGCAGAATGTTACGCACACAAGCTATTCTACGAAGACCTGGAAGGGCCAAACTGACGACGTAAAAAAATAAAAAATATTACGTACGTACGTAGTAATTATTACGTACGTACGTAATATTTTTTATTTTTTTACGTCGTCAGTTTGGCCCTTTCAGGTCTTCGTAGGAGATCGACGAACCCATCGCGCCGGTACTACTACGAGCGCTGAGGGCTCCCTTCATCATAATCGTGAAAAATACAAACTGGATGCTGACGGGACAGTCTCGATAGCAGTAGGGATACCAATACACCGAGGGTGCGTTGGCTACGCTTTGCTTCTAATACGCGCTCGCCTTCGCCCTCGGCCTTGGAAAATAATTGATGACTACAAAATTATTTTTCAAAAACCTTTCTTTGATTTCATCACTGAAACAAAGACAATGACACATACAAAAACATCCCTTAAATTACGATCTTTAACAGAACTTACTCGTTTGAGTTACGATGTTGCAGAATTTGGCGGTTTTGAATCCAATAATTTCCATAGCAGCTCACGAAAAACGTACACACATCGCAAATGCGTAACGAAGCCAAAATTCGGGAGGGCGCTGCAAGTTTGATCACTAAAAATGTTCTAACTGGCAACAAGTAGGCACAAAAAATAAGGGTGATAGCTTCAGTCGAAGAACTTTTGATAGTGAATAATTCATGAGATGTCAATGTACGGTACCCTTATAGACTTGAAAATATAAAGAAAATAGAGGATTTGCTCCTTATTTTACACTTTTACTTTATTGACAAAAAGGTATAGATAGAAGATGATTTTTAAGTCAAACGTACTTTGGTTTGAGCTCCATAGCTATAGCCATCTCAAAAATAGAGGGAAAACTGTGAAATATGACGTCATATTTTCGCGCCGACCAGGTCTCTAACTCATGAATAAAGATAATTATTGCAACGTTATTGCGAAATATCTAGTTTATATCGGTGTGGAAACATGAATATTGATGAGCTTCTTACGTGACACGCGAGGGAAATCATGTAGCCTAGTCTCACACGAAGACCCTATTTCTCATATCAGCGCACACAGGCATCAAGATCGTCCATAGAGTGCAATACTAACCCTATGAGTATTAGAAGTGTTCAAAAGGATAATTTAGTAAATATGACTGAATAATAAGTCTACTCTTACCCAGTCCTGACCTTTGATAGCCGATTCTTGAACCCGTTGTATAGTGGAAGATTGTGTGTGGCTGGCTGTATACTGTATTCACAACAGTGAGACTGCGCACGTGGATGGAAGCGTAGGCCAGAGAGAGAGAGAGAGAGATGCATAATGCATGCGCTGCCTGTCCATTCTTCGCCGTCGATCTCTGAACAAAATTATTGTGCAGCACGTACGGATATAATCTGGATGAGCGTAGGGTATTTTGGGAGAGAGAGGAAAAGAGAGACATGTGTTTTGCATTCGCTCTACAAACACGCAGAGGTCAACAAATTTAGGACAGATAAGGTCCATAGAGCTTTCATTGTTTCGAATTCAAGGATGCAACATTCCTTTGCATCAGTTTACACTTTGAAAATGAGCTGCAGAATGCAAGGGACTTTCACATGATTATACCTGTATAATAATTATAACTTTGTGCAGGTCATGCTCTTCCTTTCTTTATATGTTTTTTTCCTTTCGTTATATATATTTTTCTTTGATGTATGTTTGATCTTGTTCTGTTCATGCCAATCTTTTGAAACGTTTGTAAATATTGTGATTATATTTTTATTGAATATACACATAAATTAAAAGAAAAACATTTCGTGGCTGCCTTCTTAAATCCCTTTTTTCTTTTTTTTTCGTCCAACTAATAAATGTTTCATCCTGTTAGCATGTAAAAGCCTATAACTAAAAATGTGAGATATTGATTACGATATAATATAAGAAAATATTAATCATATCTGAGAAAAATAAACCACATTAATTATGTACTTTTCAATTCAATAAATAGTAACTGTTTCGAGTATGTTTAAGAAATTCGGTCTATATGAAATATTAAAAAGACGCAACAGACCACTAAATTATTTCAATCATATGATAAGTTTGAATAAATATCAGTTAATAACAATGAGAAATTGTCTCTTTCCTAAAACATAAATTTACTCAATATATCAAACATGAAACTCCATCAACAAATGATTCTTTACATCAATGATCATTGCAACAATACATGCCGAATTAGAACACTAAAAAATTATAGTAATGTAATTCTTTCATGAAGGACAAAGAACTCAACTATCCTACACTATCATTACAGCATGCACGATCATGACGATGGCACAACTCCATCTTTGTCTACACCTATTAAGTATTATCATATTCTACGAAAAGTATATATATATTCTTACCGAAATGGGCCTTTGTAGCTGTTCCACCACTTCCAAAAATATCCAGGTATATGCTACAGTATGTAACTCAGACCTTTCAGAAAGCGTCATTTCAACAATCATGCATTCCAGAATGACCAGAACATGTAATTTGGGAGAACAAAGAACTCCCTGTTTCCTGACTCGGTTTCCCGCTCGGTTTACATCGTATAATCTTATAATCTCTATAATCTTGGAGTAAAGATGCTGGTAGTCTTTGAACAGACTCTTGAGGTTGTTTCTGATTTTATTGACTATTGTTTTCATTATGATGTGATCAATCTTGTACAAACTTTGTGAAAATAAACGTCAGCTTCTTAGTGGCAAGTCGTCTTTTTTTTTTGTTGAATAACTTTTGACTTTCCTCTTATATTTTTAAACATTAAACAATGAATCATGAAAAAGGGTCCAAGACGGCAACAAGACAATCAATTATGAAATAGACCTCTAGGTCCAAAACGGGGTAGAAAGGCCCATTGCCAAAATGCCTTATCCTTGTTACGGGTATGAGGCTTTTTCCTTTTCGGCGTTGCCAGTTTTGCTGACTGCATTCTTTTACCTGGTAATATTATTTTTGTTAATTTAAAAATAAGTTAATAATAAAAGAATTTAAGCAATAATATATATCTATACTTGTGAATATTATTATTTTATACTTCTCTTTTGTCATAAAATATTTTTGAGAATGCTTACAATCATAATTTACCGACCTACATAAAATCGGCAAGACAAGCTGACTCTATCGAGCGAAGCGAAACCGCTAAGTTCAGTGCGTATTGAACTCTGTATCGTGCATACATGTGATCGTGAGCAAGCGCTAGGCAGAGCAAGCGCTAGGCAGAGCTCCACGCACGACCATGACGACGGCAGAGTCAGAGCGTGAATGACAAGAAACCACAGATAAGGCCAGTAAAATTTCAGATCTTTACTAAAAATTTAGGTCTAGTGTCTGATTATTAGAATGTATAGTCCAATTCTTTTTTTCAAAATCGTTCGAGCTCGAAATCTTCCATTTTGTGCTCGGTCTCACAGTACAGAATTTTAAAATACTGTTTACGCATTCTCCAAGACTAGCGACCGAAATTGAGCTCGCTGGGGCGGGGAATTTGAATTTCATATACGCACCGGTGTGCCTTTGTTATTGTAATCAGCAATGATCAGCTGACTTTTGGCCTTTCTAATTGCCAACGTAACGACTTTAGAGCATGACGTTGCAGTTTTTTCAAGGCGATATTCTCAAGAAGGCGTAGCTGAAGTTCCCAACTTTGCAGCAAAATATCTCTCTTTCAAGACCATTTCTGAGACAGCAAATTGGTGAGTTTGTTTTGTGTTGACACTGCCTTTCATCAGGGATAGTTTTTAAGGGGTAATTATCTTTAATTTAAAAGTCAGATTTTGGTATTAGTGTCCCTAATAGCAGTTATCGACAAAAAGGACCCAAAATTTCAGGAAACCCTCTTCAAAGGTCACAAAACAACCTGGTAAGTTTTAATCATCTATTATTCAATATAATTCTTTGGATGTAAGTAAACTACAATATATGATATTCAATTAAATATAGCCAAAAATGCACAGTGATGCAGTTTAGGTATGGGATGTGTGTTGGCTGCGTTACTACACAGTCGGCAATGGCGTGTACCTATGAGTATGAGTGCCTATGATGAGTGAATATGACCATTGCTTGCTGATGTGGTCTACATCGTACATGGTCTAGACTAGGCCTAGGTTAATGTACCAATCTAAGATAAATTTCCAGATTATATCTGTCATACATATGTTTTTATTATTTTTAAAGTTGTTTTCATCTCCAAACGGGATTCTATTCTGTATTCAGTCTCTTTCCTTTCCGTCTGTCCGTTCTACCGTAATACAAACCAATACAATACGCAAATAAATGCGAGTGGGACCAGGGCAGAGAGAGTTGACCCGGCTTTGATCTCATGACGGAGTTTGCCGATCTGATTTTTAGGTCAAACACCTAATAGAAAATATCATACAACTAAGCATTATAATAAGAATAAATATATTATGCAAAAATACCAGCAACTTTCATAAAATCTATCCTTACCGCGACGTAAATTCATGTGAAAATTCCAGGAAAATTCGTCGTATCATTCGATTCAATCAAAAAAGATGTAATGTTTACATCAACAGATGGCGCGCGCGCGCTATAACAAAAACAGAGCCATCTATACAAACATATGCAAAAATTGTATCATTTTTCTTTTCATCACATAAAAGCTCACACAATTAAATGCATGTGGAAAAAAGAAAGAACTAGTGGCAGAGGAATAAAAAGAAAAGTGAACAGCATCAGCAACAATGTAAAAAAGACAAGGAAAGAAAAAGCTACAGCTGACAGAACAATAGAACAAGACCACCCCCTCCAACTTGGGGGGAAAATTAGTTCAGAAGATTATGATGAAGCAAAGAGAAGAAGAATGATGACAGTAGGATGAAATATGGGTAGATGGAGACTGTGAAGAAATAATTAACCAAAATGTAACCAAACCATTGCATTTTTATTCAACCTCCTTTACAGGAAAAAAAAAAATCGGAAATTAAGTGTGATTATCAATTTCTTTTGTCTATAAAGAATCATAGGGGGATACTTCCATATATGTAGCCTATACGGGGATGTGCCCCTCCCCCCCCCAAAAAAAAAAATAGGTTGCTCTTTCACAAGAAATCCCTAAACATGGGTCCCATTTTCTACACAAAAATATCCCTAAACATGCAGTGTTATCCCGAAATGCTGCATGTGCCTCGTGTATTTTTTCAATCCATTTCATGAGGTTTGAGGAAAGAAATTTTGCTGTAAAAATTTCATACAGTTGTAATATATAATTTCCTAAACTCCATACTTCACGTAACCTCCTCCTTAATATCTTCTATTCATCTCCTTGCCCCCCCCCCCCCCCCTCTCCCCCGCTCTCCCTCTCTATCTACCAGTCTCTCTCCCTTCACCTGCTTACAATGCCATCACTTGCTGGATTTTTTTTCTAACCGGTGACTATAGGCCTTTCTGATACCCTGTTATGCATCATGTCTGAATATGCATGTGGTAGTAATACCATAGGCCTACGACATAAACCTAATACCGGAAATTTAATTTGTAAAAATATACTTTAACTTATTGATGCATTTTCATCCATTTATGTACATGTATGTATTTTATGTCTTCAGTGATTATAAAAAAAAAATCTGTATTTCGGCCATCTGGCCGCGAATGATTTTTTTTTCAAATCAATAAACCGTTAATTAAATGAAAAAATAAAATTGTAAAGAAAAGTTTTTAAGTGTGCTAAGGAGCACAAATAAACCAACATGGTTTTAATCTGCAATAAAAATGTTGTTGCGTTCATTTGTATTTATATTGTAAATATACTCAAAGGAAAGGATATAGTTGTTACGACAAATCCCTAAACATGGGTACCCTTTTCTTAAATTAAGCCCCTAAAGATGTGTTAGGGGTTCAAGGTCCGGGACTCAAACTCCCATAAAAAAAAATCCGAGTAGCCCCCCCCCCCCGGCAAGCTTTCAGGTTGTCAACAACAACCTTTGTTAGCAAGGTTATTTATTTAGTAATTTTTGATCTAATTTGATTTATTTATTTTTATTTTTTATTTATTTATTTATTTATTTAATTGTTTATTTATTTATTTTTTTTATTTATTTATTTATTTATTTCTTCTTTTTTTTGGGGGGGGGGGTTTTCTTATTCCTTATATACTTCTATATTTTCTCTCAAATGCATTTGTTCAACCATTTTAATCTCGCCAGCGATGTAGTACAGGGCGGATCCAGGATTGTCCGAAGGGGTCAGGGGCGACATCCCACTCCGCCCCCCCCCCGCCTACATTATTTTTTCCCCAAGAAAACATGAACTGATATCAGATGAGGTAAACTTCCGATTTTTTTCTGGCATTACATTCTCCAATAAGAATTCTGACATTCCTAGTGGTGGAAGGGGTTGGAGAAAAAAATCCAACAAGCCCAACCAACGCTCCAAATGCGGACGCCACAGGTCTTTTGGCCCCTAAAAAATGTTTATATTCTCAAGTGAAGGGGGCCGTTTGACCCTCTCTGTGGATCCGTCTACATGTATACCTGAGAACGGTTCTTACCAATCTAAAGGCTTTTTACAACATGCATAGATACAGCTAACGATGGCAGATAATGACATAGATCCCAATGCTCCTGTCAATACACCAACCAACAGAGACATCATAAGTTGATTTGTTTATCGATCGACGAGAAAAATAAACAAAAAGATACTCAAGATAATTATGTCTTCAGTGATTGTAAAAAAAAAAAAAAAAAAAATCTGTATTTTGACCATCTGGCCGCGAATGATTTTTTTAAATCAATAAACCGTTTTAAATGAATAAATAAAATTGTAAAGAAAAGTTTTCAAGAGTGCTAATGTGCACAAATAAAACCAATATGGTTTTAATCTGCAATAGAACTGTTGTTTGTGTTCATTTGTATTGTAAATATACTCATAGAAAAGGGTATAGTTTTTACGACAAATCCCGAAACATGGGTCTAAGTTTTGCGAGAAATTCCTAAACATGGGTACCCTTTTTCTTAAATTTTGCCCCTAAAGATGGGCTAGGGGTTCAAGGTCCGGGACTCACATTCTCATCGAAAAAATCCCACTAGCCCCATCCCCGGCAAGCTTTCAGGTTGTCACGGACAACATTTGTTTGAAAGGTATGTATCAAATTTGCATAAATTACCGAAGCCGCGAAGCGGTCTATTGGCTGAACGAGTTCGCCGATACTTTCGTCTCTATCTGCTCTATAATATCTAAATTTTGTCATTAGTAAGTAACTCCAGTACGGTGGCCGAGTGGTTAAGGCGTTGGACTTAAGTTCCAATGGACGTAATGTCCGCATGGGTTCGAACCCCATCCGTACTAGCAAGGTTGTTTTTTATTTAATGATTTATTTATTTTTTATTTATTTTTTTTTCGGGAGGGGGTGATTTTATTCCTTATATACTTCTATATTTTCTCTCAAATACATTTGTTCAACCATTTTAATCTCCACAGTCCCCCCCCCCCCCCCCC